>CM041783.1:8733954-9333954 GCA_023374045.1 Limonium bicolor
TGTAAATGGGAAACAAGTAAGAGGATTAGTAAGGAAGTGGTAAGTATAAGAACGTTAAGTACACCGGGATAACGGGGTAAATACGGGAGTAGCGATTATTTGTGTATTGTAAGAATATAGTATTAATAATGTTGGAACATTATCAGAGGAACAAGTGTGAACCAAGGAACGAGGGAACACACGGTAGAGCTAACCCCGGTGAAAGGTATGATTTTCTCATGCCCCACGTGCTAACCGAGTTACATTGATTTGTGTGCTGTATGCCGGCTAATCAAGACTAAAGCATGAAAACGGTTTATTGCCTTTCTTTGCATGTCTTGCTGTATGTTGCATGAGCTAACCTTTCTTGAATTGATTGTGTGGCTTACTTGGTGCGTAGATCGACTCATAGATGAGTCTTGTATGTAATGACTCGTAGTAAGAGTCTTATTGTGAGACAATGGAGCAATAACAACGCACTAAACTATCGAATCACAACGATAACGCAACCCAATAAACTCACTAGAATGTGAGAGAGTGTACGGGAGTAACAACCTCCCGATAACGAAGAAGAATCGAAATGAATAATCCACACACAATAAGTAGTGGAAGTAAGTAAGTAACCTCTGGTAGAGGAACTAATCTTGGTACAAACATGAACCATGAGAGTAGTGAAGAATGATGAGGGATCTCCAAACCCCTTAGTAATTGGTCGACCCATTATGAGAGGACCCGACTAATGTAAGTATGTCCCGTATATGAGAGCATCCGATATGTTGGGGAAACCCTTAAACCTGAGGATACTAGACAGTAGTAATTCCCTAAGCCAGTGGAGGTTATCGAGAGAGATACTTCTAGGCTAATCTGTAAGATTGTATTATACTCTGAGAGAAGAGTGTTGGGAATACGAGTAGTCCGGTAGTACGGACATTTGAGTATTTGAGGAGCTGATCGTACAGCCCTCGTATTGTAGGTCCGGTGGCGAGTCTTCAGTATGACTCAGCCCAGAGACCAAAGTATGAGTAACGAGTATTGCGTATGTATGAGAAGTAAAGAGTATTGAGTAAGAAGTGAGTATGAGTATGTGATGAGTACCGAGTATTGAGTATGTATGAGTAAGCAGTAAGTATTGAGTACGTATAAGTAAGTAAGGAGTACTGAGTAGCGAGTATGCACAAGCATTAGTAACGAGTATGGAGTAAAGAGCATGTACGAGTAAGGATATGAGCATGGAGTGATGAGTATGTAAGAGTAAGTAACGAGCAACAAGTGAGGAGTAGCTAGGAGTAGTGTAATGAATATCGAACAACCCGAAGTAGCAACGAGTAAGTAACTAGTACGAATGGTTGACTATGAACTGTCTTCCTTGGTAAGCATTGGAATTGTATGTATATGCATGTATTGTGGCAGTATGAGTATGTATGTATGCATGTAAATGAACTCCATGTATATTCGACCCCAAAGTAGTCGATGTACCGCGGTTAGCACGCGGTATATGCGAATTTCATATTCAGCGTAAGCTGACCCCCTCGGGGGACCATTTTTAGTGTGCAGGTACCCGAAGCTGATCACCGTTCGAGAGAGTAGGACGGGGACTGCTGCGTAAGCATGGGTAGTTGTGTAGTAGGGATTGGTACTTGTATTGTAGCGAATTTGGAAGTTTAAATGTATCGGTAATTAAGGATTGTAGTATACTCGGTATAGTAATGTATTGGAGTTGTAGTTGGAATATGGATGAGTATGCAAAGGGAAGTAATGTAATGTGTAGAGTACTCGGTATGTTCATATTCATCAGACCGATAGCATGTAGTATTGTAACTCGCCTTGTTAGTCACGTGGGTGACTAACGGCATTGTACACCCTCCGTTGAGTAAGTATTATCCGCTGCGAAGGTAAGTATGGTACGGTAATGACGGTATTAGCGGTAGGGGTGTTACAAAAAGTGGTATCAGAGCGAAGTATCGCTCTGATGGATGAAATACCGAGTTTAGGAAAGTACCGAGTTAGGAAGTAGAGACTTAGGGCTAAGGGTTGAGTGTTAGCGTGTGAGGTACGCTAGTTAGGAACTTCCGTGTGAATCGGAAACCTACAACAACCATACCCCGCCCTCCGCAACCCACGGTATTAAGTATGGGGAATAACGCCAGAGAGATGGAAAGACCTCTCACACTCGGGTAACACCCGATCTGGCAGTTGCAAAAGTAAACCTTATTAGAAAAGAACCTGTCATACGGTCGAGTCCAAGAACTGGAAGTCCCGAAGACGGTTCCCGTTAAATGACAAGGACCGCACCTAATGGCGGAGGAATGAAGATCCTAAACACAAGGATGATGAAATTTATGGCACCATGGGGCGACATGCTTCGCAGTCGCGAGGACCATGTGTAGCCAGCAAGAAGAGAAGCACAGTCGTGCAATGAAGCAAGGAAAATGGAGTAACAAGCCGAGACAAGAGAGTCTACGGACCGTAATCTTTGATGATACCAACAACGGTATACAAACCGACTAAGGAATTAGTCGAGGTTGGATTAATACCAAACCTACATGCCAAGAGGCTGTAATAACCAAAAACATAGTTCCTAAGGACAAGCCAAGTCTCGTTAACCACACTGAAGGTGTGAGACATGTCAAGTATACTGAGAAGCGACTCAGGAGATCGATCACCAAGATCAAATCAAAGGAAGATCTAATAAGACCACCAACTATGGATGGAAACGATGCCGTAACCGGTATACGTTAACTGAAAAACAACTTACCCGCGCACTTGCCTAGGGCAAGTGCAGCAACAACAGGACGGTTGGAATACTTTTACCAAATCGCAAATACTTACTACAGTACCGCTATGACGAATGGGGCAAATGCAGGATCACCAATCCTAAGGATGTTAAATAATGAACCCTCGGGAAGGCCTAGCGGCCCGACCATTGTATTAAGGACGTACCAATCAGCAAGAAGCTGGACTTGGTCAAGACCACAAACTTGGCAACGCCATGAAGAATTTCTTTAACACCGAACCGTTATTTCAAAAACCAAAATTTTTCTCCAAAAACCACAAACCTTCTTTCAAAACATTGGATTTTAAAACCCAACAGATGGAATATCGGTGAGTATCATAGAGTGATACAAGAAGAGTTGACAATAGAATACTTCACCTAGGCGTGTGACGAACACTACTAGTGTACCCAAATACGGGATGTGGGACGACCGCACTCCGAAGGAGCTTGCGGGCCTGACAAATAGTTAGGTAAGTGGTAACGTGCCAAGACGGTACCCCACGTATGTATACATGTAGTGTACGAAACACGGGAAGTAGTCAACTCTGTTCTACGGACCATAAGTAAATACAAAACAGAACAGCTGTATACCTTAAACGAGCAAAGGAAACTCAGGTAAGCTACATGCTAAGGAGTCAGAAACTCACTCCAGGAGAACAATGAAGAGTTTAAAGTGCGAGAAGCACCAACAACTGAATAAAGACATTGGACATGTCTCGAATATACTAAAGTAAAACATGACGACTGGAAGGAATACGCAGTCTAAACACAGTAAGGCAATGCCTAACACTAACACTTTAGTGTTCAATGAACGGGATAGAATTCCCAGAACAACTACCACAATCACACAAGTGATGTGGCAAGGTACCGGAAATACCATTCATCGCCGGAAGGAATACCAAATCCGTTATAACACAAGGAAAAACACCAATGGTCTACCCTAAGAACGGGAGCCACTGTAACCCTCAACGGATAACTCAGATCCAGAACCGCAATGTGGGATAACAAACTGAACATACTCATAAACATCAAGCAGATGCAATAGCATAATCAGTAATACCCAGGAGCAATCCATAAAGGGTATCAAGTCAACAAGGTTGAACGAAATATCGTGATAAGAACACCACAATTGGAACGAACATTCGGTTAGAACACCGAAGGGATCCCACTTGATAGGGGATACCCCAAATTAATAAACGGTATCAATCAATACCAGGATACGAAAGGGCCTCCAACGAACGGAAGCGTGATGCAACGATCTTATCATGGAGCCCAGTATCACCTCCAAGCTATTCTATGGCATATGGAGAAGTAACCACCTTGGAACAGCCTATGATGAGTAGAGCTCTAGGCAATATGGCCAGTACGCCATGGAACTATTACCTTACAGAGTTCAACGGTTGCAAAACCAGTTATGGACCACATGGAAAATAGTCAAGGACGACACTAATAAAGTTTAGTGACCAACAAGCAAGGATACCCCTCATAAATGTGAGACCGCAAGAGCGGTGAACATATGGATCCCAAGAAAGGGATACCATCAGTAACTGTCGGGAAATATATTCCTTTCAGAACTACTAACGTAGTCAAGCTTGAGCATATAATTATTGCCAAACAATGTGAAATAAGCTTCAACAGCAATTGTGACAACCAAGGAGTAACCGGTTATAAAACCAATGATGCTCAGAGAGCTCAGAAAAATAAAGGAATACCATATTCTGGATTTGCCAAATACATGGGGAACCATTGTATAGAGGATAAAAATGCATGAGCTGAAGCCAGCAACGGTGGATGCCATGTAAACCAATATTGGGGAATCTGTAAGAACATGGTGCGCATCAGGCCACCAATGTACATGAATAATCACCAATGCTATGGACTTGTTAATACAAGATGGTGGACAGACTGGGCGATAAGCCAGAAGTCTGCACCAAATGATGAAGCACCACTTGAAAGAGTAGCAATCAGTCCTATTGCGATCTCAAAAGAGAGTTACTGTCAAGTGTTTACGCCTCTGCACTCTGTAGGACTGAGTGTTTTGGTATTGCATTTGAGCGGTAATGATCGAGTGGAATATGAGGAAAGGTAAATTGTGGTAAACTATTCCTTTCACCAGTAGACATGGCCTAAGCCAGTCAAGCAAAAGCCTAGAAACAAACCATGCGACCTAAGGCCAAGGAGACACGATGAGTGTCAAACACCAACAATCACAAGATGTGAATTCCACAGGAATAAAGGTGAAAGGAGACTTAAGAAAGTCACAAGGACCGATGCATTGAGAATGCAAGGTCATACAAGTAAAGAACACTTGTAATGAACCAGGAAAACTGGTACAATTCGGAAGCTACTAACAGTAGAGGAAGCACTACAACCCAGTAGTGACTTAACCTCAACCGACAATAAGTCGGAGAAATCAAGTGAATGATCACTACAGACACGACAGTATGCATATAGATTGCCAAAGAGCTGACTATAAATCTAAAACTCATCGAGTTCGAGCACGGTAAAGGAATACCACACTTGGTTAATAAACCTTGTTCCCACATCAAGAGGGACAAAAGGTGATGTGTAACACGTTAAGGATAACGAGAAGGGCGAATCACCTAAGTTATCAGGGTCGCGCAGCAGAAGCTAGTGGGCCCAGAATTATACACCTAGTGAATAAAAGGCTAATCACCAATGCCTCAAAGCCATTTAGGCTAGAACCGAATCCGGTTAAGAGTTGAATAACTCCGATGAAAATTCTTGATGCAGGGACTAACCGATAATACGGTTAAGACCCGTTGATCAAGAAACATTGTATAATAGACCGCATGGAAGCTGAACCACTCCTTGACGGCTGAATGCCCTCGACCAATGTCCAATGTTGACACATGGTAGATTACGTGGGCGTAATCCCTTTTAAGGGGGGTAGAGCGAAAACCGCGAAATGTATGTTTTACGTGATAGGTGCGTAAACTACAATGCGCATAGCGCAAAGGTATTTGTTTTAATGATGACTTATGTTACATAAACATTTGTATTCACTCATTGTATAATTGTGGTAAATTGGGAAGTAAGTATAGGAAAAGGAGTAGAGAAACTCCAGGGAATGAGTACCCCGACTGGTAACAGTATGAAGAATGAGTATGTATGGGAGACTTGAGGAGTATAAGTATGTATGGAACCGAAGTATGTAATGAGTATGAATCGGTGTACAACCGACGTATTTTATGAGTATAAATTGGAGTATAGCAACTTAATGGGATGGTATACCCACGAATTTTTTGTATAGTTTGGAGGAAATGTAGTAATGACGGATGGAATGATTAGTAAGCAAGTAAGTGAGCAATATAAATTGGAAAATGTATGTGTATGATTACGAGTAGCAAGACTAACAAGATAGAAAATGAAATAATGCTTGACAATCTGTCTGTTTGTATTGAGGTGGGAAGTGGAACTTGATTTGCTAGCGATCAAGGGAAGCCGAACACAAATTGGGGTGGAAGGATAATTCAACACCAATGCTGATCACATTGTGGTTGAAGGACTCTGGAAGCTCCCTTAAGTGGTCACAACAATGACACTAGTAATAGGTATAATCATCATAAATGAATATTGGGAGATGTATGCAAGTTTTCAAAATGAATTTCCAAACTATTTTGGTACAATGTTTTCTTAAAAATTGAGAATGAGGATCGGTTTTGAAACCGCTCCCACGGGCGCTAGTGGACCTCCATGCCTAGGCACGGGTATCCGGTCGAAACCATAGGAGGAGAAGCTAGTTTTGAGTCCGTGGAAGTGTAGAGTAGTTTGAAACCACTACACCGATGGTACGGTAACAGTGTGTGTTTTGTATTTTTCCAAAGGCACTGGGGCAGCGTAGTCCCGAGTAAGTATGAGTAAGTATGAGTACAGTATGAGTAAGTAAGTATGAGTAAGTGCCGGAGGATCTCTATATGTGCAAATGAATTTGATCAGAACCAAAGGACCGTAGAGCCAGAAAGCGTAAGTGCTCAAGTCATGACGGCCGTGAACCAGAAAGCGTAAGTGTTCAAACGTGACCGGTACCTGAGGGATCACTCTCCATTGGGGGAGGATGGTACCTAATTGCCTTCGGGTGGACCCCCTTGGAGAGAAGTAAAACGGATATTTTTGATTGCTATGCATGCAGTGACATGCTGTTTGGATGCGTAGTATGCATCATGTCAGACATTTGGAGTTTGACAAAGTATATGTAGAGGTCATAACCTTAGCACGAAGTATATGTACGAGTAACAGTATTAGATTCACCAACTTTGAGGGCAAAGTTCTTTAAGGGGGGTAGATTGAAATACCCCGAACTTAAATATGGTGATTATATTATTCTAATATAGTATTAAGGGCCTAAAAGTGCCTAAGTAATTTTTGGTAAGGAAAATAAATCCAAAGAAAAGGAAAGACGCTTAGAAAGCGGAAAACGCCAAAATGAGCGTTTAATTAACCATAAGAGGCACGAGACCTCGGTTATAGTATTGTAAGGATTCCTAAGGCTTATTCATGCCTAAGTAGTATACGGGAATGATTCCCGAAGAAAACAAATCCAATAAAGTATTAAAACGCTAATAGAGCATTAGCGCACGTTTCTCGAGGAAACTCGAAAACGTGATTTAAGTGGTCGAACAGACCCGTAAAAATTGTAAATCATTAAATAATAATTATTAAGCAATTATGGAAGCTTAATAATCAATAAAAATGATTAAACGAGAAAATTCCGGAAAACGGGCCCGGTTATTGAATAGTATCAAAACCGGGTAAAACAACGAGCGCTTTCTGTAAAAGACGAAAAACGCTCCAGCTAGTATAACAGTGTGGGGGCCGGTTTATTAGTGTAAACAGCTCTCTCACACACACATGTAACTAGCTAAATTAATGTAGAGTCAAAAAGCAAAGTAGAACAAAAGGACAAAAAGGCACTTACCTTTCTCTCTCCCCCTCATTTCTCTCTTCTCTCTCCTTCCCTCTTTTCTCCCCACCGATTTGCTCCCTCTCTCTCTGCTGGGTGGCGATTTTGAAGCCCCCAAAGGAAGCTCCCATGGCTTCCTCACCTTCCTCCACAAGCTCTAGCTACATGAGGCCCCAAATGCAAAATAAATTACATATTTGTAATCTCCTCATCCTCCTCTACATTTCTATCTTTTCAAAATTCGAAAAGGATGAGTTTCATCTCCATGGGTTTTCCCCATTTGAAGAGAAAAGCACACCATTGTGAAGCTTGGGTCTCCTCTTTCCAACAAGGTAAAAATCTCTACAAAAGGTTAAGTTTCCTCCACCCTCCTTGGAGCCGATTTTTAGCCCCTTTGTAATGCCTTGTTTTCTCTCTCTCTTTTGAGCATCAACTTCACCTAGCAATGGTGGTGGATTCTTCTTCTTGAACCAAGGGCTAAAACCCCTCCTAAAGCACTCTAAAGGTAAACCCTAGAAATTGTATTTGAACACTTCAATGAACTAGCATAATCTAAGGGTTAGTGAATTAATTATGCTTGTTTTATGTGCTTGGGGTGATGGGAATGGAGTTTGGCAACTCCATTCCCCATGTGATCGGTTTGAGCAAGAAAGAGAAGAAGAAGGATTGGAAAGGAAAGAAGGAAAATAAAAGCTCAAGGTAAGAGCTCCTTCCTAATGTAAGTTTTATTGCATTAGTGTAATGGGAATGGGCAAAACATTAAAGAACCCAAAACCTTGTACTAGTATTGAGAATTGTGAAATTTGTGCATTTAAGAGTAAGTATGTGGATTGTAGGCCTTAGAGCCAAGTATAATTGTATATGTGTGCTGGTAGAACCCTTGTGGTTTGGCTAGAATAGGTATGAATTTGATGAGAAAGGATGTGTGTGAATAAGTAAGGAAAGTAGATGAGTTATGGCAAAATTTCGGTAGGAATTGTGCAATAAGGAATGACTTGGTGAATGGGAAAAACCAAGGTGTGTATTGGGGATAGTAAGGATGTTTAGAAGCCATGGAAAGATGATAGTGGTATGTGGAGTTAAGCTACAAAATCTGTAGCAAGGGAGGCATCAAAATGTATTGTGAAACTAGGAAGAATTTAATGTGCAGAATCTGGTAAAAGGAGTGTTGGAACTTGGGTATAGAAAGTGTATTGACTTGGATGAATTGGTATGGTAAGTAGGGTATTTAGAATGCTAGGAATGACATTGGTTGAGGAAGTATTGGATGGAGAATTGAGTTGTAAAAATCTGTAGCATAAGAGAACAAAACTGTACAAGTGTTGGAAAGAAGTGAGGAAATTGGTAAGTCATTTGATGGATTTAGTAATGGATTTGGGACGATTAGGTATTTTAGGAAGCCTAATTAGTGCTATCATGTGGGATTACATGTAGAAAGATTGGGGAAGGAATGGGTAAGGAAAGAATTGAGAAACAAAGTCTGTAGCAGAGTTCTGCTACCGACCGACCCAGAGTCTGGGTCGGACCGTGGGTCGGTCGGAGCTTAGGTAACGAAAATAAACCTCTCGGGAATGGACCGACCCAGGGGCCGTGGGTCGGACGTGGGTCGGTCGGACTCGAATTTTCTGTTGTCGAAGTTTCGCACTTCGACCGACCCAGAGGTGGGTCGGTCGGTGGGTCGGTCGGAGCTTGGACAACAGACCCGAAACTCTCGGCAATGGACCGACCCAGAGGTGTATGGGTCGGTCGGAACAGTTCTGGGTCGGTCGGGACAATTTCAGAAGACGGAAAACTTACTGGAATGGACCGACCCAAAGGGTTGGGTCGGTCGGTGGGTCGGTCGGCCCTAACTTATAAAAAAAAAAAAAAAAAAATAGTAACATAGTAATCATATGTATGTATATATAAGGATATATACATATATAAAGGACCTTGGTAATACACCATTAGTGTAACATTAATGGTAAAGCAATAAGTATGTAAATGGGAAACAAGTAAGAGGATTAGTAAGGAAGTGGTAAGTATAAGAACGTTAAGTACACCGGGATAACGGGGTAAATACGGGAGTAGCGATTATTTGTGTATTGTAAGAATATAGTATTAATAATGTTGGAACATTATCAGAGGAACAAGTGTGAACCAAGGAACGAGGGAACACACGGTAGAGCTAACCCCGGTGAAAGGTATGATTTTCTCATGCCCCACGTGCTAACCGAGTTACATTGATTTGTGTGCTGTATGCCGGCTAATCAAGACTAAAGCATGAAAACGGTTTATTGCCTTTCTTTGCATGTCTTGCTGTATGTTGCATGAGCTAACCTTTCTTGAATTGATTGTGTGGCTTACTTGGTGCGTAGATCGACTCATAGATGAGTCTTGTATGTAATGACTCGTAGTAAGAGTCTTATTGTGAGACAATGGAGCAATAACAACGCACTAAACTATCGAATCACAACGATAACGCAACCCAATAAACTCACTAGAATGTGAGAGAGTGTACGGGAGTAACAACCTCCCGATAACGAAGAAGAATCGAAATGAATAATCCACACACAATAAGTAGTGGAAGTAAGTAAGTAACCTCTGGTAGAGGAACTAATCTTGGTACAAACATGAACCATGAGAGTAGTGAAGAATGATGAGGGATCTCCAAACCCCTTAGTAATTGGTCGACCCATTATGAGAGGACCCGACTAATGTAAGTATGTCCCGTATATGAGCATCCGATATGTTGGGGAAACCCTTAAACCTGAGGATACTAGACAGTAGTAATTCCCTAAGCCAGTGGAGGTTATCGAGAGAGATACTTCTAGGCTAATCTGTAAGATTGTATTATACTCTGAGAGAAGAGTGTTGGGAATACGAGTAGTCCGGTAGTACGGACATTTGAGTATTTGAGGAGCTGATCGTACAGCCCTCGTATTGTAGGTCCGGTGGCGAGTCTTCAGTATGACTCAGCCCAGAGACCAAAGTATGAGTAACGAGTATTGCGTATGTATGAGAAGTAAAGAGTATTGAGTAAGAAGTGAGTATGAGTATGTGATGAGTACCGAGTATTGAGTATGTATGAGTAAGCAGTAAGTATTGAGTACGTATAAGTAAGTAAGGAGTACTGAGTAGCGAGTATGCACAAGCATTAGTAACGAGTATGGAGTAAAGAGCATGTACGAGTAAGGATATGAGCATGGAGTGATGAGTATGTAAGAGTAAGTAACGAGCAACAAGTGAGGAGTAGCTAGGATAGTGTAATGAATATCGAACAACCCCGAAGTAGCAACGAGTAAGTAACTAGTACGAATGGTTGACTACTGAACTGTCTTCCTTGGTAAGTATTGGAATTGTATGTATGCATGTATTGTGGCAGTATGAGTATGTATGTATGCATGTAAATGAACTCCATGTATATTCGACCCCAAAGTAGTCGATGTACCGCGGTTAGCACGCGGTATATGCGAATTTCATATTCAGCGTAAGCTGACCCCCTCGGGGGACCATTTTTAGTGTGCAGGTACCCGAAGCTGATCACCGTTCGAGAGAGTAGGACGGGGACTGCTACGTAAGCATGGGTAGTTGTAGTAGGGATTGGTACTTGTATTGTAATGCGAATTTGGAAGTTTAAATGTATCGTAAATTAAGGATTGTAGTATACTCGGTATAGTAATGTATTGGAGTTGTAGTTGGAATATGGATGAGTATGCAATGGGAAGTAATGTAATGTGTAGAGTACTCGGTATGTTCATATTCATCAGACCGATAGTATGTAGTATTGTAACTCGCCTTGTTAGTCACGTGGGTGACTAACGGCATTGTACACCCTCCGTTGAGTAAGTATTATCCGCTGCGAAGGTAAGTATGGTACGGTAATGACGGTATTAGCGGTAGGGGTGTTTACATTAACATTGTAGTCCCGTAGACACTCGTCTCGGTTTTACTACTTCACTTCAACACTGTTGCACGGTTATTGCTTGCAACGGGTTGTCCTCGACTGCTTCGCATGTCGACCAGGTGCTGGAAATTCCATTCTCTTGTGCATAAGATTCTTCACTTTTCGCTAACAAGAGCGTTAATATTGTTAAAATGGAGACCGTCTTCGGGATCACACCTTTCGGATCTACCGTATGACAGGTCCCCGTACCTTAAGGACACTTAACAACAGCCAGATCGGGTATCCCCGAGTAAGAGAGGACTTTCATCTCTCTGGCGTTCTTTCTGAGTTAGAGAATAGGGTTTGTGGAGGGCGGGATGGATATCGTAGGTATCCAGTCACACTGGTATTCCCTAACTAGCGTACTTCTCACGCTATCACTCAACCCTTAACCCAAGGTACTAAACTCTTAACTCGGTACTTCCTAAGCTCGGTATTTCAGTCATCCGAGCGATACTTCGCTCTGATACCACTTTTTGTAACACCCCAACTACTAACAACACACTTAACAACATATCGCAGCGGAATTCATAACTCACAACATCACTTAACTCTTTGGTGTTACACGCCGTTAGCCACCCACGTGGCTAACAAGGCTAACATACATACATTGTACCGGTCTGATGGACTAAATTCCCGAGCAACTACACATAAATCCCGTTCCATGTCCAACAATCACTATACACTTACATTACAGCTGTACCGAGTAATTACCAACTAACGCTGATACATTTTCAGTCTTACTACACCTATAATATATCCACAATTCTCATGACTACCACATACAAACAACTACCCCGTCCTACTCTCGAACGGCTTCCAGTTCCTTGTACCTGAAAAGTATGGGTAGCAATTCAAGGAAATTCCCTTGATTTTTGGAATCAGATTTCTCATCGTGTCCTCTAAATGCACATGCCTGAAATGTAAGCCACTTGATAGCTTCAATTGAAGTTTTCAAGCGCAATCTATTACTTGCAATCTGTTGAGAGGTTTGTTTGTGTATAACATTCTCAATGTTACAAGGCTGATTCTTAAAATCTTCATAACATCTCACTGAATAATTATGTGCTGAGCTAGGAGTTGTACCTTCATGGCTGACAAAAGCACAACCTTTGCCCTTGTTCACCTTCTTCCAGCTGTTGAACCCTTTGACAGTAAATGTGTCAGATCCACTTCGCCCAATGGGCTTCTTGCTGAAGAGATAACATGGAAGGCAAAACACTGCATCTTTTGCCTCAGAATACTCCAACCAAAAAAAGTTTTTAAACCAAGATGCCTGAAACATTCGCCTTTGACCCACGGTGCCACTAAAAGGATACTCATGTTTCTAAAATTGATACGGTCCAAGTTTTATGTATGCCCGTCTAATATCATCACGTTGACCAATTGGATACTCCACAATTGGGGGTCGTAAACCTGGATCACGAATTAAGTAGTCCATGTTGAGCACCCCTGACTCCAGCATATTAACCTTTTCAAGTCGAGGAGATTTTAAAGGAGGTTCTTCCTCATGAGAATGATTGTTAATAGAAGTAGGAGCTTCTACTAGCTTATCGCCATGTTGTAGTGGCTCATCAATGCTATTATTTCCCCCTGATTTGAAGAATGAATCTATTGTTCTTATTTTGACCATATCCAATCTGGAAATTATAAATAAAATGATGTTAGTTAGGTAGTCAAACTGAAAATTGAAACAATTTAAACAAGTAATTCAAATAAGTAATTTAAACAAGTAATACAAACTATAGACATTGATAAAAAAACTTTATTATAATGAGTAATGACAATACATGCAATCGTTTGCATAGTATAATTATTATTTATATGTATAATTATAAAGTAATTAATCAATACTCTACTGCTGTAAAAAAATTAATAGTGGAGTGGTGACCACAAAAAAAGAGCTAATTTAAGAACTAATGAACTATGAATTATGATTGTGTTTGTGTGGGTATACGAACAAGTGGAGCTTTTAGCTCTGGACCTCTCTCTGGTTAATATATTTTAAATTCAATTTTTTTATTTTATGATAACTTGATGTTTTACCCATAATCCATCACTATAATAAATGCATTGTCATATTGTCTGGATCAATATTTTTGTCTTTTTTCAAAAACAAGGAGCCGTACAATACATGATGAAAATTAGGAATATAAGTAGTTTCAACTTTCAATTGTGTGGTGGTTTCTTGCGGCAGTTGATGTGTTTTCGGAATCAGTCGGTCGATATGATTTTTCTTTGTATGGTTTGTTATTTTCCAGTTCCCGCATTTTGTTTGATTTGTATTGTTTTCTTTTCTTCGTGATTTTTTAGCAGCTAGTTTGAACTTTCAGATACTGTATAAGTTGAATTGTTTCATATGACAGGGAGATAAGTTGTACAAATCTATTTACGCCTCTACAATTTTTGCTAGTGTAATTAATAATTTTAATGACTTGTGTTGTCTCTAAGCAAGTGTTCTTGACGCATCTAAAATGTTTGAATCTGCTTGCAGCTTTTGATAATGCAGCCAACTCACTAATTAGGATGTAAAACAACAAAATTTTAAACATTTAAAACACATTTACAACATAAATTAACCTGGATACAAGATTGTCAGTATTCATATGTCCTCTGTCAATCTATGGAACAATGACCAAGGATATAATACAACTACTACTGTACTATATAGCTTTGGAGATCCAAAAACCGGTGAAAATTAGAGATTTGCTTGGCAACATAATTCCAGGTTTGGATATAATACAACTACATAGCTCGTGATTTACTACATAGCTTTGGATATAATACAACTACTACTGTACTACATAGCTTTAGAGATCCAAAAACCGGTGAAAATCTATTAAGATTTGTTTGTTGCTACATAATTCCACGTGTCGGAACTTAAATTTATTCGTATGATACGATATGATATGAGTTATCAGTTAAGAAACTACATAAGCAGAAAGGAAAAATATAGATTCAGACAGACATTACCTTTTCTCTTTGTGCTCGGCAACAATAGGAGAAACTGAGAGAGAACCGTGGAAGGAAGAGAAGAACCTGCCCTCATCTACTTGGTGTTAGCTGAAGCGTGAAAAGAAACCAACAAAAGTAACTAGAAACAAATATTAGTCCACTCAAAAGTCTTCCCTCTATTCATTTTTATATTAGCACCTAGAAAATGTAATGATTACATTCTATATATTATTTTGTTTTTTAATTTATTCTACGTACTTCTATTTCCAATTGTGGTGACTAGCACTAGTTAACTAGTATAGGGTTAGGTTTGGGGGGGGGGGGGGGGGGGGGCTAAAATGTCAAACTAATATATAAATAACAAATAGTACTCATTTGTTTTGATAATTTTTTTAATGTTGGGGGGTGGTTGTACCGGCATGCTCCCGTACTATCTCCGCCACTGCCCTTGCTTGATAATCGTTTCCCCTTATTTGGCATTGTGGATCCTGCTCTTCTATCTTTTCTCGTGTTTCTTCTTCTACCTTTCAACCTTGATTTTCTCATTCTTGTTTTAAGTTTGTCGTTTTGCTTAGATTTGACAGTGAGGCATAGGAAATACATGGTCAACTTTGGCTATAGATGAAAAAGGTTCTGCCGAAGAAGATTTGTCCCTAAAAAGCTTGTCAAAGTTAGCTCAAAGTACATCTACCTATTTTGCGTGTTCATCTATTTTTTGTTTGAATGCGTACAACGTTTCCACATTCACACAGTATAGCTTATATAGAAATTACTTTCGATTGGTTATGTATATATTGTTCTGTATATGTGACCTAACCTTCAATTATGTTTCTATATGATGCTAGATAACTCTTCAATTAAAAAAATCCAAGTACACAAGTGTGACAAGTAGTCCCTTGTTTTGACAAGCACAAACAGAGTGTGTAGCCTGCTAGAAATGTGCTTAATTTGGAAGAAGGGGTGGGTCCAAAAGAATATAATTAGGGCTAATTTAGTCAAGTGTTGGAAAAGTATGTTTTGATGCCACTACTGTACTGTGAAGTGTTGTAATTGGAGCAGGGGGTGCTTTAGATATGATGCAGAATTTTTGGATCACCTAAAGCCTAGAGATTTTGCCTCGGCTACAACGTGACAACAAAATGCCTGAGGGTACTATGTTGGTTGTTGCAAGAGATTGTCTCAGTTGAATTGTCACAAATGTAATCCGCCGATTTCTTCTTGTTGATTAGCACAACTAAGATCAATGGAGGTGGGACGTCAATGCGATGAATGTTAACTAGTAGTTAGGCTGGGTGAAGGTTACTACAGGAAGATAGTTCTAGTGTATGTTGTCGTATGTTTGGTTTCTAGAATCATAAGTATGAGATAATTGATGAAATAAGATGATTTTGTATCTTGCTACTATGTGATAAAGACGGTTTATTTTTTTAATAATGGCTTTATGCCTCTTAATTATTAAAAAATACGAGGGAATTTTTATAAGAAGACAATTTGTCTCGTGAAGGTATCTGTTAGGGTGTAGTATGTGTTGTAGGTTTAGATTAACTCTGTAGGGGTGAGATGATATGATACTATGAGTTACGATTAATGATAATGAAAAAGACACAGAGATTTACGTGGTTAGATCTTGAATGATCTAGTCCACAGGGGTTGATAGAGGTTTTAGTAGAATTGTGAGAATATAAGTGAGGAAGAGAGTACAAGTGCGAGCATGTTTTGAACGTATGCTCCCTCCCCTTTCTAAATGGGGAATGGGATGCTATTAATGAGGAAAAGGTAGGAGGGTTTTGAAATACCCCTAACTAATTAAACATTGATTAAACATATAATAAAGTACATTAAGGCCTAAACATGCCTTAAAAGTCTATTTTAAACAGCAATGGTCACCATAAAGCAAAGATTACACCCTTTGACCATTTAGGGCAAATATATGCCCAAATGAACTCCTTAGGATCCAAATTTAATTACTAATCATATTAACTCATAAATGAACATAATAAAACTATTGGACAACACTCCAAAATCAAAGAACAAGGACCAACATGCTTAAAAGTCACTTAGGGCAAAAATGTGCTCTAAAGAACCTTAAAGGTTTTGTGACCTCCATTAGAGTCCAAAGTGGATTCCTAAGCTTCATAATCAAGCAAGGAACATTATAACAAATCCTAGAGAAAACGGACCTCAGAAACAAGTTAAACACAAAATGTGTCTTAAAACTTCTTAAAGCACATTTTTGTGTCTAGCTTCAAATCTATTGATCTCGGTCAACTTCTGAGACCGGAGCATGTTCATTAATTAAATCATGTGTGATAATGTACCACATTAGAAGTTTTAATTCAGAGTTTCAAAAAAATCAAAAATGATGATTTAAAGTGTGAATAGTACCAAAATAACACTTAATCTCTTCATCTAGTCAATGGTCAACACTTGTTCTTTGACCTTGATCATCCATTTCCGACTATATAAGGGGTCTCCCTTGACCTTATACAACCTCAAAATATCCAATAACATGTCATCAAAGACTATTCCTTAAAATGGGCATTTTGTCATATTTTACACTTAATCTAGTCAAAGGGTCAAGATAAGTGTTCTTGCCTTGACCAAGTACTTCCGCCTGCTATAGAGGGTTTCCTTTTCATGAAGCAACCTCCAAATAAATATCTTGCCAATCTAATGACTCGCCTAAGTACTATTCACTCTCTAATGCTATATTACTTTAAAAAGCAAAGTTAGTCTTCTTTCTTCACTTACCCTTCTTCCAACCGTATGAACACATTCAGAAGCTCCTCTCTTCCTCTTCAACCATGAGAAACACCAATATTTCAAGGAGGAACTCATCTTGACTAAGGTAAACATTAAAGACATGGTATATGTCATTCTCTTCCCCTTTTCTTCCTCCTTCCAATGGTGTAATCCATTCCCATTTCCATCCATCATTCTAGGGTGAGTTGGTGCTCAAAAGGAGGTACTAATCTCAGCTGGAACACATAAATCAATGGGAAGAAAGCTTAAGTAACATAGTAAGGTAAAAATGTGTTTTAAGCTTGTAAATATTGTTCTCTTCATTTCCGGTTGCTAGCTTCAATTCTCAAGCTTGTTTTGCTCCTCTTTATGTACTCTTTCAGTAGATCTATGTATCTCTTCAAGTCTTGGCTGAAATGGTGCTAGAAACTCCATTAAAAGGCATTTTTCTAAAGGTAAAAACTTAGCCCTTCCTACATTGTACACACGGTTGCATTCCTTGCTTTGAATGGTGTTGTAACACCTCTTTTGGCTTCAAATAATCAGGTGTAAAGCAACCTACACAATCCTACTTTTATCAAGGTAAAATAATGACATTTTAAGCTAGTAATATACCTAAAATAGCTATTAATGTCATTAGACTAATGCAAGTGTTTTTCTTTGCATACCATGGTGGCGCATGGTTGTCTAAACCATGGGAATATTCTATCCAAATGCTAAAGAACAAGGGTGTAAGAAAGCTTGTCAAAGTAAGCTAAATTACTACCTTAATAGTGTGTTAATCAAATGTATATGTGAGTTATGTTAAAAAAAACTAACTTAAACATATGTATATGTGTAGCCGTGAGCATTGAAATTAGCTTGGCTGATTTAAGTGCTTGGAAATCAAGTAAGAATACTAAACTTACATATTATAAAGTTTTTATGTCATTTGTTACATTAAAATATTACCAAGAGCATTAAGGGTGTAAAATGACTTAAATATACTATAATATTGTATAACATTTGGCTAGCTTAATTAGCTTATTAATGACTTATAATGTCATAGAAAAATAATATAAGTGGCAAAGATATAATTTAAAATTATATGGATATAAACCATAAAATCCATGAGTTTACAAGGCTTAAAATGACCAAACTATATATTAAAAGATTGTACAACATTTTTGGTTAGTTAACCTAATGTTTATGTGACATATAATGTCATAGGAATTAATTAAATAGTTAAAACACAATTTAACATATCTAGATAAAATTATACCAAGCCATGAGTGTTATGTCTTTTATGACATTTATGTAATTTATTTTATAAGTTAAGGTTTGTAATAAGGTCATGTACTTTAGGCCATTTGATTTTACGTTTATAATGAGTTTAAATTAAGTTTAGAATTTAAATTAAACATTAACGAGACCATTTGGGGTTAGTTTGGAATTAAAATAAAATTTAGAGGCTAAATATTAATTATAGCCGAAAACCATACCTTAAAAACTATTAAAATGAATTTTATTAAGTTTTATAAAGTTTAGGGTCAAAAATGTAATTTCTGAAAACTATTGGGTCAAAACTGCAATTAATAAAACTTGTGGTCAAACTGGTAGTCAATAGGTCAATATTGACCATATTAGGAGCCTTGACCAAAACTAGTGACATAAATAATTAAATTATGATCATATAGTAACATTATAAGTTAAATATAAAATTTACAAAACTTATGGGGTATAAATGTGCTTTACCAAAAGTTTGGGTTCAAAAAAGTAAATATAACACTTTATAACATTTGTATAAAGTTTGGTGATTTTTAGAATGATATAAAAGGTTATAACAAGAAATGTGTATAATATATAGTTTTTATAACATTAAAAAGTATGTATTATGAAAACTGGGTCAAAACCGTAAATAAGGGTAGTTATGGGGTGGAAAAATAATTGAAACAGACCAAGGGTCTATTCAGAATATATAGACCTAAAACTATAGGTTATACACATTATAAGTATTAAAATGGTATAACATATGATATATGTAACATACTATGAAACATGTGGTGATTATGTAAATATAAAAAGTTAGAATGATGGAAAATAAATAAGGACAGCCCCTTAGGGTATGTTCGCAATTTTAGAAAAAATATAACCATATATATATTAATTATAAAGTTAAAATGATATAATAAAGTATGTTACATTATATAATATGTGTGGTATAATTGGAATAAAAGAAAAGTATGTGATATGAAGAAAAATGAAGTTATAATATATGTGCCAAACCGGCAATATAAGTAGTTATAATAAAACTATAAGTTATATTTATTACAAAGTTTAAATGTTATAACATATGATATGTATAACATTATGTTAAATATGTGCCAATATTGTAATAATGGAAAAATATGAGGAGTTGATAAAAAATCAGAATCATAATGTATATGCCTTTCGGCAATAATGTAGTTTTATTAAAACTATAGGTTATAATATTTAATGTGATAAACATATCATATTATATGGTATAATGATATAAATGTAACATTGTATGATATTATGTGGTTAAAACATAATTTATAAAAAAAATGAGTGCTGTTGCGGAAATAATGGATGTTGGAAAATGAATTAACTATGGTTTGCAATGATATAAATATCATAGCTATTATATAGTATTAGTGTGAGTAAATGAAACAATTATCATTAATAACATTCACATAAAATAATGTGACAATTAATGAGAAAATGGAAATTATAAACCAAGGTTAGTGTAAAATAAACCTTAGGAATTATAAAGATATGTCATGGAATGTTACATAATATTAAGATGACATTCTTAATATAAATTGCATAAAATAATGCAATAAATGGAAATAATCATCTTACATAAGATGATAAAAATGTGACATATAATATAAAAGAGCAAATGATATTACATTAATGGGTTTATAAAGTACAAGTTATTTAGTTTGAAATTAAATATAACTTGTCACAAGCCCTGTGTGTTATAATACATTGTACTATAATAAATGGTAAAATAACAATACCATATAACATTAGTGCATGCATTCATGCAACTGTATAATATATGCCTAAGTTCAAATGAGAACAACATTAATGCATATAATGAATTGTAATTATTAGTATACAAGTATAATATATCACATGGATTAACGTTGCATGTATACATGCTACTATAGGTTATAAATGTGTACTTGTATACCCAACCGAATTGGTTAAATTTAATACTTAAGTATAAACGTGAATGTATATTTATATACTCGTGAATATTATGGGATACAATGGAATAAATCCTAACATTCAAAAAACGCTGAGCTAAAACGTTTTATACAACCGACTCATTTAATTGAACCCGGACATTAGTAGCTACTACGAGTAACGAGTTTACGTAACGTTACCTTAAACAATTAACTGTTGAAATCCGGGGATGAAAGGTCGGGATTACTAGCGTTATTCGGATGTACCGAGTTTAATTAAGTCATGTGGATTGACTTAGAGTGTTATGTTTGTTTAGATCGTACTACCAATAGAGGCACTTGACGAGCTAGGGTTTTGTGCATCCTTGGTCTGAGGTGTACGGTATGTGGACGGTTTGATCTGAGATGTCCTGAGGGCTTCCTCGGGCTCAGATATGTGTGTTGTGTAATGTGTGTAATATATGTATGTATGCGTGGAATGTCATGTGATTTTTAACTGCTTCTTTTCTCGCACTAATTGCTTATGTGCGAGCGTCCTCCGGGGACTAATACTACATCGACTATAGATCGACTTATATAAATATACATATACGAGCAATGTGATGTGATTGTGGATACTTAATATAATACGCTTAGTATTATAAGTATGTATATAAAATAACCTAAGTAAAACACTTAGGTACGAGATACGACATTGTCGGTCCCTAGAGCATGGTTCTCGAACATGAATACGACCTAGATTACTTCTAGGTATGCGTAAGACCCACAGGGCGGCTAAGTAATAAATGTAATCTCCAAGACCTAAAACTATACTTTGGGTAACTGATTAATTTTAATCAAGTGTTGGAGAGTGGATGAGTGAGATGACATATATAAACCCAGATAGCCACCGGCTACTGGTTGCGCATAGAGATCTCTAGAGTTAACACCTGGATCGGGTTTACTCTTGTTAAATCCTGATTGAGCCTATATAGATCGTCAGGCAGAGTGTGCTACTGTTGGCCATTTGTGGACGCCTTTAAAAAGGAAAAGTGAATGTCCCGGGATCTCCTGGTCCTCTGGGCATTATGAGCACCTTGAGTGTACGTGTGACCACTGTCCATGTGAGTTATCTCGAGATGTCCTAACTTGACTCCCGACAGTGCTAACTAAAATACAGTGCATGTGAGGGCCTGGGGAGGCCGGTTGTGTTAATGTGAAATTACCCTTATAAACAACGGCGTGTCTATCGCTATCGACCTTGCTATTGATGTTATATGATTGAATACAAGACCGTTACTTAACGGCTACGTGTTTATCGTTGTTATGATTAAATGTGTTATGAATGTGATGTTGTGTGTGAATTGTAATGACTGCCTTAAGTGTTTCACTTTACCGCCACTCATGTATTTACTACTTTAATACACATGTACACCGATAAAAGTATGTAATGAATCTAAAATAATGGCGACCATAACGACTAAAGTGACCAATAGGGTCCAAACCTAGAATACTCAGCGTTTATCGCTGAGTCTCCACGGCATTCGGCAGGTTGATGAATATCGTTGAAGCCGAAGTGAGGGACCCGAGCAGTTAGAAGTTTTCATATTGTATTATGTCAGGTTTTAGTTTAATTTATGTCAAACGATGTTTTTTTTATAATGGGCATAAGCCATTTATGTCAAACGATGTATACAATCGGGAATGATTAGTCGCTCACTTGTCGTTAATATTACTTTGGGATTTAGCATGATGTATAAGTTAGTATCTCGTTATCACTGCGGTTATTTTATTAACAGTGTTGTTTATTTATTATTTCATTTCTAATTCTTTACTTGTATGGACGAGTAATGACATTTTTGGAATGTAGTATCCGGAATTTCCCGGCAATCAGCATAGCCAATATTCATCAAAGTATATATATATATATAGTAATTATAAAGGGATGAGCAAATGTTAAGGAATGTGCGCTGGTCAAAGGATTGAGCCGCTTCTACTCACTAATGCTACTGCTAGACTGAAGTGGACAATGCAAGAGTATTTTTCTTGAAACTCCTACGAACAACAGTTGTGATTATAAAAAAAGAGAGGGAGAGTATCTTGTCAGGGTACGAAGAACACCACGATGCGGTTGTTTAATTAGTAGATGATTTTTTGTTGCTGGGGCGGGTACACATGCCAATGGTTGGCAAGCGAAGAAAGAGCCGATGTAGAAAATAAGTTGTTAACATTAAACATTTGGGTCGTCGTCATCTTATTTCTTTCAGACCACAGTTGTAATTGAAATTTGAATTGTTCTTCCAAGTTAATTTTAGACAAGCTGCATGCTTTTTCCGGCCCCAACTAATCTGACGGCCACGCTAAGTAAAGTCGTGTCGTACCAGACCTGCACGGAACTCGAACGAATGGTTTGATTTCCAAAAGGGATGGCATGCAGTTGGTCAAGTCAACAATTGTCTAGTTCCAGTTTAAAATTAAGAGTTTAACTAATACTTCACTTATAACTAACTAATGCAGCGGTGCCGCTATTCCCCCAATACTGATTGTCCATCCACCCCGCGCCTCGTCTCAACAACAGTATAATGTCCAGGCTCGTGCTTGAATCGTCAGTTTAAGAATTGAAAAGGAAGCAAAAAGAATTAGACGCGGTCCTGGCACATAACTTGAAGCAAGGCCAGATCAGATGAAGAAGATATCGATAACTTAGCTGGCCAATCGACTTGTTTACTACTGTTATGTGGCTTCTCCAGTCCAATATGATTTAACAGCGACAAGAATCTTCTCAGGATTGAAAGGACCGCTCTCGTGATCCATTATTCGACTGTTCCATCTCATTCTATCGGCAATACTTTGTATCTTCACCAGTACCTCCACTGTATCCCGAAACACAACTGTTCCTTCAGGGCGTAAAATTCTATCCATCTCCAGCAAGATGTTGGTGATGTCGCACCTGTATTAATTTAACATCAGACAGTGTAAGTATAGTATAGTATTTATTAGCTGGATCTTAATAATGCGTGGCGTCCTAGATACGTACCTGTCCCGATAGATGCTGAAAACTCCACCAGCGTGGATGAGATCGTAGGTCCTTGGATAGGTGGAGAAGGCCTCACACCAATCATGATAGGTCCCTATGAACCCACGCTCATAGATGACACCCAATGTGTCTGGGTTTGAACCGGCAGGAACAACATTCATTACCCACACTGGATAATTCAGCAGGGCTGCAGCAAACCCACCCAAGTATGCATTCATATCCATGACATTCCGGTAAACCCCCCTGGGAAGCCCACTTATAATGTGTTTGTAACGTGAAACTCTGTTCTTCCACATATCGTTGTCCGCTTTGTATTTGTCGGAGTCAAGGCCTGGGATTGTACCCCTGCTTATTCTGGGAGGTATTGCAAATGCCCGTTCAGGCCATTTCTCCAATGCACCACCAGCAACGTCATTTGGATTACTTACTTCTGGCATCGGGGTTATACATGCTTCCATATCCTTGTACCTTGAGTAACGGTGTGTATATACATACAGAATAGAAAGATCATTTTTTTTTTTTGTAAATAGAATACTACTGCTGTAGAATTAAAGAAGACAAATTAAATACTCCCTCTGTCCTGAATTGACCGTCCTATTTACTATTTGGATATGTCGTTTGACTTCAATTTTTAACATATAAGATAAATTAATTTTGAAAATTTAAATTTTGCATATGATTCCTTACATGATAAACTATATGTTACAAAATTTAGTTTTATAAAATTATTTTATCTTATATGTTTAATATTGAAGTGGAAAAACGTGTCATAAAGCAAACAGGACGGTCAATTCAGGACGGAGGGAGTACAACAAGTAATTATTCTACTACAGTATATAGTAGTATAGCATTTACCAAGCAATATCGGTAGGGTTGTCAGAGTTGCAGATGTGAGGCGTATGGTATATCCTCCTATTCTGAGTGCATTCCAAGTGATTAATGGGCTTCTGCCATATTGCCAGGTCGCCTTGCTCTACCACTTTCTTCCAACAAATGCGCTTAGCCACATCTTCAATAGCATCTTGCTCCAGCTTTAGATCCTCTTGTGTCCTATCCCAACCTCTCCAGTGTTTCTTCCAGTGGATAGGAGGACCAGAGAGAATCCAATAACCACCAGGCCTTAGAACTCTGTCTACTTCGATGAGGTATAGTCCATCTGCATGTAATATATGTGTACGACGGGCATGCATAAGCATGGTATTATTTATATATGTGCATAAACTTATAAAGCAACAACCACCATATGCCAAGCCATGGTCGGTAAAGAAGTGTATACAGGATTTCTGTATATATATATGATGTGGCCATACCATATTTATACCAAGGTATTAAGCAGCGAGAACAATGGGCCATGTCGAATGCCCTTGCTGGATAAGGCATCCTTTGGGAGCCCATCACGCCGATCATTGCAGGAACGCCTCTTTCTAGTGCGAACTGCACTTGGGCTTCATGTGTATCCCTTGGCGCAAACGACATCGTAAGGATGTCTCGCTTTAGTAGGTAAGCACCCCAGCTAGCAACCTGATTTTATAATAATTAACTGACCAGTTAATCCATATCACTAGCTGTTAACGAAACAGAAATAAATATCACTAGTAGTACAAGACAGATTTACGATCTAATAATAGCTCACCCCGCAACCAGTGTCAATGGCTGTTCGAACATTACCACCAGCCATAGGTATAAGGGCATTAATATCATCTATATAAACATCAGCACCGTGAGGGAACATTGTTCCACCCCCTGGAAATCTGAAGCGATCTGCTCCTTCCATTTGGATCCAGTTCTGCACAGCCTTCTCTATGCTGAGCTCTTTGTGAGGGATGTTGTCATACCAAGCATAATCTCTGCTTTGAGGCCACTTGAACGGTGCCTTGTACTTGGGAGGAGCTGGGATCAAGCAAAACAACATCTCATCTTTAGTTGGACAATGTCTTTCTCTGTATTTTAACATCTCCCTCTCGAATTTCCTACCCCTTGGAGGAAACTGACAAGGTGTGTATTCACTATAAGACATGTCACAAGGGGGGATTGGTTCCTTTGTGATCGCTACATCAGAATTGTTAATCTCCAATTGATGATGGCTCGCGAAATCCAATACAACTGGGGAAGTTAGGCCGGTAGATGATGTTGATAAAGGAGCTGGTGATACAACTTTTTGATCCTTTTGATTTGGAGGAGAAGAAGACCCTCCCCCATCACTGCAACCCTCATCTTTGTTGTTACTTTGTTGTTGCAGGAGAAATTTATTCGAAGCCAGAGAAGGAAGACTCGTGCTGTTCTGCCAAGCTCCTAGCATATAGAATAGAATGCAGATTCCACTCACTCCTAGGATCCATGTCACACGTTTCTTTTTTGCTTCTACATAGTGATGAGGCTTAGGAGATCCCCCGCGCTCTTTCGCCATTCAATTTAATCTTGTTTCCTCTATATATAGGCGGGACGAAACGGGGGTACCTTGAAAAATATCCTTACGTACAACTACCCACAGAATAATTTGACATTAACACTAGACACGGACATTTAGAGAGATTTCCTAGCAAATAAGGGGAAAGGATCACAATCCAGACCTTTAAATTAACGGGCTTTCACTGAAAATACAATATAAGGTGGTAGAACTTCAGCTTCATTCTGGCATCTTCAGTCGAACCTAAAAAAAAAAAAACTCTAATCTAATCCTAGTTTTAATTTAGATACTCAACTCAACTTGAATGAGGAAAGCTTCCTTCTTCATAAAATTAGAAAATCAAAGAAAAAAGTAGGCAGTGCCAGTGAAGTTGACAAAAAGATGTAGGAAGGAAAAAAGAGACACGGTCTAAAAATGATATCTATAAATAAATAAAAAGTGAGGTAAACTACAAATCCTCCATTAATTCAGCAAGAGAAATGGTTGGTATTTGATGACGCTCCCATGTTTGTCCTATTTGATCGTCATTTATTCTTTCCCTACCTTTCGTGAGTGAGATTTGAAGGAGTCGCGGTTCGTTATTTTCATTCCCGCATAAGGGGCTAAATACTATAGTATCGGTGCTGAACATCAAGGGCAAAGGCCCGTTGCAAGTGGCAAAAATTGCTAATCTCAACCACAGAGGCAGCCCGACCATAGCACTTTCAAGTTGGATAAACTATATATATATATATTTATTTATGGTAATAAATTTAAAAATATTTAGGAGTTGATGCCAATAATTAATCATCTTATGGAGGCAACTTTTATTGCCTCTGAAAACCAAACAATTGCCTTTGTAGGCATTTAGAGGCGACAAAATCATTGCCTCTAGGTTACCTCTAAAGGGTCACCTCAGCTGATTATGGAGGCGACTGGCCTTGATTTTACCTATGGAGGCAACTTGTGCCGCCTCCATTGATCTTAACCTATTGGGGCAAGCACTATCTCGCCCCTATTGCTCTTAAACTACTGAGGCAAGTAGATTAGCTCGCCTCCATTGAGCTGTGTTCAGAATGGTCTGTGTAGCGAATAAGCAACGGAGACAACTTGCATTACTCGCCTCCGTTGGTCTATGTAGAAATAAGCAACGGAGGCAACCTGTGTTACTCGCCTCCATTGATCAGTGTAGAGAATAAGCAATAGAGACAACCTTTGTACTCGCCTCCGTTGGTCAGTGTAGAGAATAAGCAACGGAGGCAACCTATGTTACTCGCCTCCGTTGATATACACAAACGAGGCAAGGCTATAAACTCGTCTCTGTTGGTCTGTGTATAGAATGAGCAACGGAGGCAACCTAGACCACTCGCCTCCGTTGACCTCTAACAATAGAGGCAACCGGAAAAGTCGCCCCGGTTATTCTTTTATTTTGAACAAAAATTTAAAAGACTAAATTCCTATATAATGTCAACTATAATAACATATTTAAACTAATAACAATTTATAAATACACTGCATAACATCAATATATTTGTCAACAACAAATATACAATGAAAAAAAAGAGAAAAGAGTTAGCATTTAGTTATTATTATTATTAGTTATCCCAAACATACACAAAAGTAAAATAATCTTCACACCATTTAATTTTTATTCCCCCTTCTCTTGAAGCAATTGTTGGTAGAGTGCAGCTTTAGTTTAAGCCAGAGATAAAAGATTCTCAAGCATCTCACCTTACAACAATGGCGTGCTCTGCAATCACTCACATAAAGAGCCGTACAAACAGAAATTCTAGGCATAAACAACAATCACAAATCACTGACGTCAATGAGCTCAGTTTCATCTCTGTTTCTCTAGCCATTATTTTCAAGGAATACAACACCAGTAAGAGGTTTTAACAGGTAAAATATCACAAAAACACAATATAAATCAAGCAAAATGCCCAACTAAAGTTGCCATGTACACTGCTAGCACCTAATTCTAGAATGAGTAGGAAAAAGTAGCGCACCACTTATGCGTGCGTGCACACACATAGCGCAGTCATTCAGATTCTTTATATTGTCAAATGAAACTCGAAATCATGGTCTTGTCAAATGTAAATAAGAAAAAAAGGGAAAGAAAGCACTTACAAAATACTTGGATAATGACCTGTACAACGAGCTAGCCAATAACAGTAGATACTATGCCACCAACCCATGGAGCATCTTTGCTCTCAAAATGGTCTGGTATTTGAGAACAGTTTAACTTATTAATCTTTCCTAATATGGAGCTGCACAGGAATTAAGGAACATTCATGGTCAAACAAATGATGTTAAGTTACCTGTGGCCATGTACTCTGGAGCAGCGTAGCCATAGGTTCCCATCACTCTAGCGAAGACATAACTTTTATCACCATCCTGTCCATCTCTAGCTAGCCCAAAATCGGACACGTTTGCGTTGTAATGCTATTGTAATTCAAGGCAACAACACAAAAAGATGAATTGAATACATGGTCCATGTACAACTCCATTTCTAGAGAAGATGAAAATTGAGTTAGAGAAAATATATCCAAGGCAGAAAACAAAGTTGAATTTTGGAAGAGGATATGCAGGTGTAATTATTGTGCCACTAATAACACCCCGGTTGGACATTTTTCCCAGATTCAAACACATCAACCCTTAATAAATTCCAAAATCGGTCAACGGATAATATGTACATAAACAAATATTGAGACAGGTTTGGTACATTTAAGCAGGAGAATATAGCTAAATTCTAAACTACACACATTCATTATCATGTCAAGGATGCTTAAACATATCTCTACCTTAGGTTCATGTATCATATAGCACAAGCTATTGAAACATAACAAATTAAAACAAACATAAAACTGGTAAATATATTGAATTTAAATGGAGCAACTTAAAAACTCTCATCCATAACTATCATTATCAATGTCCAAACCTCCTAATGTGATTGTCACATCAGCCTTTAGTTAAGTAGAATGCACTAATAGAGGCTTTACCTGATCATAGAGAAGCAAATTCTACTAAGCCATATAAGTGTTGTCCCATTTTTTTCTAAGTGTTATCCCATCCTTGCAAGAGGTTACCAACTACTGCAGTAAAAAAATCAAAAAGAACAACTGCTAGTTTGAACATGGTATCTCACTTATAAGTAAACAACACAATATGTCAAGCACATGGCTAAAACTCAATAGCGAATTTTGGCTTTATTAAATATGAAGGAGGAAGTTCCAAATACAAGAAGGCCCTGTACCACAATGATTGAAAAGATACAAGAGAAATGTCATTCTTCCCATATCCTAGAGAACGTGAAACTTTCTTGAATGAATGGAATTTCTTGTCAGAAACATACAATTTTCCTGGTACACCTATCATTACTGATTTGGAAAAGCACAATTTATGACAACAAAATACAAAAAGCTGCAGCCAAGAAACATCAAGTTGTATGATGCATACCTAACCAATTTATGTCATCAATATCACTTTGTGAACGACCTGAAGAAAACAAAAACAGGATGTTAGCAGCTAAAGAGCATGAATTATATTTTTCAGAAGTGAGTGAAACTGACATACGAATAAGTATCTTAACAAGAGGTGATTAATCTAAATTACTGTAAAATAGTAGAGCTGGGACAATGGCCAACAGTCCAAGACAAATAGGTAAACACACCTGATCCTTATTGTAACACCCCTATCACTAATTACACCATTAACTCGTAATCATCCCGTTCATTATTACAATCGCACGGGAGAAATCCATAAACAACGGGGGTGATACAATGCCGTTAGCCACCCACGTGACAAACAAGGCCTAAACATTCACAATACCGGTCTGATGGACCAGAATACCCGAGTACTTAAACAAATACAATCATCGTCTCATTACTAAACCGAGTCATATACAATCCTCAATACTTACAATCCAATATACCGAGTCTTTACATTATAATTGCCGATAACATTGCGATCTTACACCATTACAAATACAAACATAATTAAATCAATCTACCCATGCATAACAGTAACCCCGTCCTACTCTCGAACGGTAATCGTCCATCGTACCTGAAATAGAATGGGTAGCCCCAAAGGGGTTCAACACCTTTGCTGGTATGGTAGACGTGCAACCCGCTACTACTGGGTCACACCCAACTAATTCTCATCTGAACATGCGATTGATTTTAAATCATGACATGAAATGCTGTAAACAAGCAACATGCTCGCATTCAACAAGTATTCAATCAATGGAATACTAACAACAAGAATACACATCAATTTCATTAGATTAATCTCCTTGTTCGTTAGGCCTTGAGAATCCGTATCTCAAGTAAGCCTCATTCATTATTCACTCACTTATCCATTTCAACCGGATAGTTTGCTTGTCTCCTAGATCTATAGACTCTCGGTGAAATACCCCTAATATTTAAAATATAATTAAATGATCTATTAATGATCTAAGATGATTATTAAACATCTAAATATTATTGGGGAACAATCTAAAAGATCTCAACAAGGCAAAACACGCCTTAAGATCGGTAAAGCCAAAAATGTGCTTTAAGACACCATAAAGGTTGTATGACCTCAAATAAGATCCAAAGTGGATTCCTAAGTATTATAATGAAGCAAGGAACACAATAAAACCATTCTCAAGGAGAACTAAGCTCAGGAACACCCTGTGACACAAAAATGTGCGCTAAAACTCCTTAAAGCACGTTTTTGTGAGATTGCCTTTTAAATTGATTTTTAATGGGCTTAAAAATTATAATTATCCTTAAATATGATATTTAATCATATTATATCATATTAGGAATTTAATTCCAGAAATTTACGAATTTTTACAAATTTAATATTAAAATATTAATAAAACCCTAAAGTGGGGCCCGCATGAGTCAACATTGACCAAGCATGGTCAATGGTCAATTAATTGACCCCTTTGGACCAAGGAAATCGGCTGCAATAAGTGAGGAGACAGCATACAATGATTTTGGAGACAAATACTACCTAATGCATTTACTTTTAGAAAATAACATTACTTTTTACATTATTACCAATCATTCCCACCTTCTCCTTCCTTCCTTGTCCGATCCTCTCCTTCCCAGCCTAGCTCACCCTTCCTCTCAAGCTCTCAAAGCTTGTTCTTGAACATGGAAGGCAAACCTAGCTCCTAAGTCCTTAAGGTAAGTGTTTTAATGTCATTTTTAGCTCTTTTTTTCATCTCTTCACTACCAACACCTAAATTTCGTGGCTCAACAATTACTATGGCTTATTATCAGTGTTATAAGGTTAGAACAAGAGCTAAACTCGGTTGATACCAGTAGAGGGACCAAGGTTGTTCAAATCTACATTTTAAGGTAAAAACGTGCTTTAAGCTCATAACTTTTGATTCCCTTCGAGTTTGGCTGTGAAACTTTGGTCATAGCCTCATCTTATTCTCCTTTTCATGTGGAATCTGTTGGTTAGCCATTTGGAGCAAGGGTGACCGAGATCCAAGAGAAATACTCTCTTTTAAGGCATTTTTCCAAGGTAAAACCTAATAACAAGGTAGTATTTCGAGATCTAACTATTTCCTATGTCAATATAGGGGATCTAACACCTTGTGGTGTGTTTGGTTCAGATCGAAACCACCTTGAACACTCCTTGCATTTTAAGGTGATTTTTGCCTTAAATCTTACATTAATTATTCCTTATGGTTAAGCTCAAGCTTGGAGTGTAACCATATCTTGTTTTTGTGTATTAAACATGTCTAAATCAAGTGGTGAATTTTCCTACAAGTGACCGAGCCCATACAAGGAATAATCAAGGTATAAACACCTTAAACTTATGATTTTTGTAATTTTTAAGCATATATATATATATGGCCGAGAGTGAACTTACATATATAGGTCATATTGACCTAAAAATGGAAAAAAATGGCTAAGATAAATTAAGCTAGTCATTTAAGGGATTTAATTAACATAATGGTCAAATTATGACATTATGTGGAAAACTAATTAAATCTAAGTGAGGCCGAATACATATGCTATATTTTGAGACATTTACTGTGTAATTTATTTTGCAAGTTCAAGGTTGTAATAAGGCCATGTCATTAGGCCATTTTATTTTAAGTTTATAAGCTTATTTAGTTTTATTTATGCTTATAATTAAAATTGGGGCCAATTCGTAATTATTAAGAATTTAGGAAGTTGTGGGCGTAATTTAGAACAATTTAGGGTTTTTAAATGAATTTAATAAAAATTATAATTTTATAAAGTTTTGGGTCAAAATTGTAAAAATAGAAAAGTATAGGTTATTATTTGTAATTACCAAAAAATTGGTTCCCATTTGGTATTAGAAGTCAAAGTTGACTATATAGGAGACTTTGACCAAGTTTAGAAAATTTAAGAAATTAAAATACTACCTTATAATGAGATACTTGTTAAATTGTAAAAGATTTATAAGACTTGGGGTGGTAATGTAATTACCGAAACTTAAGGGTACTAAATGGAGTTTAGTAAAGTCCTTAAGTTATTAGGAATTTTTAGAAATTTATTTGGTTAAATTTGGAGTTCATAAGAATTATATAAGTATAATATATGGTATTTTATAACATTGTTACAAATAGGTGACAAATGTATAGAAACCGAGAATTAAAGGAAGAATAAGGTTAGGAATAATATTTATAACCTTTTGGTATAGTTTGGTAATTTTTGGAACTACATATAAGGTTTTATAAAGATATATGTATAATATATAGTTTTAATGGGGTTAGAAAACTATGTATTATAAATTGAGATTGAATTGTGATTTTATAGGAGTTTAGTGGTTATAATGATAGCCGAAAATATAAGGGGCTATTTGGTATTATATGAACAAAATAAACTATAGGTTATAATTGTTAATGATTTAAATGTCATAAGATATGTTATATAACTATAAGGTGACATTATATTAATTAAGTGGTGGATTTTGTAAATATTTAAGAATATAGGTGCTGTTCGAAAATATTAACATTTTTAAATGGAATTTATAATATGGTTTTTAATGTTATAAGAATTATAACATTTATAATATAAGAGATATTCATTAAAAAGAATGAATATAGATTACAAGACTTACCATATAATAAATAGTTCCATAATACACACATATAAATAAATATATGTAATGGTGTAGAAAATGTGATAAGGTTCAATAATTATAAATTATCATAATTAAAATGATAATAGATAAGGAAAAAGAATTATAAACATTGGATATGGAATTCTAATGTAAAGAGAGTGTACACGTGATAATGAGAATTCATATAATTAAAAGTATAGTTTACAAATAAATTATACCACATTAAAGTAAACAAAAAAAAAAAGAGACAAACCTTAGAAAAATAATACTAAGGTAAGATGCATAGTGCATGACAAAGGATCACGCATATGATAATGAAACAAACTATACGATCTACAAATATACATTAGTTTACATGCGATAACAAGTCCAACGATAAGTATATTAATATACAAGGCAAACTACGCATGTAATGTAGCACTTTTCCAATCTCGAGTTAAACCAAAAGCCCAACAAACATTGATAGTTAATAACGGGGGGTTAACCGGGAGTTGTTAGTGACGGTACGGGGTACCGTAGGATTGTGTTGTTATACGGTATGCTAATCAGTAGCATTATGCATTGTTTAGATTGTTAGAGGCTACACAAGGAGCATAGGATCTTGCTGATTCATACTCCACCGTAATACATCGGGGTGAACGGTATGTTGTTATGTGTCTCTGATTGTCTCTGAGGGCTTCCTCAGTTCAGACTTCTGTGTGATCTGTGATAAGATTGTTTGTCTGAATGTGATAATTAATATGCATGAATTGTATATTTATAGCTGCTTATCATTTACTGTTGTTGAGTTAACAGTATTGGTTCGTATATATGAACCTATATATATAAAACGAACTAGCGGATATGGTGCTATCTTATGTGAAATATAAGGAACGTCAGAAAAACGTTGTAGCACTAGGATAATAACATATATATATTATCCGAGACTTTTATACGGAGCATTGGCCTTTCTATACGCCGCTCCCGTATCTAACACTGGATCCCGAGTTTACAGACTCCGGATTGGACTAATGACCTTAGTCTGCTGTGTTAGGAAAATAAAAATGGTAATGCGATGCGATGGTATAATTAATTAAGGAAGGAAAGGAAAGCCAAGAGGATGTGGCTCTTGGTGCGCGCTGTGATCACAAAAACGATACCAGGATGTCCGCGTACGGGTCCGCAAGTATCAAGAAAATTTCCCGTGAGCTAGAATGGCTCGTTGGTCGGAGACTCTACCGTTGGAGTGGCTACTGCCGTGGGTGACCCGCCATAATATATGGGTAACTAGAGACATGTCGTATTAACGAGACATGGTCACTAGGTATAACTGAACAATTAAAACAATTGCGAATTATACAGTGGCGAACGATATTGGTTTCTATACCATGGACGAGAATTAATACTTGTTTATCATTCTCGTTGTTTCGCTTGGTTGTTCATTGGTTATACTTGTGGTTATATTATGTATGATGATGGTTGTGTTTATTGTATGGATATTACTGTTAATTGTTTTTCAGTTTTAAATATTAAAACGGTATTGCATGTAATGAACCTCATGCTCTCGACCAAATAATTGAGGGGTCTTTGGGGGCATGACGGGGCATGTGATGACATACTCAGCAGGGGCTGATTCCATACCACAAACCATCTTTATTTCAGGTGAATAGCTGGTGGGTCGCAGCGAGGTGACCATTGTGATAGTACGGTTGGTTTAGACTTGGTACGGTGTGATACTCAGGTGGTTTTGGACTCGGGTTGTTTAACCGAGGTGTATTTGATTTAGATGCTCACGGTCTGTAATAATTGTTGATGTTAGATTTGTTTTAAGTTGTTTAAGTTCTACTATCTATCTCTTGTGGTCACTGCGGGAATACGTTTCGCAAGTTGATTATCAGGTAATTCGTTATCACTCGTATGGGCGAGTGATAACAGTGACACCATTAGGGCGACAGTTATTATTTTACCGCTGCGAGATATTATTGTGCACGACTTTTATAGGATTATTAGGAGCCGAATTCGTAGGGGTGTTACACTCGGTCTCGATCTAGTTTTCTCAATTATTCTTCTCTTGAATAACTTTTAAGTTAAGGCTCTTAGACCTCCAGGAAGAGACACATATAGATCTCACCACCGGGCTTTTATAAGCTCATAACGGAATTAGAAACATTCTCTCATGTTTCCTTTCCTTTAACCCATAATACCCAGCTTACCTCTTTAGATGGGTAAGCTCTGCCAATCTCACTCCAAACGGGCACCACTATGTGGCACACGGCCCCGCAGAGCACCTGGCACATGGCCCTGTAACAAGGGAGTTCGACCATGGAATCAGAAACAAACGCTCTGTTGTTTCCTCTTCCTTGCACGCGTGACTCACAATCTCCCTAACCCACTCTTAGGGTTAGTCATAATAATATATACTCATATAATATATTATATATATATATATATATATATATATATATTAGTCAGTAGCATCTCTCTTGATGCCATCTCACAATCTTAGGAGGTTTTCCTAATTCATTGTATTCACTTATTTAAGGGTCGCCCCTATACTTCCATTACTTAGAAGTTTTGGTGGTTTTCTCATACTGAGTCGGGTCCTCATATAAGAGGTCGACTATTAATTCGGAGGGAGTTCATTAGTCTCGTATATCTTTTCACATTTCAAGTGTGTTCATAAGTTTAAGTCATTGCTGTTCCCTAATCGATAGTCCTCATATGTTTCCACGTTAATTGTTCGTGGTCCGACGCTTTCTATGAGTCACTAACCAATCGCTAATCATTTACGAGTCGGTCTACACACTCAGTTAGACCACACATTCAAGCAAGGATGGTTAGTACACACACCATGCATCAAGATATATATATATATCAATGCAGTAAACATTTTTGTGCTTTTATCTTTTTAGGTCGGCACACATATCAAGCAGCACACAAACCGAGCGTAACTTGGCAGGACACAAGTTACAAGAAAACCATACTGTTCACCAAGGATTTACTCTCGCGTGTCGTCTCACGCTCCTCGGATAATTCTCGCATAACTGATATCATTTCAATTGTTTCTATTAACATCAAGATCATACGGTATGTAAACTACTATTACTCCCGTACTTAACCTTGTTGTCCCATTAATCTTAACCTTGCTCAAGGGCTCTTAAATCATCACTTTCATATTTAATCTCATACTTGTTTAATCATCCTAATGGTCATTACTTACCACCAAACAAGTCCTAAACACCTTCTAATATCATTACCGATCAATTCTTCATCATCTAATGTCATTTATACACCTACTGTAACATTTCTGGTGTGGTCCGGGACTTGGTCCGACCCTTAAGTCCCGGACCAACACTTTGCAAAACTCTCAGGACACTTTTCTATATGGTCCGAGATTTTGTACTGGTCCTAAGTCCCGGACCAGGTCTTTACAATTCTCTCGGGCGATTTCTTAGTGTGGTCCGGGACTTTGTATGCGACTTAAGTCCCGGACCAACACATAGAGATTACTCTCGGCCCTTATTTTGATGTGGTCCAGGACCTTGTCTCTAACCTAGGTCCCGGACTATAGCAGAAATCTGTCAAATTAACAGTTTTAAATCCCTATTCCAACTCCATTTTTCACCCTTTTCTTTTCTAACTTTTCCACATGTTTCCAAACATGTTCTAACACCTTAAACATACATTAAACCTTCCTAAACCATTGGTCAAACTCTTTACTCAATCTTGTTCAATTCTACAAGTTTTCACTCAAAAATTCTACAATTGCATCCTAGTGCATTACCAACACTCTCATGATAGTTTACAACCTTCTACCAACCATTACCAATTTACTTGTTGACCATAATCATTCATTCCTAGTCATTCACATTTCCAATACCTAAGTTCACTCACCCTTCACAAGGTCAAACACGCTAGTTCATTACTACCCATCCAAGGCATTCCTATATCATGTTTTGCTACAGATTTTCACACCACCAATTTCCATCCTTAAACAAGCATTTCTAGGGTGATTAACCAACCAAATTCACCCCTTTCAACTCCTAGTTAGCCTTAGGTTCTCCAATGCTCATAAAGTCACCTAAACTACTTAATTTCTACAGAAATTTCACCATAACTTCTGTTGGGTAAAAACCTAACGGCAAGTATACCGGTCGATTATAGCAAGTTTTCCTAGAAGTGTCCCTCCAGGTTATCGAATCCAAGGGAGGCAGCGTTTTAGTTTAATTAATATTTAAGAATAAACTAACGAATCGGTTTACTCCAGTAACAGGGGGTTTTGTTTGTTGAATTACTACAGTACGAAAAAAGAATGTAAATAAGAGCAAAGGTAATAAATGCAAGACAGTGAGCAAAATAATGATATTTTTTATTTAATAAAAAGGGGAAATTCTGGTTTACTAATCCTCCTAATTCTTCAGTTCCTTTCTCGATGTGTTTACCAAAATTTAGATTAAAATCCCAGATCTGAAATATTCCACGTTCGGTCTCCCGCTCGGTGGAATCTATTAAAACTAATAAATCTTAACCCTCGTTACAAATTTACTAATTGCTAACAGCTTTAAGAATAATCCAGTTTAATGATCAGTTAATATCCTAGAGGAATCACCATCTCTAAATTAACCGGTGTTGTTCCTGTCGTCTATTATCTACCGCAGTTCTCACTTATAAGCAGATAAACTGATAAAATCCAGTAATTGGCCAAGTCACAAGATTTATAAAAATAAATAAGGAACAACACTTTAATCTGTTAAACTGGTAAATCACAACGATAATGGAACCTTGAATTTGGATTACATAGTAAACCGAAATTTATGAAAACTACTCAGCCATGGAAATGAAAATACTGTAAAAATATGTAAATAACATTAAAGAGGAAGAGAAGAAGAAACTCTGATTTAAGACTCTTTAATGGAGTCTCGGTGTGTGATCAGTGCTTTCTTCTGCTCCTTCTCCAGAAAAGATGGTGAAGTCTTCAACTGCTTTCTACACTCTAGCCCTCTGTGGATGTATGTGGGTGTATAATGAGGTGAATGGAACGTGATATATGAGATGGAAATGGATGGAGTGATAGGTGAGAGTGAATGAGATGGAGTTGTGGTGATTTCTCTCTGCCGAGTGTGTGTTGAATAAGAGGAAGAGAGTTCTATTTATAGAACTTGTTTGTTGAATACGTAGCAGAAGCAGCATGGTGGTGGAGATGATGCTGGAATTTGTGAGTGGAAAGGTGAGTGTTTATCGTGGGTGATGAGCGGAATTTGGGGAGATAATTAGATTAGTGGAGGGATGATTGGAAAGTAGCAGTGGAAGGGACAAAAATAAGGCTGGAAAGGAAATCGGTAGTGCATGGGCGGTTTGTTTAATATGAAGAAAATAAATCTCTTCACGTTCGCGGCTACAGACTTCTGATTCAACGTCATGGTCCGGGACTAGGTCCTGTATGAGGTCCCGGACCGTAACTTCAAACAATTCGAGGATGCTGCTATGGTGTGGTCCGGGACTTAAGACATGTATAAAGTCCCGGACCATGGTGTCAAAACAGGTCGAGATCAGCCTCCTTATGTGGTCCGGGACTAAAGTTATGTATAAGGTCCCGGACCATACCTGATTTTAAGCCAAGAGTAGAGTCAATTTGTGGTCCGGGACTTAAGTTATGCAACAAGTCCCGGACCATATCTGAATTTAGGTCGATAGGTGACTTTCTTGACTCCATTTAGCTTGTTTGAAAAACCATGATTCCCAACAATGATATGAACATGCTCCCTTGAGATTAAATACCTGAAAAAGCACATAAAAACCATAAAAGAAGACAATTGCAACAAGGAACCTAAAAATACTTAAAAGACAGGAATTTAGCAGTAAATAGCCACGAATTCGGTATCAAAAGATCATGTAGAAATAGGTAAATTTCTGACTTATCAACTTCCCCACACTTAATCTTTGCTTGTCCTCAAGCAATTACTGCAATCAAAATGTACCAGAATTTCAAAAGCGGGGATTTATCAGGTCAGGAAAGTGTACAAGGAAATCTAGTGCTGAAAAACAGTCATAAGAAACAACGACTAGTACTGCAAGTTTTCTTAAACAGTGAAGCTAGGGTGTTTGACAAATGCATGAGACTATCATCATAACTATTTAATCCAAACTTTACTCAGGGCTTTACTTTCCGTTTGCTTTCCACATTTCATTGGACGACAAGGGGCAAGAAGTAATGTCATATTCCACATTACCTTTCATTGCCACATACTCATAATCAAGGAAGAATTTGCAATACACTGTTTAGCATGAAAGAACTTTCCTTCCAATTTTTCTGAGCAAGCATTATTCATTTCATCCCCCCAGACATTTCTCCCCATCCTTGTAGCGGTGTTGGGCCTTCTATCCCAGATCAGATGATCTTAGGTAGATAAGTGATGAGGCACTCCATGGGCTTAATTACCGAATGGGAGAGGTCTGTTCCGGTTCAGAATAGATTAGCGGAGTACCTTGCCTTTGTCCTTTCCTTCCATTCATTCCAAAACTTTCCAAAGCCCCAAGTTAGTTCAAACAAAATAGTCACAAAATGGTCTCACCTTTTATTTAAGGAAATAGATAAAAATTTTAACCAAAACTGATAATACAAGCAGTATAACCAAATTTCTTATGACCGAAGTTTCAGATTAAATCTCAGAAATATTCACTACTTGTATGTTATTCTCGACTGATGCATCTGACCACAAATGAAAACCAAGTATGTCGAATTAAAAATTTTGTGGAGGGTCATCAAAGGTTAATGAAGTGAGAATTAGTAGTGTCAGGAACCACAAAAAATAAGCAATAAACGCACAACCCCCTTACTACTAACTTCCCCACACTTAGAAAATAGCAATGCCCTCATTGCTGCATGAATATGATCATAGTGCAAAAGAAAGAATAGAACTCCCCTGAAAAATGGGTGAAGATGACGTCCCCACACTTATGAAAAGGAACGGGAGACTTATGGAGTGTTGGAAAAATTTCGGCAGAGTCTCCTTTGTATTCTTTCGATATCGCACACAAAAGATGGCAATCCTGTTGGAATGAAGCAGCAGCAGACACTATGTTGCAATAAAGTCAAGGAACATAACCAAGCAGTGGCAGTAGTAGAAGTACCAAAGTATCTATAACAATCCAAAAATAAAATGAAAAGTACCATAAGATGTAACCTAACAAGCTAAAAGACATTAAAACAGCCAGAGTTAGGAAATAAAAGAGAATCCAAAACAGCAATAACAAGATAAAGAGTCTGAAAAGAACAGATCATAAACCAGCATGAGATCTACTGAGGTGGTGGGTGATCCTGAGGCAGACGCCAGGACTCCAGCTGAGCGAAGCGGGCGTCATAATCAGTAAAGCGTGCCTCATAGCGAGCCGCATACTCCGCAAACCGTGCGTCCTATCCAGCTGTATACTCCGCATACCGTGCCTCCTGCCTAGCCTCATACTCACTCTGTCGGGTCTCCAAAGCTGAGATCTGTGCTCCATAATCGTACAGGGTCGTACTCATCCCGTCTACACGAATGTCCATCTGAGTCATATGAGCAGCAAGACCATCGACCCGTGCAATGATCATCCCCTGCCAATCAGTAAACTGACGAAACATCTCGTCATATCCCGGTGTAGGAGCAGTGGTCATCGGTACGTCTGGGATGTCACCACCAGCGGCAGCAGCGGGGGGCTCAACCTCAGCGGCGTCATCAGGTCTGGGGGCTCGTGCACCCGGTTGTGCGCGTCGGCGCTTCACCCACTGATCATCTATCTTCTCCCACTGATAAAAGCGCATCATCGTCATGTCTATGGGAGACCGGGGGTACTGGGGCTGCTCATCCGAGAAGTCTACCTGAGCATCGATGAAGAAAGACTGGAGGAGGTGCGGGAAGGGAAGAGAGGAGCTACTGTCTACATCAATCACCCGAAGCATCGACTGAAAAAGTAATCCATGCAGGGCAATGGGGAATGCTGCCTGGGCAAGCTCGTCATCCAGGAGGAAGCGCAGAACATAGCAGTCGATTGCATTCAGGTCCGCACACTCCCGGGGTCGGACATTATACATTATAATCCCCAAGATCAGACGCTCAAGCGGTGTGGGAAGCTTATCACCGGTAACCACCTGCTTATCCCGGTGGTTGCGCCTTTGGCGGTTCTGAATAGTAGGATCATTCACGATCAAATTTATATAATGCTCCTTAGCTTGTCTCTCACGGAGTTCGTGATTCTCCCGGTCCGCCTCAGTCGGGACCCTAGCTCGATTAGGTACATTCAGAGTACATCTAATACGGGTGGGATCGACTACAATATCCTTCCCCTTAACCCTTGACCTAATTTCCTTACTATCAGCACGCACCACAGCATTAGCATAGAATAATTTAACCAGTCGCGGATAAAATGTACCACCTCGGTTTAGCAGACATACCCAACCTCTGTCGCTAAATATCCTTTCTAAATCAAATTCAGATATTAATGTAGGACAAACTGACCTTTTTGGAATTATTTTGCGTTCCTTAGCCTGGAACCAATCCCAAGCAGCATCAGTTAGAAATTCCGAACGGTCCGTCTCGCGGATCCGAAGTGGGGGAGCTGCTGAAGAGGAAGACGCGCCGGCAGTGGTGGGTTTTCGAGCACGTTTGGGTGCCATTTGATATTATTGGATTGAGGACGTGGTAAAGGGTGCGGTTGGTTTGGGCAAATGGTTTGAATTTGGTGTGAGCAGGGGTGCGTTTGGTTTGGGTAAATGGGGTGAATTTGGTGTTGGGTTGATGTTTGTGGTTGCGCGAGGTTGGAGAGGCGACAAAGGGATGGAGTTGAATGCGGGTGTGGGTTGATCGGAGGGAGAGCGATTTGGGTTTAGGTAGAGTGAGGTCGGAGGTGGTAGCTAGGCTTCGAACGGAACAGGGTGAGGAAGAGGGCTGAGAGGTTTTTTTTGCCTGCAGTGATGCGTGGTTGGGGAAGTGGTGATGGTGTGGGCGGTGCACGACAGAGGAGTGGGGTGTGGTGGTGTTTGCTGGGAGCGGGAGTTTGGAAGCAGTGGAGTGTGGTGGTCGGGAGCGGGAGTTGGTGGAGCAGGTCGATGGAGGTGGTCGGGTTTGCGACAGAGGCTGGTGGTGTGTGGTGTTGTGGTGCGCGACAGAGCAGTGGGGTGCGTTTGTGGCGATGAGAGCGAATGGGGATGGCGCAAAAGGATGGTGGTGGCAGTGAGGTGATGTGATTGAAGGAGGTCGGTAGTGAGTGGGTGTGGTGAAATCAACGGTGGTGTGAATACGGGTTAGGTTTGTGAATTGGGGGAACGGAGGTTGAAGACGATGTGTTTCGGGTCTTTTTTTTTTAAAACAGCGATAGATGGTCCGGGACCTAGGGTATGGTTGAAATCCCAGACCGAGGTATTAAATGGGTCAAGAGTTTTCAGTGATAATGGTCGGGACTTAGGGTATGTGTAAGGTCCCAGACCACTCATACACATTTTTCCGAGAATTTTCTTTGAATGCGGTCCGGGACTTAAGGTCTGTCTAAGGTCCCGACCACTATGTTAAAATAGCCCGAAGGTCTCCATCGCCTTGGGTCCGGGACTTAAGATATGGGTAAAGTCCCGGCCCATGTGTATTTTTCTGTTCGAGAGTTTGCCGCTCCTCTGGTCCGGGACTTAAGTCCTGTAATAGGTCCCATACCACCCCATTGAATCCCGCCGTAAGTGTGCTCTTTGATCGGTCCGGGACTTAAGTTATGGACAATGTCCCGGACCACCCCTATGAATCCACCGAAGGTTTGCTTCCTAGCATTCTGCTCCTCTTCTTTTATCAAACCTACAACTTAATTAAAACCAAACAAAGAAAAACAACTAACAAAAGAATAAGAACAAGCAAAACATGAAACAAAACTTGAAATAAACAGATAAAGGGAAAGAGATTGGGTTGCATCCCAATGAGCTGCCCGTCTTTTCGGTCTTTGGCTAGACCATGTTTTGTTCTCTCAAGAGATTCCAGAAGATTGAGCCGTCTTTGAACCTGGTGACACGAACTCCGAGAAGCTTCCAAAACGTTTTTCGAAGACCTACCAGCATAAAACAGTAACTTCTCACCCTCTGCATTCAAAGTGATCGTTCCATGAGCAACTTCGATTCGAGCGTCGGCTGTTGCTAGGAAGGGTCTTCCAAGGATAATAGGGACCGTTGGATCTGTAGCCATGTCGAGTACGACAAAGTCGCAGGGGAAATATAGATGCTCCACCTTAACCATCACATCCTTTGTAATTCCACAGGGTAAACCATTGAGCGATCTGCTAGCTGAAGCGTCATTCGTGTAGGCTGTAAGTCTCCAATTCCAAGCTTTTCAAATAAAGTGTATGGCATGAGACTAATCGATGCTCCTAAATCAGCAAGACAGTGGTCGAAGTCGATGTCTCCTATTCTACATGGAATTGTGAAGCTTCCAGGATCTTTGCATTTTTCTGGTAAGCGCTTTTGTATGATCGCTGAACAAGTCTCTGTGAGCTGAATAGTTCCTGTCTCAACTAACTTTGCCTTATTAGATAAAAGCTTCCTTAAATACTTGGCATAGTTAGGCACCTTCGCAACTAAATCAACAAAGGGGATATCAACAGATAGTTGCCGAAGTAAAGTAAGAAACTTATCAAACTCACTATCCTCCTTGGAACGCTTGGTTCTGTTTGGAAATGGAACTGGAGGAGCAACTTCAACTGTAGGTGAAGGAGATTTGGTAACTTCATAATTCCGCTCATTCTCTAGCACCGGTTGCTCTATGCTCACCTCAGGCTCAGTAGCTTTACCTTTACCACTCCTAGTAGTTACCTTCTTCGTTGTTTCCTTTTCCTGCAAAGGACATTTGTTAGCCAAGATATCATCCACCAGTGTAGCATAATTTGGCATTAACTTAAGCATATCAGAAAAAGGAATATCTTTAGTTGATTTCTTAAAAATTTTAAGAAATTTTCCAAGCTGTTCATCAAGATCCCTTTTCTTTAACCTGTCAGGAAAAGGAATAGGTTCTTCAAATTTGCGATTGGAAACAGAAGAGTAAGAAGGTTGAGTTTCAGGAGACTCCTTCTCCTTGGGTTTTTCAAAAACTTTAATGGAGTCCTTAACCTCTTGTTGAACAGGTAAAACTGCAGCGACAAGTGGAGTATCTTCTTCCACAGTAAAAACAGCTTTAGCATACTCTCTTGGATTCATCTCTGGTTGACTAGGCAAAGACCCTGCAGGTCTTTCTGAAAGCTTCTGACTAATTTGAGCCAATTGAGTTTCCATTCGTTTATTGTAAGCCTTTTGTTCTTGCATGAATGCCTTTTGGTTGTTGTTGATTTCATCTTGCTCATTGAATCTGGCTTTTGTTGATGATGAATTCGCTCATCATGGCTTCCAAGTTGAGGAACTACTAGCTCCTTGACTTTGCATCTGTTGGTTCTGAGGGGTCTCTGATAGGACTGATTATATTGTTGTGGTGCCTTCTGATTGTAGTTGTTCTGAAATCTTTGCTGCTGATATCCCTGATTGCTTTGGTTGTTATAGAAATTTCCTTGTCTGTTCCCCTGGTAATTTACCTCTTCACTTGGTGGAGATGTACATTGACACAAGTTTGAGCTTCTACCACAGTATTCACAAGGTGGATAAACTTCAGGAGATGCTGCTGCATTTGACTGTGGGTTCATCACTGCACACATACGCTCAAACTATTTTGACATCGCTTCTATTTTGGCAGCCAGAAAAGTACTCGAGTCCACTTCATAAACTCCAGCAGTTTTCTTCGGTGCAGCTTCTCCGGTTCTCGCACCTCCCCACTGATTGGATGCATTGGCAATGGTCTCCAATAATTCCTTGATTCTAGCTATTGGTAACTCCATGAGGCTTCCTCCTGCACAAGTGTCTACCAACAAACGGCTTGAATGATCTAAATCTTTGTAAAAGGACTACAGAATTACCTCCTCTCCCAAGCCATGGTGTGGTACTCTGCGCACAATCCCTTTGAAACGCTCCCAAGCCTCAGATAATGTCTCACCGGTGAACTGCTTGAAGTTGGTAATCTCTCCTCTCATAGTCAGCATTCGAGAAGGAGGGAAATACTTCGCCAAGAATACATTTGCTAACTCCGTCCAGGTAGTGATACTGTTGGGCGTTAATGAGTTTAACCATTCTGCAGCTCTGTCCCTCAGGGAAAATGGGAAGAGAGTCAATCTAGCAACCTCTTGTGAAGCTGGTGTAGAGCATGCTCCTACCAATCTCAGGAAAGTGGTGAGATGGACATTGGGATCTTCGGTGACTGTCCGCTGAACTGGGGTGCGTTCATGACCATAGTAACATAGTGCGTCTTGAACTGCCACTGCACTCCTGTTGGCAACGCAGGAATTACTATTGGTGAAATAAGCCCTTCGACGCTTGGGCGGGTATAATCCTCATGTGCCTCTCCGATTCAAATTCTCCATATTGGTTCCTGAGGGTTGTTTAGAATCTCTCTTCAACTAGTAACTCAGAAACAATCTCCTCTGCTGGTAAATCTTTTAGGAGCACCTCCTGCTCAATTGGAGGATCCAGCACTAACCTTTTTCGAATCCTTCTTGTTACTCTGTCTATCTCTGGTTCAATTTCAAATTCAGGGTTTCCTTCAGAACGAGTTTTAACCATAAACCAAAATCAGATAACTGACAGTAATGTAGTTGTAAAAGAACAAAATAAAATAAAACAAGGATAAACTAAAAAGAACAAAAACAACACAAAATTAAATAAAATCAAAATAAAAATTAAACTAAGCAACCGTGCCTCCCCGGCAACGGCGCCATTAACTTGTTGGGTAAAAACCTAACGGCAAGTATACCGGTCGATTATAGCAAGTTTTCCTAGAAGTGTCCCTCCAGGTTATCGAATCCAAGGGAGGCAGCGTTTTAGTTTAATTAATATTTAAGAATAAACTAACGAATCGGTTTACTCCAGTAACAGGGGGTTTTGTTTGTTGAATTACTACAGTACGAAACAAGAATGTAAATAAGAGCAAAGGTAATAAATGCAAGACAATGAGCAAAATAATGATATTTTTGATTTAATAAAAAGGGGAAATTCCGGTTTACTAATCCTCCTAATTCTTCAGTTCCTTTCTCGATGTGTTTACCAAAATTTAGATTAAAATCCCAGATCTGAAATATTCCACGTTCGGTCTCCCGCTCGGTGGAATCTAATTAACAGCTAATAAATCTTAACTCTCGTTACAAATTTACTAATTGCTAACAGCTTTAAGAATAATCCAGTTTAATGATCAGTTAATATCCTAGAGGAATCACCATCTCTAAATTAACCGGTGTTGTTCCTGTCGTCTATTATCTACCGCAGTTCTCACTTATAAGCAGATAAAATCCAGTAATTGGCCAAATCACAAGATTTATAAAAATAAATGAGGAACAACACTTTAATCTGTTAAAATGGTAAATCACAAGATAATGGAACCTTGAATTTGGATTACATAGTAAACCGAAATTTATAAAAACTACTCAGCCATGGAAATGAAAATACTGTAAAAATATGTAAATAACATTAAAGAGGAAGAGAAGAAGAAACTCTGATTTAAGACTCTTTAATGGAGTCTCGGTGTGTGATCAGTGCTTTCTTCTGCTCCTTCTCCAGAAAAGATGGTGAAGTCTTCAACTACTTTCTGCACTCCAGACCTCTGTGGATGTATGTGGGTGTATAATGAGGTGAATGGAACATGATATATGAGATGGAAATGGATGGAGTGATAGGTGAGAGTGAATGAGATGGAGTTGTGGTGATTTCTCTGCCAGTGTGTGTTGAATAAGAGGAAGAGAGTTCTATTTATAGAACTTGTTTGTTGAATACGTAGCAGAAGCAGCATGGTGGTGGAGATGATGCTGGAATTTGTGAGTGGAAAGGTGAGTGTTTATCGTGGGTGATGAGCTGAATTTTGGGAGATAATTAGATTAGTGGAGGGATGATTGGAAAGTACCAGTGGAAGGGACACAAATAAGGCGGAAAGGAAATGGTAGTGCATGGGCGGTTTGTTTAATATGAAGAAAATAAATTCTTCACGTTCGCGGCTACAGACTTCTGATTCAACGTCATGGTCCGGGACTAGGTCCTGTATGAGGTCCCAGACCGTAACTTCAAACAATTCGAGGATGCTGCTATGGTGTGGTCCGGGACTTAAGACATGTATAAAGTCCCGGACCATGGTGTCAAAACAGGTCGAGATCAGCCTCCTTATGTGGTCCGGGACTAAAGTTATGTATAAGGTCCCGGACCATACCTGATTTTAAGCCGAGAGTAGAGTCAATTTGTGGTCCGGGACTTAAGTTATGCAACAAGTCCCGGACCATATCTGAATTTAGGTCGAGAGGTGACTTTCTTGACTCCATTTAGCTTGTTTGAAAAACCATGATTCCCAACAATGATATGAACATGCTCCCTTGAGATTAAATACCTGAAAAAGCACATAAAAACCATAAAAGAAGACAATTGCAACAAGGAACCTAAAAATACTTAAAAGACAGGAATTTAGCAGTAAATAGCCACGAATTCGGTATCAAAAGATCATGTAGAAATAGGTAAATTCCTGACTTATCAACTTCCTAGAAATCTAACATGCCCAAATGCATCATTTCATCCTCCTAAATCAATACCTACTAGCCATATCCCTAGTGGATTCTACCAGCACACAAAATTCATCCAGAATTCACCAATCTCAATAAAATGCAATAATCTTAAATGCTTGGCTCTTAGGCCCTTAATCACACTACAATCCACAATTGCATAAAACACAACCACAATTCTCTCTCATATCCACCAACCACATTTCCAACACAGATTTTTGTTCATTCTTTTATTTACCCATCCCATAATTTATAAGACAATTAGGATAGATTTTAAGGAACCTTCAATATATGTTATATAATCCCTCCCACACCAACCCCCGGAGAAACCACCATCAGCATCACTGAATTCCTGATGGAGCAATGTCAGGTTATCGAACTAGGTATGATATTGTTAAATGGATACCTAACACTCGAAGCGCAAATCCACATCATTCAACGATGCGACGAACTAGGAGCAGCACCTGGAGGTTTCTACACACCGGAGTACCCGAGTGGATCAAAAATGAAGTTGAAGATGATGTGCATGGTTAAGGACTGGAATCCTTACACCAAGACATATCAAGATATGCGAGCGGAAGATGGAGCAGCAATACCAAGTATATCTGCGGAGTTTCTTGTGGTCGTTAACCACGCTGTGGAAATTGCTCAGCAAGTTGAATCGGATCAAATTCCGAGTGTTGAAACAGATTTGGGTATTGTTAACTTCTACCAGAAAGGTGGACGATTGAGTTTACACCAAGATAAAGATGAAACACCCGAGTCTCTAAGTAAGGGAGTACCCGTGGTGTCTTGGTCCATTGGTGATACCGCAATATTTATATATGGCGGGCAGAAGCATGCTGATCTCGCAAGGAAGTTAGTTTTAAAGTCAAGTGATGTATTGATCATGGGTGGACAGTCGAGGATGCTATATCATGGTATCAAGAAGATCAAGTTGAATACGGCACCTTCGACAGTAATCAATGCCACACACATGAAACCCGGACGTTTGAATTTGACCTTTAGGCAATTCTGAAGCCATGTGTAACCATGTAATGTGTTAAACCAGTTGTATATTAAGTATGCTATATATTTAGCTATGTCGACACAATGTAGACCGACTTATGGTGTAAAGAGCGTGTTAATGAATAAAGCGGTGTTAAATTTTTGAGTATACCAACCGTGTTATTAACGTTGTGCTTATAAAGTGTATGAAATAAATTAGGCTGTGCACTCGAAACGGAAGGTACACTAAGTGTGTGTACTGAGGCAGAAACCGGCAAGAGCAGCACTATCCTCACTGATACCTTCCCAATTAATGGTGTGGACGCATCGATCTTGTTCGACTTTGGAGCCACACACACGTTTATCTCACTTTCATTCACGAGGAGGCTGGGGTTAAACGGTGAAGAGATGTCTGACTTTCTAGTCACTCTCCCGTCGAAAGAGTGGATCAAGTGTACTCGCTACTACCGAGATGCCACTGATAAGTGGAGAATTTATATATATTTGTATACTTTATTGTTTATTATTTTAAGCTATAATGTTATATATTTCCCCACTTAAGTACTTAATTATGTTAAATATTAAGATTACTCCTTATATATGATTTTATATTAAAATAGGTAAAAATACTGAAGAAAACGAATCGTTGATTTTGTCAAGGCGCAGAACATTATTCCGTGGACTCTTCTTTTGGGCCGACAATCTGCAGACACACAGGCTGTGTCGAGCAGACATATACTGGGCTGGAGCTGAGATTGGACGTCACACTTGCATGACCCATGATGTGGGCTGGAGTCGAGATGCACGGCATGCACATGAATAAATCATGCATTGAGAATGCATACTCACGTGGGCTTCTTTCCACTAATTAGGTCATGATTACAATCATGATTGTTGAGTCATAAAAGCCATGCACTCACGGTACAAATTCACGCGGGCTGATGCTCTGGACATGGGCCGCATGGCCATGATTTGAAGCCGACAAAGACTAGAACGGAGCAGGCGCGTTTGTCTTGGGCCGACAAAACAAAGTAGGGGCGCAGACATGTGAATTCAGGGGTACAGACAAGCAGCTTCAGTCAGAGGCGCAGACAATTCTTCATGCACCTGGGCCGACACTCTTGGACTTCTTCCGTTTACAAAGTGAGCCACAATCTTGGATCAAGACAACAATTGAAGACGGAAATGATACATGCGATGATGGGCCATGCATATGCATGACATACAAATTGATACGACATATCACAATACTGGTAATTATCAAACCCTAGCCGCCGCAGGATATAACAAACAGAGGGAGACACATCAGTCAGTTCTGACAGACCGGAGCAAAAGGTAGAGACTGGATTCGTCATTGTTCTTCAATTAGATGACGTTTTCTAATCTCTTGATTATTGTTATTATTTCTTTGTCTCCGATGTCTGAGTAGTTATTAGAATTCTGGTTTAACTATGGACAACTAGTTTATTATTTTGCTTCCTGAGTTGTTACATATAAATTATATACTGATTGTAGTTTTATTCCTTGTTTATTATTGAATTCTCTTGTGATTAATTATTGCTTGAGTTTATTTGGTATGAATTGCTTACAAGTGAGAACTGCAGCGTTCGTTAGACATTAGGAATATTACCAGTGAAACTACAGATGACAATTCCTGGGGATTAACTGACTAGAAACCAGATGAATCATTAATGCTACTAGTTAATTTGTAAATTCGTAACGAGAGTTGGGATTTGGGAATTGCTAGTAAGAATCTATTTTGCGGGAGACCGGTTTTAGATTAATTTAGATCTGAGGTTGTAATCTAGAATTTAGAAAACACTCAGGAAGGGAAATGATAAACTAGGTAAAAGTAGTAAACCAGGATTCACCCTTTAGATTTATTAGAAAATCACTTTTAATTGTTTTTGTGTTAATTAATTGTTTATTTTCTGTAATTAAACCCCCAATATATTATTGTTATTTTCCCTTCAGTTTACTAGTTAGATAGATTAAAGACTAAACTAGACACAGCCTCCTTTGGTTCGATAACTTAGGGAATACTACCTAGGAAAACTTGCTACGACAGACCAGTACACTTGCTGATATTACGTTTCAAACCCATACAACCACCGTCCGAATTAAAGATGAAGAGTTCCCGATCAACATGATAGAGTTCGAGGGGCTCGGATGTGATGTAATAGTGGGGATGAACTGGTTGGAGCGGTACAAAGGCCAAATCATATGTGCTGAGCATCGTCTGCTTCTTCGGAGTCCGACTGGGGTTACCATCTCATATCGCCAGAGGCCTAGGGAGCCTTCGACTCTGATCATCTCCGCCATGGCTATGTATCGTGAGTTACGACGAAAGAATGATGTATACCTCTGCTATGTCCAGGACATAGAGAGAGATCCGGAGTTTAGCCCAGATGTGCCGGTAGTGTCAGAGTTTCCTGATGTCTTTCCTAAGGAACCATCGGGCATGCCGCCAGCACAGGCAGTGGAGTTCGAGATTGAATTGGTTTCGGGCACCGGACCAATAACGAAGACGCCCTGCTGTATGGCTCCAGCTGAGATGACAAAGCTCAAAGAGCAGCTGCGAGACCTACTCGACAAGGGATTCATACGCCCGAGCGTTTCACCATGGGGAGCACCGGTCCTCTTCGTGAATAAGAAGGACGGTAGTCTCCGCCTCTGCATCGATTACAGAGAGCTTAATGTTGTTACGGTGAAGAACCGTTATCCATTACCATGTATCGATGATCTGTTCGACCAATTGAAAGGAGCATCAGCATTCTCCAAGATCGACTTGCGATCAGGTTACCACCAAATCGCTATTCGAGAAGGTGACATTGAGAAGACCGCGTTCCGAACCAGATACGGTCACTACGAGTTCACGGTTATGCAGTTTGGTCTATCCAATGCACCGACCAAGTTTATGGACTTAATGAACCGCTTGTTCCGAGATCAGTTGGACAAGTCAGTGGTAGTTTTCATTGATGATATTCTTGTGTATTCAAAGTCGAAGGGTGAGCATGAAAGCCACCTGAGAAGTGTATTGCTAACATTAAGGGAGAACCAGCTGTATGTGAAGTTCTCCAAGTGTGAATTCTGGTTAGACCAAGTTTCCTTCCTTGGTCATGTTATTTCTGAGGCTGGGATCGCTGTGGATCTGGCCAAGATTGATGCAGTGCGCACTGGCCTAGGCCGAAGACGGTTACCGATATCCGGAGCTTCCTCGGTCTAGTAGGATATTATAGGAGGTTTATGAAGAACTTCTACAGTGTCTCGAAGCCGATGACTTCCTTAATGAAGAAGGATGCACCATTCAAGTGGACAGAAGACTGCGAGAGTTCCTTCCAGAGCCTCAAGGCCGCTCTGACTTCTGCACCAGTGCTGACTATACCAGACGGTACAGATGGTTTTGAGGTCTACTGCGATGCATCAAATAGAGGTATGGGTTGTGTGTTGATGCAACACAGGAATGTCGTTGCTTACGCCTCCCAACAGCTAAAGAAGCATGATGAAAACTACCCTACCCACGATCTAGAATTGGGTGCCATCGTCTTCGCCTTGAAGATATGGCGACATCATTTGTATAGGGTAAGCGTGACAATTTATTTAGACCACAAAAGCTTGAAGTATCTGTTCACTCAGAAAGAGATGAACATGAGATAAAGAAGGTGGGTCGAGTTTCTAAATGACTACGACATCAACCTTCAGAACAAGGAAGGTAAAGCAAACGTTGTAGCTGACGCACTGAGTCACCGAGCACACTCACTCCATTCGCTAGTCTCTCATACTAGCTTGGTTGAAGAGGTACAGAGTGCTCAGATGTCGGATTAGTACATGCAAGAGATCAGGTAGAAGCTGATTGACAGCACATTCGAGAGTCAGAAGTATGATTTTCGACTTCACGATGATGACCTGATTAGGCTGAATGGCCGACTGTGTATTCCCCGGAGTAGCGCTGAGCTAAAGGAGCGCATATTGAGTGAATCACATTGTTCCACTACTTCGATTCACCCCGGAGCTTCAAAGATGTATAAAAGTATGAAGAGGTATTTTTGGTGGACTAGAATGAAAAAGGATGTAAATGATTATGTTGTGAGGTGTCTCACTTGTCAGAAAGTCAAGTTTGAGCACCGACGGCCTGGCGGTATGGTGCAGCCAATGCCAGTGCTAGAGTGGAAGTTCCATGATATTTCCATGGACTTCGTGGAAGGGCTTCTGCCTACAAGGGGAGGTTTAAATATGATATGGGTCGTTATTGACTGACTGACCAAGGTGGCCCGATTCATTCCGATGAAGGACACTTGGAAAGTGGCAAAGCTAGTAGAGCTCTTCGACCGAGAGATTATACGACACCATGGAGTACCGAAGACTATCTTGTTTGATAGGGATACCAGATTCCTCTCGAGGTACTGGAGATCTACACGGGAAGCGCTTGGTACCGAGCTGAAGCTAAGTACAACGTTCAACCCTCAAACAGATGGTCAGAGTGAGTGCACCATTCAGACGCTCGAAGATATGTTACGTGCATGTGCACTTGACTTTCAGACCAGCTGGATTGATAAGTTGCACTCGATCGAGTTTAGCTATAATAACAGTTATCATGCTTCGATCAAGATGTCTCCTTTCCAGGCATTGTACGGTAGACCATGCCGCACGCCATTATGCTGGGATGAGTCGAGTGAGGTGGTCATTATAGGGCCCGAGTATCTAGAGCAAGTATAAGCGAAAGTACGTCAAATCCAAGCTAACATGAAGGCAGCTCAAGATTGGCAGAAATCATATGCCGATGTGTGCCGACGTGACCTGGTGTACACCGTGGGCGACTAGGTATTTCTTAGAGTTTCGCCCATGAAGGGTGTATTTCATTTTGGCCAGAAAGGCAAGTTGAGCCCAAAATATGTGGGGCCTTATGTTGTGACGGAGCGGATAGGCCCGGTAGCTTACAGGCTAGATCTGCCTGCTGAGCTGGGCAAGGTACATGATGTATTTCATGTATCACAGTTGAAAAAATATATGTCTCATCCGTCTCATGTACTTCAGCCCGAAAGGCTAACATTAGAGGCGACCATGCGATCAGTAGAGACTCCCGTACGGATTTTGGACACTAAGACTCGAGACACCCACTATAAGTCGGTTCGACTGGTGAAGGTGCTCTGGTCTAACCAGGAAGTCGAGGAGGCCACTTGGGAGCTGAAGGATAGAATGAGGGCGAAGTACCCGTCGCTATTTACTCAGTAGTCTTCGTATGTATAGGGTACAGGGCGTACCCCTTTTTAAGGGGGGTAGAGCTGTTTCGTTATGTATGACATGTATTGAAATACATTATACGGAGGGTAATTTTTCGGTATGAGGGGGGTCTATCTAAATAGTTCTAGTTGAGAAGTCTATATCTTAGAAACTGCCATTCTGTGGAGGGTGAAAACCCACCACCTCGACATCCCTCAAATACCTACTAAATCGTATGTCTTTCCAGAAAGCATAAGAGGGAGTGCAGTGTGCACTACACTCGCTCTCAATGGGCTCCACACGGACTTATGCCCTAAGGGCAGAAATTGACTAGAGTCGCCACCTAGTTCCTTAGAGTTGCCAAGGGAGGATAAGAACCGTTAATTGACTCTGTAATTTGTTGCCTATGGATATAACTTATCTGATCATACCAGAGATTCTGTGTGGGTTCGCACTGGGTTACACCCCTTGGAAGTGGCAACGACCATGACTTCGGATTGGTGCCCGAGGAAACCTCGGTCTCCAATTGTCGGGATTGCCTTCTTTCAAAACCCTTTTATAGAGATTCATTTCAAAGAGCCACAAGGGTAGGATTTGGACGGGAAGAGAGAAAGAGAGTGGATGAGGCGAGCTTTTCTGCCAAGCTAGTGCCAAGAAAGAATTGATGAATTCGGATGAGTATGAAATAAAGATTTGGGAAAAGTCTAAGGTTGAGTGAATAGACAAGACTTGGAGTCTGATGGCTAGAAGTTTGTGGGAGTCAAAGAGGGTTTGAGTGCTTTGAAAGGTATGAGTGTCACCTTAGAGTGGGAAAGGTTTTTTTAATTGGAATGGGGTCGCACCCTAGATGGGCTGCCTACGTACTCAACTCCCCGTGAGATCAGACCTTACGTAGTTCAGGAGCTTGAAGGATGGCTGAGTTTTTGAGGTAATCGAGGGTTGGAAGTGCATAGTGTTATTTGAAGGTGAGATGGCTGAGTACAAAAAGATATTTTGATTGATATGGGGTTGCACCCTGTGTGGGTTGCCTACGTACTCAACTCCCTGTTGAGATCGGACTTTACGTAGTTCAAGAGTTATTTGGGTTTTGGAAGTTTTGAGATGTTTGAAGTTTCAGGATGTTTCAGGTTTGAGAGGTTAGTCTGTGAGACGCTCGGGTCTATGAGACATTTAGGATATTTTAGATGGCGAAAGAAATGTGATATCGAAGTCTATGAGACGCTCGGGTCTTTGAGACGTTTGAAACCTTGAGATGTCGAAGTTTGTGAGACGCTCAGGTCTATGAGATGCCCAGGTCTGTGAGACATTCTAATAATCGGGATGACAAAGTCTGTGAGACACTCGGGTCTGTGAAACATTCAAATCATTAGAATGACAAAGTCTGTGAGACGCTCGGGTCTATGAGACATTTAGAGTGTAGAAGAAATTGGAATAAAATTGAAATTGAATTGAAATCGAAGTTGAATCGGGGTTGAATGAATATTGATTTGAATTGGAATTGAAATGAATTTGGATTTGAATGAGTTTGAAATTGAATTGAATTTGAATTTGGATTTGAATGAGTTTGGAATTGAATTGAATTTGAATTTGGATTTGAATTGAATCTGGATTTGAATGAGTTTGGAATTGAATTGAATTTGAATTTGGATGAGTTTGGATTTGAATTGAATTTGAATTTGGATTGAATTGAATTTGAATAGAATTTGGTTTGAATTGAATTTGGGTTGTGTTGGAAAACAGGCTGGGTCAAAATTTGGGTTGGTCAAAGTTTGGGTAAGGTAAAAGTTGGACTGATGAAAGTTAGGTCAAGGTCAAAGTTTTGGGTTGGTCAAAGTTGGACCGGTCAAAGTTGGAAGTCTAGACCTTGGTCAAAGTTGGACTTGGGTCGGATTGGGATTTGTTTGGGGTTCCAGAATGGGCCATGTTTGAGCTTTCAGGCCGAATTGGGCCTTGTTTGAGGTTTCGGGCCGAATTGGGCCTTGTTTGAGGTTTCGGGCCGAATTGGGCCTTGTTTGGGTTTCGGGCCGAATTGGGCCTTGGTGGACGTTTAAGTTGGACCTTAGGCCTTATTATTGGATTTGAGGTGCTGTTGGGCTTATTTATTTTATTTTTTGAAATGAAATTGGGCTGGTTTGAGAAGTGGAGTTGGGCCGATTTGAAAAATGAGGTTGGGCTGATTTGAGAAATGAGGTAGGGCTGGTTTGATAAATGAGGTTGGGCTGGTTTGAGAAATGAGATTGGGCTGGAATGAGCTATCAAACCAAATATGGAGTGGGCTAATGAGTTTTGGGCTAGACTTGGGTTTCAATTTTGGGTCTCTATTTCGGGCTTGTCAATTTGGGCTGAAATGAGCTTCCCAATTTTGAATTGATCTTGGACTTGAATTTTGAATTGGATTGCTTTTTTTTTTGGGCTTGTTTTATTATTATTAACATAATAAGATGTGATTTGGGTTCAGGGTGCATCCAATTTGTTAGGTGGGACCATGGCTCACCTAAATCTCTGGGTTCGCCCACTATCCTAAGGCTTGGTCCTAAGGGATAATAGCTAGGGCTTACATTGAAAATGATAATGGATGAAACAATAAATTACGAAAATGATACAAAAGTACATACATGAAGAATGAATCAAATAATACGGGTGAATAGCAAGCCAAGCTGAAACGCAACATAACAAATTGTTGGCCAAGCTCTATGTTATCCTTTCTATTTTTTTATTGAATAAAGGCTCCAAAAAGTGAGAATCAGACAAGATATAACATACCCGATCCCCCAAGGTTGCTAACCACGTTTTATTACTCAGTTGGGGAATTTGCAAACCAACAAATAAAGAAAAAACCTAAACAACCGATTGAGTTTGAAAATTTCCTTGTTCAAAATAGTGAATTAAAAGAAACTGAAATCAAACACTGTTAAGGTTAAACAGATTAGTTTCATGTAGAGACTGAATCAAAGCTGAGTTGAAATCAACTTCCAAAACAAGTTCATGCACAAGGACAAACCTCGGTCCTAGAATTGAAAACAAATGGTTAATCATAAACGAAAAGTGATGAGGAAAGTAAGTGCTGCATCAGCACATGATAGTCGTGAGACTTCATCCCTACCAATTTAAGATCAGACATTGATACCAAACTTGATATGTTCGATGAGTAACCAGATGGCACTTTAATATGACGAAGAGAACTACAAAAACTTATTTTCTCTTCTTTGGATAATGTATGACAAACGGGAGGCAAGAATGTTTGTTTCCCTCTTTGTTGTGGCACGAGTTCTTCTCGTATACCCAATTCAACCAGATCTTTTATACCCTTCAAATGGTCTTTTGTCTTTCCTTTCACGTTTAGTAGTGTCGCAGTTACACTTTCACCAATGTTTTTCTCCACGTGCATAACATCAATGCAATGTCTCACCTCTAAATGTTGCCAATATTCAAGTTCCCAAAATATTGATTTTTTCTTCCAGATGCTCTTTTCAGTGGCTTTAATTGGTGGACCGAAGTTGTTCACAACATTCTTCAACTGATTGTAAGTCTTAGCAGCAGATAGTGGTGGTCGTGCGACTGCATGATCCGTTTTTCCATCAAACTCTTTTGTCATCTTACGGTATTTGTGACCTTTTGGGAGGAATTTCCCATGGCCATGTACACATTTTTTCCACTGTGTTTTAACCGTATACTGCAAGTTCTATCTCCACATATAGGGCACGCTAGAGCTCCTTTAATTGTGTATCCCGAGAGGTTGCCGTATGCAGGGAAATCATTGATTGTACAAAACAACATAGCCCGGAACGTGAAGTTTTCCATACCGTATGAATCATACACTGTCGCACCTTCATTCCACAACAATTGTAAATCATCAATAAGTGGTTGCAAAAACACATCAATTTTGTTTCCCGGTTGTTTTGGACCCGATATCAATAGAGAGAGGAGAATATGTCTGGGTTTCATACACAACCATGGCGGCAGATTGTATATTGTCAATAAAATAGGCCAAGTACTGTGTATACTGCTCAAAGTGCCATAAGGGTTCATCCCATCAGTGCATAAACCAAGTCTTAAGTTCCTTGGGTCTGTACCGAATTGAGGGTATATTCTGTCAATGTTTCTCCATTGTGGTGAATCGGCTGGATGTCTCAATTTACCATCATCCTTTCTATGGGTAGCATGCCATCGGAGGTTCTCAACATCTTTCTGAACTGCAAACAAACGTTTGAATCGGGGAATTATCGGTAGATACCACAACACCTTCGCAGGAGAACCCACTTTAGTGCTTATGTGGTTTCTCTCACCCTTTTTTACATAACGTGATTCCCCACATTCAGAGCAATGGTCATCCAACTCATTCTCCTTCTAGTACAACATACACCCATTTGGACAAGCATGTATTTTTTTATATTCCATACCCATCGGACACATTAACTTCTTTGCTTCATAAGTTGTTGTGGGTATAACATTGTCCTTTGGTAGTACATCCTTCAACAGTTGTAAAAGATCTGTAAAACTGACATCACTCCATCCATGTCTCGCCTTCAGATTGAATAGTTTTAGGACAACGCTCAATTTGTTTTGCTTTTGCGTATCACATCCACTGTACACTGGTTCCTTGGATGCTTGCATCAGATTTTCGAATGTTTTGGGTTTGTTGGAAAAATGTTGTTCAACATCTTCCATCATTGCATTAAGGTCCTCCTCATCCGAATCACTAACTAGTGAATCATCTTGAGTATCCCCAAAATCGTGTGAAGCATCCATTTCTGATTGTTCTGCAATGACGTTATCAGCGCATTCAAACACTTGTACTGAATGTTGACCATGCAGTATTTTTATGGTTTCATAATCTTCTGTAAACCCTCTGTGAATCAGATGATCCTTAATCTTGTCCACACCTCGGTATTTGAAGTCGTTCTTGCAATCGATACAAGGACATCGAATATATCCCTTATCCCTTGGTTTAAGATTGTCAACAAGGACTTTGCAAAATTTATTGACCACTTCTAGGTACTTGTTGTCCAATCTGTCACTGTACATCACTGAGCGCTCCACCTCCTTTTTCAACACACACCAGATGTCGTGAACTCGTTCCATTGATCTCCTATTTTTTTATTTACAGATTTAACAACCTAAACCTATCCAATCACCTTCGATCTCACCTAGGAACAAGTTAATAATATACAGTAGTTCAGTGATAATTTGGGCAGCATTACCCTACAGTTCTCCTAGTGTAGATATATATATATATATATATATATATGAATCGTTTCAATTCACATATATGTACACTAGAAGAACACTAGGGTAATGCTGCCGAAATTATCACTGAACTACTGTATATTATTAACTCATTCACAACCTAGATGGTGAGATCAAAGGTCATTGGACAGTCCCAACAGGGACTATCTAAGACATACCTCTATCAGGTAAATCTCAGACAGGTAATTCTATGTTTGAATTGATTTTCCATTGTTTAATAGAAAAACAAAAATAAATTGAAACGTTTTAAATACCAACCTGATGAGTACTGGATGGTCAGCTAGCGCAGACAACACAGAAGAAGGAGAAGTAGGCAAATGCTCTTGCACATAGTATATAACACCTATTTAATGAAATTAGAATAAGGTTTTAATTTTATAAAACTTGAATAATTGAACATATTAAACAAATTAACAAAATTAGAATCAGCTTAAATTCTGGACAAAATTTGGCATGACCTTTGCATATTTTTAGATACTCCACACCTTTTTTAGGCAAAAACAAACACAATAGCAGCATCAGATTAAGGTTCAAGTGATTTTCAACAACACACACAAACATTTAAGCATTATCAGACAAGGAACTATGTTTGATTTATTTATTATATTTCAAATAAAAAACTAGTACTAATGGATCATATAATCTCAGTAGTATTAGTGGTAAAATTATATTGTGTCATACTCATACACATACACATATATAGAATATATGTTGGAATTAATTCTCATGCCCAAACTGCAACAATGGCAGTAAATGATAAAAAAAAATGCAACAGAGATTCGTACCTTGGCGGTGACAGAACGGTGGAGGAGTGGAGGCAGAGACGTACAGGCGAACCGGTGGCAGAGGTTGACGAGGCAACAACAGATAGTGCGACAGGTAAACAATTCGACCGTGTGTAGTGACACCTATTCAATGAAATTAGAATATAACGTTTTAATTTGAAAAAACATGAATAATTGAACAAATAAACAAACGAATATATTTTGAACAAACCATGTTGTTGAAACATTATTAAAAAACTAACCTAATGAGTAGTGATGATCAACTCACAAATGGGATGGAAGAGGGATTGTTTAACCGTAGTAAGACCTATTCAATAAAATTAGAATAATGTTAAATTCTGGAAAAAATTGGCATGACCATTACGTATTTTTAGATACTCCACACTTTTTTTGTCGAAAAATCACACAATAGCAGTATCAGAATATAGTACCCATGAATTAATTCTATTAGCATAAGCATAATCAACTAATTAGAAAAGAGAGCAGAATCAACTAGCTTCCCATGTTCATAGCTTAATTTAGAACTAAAATCCATAGAAAATTAATAAAAATATTGGTGGTTCAACCCACCCCACCATACCTCGCTCAGTATACTATACACCCAATGTGTGTGTTCCTTCCTTCCAACCTCCGCCACTATACTACTCTGTTCTCTACTCACTGTCACCAACCAAGAAGAGAGAGCAATATGACCCAACTAACTTCGTCTCTCAATACGTACCAACAATATACAACAAATACTAGTATTACTTACTTGGTTTTCTTAATTTATTTTATTGTGGTTCTACACTAAAACTATACTAATTATCTATCCAAACTAGTATCACACATCTAATTCTCAAGGAAATACCCACCCGTTCAAACTAAACGTAGTACACACCCAACCAATCAAACCATTGGTATATTGTCCTCTAACATAATCACCACTCAAATAAAAATATATGATACAAAAACTCACATGGTTTGTCAATATCGCTTGCTTTTACCGACATCCCACTTCCACCACCACCAATAACCTCCGTTACCTTTCCAAAACATTTTGCTTGTAGTAAACACCTTATATTTAATCCTTAATCTATACTACTTGAACTTGAATTTGAACTTTTATCTCGTTACTGTATCTATCTTAAAAAAGATCTAGTAGTATATAATATTCATCAGAAAAAGATAACCTATAGCCCGGTCCGGTTGTCATTTCATATGTAACAGATGTAAAGGCTACTATTACATTATAATTGTATCATCTTCCAATTCAACAACATATGGTTTTGATTCGGTACAGTCAAATAGTCAATCATACTTTATTTCATTACATACTAAGTAAACTATACAATATACTACTACTTATTTGTAATTAATTCTAATCCACTCCAAGCCAATGACTCCAAAGATTAAAAATTGGTTCCTCTCACTCTCACTCTCCCTCTCCTTCGATTTGATTATTATGAACCAGGTAAGCAACAAGTCGGTACCCAACAAGCATAACAGTCATAACCCCAACATCAACCCACAAACTAGTCAACCCCATTGACTTCACAAACGGAACATCACCAACACGACAATAAACACCACTACCTTCACTACACTCATACAAATCATTCCCATCATACTGCATACCCAACAACAACTTATAACAATAATAACTATAACTCAAATACTTCAACCACACAATAAACATAGGTACTGCACATAGGTAACGAGTAAATAACATACCTGGGCGGCGTTCAGGCAGGTGGTGACTCGCGGCGCTGGTGGAGCTCTGGCGCGGCTTTAGACGACGGACGATAGCGAGAGCTAGGGTTGGGGCGGTGGGGGAAGACGAGAATCGCACAGGGCGGCGCTAGTGGAGTTCTGCGGCTTCAGGCGATGAACTTTGAGAGCTAGGGTTGGGGGAAGACGGGAATCGCACAGGGCGGCGGAGGAGGATGGCTCGACGGTGACAGGGCTAGCAGCAGCAGGGCGACGACGGAGATGGCTCGACGGCGACAGGGGGAAGACTGAATCGCACAGGGAAAATGAGGGATGCCAGGAGGAAGAAGAAAATGAGGCGTCGGGGTATTATTAAAATACTTTTAAACGACCGTTTATTTAGAAACCGTCGTTTAAAGCCTATGGGACGGGAGCAATAAACGACGGTTATAAAAGAAACCGTGGTTTTAAATTTTTGGCGTAAAATATAAAACAACGGTTCATCGAGAACCGTGGTTTATCAGGACTTTATACAACGGTTGTATTGGAACCGTCATTTATCTTCTAAGGCGTCGAACTATAAACGACAGTTTCTGTTAAAACCGTCGTTTATATAGTGAGCCGTGCAACATAAATGACGGTTCTCTAAATAACCGTGGTTTATAAACTTTAAACAACAGTTTCATTTTTAACCGTGGTTTAAAGTCCGTCATTTAAAATCTTTTTTCTACTAGTGGCACGATGCAAGTATGGATATTGAGTTCCTTTTGTCAGACCCGAATCTGGGAGTGGTATTTACGAAATGAAGATGCCGGATGTAGTGCCGGATGGAAGATGTCCGACACATTCAAAGGCCTTGACTATGCCGGGTATTGGAGGTCCGGCAGGAAACCCGGCATATTCATTTTGCTGGAAACAAATCCTTTTTGAGACTTGCCACCCTTGATCCTTGATCATATGAAGTTCTTACATTGATAATTGGCCCTAGTCAAGGAAAATTAGTTTATTTAGTTAGTAGTCTTTTTTAGATTAATTGTTATTTACATTCCCCCCTATTTAGAATAGGCTTTTGCCCGGATTAGGACTAGTTTTCTATAAGTCCCTTGGGTTCGATACTCTCGATTGTAATATATTCACACTATACTCTGACCGGGTTTTATTTTCTACCCGTAGTAGAGTTGTAGGATTAGTTTATTATTTCATTCCTTTTTGTATATAGTTTTACCCTACAAATGTCCTTTTAGCAAATTGGCGCCATTGCCGTCCTAAATTCGGTAAAACGCCAATTCTTTATTCTTTATTTTTTGATTCTTTGATTCTTATATTTAAATTATCCATTTGTTTTTTTTCCGGTTGAATACACCGGACCAAATGCCGGATACGTGGTGCCCGACAAATTCAAAAATTCTTATTTACTAATTCTTTTATTCGTTGTTTTAATTTGTTTACCAGGTTGAGAATGCCATGCACTATGCCGGGTAGAACACCTCCGGCATGTTGGAGGAAGTCCTAAGCCGGATAAGACTAACCCGACGCGCAATCCGGCATTCAATCTCAACCTTTATTTTTCATTTTTCCTTCTTCGAATCTTTGATTTGTTTGTAAATATTCCTTCCCTTTGCTCTTTTATGTTAACTTCCCTTTCTCTTTCCCGTTTTATTTATTTTTCTTTTTCAAGTTTGAACGCGTCGGGTAATATGCCGGGTAAAATCAACCCGACATTAGTGGAGGAAGTCCACTGCCGGATACGACAAGCCCGACACCATGTCCGACATGTTCAAGATTTTTTTTAATCTTATTTATTTTCATAAAGTGTTAAAGTTCTTTATAATATGCTACTATTTTCGTACATCATTCATGTATAACTTCCTTATAATACTCCCTATACTTTGGTTCTTTAATGAAATTTTCGAGTTCGCATAAGACCGGACGCAACGCCGGGTAAAATCAACCCGACAGTATTGGGGGAAGTTCAATGCCGGGTGCCGTACACCCGGCACCGCGTCCGGCATGCCCAATTTTTGTTCCTCCCCATTTCATAAATTAACTTATGTAATAATTTTTACATTTATTATTATGAAATATTATAACGTTTTTCTCTTGCTCCTCCTGAAGTTATCTTGGTGAATGCATCTACGATCAAACAGTCTTCCAGAGAATTTATTCAACTTTGATCCTGAGATCGAGAGAACCTTGCTTCGTACTTTAAGGCAACAACGAACCCTACAAGAAGCAGTTCCTACACAAATGGCAGCACCAACCGTCTGCAATATAAACAGGCCTTCCAACCAAGGCCAAAAGCCAGCAATCGACCTCCCCCTCCTTGCACAGAACGAATGGCAAAAACTTAAGCCATATCATCAAATCAGATGCATCAAGGAGTTGGGTATGTTTGACGGGTCGAACTCGGACAATGCCTTGCTCCACATCACCAAATTTCTACAACATACAAACAGCCTAACCTCCACAAATAATGTACTACAATATGCCCAAACTGTCCCTCTTTCCCCATAGCCTTACGAAAACACCAGCAAGTGGTATCATAGTCTGACCCCCAGTACTATTTCCACTTGGGAGGACATGGCAACCAAGTTTTATGACAAGTTCTTGCCTCCAAGTCGCACCCTGGAAATGATCGCCGAGATATACAACTTCAGACAACCTGGCTCGGAGAACATCTGTGAGACTTGGGATAGATTCAAAGGGTTGCTATGCACATGTCCACACCACGGCCTCACCAAGGAACAACTATCTCAGTTGTTCTACAAGGGATTGGTCAACCAATGCAAGACAATGATCCTATCCTCCCTTGGTGCAGACATATTGAAGAAGCCTGGAGATCAATTCCTTAGCGGAATTGAATCTCTTTGCGAAGAGATTAGAGATTGGGCCACAGGTGGAACCAAGGGTGGTACCGCTGGTTTATATCAAGTGGGCGAGGGAGATGCAAATTTGAAAAGCTGATGCAAAGTCATGAGCAGTTATTGGAGAGCAATGCTCAAACATCCACGAAGGTTAGCGCTCTACAGAAGGTGGTGGAGCAAATATCAATGAACAACCTTCCTCAGCAAGCGAACGTGGTTAGTGCACAACCACACGCTCAAGGCCCTGGCATGACAGACTTTCAGAATGCTGAGGAAGTCAACTATGTGAGCAATCAAGGGTACAGGCAGCCATGGCAACAGGGGAACCAACCCCCTCACAACTTCCAGAGTCAAGTCGGCTACCAAGGAGGTCAACGGCAATACAGACCATCCCACCCTGCATCTTCATTAGAGGCCGAGATGGCTGAATTGCGTGCATGATGTCAGCCCTGATGAACAAATCCCAAGATGCTCACAATGAGATCTCGACCATTCGTAAAGAGCAAAAAACGTTGCAGTTGCAGCAACTTCTGGCACAACCACGACAACAAGGTCAGCTCCCCTCTCAAGCTCAAATCAATCTGAGGGAGCATGCGATTTCGGTCACCATTCTGACCAAGATCTCAGATCCTGCCAAATAGCCTAAAAGGCTAAGTGTAAGACGGTTCCTCCTCCCGCATTTCTTACCACGGGGGAGTCCCTCTATCTTAATTTTTTCCCTTTAATTGATTTTTGTTCTTTTAGCTGTCTTCATTTTCTTTAGTTCATATTAAATTGTTTTTAGTTTCTTAAAAAAACGGTTTTCTACACTTTTTCTTTCGTATTTCGAACACTGGGGACAGTGTTCCTGCCAAGTGTAGGGCAGGGATCCCCCTTAAAAAATTAAAATAAAAAAATAAGTTTTTTATAAATAATATGCATAAGTTGTGAGTTTATTCAATGTTTTACTAAAACTTTTTACATGTTTTTGATTGAGATGAGATTAGGAATGAATGAATGAATGCTTGTTCTCTCAAGAGATAAGCTTTCTAATGACTTGTAGAATTCCTGTTTTTAACTTTTTGATTCTCTTTATTAACATGAGTATATGATCTTTCTCCTAATTCTTTCCTTTATTTACTTCTGGGTATTAATTTCTTTCCTTTTTCAAATTGTGAAAATCTTTTGGGTGAAAATCTTAAAAAGGGTTTTTGTGAAAAAAGAAAGAAGAAGAAGAAAAAGAAAAAAAGATAGAAAAAGCAACAATCTTCTTCTAAAGGAAAAGCATTATATTCCTTGAGATTGCAAAAAGGTGCCTCAGAATAAAAGTAAGAAATGAGAGTTTTTCCTTTTGTTTTTCTCCTAAATTCTCTGTTCTTCAAATGCAAAAAAAATTCATGGTTGATTCAGAAACCCTTGCAAAATAGGGTTGAACATAAAAACCATCGATGAGTGTCTTGGCCACATTCAGAAACTCTTGCAAAATAGAGCTGAATGATGGAAACCGGAAAAAGGAGAGATTACAAATATCCTTTATGCAAAATAGCCCGAAAGTTTTGATCGGTTTTGAAATTCTTTATTTTTATACCCATTAGTATGTTTGGATAGATAAGGTGGATTAAGTGATACCTATGAATTAGAGTCATATGGTTAGAAATATTTATCTAATTGTCATTCTAGAGTTTATCTGTTTTGTGCATAAGTAATTACTCCTTTCTAATCTAATTTTGCTCGAGGACTAGCAAAAGGTAAGTGTAGGGCCTTGATAAGCCGCAGACTTATCATATTTTATGTACTAGATTTATGGATATATTAGTGTAAATAAGGTTATAACAGTTAGTATTTATGCTATATTATGTATTAAGTCTATTATTTGTTCAGATTGATGTTTTTATATGTTTTTTATGCAAGGAACGAATATGTAGGCAGAAAGACCATTGATGCTGGACTTAATGCCGGATGAATCCTACACGGCATAAACATAGATCAGAAAAGAGGCTTTGCCGGACACAATGCTAGGTACATTCTATCCGGCATGGATAAAGAGTCACCACGGTTGACCAGACAATGGAAGTTATTGACCGTTGGTAATTTGGCTGGTGCCGGGTATCTCCTACCCAGCATATGCATCATTTCACACGGATTTGGCGGTTTCGACCGTTGAGCAGTTGACACATTTTCCACATGTGCCGGCTACTCCTGATCCTGCATGACGCCCGGCAATAGACACAATTGAGGCTTATAAATAGGCCGAGAGTCTGCATCAATCAACACACTTCAACACCCATATACACTCCATTCATTACTCTATTTCTGCCTCACTCCATTGTTGGTGTCCAAGGAATTTCTACAGATCCATCCACGCAAAGAGAAGAAGAAGTCCTTGTCGGGTTAAGGCTACGAACATCTCCTTCTCCCCCTTGTATTCTCTTCTTGTAATTGTGTGGATGGTGATGTAGAATTCCTTGTTAGTTCATTGGTTAGGGATGAATTTCCTTGTAAAACTCTTATGATCATTTATGGAATTTTCAAGTTTCTTAACCCGAGTTCTAGTCTTCATGCAAAGTGGAATGAGTTAGCTACTTATTTGCTTATCTCTAAGTCCTATTTGAGGCTTACAAAAGCAAGAGTATGGCAGATTAGGATTTTGGTAATCTTTAAGTTTGTTGTTCTGAAAAGAGGCATCAAGACATAAGGTTTAGGATTAATCTCTTATTTCTCTATTATTCTGTTTGTATTCGCGACATTAGCTATGCACGATGCAAGTATGGATATTGAGTTCCTTTTGTCAGACCCGAATCTGGAAGTGGTATTTACGAAATGAAGATGCCGGATGTAGTGCCGGATGGAAGATGTCCGACACATTCAAAGGCCTTGACTATGCCGGGTATTGGAGGCCCGGCAGGAAACCCGCATATTCATTTTGCGGGAAACAAATCCTTTTTGAGACTTGCCACCCTTGATCCTTGATCATATAAAGTTCTTACATTGATAATTGGCCCTAGTCAAGGAAAATTAGTTTATTTAATTAGTAGTCTTTTTTAGATTAATTGTTATTTACATTCCCCCTGTTTAGAATAGGCTTTTGCCCGGATTAGGACTAGTTTTCTATAAGTCCCTTGGGTTCGATACTCTCGGTCGTAATATTTTCACTCTATACTCCGACCGGGTTTTATTTGCTACCCGTAGTAGAGTTGTAGGATTAGTTTATTATTTTATTCCTTTTTGTGTATAGTTTACCCTACAAATTACCTTTTAGCAGCGACACCAAAGGCGACTAGCACCTCCTGAAATATCCCTAATATTAATTACTTTAATTAATAATGAATTAATTACATAAAAGTAATTAATGAGAGATTAAGGAATTAAATATCCTAAAATAAGTAAAAGGGAATAATATAAATTTAAATCAACCCTAAAAGTCGTTAGGAAACATTAATGAAGCCTAAAACGACATTGAGGGGTTTAGGAGAAGAAATATAAACGAAAATATAATTGATCGTTTTTACATCAAAAAACGTGTCACAAATATATTAGGAGTGAAAACGAGATCTTAAATACCTTACGAGGTCATTTGCATAATGTTAGAGGTATTGGAAAATTGGCTAAGGAAACAAAATAAAAGACGTCACGTTTTCACCTGAAATGGCGAAACACAAGCCAATTAGAAATTTAATAATTAATAGAAGTAATAAATAAAAATAATAATTATTGTTTGAAAATATGAATTAGAATTCCTAAATGGTCCATCTCGTTAAACAGGACAACGTGTCGCGAACGGTGCAAAAAATGAGTATAAAACGAGCCAAAAACAATATTATAAGTATAACATTTTAAAATTAAAAAATAAAATAATAAGTCGGCCGACCCGCCCAACATGCTTGGGCCGGCCCAGTTCATTCTCGTCACGCGGTACTTGCCCCTCTTCTATTACAATCTGTAAACCTAACTGCGATTTTATACTGGCGATTTTATACCGACGCCATCTCCTCCCAATTTCTTCCCATTCTGCAAACCCTAAATCATTCTCTTCTCCCGCCGCCTCCCTCTACTCTCTATTTCATGGCGACTTACACCCTAACTATCGAATCTATGCCCCTTTTCATCTCTTTCTATGACCTTCTGGTATTCTTTCTCACGGTGAAACACAACCCTGATTGGCGAAGAACGAGGGACATGGTCGCACTTCCCTTCGATTTCTCTCTCGACACTGGTGAACTGGAGAAACAAAGGAACTACAGATCCTGCGTCTCTCTCCATTCTTTGGAGGTAAGGGTATCCCCTTGTTCGGTCCGCATTTAAATTTCTGAAAATAACCCAACTTACTCCCTTCCCTCTTTCTTCTCCTTGTTCGACATGGAGACCTTGACTGGATCTGGAGGAGCCGCGAGCAAACACGCAGGAGAAGTGGCCGGAGCAGAGCCTATCGTTTTGGAAAAATTAAAAGTGTACATTAGTTAGGTTTGTTTAATCCTTTTGTGTTGTGGTTTCCTCTCGATTTTTGTAGTTGATTCAAGAACAATAGGATAGAAATTACCCTTACCTTCTCTAATTTTGTGTTTAGAAGCCGAGCCCCCCTGTTTTTCTTTTCGGCGATTGAAGCAGATGTGTTCTTGCAAAAAACTTGAGAGTATTCTGGCTAAGTTATGTGTGGTAGTGTAAATTTTTGATTTGTGTAGCTATAAATCTACAACCTGAACTATTCTGAACTAGGGTTTTTAAATCTGGACTTGAGGTATTTTCTGTGTGCGAATAAGCACCCTAAACCTATGTAGGGTTTACGGTTATAATTAGGGTTACCGGAATGGAATTGGGGATTTTCTGAAATTGAAATCAATTTTGGGGCTATTTGGATTAGGGTTCTGAATTTTTGCGAACAAGGGAATTAGTTGAGGCTTTCTGATTTGGGAATTAAGCTGGGAGTGTTACGAATAAAGGTTTAAAAAAAACCAATCTGGGGAAATTCGAATCATAGAGTTAAATTAGGTTAGATAAAAACATTGTGTTTCGTAAAATTGGTGGGAAGGCATGAAATTGTGGGAAGTCTAGGGTCAGCCTTGAAATTTAGGATGTATTGAAACTTAGGCTAAATTCTGAGATTGGAATCGAGACTTTTGGAATTAGAAATTGGGTATCTGCAATTAAAGCCAACTGTGTGAATCCTAGACAGCCTCGGATGAAACAACAATCAGAAAGGAAAAATTGGAATTAGGGTGAAGCCCTAAATATGACTAGATTTAGGGCAAAAACTTAAATTACAAAAATTTAGGGTTGGTTCTTAAATTCTGGAGAAACTTAAGGGCTAAAATTCCTAATTGGAAAAAAATGGTCAAAATCAATTTAGGGGTTTGATGTGGTTAAAAATCAAATTGAATGGTCAAAATTAAAGTTAGGTAAAGAATTGGTCAATAGAGGTCAAACCAGAAGATGGTTTAAAATTGGTCAATGAGGGCCTTAATCAATCTGGGCCAAATAAACAAATGAGCCAGAATAAACAATCTAAGCAATTAACGGGGCTTAAAAGCAAAGTCCACTAAAAGAATGAAAGACAAATTAAATTAGATTGCCAAATTAATTAGAAGTTAGTCAAGTGGGCTTCTAGCCCATTGACCAGAATTTATTAAATTCTTAAACCCAAGTTAGAAGTAGATAGAGATTGAGATATTGAATTGGGCAAACTTCAAATGATTAAGTAGTAAATTAGTAAGTTGTAATATGTGTTTTGGTAAATCGATTAAGTGATGGATCAGAATAAATAAGGAACCATTTTATATAAATCGGTATTGATTGGTAGGTACTAAGGTTGAAATTAGATATATGGAAACTTCTATATCTATATGAGAACTTATATATACAAATAATGATGGATTAAAGACTAGGAGATATGAATCTATATATTCTTGTAACATTAAATTTATGGGAATATACTTATATATACATAGTAAGGGTTATATATTAAGTCAAGGGTATTAATGTAATATAAGTATGACCTTGAAATTTATGACAACCACATAAGTATATCTATTATTATATACATATATAAATATAACTGGAGGGTTGGAACAATTGATCCAACGGTGTTAAATTATATAATGGTGGTTGAATTATTAAGTTGAAATTAATGGAGAATCGATATAATGTCGTTAATAATGATAACAATTATAGGAACAAGTGCGTCACTATAAGTACACCAAGGTTAAATGGATAAAAGTCACTCAGTATGATATTTAATTCAAAAGGAGTATACCATATATATATATATATATTATATATATATATGTGGTGTTGTGTGTGTGTGTGTGTGTGTGTAAGAATCTATAATCAAAGGATTGAGATTTTGGTTAATGGAGCAAGGGAAATTATATATATATATATATAGTAAACCAAACACAAGGAGGATTAGATTATACTAGATTAGAGAGAAATCGATTTATAAGATATATATAATCAAATTCGGATTCTAAGGTTGAAAGTTACTTGGATAAATAATTTAACGCCATTAACGATTTTAGTAATTAATAAAACTTATGTATTATACGTACAATATGGTCTATAATGTTATAAATGTTGCATAATCTTAGGATTTTAATCCTAATATGGATTTATGTAAAATAACACAACTAAATGGGGTTAATTACCTTATATAAAATGATAAGTATATCATTTAATAAATGAGTTTTATAATCCTTATATCTAAGAGTATACGAATTGAATGGATTATACGATATGATTGGGAACCATATAATATTAAATAAGAGATGTTATAAGATGGGAAGATAAGTTACAACACATTAGATATAAAGATCTTATGTTAAAGAATACCATATTAAATGGTGAGTGAATTATATAATCCAAAGTTTATAATATGAATTATATAAACTTATGTACTTGGATAAACTTACCAAGTCAACTTAATTGACTAACTCATAACTTGAAAGGAGAACTAGAGATTTAAAAGTCTAGGATATAATTAACATGTAGTAACAAACTATATGGATGTGTGAATTATATATAAATAACAAACCTATGAATGAATGGAATTGCTATTTGCATTAAATCCTAAGTAGTAAATAAATACTATGTGTTAATTATAAAATAGTGGAGGATGATTTAACTAATCCCAAACTGTTTAAAACCCGAATGATAAACATTGAGCAATCACGGGGTAATTACTAGGGGGATTAGTGGCTAGTTGGGATACCAAATAGTCAGTATTATAGAGAGCTAATATGTAGTTGTATTCTAGAGTTGAGTGCATTAGAGTACATATGCTGGAGGACGAGCTTCGGGGTGATTGAGGGCTAGCGTGTATCGTCACGCTAGCATTGTACTTCGGTGTGCGGTATATTCATTGTGTGGTCTGAACCCCTAGGGAAGCCTCGGGTTCGGGTATTGTTTGGCTATATGTGAAATACCCAAACCCTGATATATTGCTTAAATACTACAAAACCTGGCTCTGATACCACTAAATGTAACGACCCCAAACCGGCCTAGGAGTTAGGGCCGTTACACGCCGCGAGTCTACTACCTAACGTCGCAGGGCTCTAAGCAAACGAATCCCAAAACCGAATAAGAAACTTGTATAAATACCAAAAGAGTTTTACAAGATCCAAAGGCTTACAAGTCAAATACAAAGCGAAAGGCCCAAAGGCTACACAAAGAACTAAAGCGTCCAAGGCGCAAGAAAACAAAGTCTAAAGGCACATAAAATAAACAAGCTCCAGAAGGGGACGAGAAGGAAGATCCCACGAGCTCAATCTGCAACCAAGTAAAGGGGTGAGCTAAACAGCCCAGCAAGCAGAAAGACTTCCTCAAGGAAGCCTACTCAAACAGAAGCAGAGGAATACTTATAAACAGAAAGGATAGCGGAGTCAATATAAATAGACCGAATGAAACCACAAAAGGCAGAGGCAGAGCAGAACGAAATAACACTTCAAAACACAGTCGGACCTTCAGAACAGAAACAGAAAGAGGGACACTAGAAACAAGCTACACAACAGAAGGACACACATAAGGTCCTATGGATCCGAGGATCCCACAACAGAAGCCGTAGAGACAGCTAACAGACCGTCGGTCAAATAACATCCTAAGGGAGACCCTAAGGAGTTTAAACAGAAGGAATTCTGCGCAGCATGCTACGGGACAGCCCGACCCGACTATCCAAGGCTCAGAAGCAAAGTAACGAGGTCCCAAAACCAAAAGCTCACAAAACAGATCTTAAGTGCATAACAAGCATATAAACAGCATAAGAAGCTTGTACACAGTAGGGGAATCCAACCCCGCAAACGGAACTCAAAACGGAGCTAAAACGAAGGAGTTACGCTCAAAACAGTGGCATGTCCGAACTTGCGTCCGACCTTGCAAGTTCGGACAGAGGCCGAGAATCAGAGGTCGCGGAGATACAAATGTCCGAACTTACGTCCGAACATCGAAGTTCGGACGTAAGTCGAGAGTTTGAAACCAAAATCACCCTTGTGTCCGAACTTGCGTCCGACCTTGCAAGTTCGGACACACGTCGAAACTTTTACGAAAATCCATCCTAGCGTCAGGTCCGAACTTTGAAGTTCGGACCGATGTTCGGACACTTCAAAACCTTCAAAAACAAAACGCGCCCGATGCACTGTCCGAACTTCCAAGTTCGGACAGATGTTCGGACAGCGCGAAACTAACGAAATACAGAGCGAACAAACGCGCAGAAATCCAACCAAAATCAACACCAAACTCACCCAAATCCACGGAATGGTAAATCAGTACCCTCGGGGGTTTAGCCACGCGATTAACAACACAAAACCGAAGCAAAACACCCAATCAAAACACAATTGCAAGGCAGAAAGGTTAGAAAAACAGTCCCCGAGGGTGAGTAAACAACCCCGATTCCATCCCCCACTTACTTGAATTCGAAGCGCTGATTCAATCCACACGCTACCAGCAACTCAACGAACGGAACACAGCAGAGGAGACGCACAGTGCACCACTGAATTCGCGCAGAGAGAGAGACCCCAAAATCAGAAAACTGCCCTCTCAAAACAAAAGCGAAACCATCGGAATCGAAAGGAAAAACCAAACCTGATTGCAGAGGAAAAGACTCAAACAGAAGCAGCAGCAGAACCGACCACAAACAGCAGCAAAGATTCACCAGAAGACAAAGTTCTCACCAGGGAAGAAGAAAAGGAAAGAGCGTAGAAACTGTCGAGATGAAGAACGCACGATTTGAAAGCCGATCGTGGATTGAGAATGAGAAATAAAAGTGACTTATTTACCTTAATAAGTCTCACCAAAATAAAAGAGGGGAAACGACCTCCTTGCCCCCGTCTTTTAATTTAAAGACTCCGGTGTCCCATCAGCTAACAAAGTAACACATAACATAAGCAATGATATAAACCGAAATGTCATGAAAATGAAAACGTAAAATACGGAGTATTACACATAACAACCCTTAGACTCACTGGTCTTTGGGTAACATAACAAACATTAGACACATAGGTCTTGATAACACAACATCCTTTAGACACATAGGTCTACATAACACAACACATTTAGACTCATAAGTCTTGATAACATACGCCTTCGGAACTCAAGGTCAAAATAATATTTATTACACATATACCACACAACATGTCATAGCATGTATAGCAATCAAAAATACCTTTGATATACACTGTGATCCCGCAGAACCCGGTCGCGATGGACACCTTCCGTCCCCGTGCCTTTGGGAGATCAAAACAATCACTTAAATTTAAAATTTCCTTGTGAGGTTAAGTAGAGAACTTTAATTATGTAAAGTATCTATCAACGTTTTATAAATACCAACTAAAATCCTTTTGAAAACACACACAACTCCAAGTCAACTTAAGCTCTTTGCTTCTTTTCTTAGCGTGGTTATTTGTGACCACTTATAGGGAGTTTCAAGAGTCATCCAACCCTGATGTGATCAGCATCAGTGTTGAACTATCCTTCCACCCCAATTTGTGTTCGGCTCCCTTGATCGCATGCAAATCAAGTTCCACCTCCCACTTCATTTTGAAGCATCAAGTAAATCACTCATTTCCAATTTTCTATCTTTTTAATCATTCTAATCATGATCATACATCTCCAAGGATAGAACTTCGTCTATCAGTTATTTCCATACACTTTAATCCTATTGCCTATGGAATCTTATTCTCATTAGGTTTTATATTGGTCTCATACCCTTTTATGAATCACTATATAGTATATATACACATATATTTTTATCAAAATACGACACACCGTTTCACATTTATACACTGTCGGGGTTTTGTTCCCGGGAGTTTCTCTACTCCCACATTTGTACTATCCACACAATTGTTAACAAATACACACACTTATCACAATGGTATTCGCATCTCTGTGCGCAATTACCACAATTCAACCATGAATGAATGCGTATGTTTACGTAACACCACACCAATCATCAAAACAATAACTATGCACAACATAAATCACGTACACTTGTACGATAATATGCACTAAGTGGTTTTGCGCTCTACCCCCTTTAAAGGGATTACGCCCACGTAATCAATCACTAAACATTAGCTTAAAATGTTTTGTCGTCGTGAAGTATCTTAACTTCCACGCGGTCTATTATACAATGGATTCTGATTAGAGGATCTTAACCATATTGGCGGTTTAGTTCCTAAACCAAGAATTCTCATTGGAGTTTTTTTTAAACTCTTAGTTGGTTTCGATTCTGGCCTGTTAGGCTTCTAGGCGTTAATAATTAGCCATTCACTCATGTCCACCATGTACATTAAACACTTGAATCACTGGCTCATTAGTTTCTGCTGCGAAAGTCTAATAACTGTAGAGCTTAATTGCCCCTTTTGTTATTTCTTGTATTGTACATCCCCAATTGTCTCCTTCATCTTGGTAACAATGGTTTCTCAACCGACGCGTTGTATCTCTTACCGTTAGCGAATTCAGTGAGTTATAAACTTCCTATCAACTTCCATAACAATTTACTGTGTATACAGCTGTATTTCACAATGATTGACTTGTTCCCTTCCGACTTACTGTCGGTTGAGATTGAGCTACTACCTAGTGTGTAGTGCTCTCTCAGCTATTTACAACATTTGGGGTATATTCCATACCGATATTTGGCAGTTAGTGCTACTGTAGTCACTTACTGTTAATCATGTCTCCACATTTGGTTTTGTACAAGTTCTCCTTTATTGGTGCGGTCTTGCATTTCCTATGCATCGGCCATTACACACTTATTCCTCCACCATTAACATGTTTCTAATTCCTAGCTATCCCACTCGATCATTACTGCGCAAGTGCAATACCAAAACACTCAGTCATACAGAGTGCAGAGGGCGTAAACTCTTGACAGTAAATCCCTCATGTGATTCGCGTGGAATTCCACACTGTGTTTCATTGAGATTCCGATCTCGTAATACTGGCTACTGGCTTACTGCCGAGTTTGTTTATCATCACTTACCTTGCATCACCACTGAGTTTAATTCATAACTGCTCTTATCTTCCACATCATTATTCAACAGCGCTTATACAACGGTCGCTTGCTGCGCACCGTGCTCTTAGTTATTGTATAACACTAACTTACATGGTATTTACTGTCACACTAACTTCCACACATATACTTACATCATTCGTATTATGGTTCATCACTCATTTGGATGACTACTGAATGCTCCTTGAGCATTGATCATTCGAGTCACAAGCCGGCATTATTCAGCTCGGTGTTTCACTTTATACACACATACTACTAAGCTAACTGCTCTCTTTCAATAATAACATCGTCCATCCTTAACATATTTCTTGAACTTGATCCACATAACTACCGCTCCTGCGTTCTCAGAATATCGAGAGGTATCCCCACTCTTAATGTAGTGGTTCGTTTACCACTCTATTCACTTATACAACATAAACTTCTACAATCAATCGAGTTTATATAACATATCTTGCTTATGGCTTATAAGCCTTATTTGCCTTGAGCTGGGCTCATTGTAGGCTGTCCACACACATGTACTTCTCTGTACAACATTATATGGTTTGGATATTATATTGAGCTCCATGACAAGGTCGTTGCATCAACGTTTCCTTTTACGGGATGCCCCTTAGGATTGCTAGTCCGTCTCCTGACAACTTATGTCTAAACTGGGTGTTGGTTTCAACCCTCGTGTTTCTATCACGTATTTCGAGCAACAATTGTTGATGTGAACACCCTTTAAGGATTGCTCCTGGGTGTTGATAAGTCATGCCATTTCATCTGGTTCACACTTATTGGTACATTCCGTTAGCCACGCCCTTTTGCGTTCTTAACTGGTATTATTCTTCTGTGAAGATCAACATTTCCTGATAGTGTATGTACTCATTCTGGGAGTTTCATCCCGTTCATTGCACATCAATGTGTCCACATTAGGCATCTGCCTTGCCACGCACAGGCTGGGTCTCCGTTCCAGCTATCATGTTTACTCCCCGGAATTCTTAAGACATGTGTGATGTCTTTATATAACAGTTAGTGCACTTCGCACCTCTTGACTCTTAAACATATCCTTGAAATGAATTCACTAATTCCTTTAGTCTAGTTATCTTAACTGGGTTCCTCTACTTCAACCATTCATGGTAATCCTTAGCTGTTGTTTGACTTATACTGCTGACCGTAGAACGGAGTCGACTACTTCCCGTGTTTCGGACTCTACTTGTATACATATGTGGGGTACCATACTGATACATTACTACTTACCCAACTAACCCATAAGTAGGTCTGTCAGGCCCACAAGCTCCTATCGGAGTGCGGTCATCCCACAATTCAGTTGGTACACTCGTAGTGTCCGTCACACGCCTAGGTGAAGCATTCTGTTGTCAACTCCCTTATATTGTCCCGTGGCAATATTCATTCCTTGCTTCCCGAACTTAATCGAGGGAAAGTTTACCCATTGTTGTATCCTCGTCAACTGTCCTTGGTTTTACTGGCTTGGTTTAAAAGAAGGTTAGAAAGAAGTGTTGGTTTGAAAGAAAATCTGGTTTTGAAGGAAAAAGGGTTTGAATAAATTTGGGTTTAAAAGAAAATTTTCATGGTTTCACAACATCTTCTTACCTTAACCATGTCTAGCTCCTTGCTGACTGGTGTACTTACAATTACAGAGGTTAGGCTAACAGGCCCTTCCACTGTTATGACGATCACACTTAACTTCATGGTACTTTACCAAGTACTTGTAGTGGTTATAAATTTCCCGAACAGCCCTGTTATAGCAGCACTTGCTACGGCAAGTGCGCCATGCTAACTGGCTATCGGTTTAACACATACCGGTTGTGGTATTGTTTTTACCCATACTGTCATCAGTGGCCTTGTTGGCTCTCACTGATCTTGCTGCCTTGATAATAACTCTTCTAGGTGACTTCTCACTGTCTTCACATGACGATCATCAACTAGGGTGTTTCCCATTCTGGGAGACCCCTTTGTCTTAGTATTGTATTCTCTTTGTAGCCCGTTCCACGTATTTGGGCACTACGTTGTAGTTCCCTTGTCGGCTGGTATACCATTGGTGTATTATTTATCAACTGTGGTCCCGTAGACACTCGTCTTGGGTTTCACTAATCCACTTCTTGCCTGTTGCACGGTTGGTGCGTTGCAAGCTGGTTATTCTCGACTGCTCGGCATGTCGACCCAGGTTGCCGGAAATTTTATTCTCCTATACACGAGATTCTACATTCTTCGCTATGAAATGCGGTTAACATTATTCAGATGGGAACCGTCTCCGGGATTCCCAGTTTTCGGGATCTACCGTATGACAGGTTCTCCGTACCTTAGAGGTGTTTAACAACAGCCAGATCGGGTATTCCCGAGTAAGAGAGGACTTCCATCTCTCTGGCGTTCTTTCCCAAGTCTAAAAAACGGGACTGTGGAGGGTGGGATGGAGATGTAGGTTTCCAGTACACACTTGGTAATTCTATCTAGCGTATCTATCACGCTATCACTCAACCCTTAACCCAAAGTACTTAAAATCCTAACTCGGTACTTCCTAAGCTCGGTAATTCAGCATCAGAGCGATACTTCGCTCTGATACCACTTTTTGTAACACCCCATCCAACAACAAACACTTAACAACAATCTACAGCGGAATACACACTCATCAAATAACTTAACTCGTTGGTGTTACACGCCGTTAAACCACCCACGCGGCTAACAAGGCTAATACATATACACTGTACGGTCTGATGGGCTAAATTCCCGAGCGACTACACATTACTATCACTTTCCATTAACAACAACAACAACATACACCTTTCAACTATACCGAGTATTTATAAACTGATGCCGACAACAATTCGGTCTTACTACGTACACCTACTGTATATATACACTTAAATGATTACCCATATGCAAGTCTACCCCGTCCTACTCTCGAACGGCTTCCAGCTCTCTGTACTTGAAATAGGAAAGGAAGAGAAAGGGTGGCCCCCAAGGGGCTCAGCACCTTGCTGGTATGGTAATCCCGCAGCCCACATGCTACCGGGCCACGCACAACTAATTGTCGTCTTAGCATGCGATTAATTATATTTAAGTCATGCATGCACTGTAAACACACAACACATAACATTTCGCCTCTATGGGCTCACAAACGGATAATACATCCTTACTTGATAAGTCACTCATGGTATTCATTATCCCTAGAGTGTTCCTCCTCTAATGGAGCTACTACCTTAATAGACGACACTTACCCTTAAATCGGGTTATCCTTAAACGCCTCTTATCACAACCGGGATTCATGTCCATGATCCACATACTCACATTCTACAACATATAACATACACTACATACCAACACATAACAACACTTTTCACGTTCAACGTGCACATCATAACACCGCAAAGATATTGCATCACAACAAAAATACATAACATAACGGGAATGGTTCTCTTAGGAACCGACCCAAACATTGTTTATACACTGGTGAGCCTAGAGAATGTTGCCAGTCTCATGATAAGCTCGTTACATAACTCGTTACCGTCTCGTTAAATGAACGGATAACTTAACACAAGGGTCTCGGATATAGTGATCCAAGCACACCGAACAAACATAACATAGTATGCCCCTGTGCCCGACTGAGTCAGTAATAGCCTTGGTTAAGCTAAAGGGGGTTGGAAACCAAATTGGAAAACAAACACATACGGAGAGGATCGAACCTGCTATGACAACGACCCCCATACTCACACGCGTGGCCGGAACAGACCGGACTCCTCACTCCCCCCGTTAGCACTTGTCAGAAGTTCATCATTGAACTTAGTTAAACAATCACAACATTGGGTTGAGTCTTATTAGACACTCACAAGGGAAGGGAGAGTCATACATTCACACACAAAATCACACACACAACATCAAATAACTAACTCACGCATAGCCGTGGTCAGAACGTTCCTTAGGTCGGAAACGTTATCACCGGATACCGTTCTCCTACGTTTACCTAATAGTGGTTAACTAGCCCTCCAAGCGCATTCGAGGTTACCGGTATCGGCACGTAAACATACAACAACAATAACGACTGTAAACTCGTTTCATGATTTATCTTATAACGTGGCAACACACAGAAAAACACATTGGCATACAAGCCGGTGTAATCCGGTAGGACACAGGTTGCAAGAAAACCATACCTGTCACCGGAGTCCACTTTACCACGTCCACTTATGTTCCTCGAGCAATTCTCGAACAACTGATAACATTACATGTACTTTTATTAACATCGGGGTAGCATGATTATTTAATGTCTAATGCTTATAACTTCTCCCCGTTAACTTAGTTACATAACTTGACATTTTTAACTTGTTTTACTCTCACATTTTAATACAACTTTTCACCCACTTAATTGTCATTAATAACTCACCTAACATGTCCTTAACAACCTTATAACATCGTTACCTATCAATCCCCATTACATATCATTTTATAACCATAAACAACATTTTTTTTGGTCCGACCGACCTTACCGACTGACCTTGAACAAGGTCGGTCCATTCCAGAACACTTTACCGTCAAAATTTTCTACTCCGACCGACCTTGTAAGTTCGGTCGCATGTTCGGTCCGTTCCCGAGAGTTTCTTCCCTTTGAAAAATCAGGCCCGACCGAACTTGCCAAGTCCGGTCCCATGTTCGGTCGATTCCAGAAACTTAATCCGTACACAAATACAAGCCCGACCGACCTTGCAAGTCCGGTCCCAAGGTCGGTCCATTCCAGAAACTCCTTCCGGCAGTGTAAACTGAGCTCGACCGACCTTGACAAGTTCGGTCGCAAGGTCGGTCGGCTCCAGACCTTTGTTTCCATTGCCCATTTAACTCCAAACTTCACCTCATATATCCTAATATGTCCTAACCTCATTTGGGCACTTCAAACACATCTTTAGCCATGTACTAAACTCTTTAAATCACACACCAAAACCATTTTATCATTCACAAATTTCTTACAAAATTCCTAGCACTTGGAATGTCTTCTCCTTAAGATTTCTAAGTGGTATTTCACCAATAATAACCACTACACCAAGGTGTTTCCTCTACACCTTAACATCATCTCTCAACTTCTTTTCTTACTAACTAAATCTCCTTTTCACAACTTCTTAAAATTCCTTACTCGAAACCCTTACCTAAACATCATTCCCTCCTTATTCACCAACATTACCTAAACCTTAAACAAACTTCTCCAAGACTTTACATTCACAAAAACACTCATTGAATCCTTAGAACTTCCAAGAACACCTAAATTCTTGTATCACTCTAAATCACCTTAATACATGTTTTCTTCCCAAGTAAAACATTTGTTCACCTTTAACACTTCCTAGTTCCCCAAAACTTACTTAAAACACTTAGAATTCTTACGCATTTTCCAAATTTTTCCATAGCTTCTCTTGTATATACTCACATCCAAACACTTAGGTTTTTACCTTATTTCATTCAAGAACACCTAAAATCCATCAAACACATTTTATACACAAACTTCACACATTAGCACTACATCACAATATAGTGCATAACTTAAATTGCTTGGCACTTAGGCCCTTAAATAACATGGCTCTTAGGCCCTTAAATTGCATAAACCTTAAACACTGAATTTCCCACATAAATAATGCCTTTGACCTGCAAATACACCCAACAATACATATGCCTTAATAAACTCCTTAGAGCATTTTACTAGCTCATTTGCCATTGGCTCTTTAGGTATTTTATTAAGCAAATCAAGCTCATTTTCCTAAGGCATTTAAACTACATTGAGATAGTTTGTTTACCTCTTTTTCCTCATAACTTCTTTCTTGTTTCCTTGTAAAACCGGTGGGATGTTTGGTTGTTTGTCAACTTCTAAACAATGTACACATAATAGAATGAGTATTCAAGCATCATGCTTCATCTCATTGTAAACCCTAGTTACATATATTGTTTTAAGGTATTAAAATGATTGTTTTACCTTGGAATGGAAAGAGAGCTTGAATGAGTATCAAGAGAGGACTCCACCTAGTCCATGAAAGCTTGGAATGAAGCTAGAACAAGCCAATATAAGAGCACCATTAATGGTGAATTTTCGGACAACAAAAAACATGAAGGAAATGTCATTTTTCTTTGAGTTTCCTCACCTTGAAGCAAAGGAGAATGACAAGGCATGAAAATATGAGCTCAAGCTCCTTCAATGGTGAATCTTCATGGCACCAAAATGGAGTTCTTGAAGATTTGAAAAGATAGGAATGAAGAGCTTACTCTAACTAAGACAACGGTAGTCTCGGAATTAAATTCGGAGCATGGAATCATAAGTTACAAGTAAAAGGAGATGGGATATGAATGGTTCTGTTGGAGAACGAGATTGAGAAGGGAGGATGAAGATAGGTGACGGTGGGAACCAAGGAGAAAGAAGAGAATGAGGTGAGAGAGTATACTTTGAAGATATTTATGTTAAAAGTAAAAGTAACCTTTTACTTACTTTTCTTTCTTTCTTTAATTGGCTAGCCAAGTGTGATGACTCACACCCATAAAACCGTGCCCCCCCCCCCTTACACATTAGAGATATTTATGGTCTTTGTTGACCAAATATTTGACTTATGTTGACTTATAACTTAAACTAGCACTATTTGAGCACTATTCACAAAACAAGGCACATATTTGTGAAATTTTTGATTTCCCATTGATATAGACTTCCAAATGTGATACTATATAGTACATGTTAATTAAAGAGTAATGATGGACATTTAGCCATTCAAAACTCATTTACAAGACAATTTTTCAAAAACGTGCTTTAAGACTCCTTAAAGCACTTTTTGTGTTTTAACTTGTTTTCAAGTTTGGTCTTCTTTGGTAATTGATTAATATGTTCATTAACATATTTATAAGGTATAGGTATGACCATTAGGTCTTATACAAATTTATCCCAAGCTTAGAGCACATTTTGCTCATATTGACTTTAAGGTATTTTCTTGTGTTTTATTTGGTTTAACTGTCCACCAAGGTTTCCTAAGGACTTATTTAGCCTTATTAAATCATAATTGAATATTATTAAGTATTGGTAGGCTCTTTGGGTCCTAACCAAGTTCACTCATAGCTTAGAGCATGTTTTTGCTCATACTGTATCTTAGTGCTTTATTGCATTTACTATAGTTTAAATTGTTCACTGATGTCTCTAAGGCACTTTTTAGCCTTTACATACCATAGTTTAGTATTTTAAGCAATATATCAGGGTTTGGGGTATTTCACATATAGCCAACAAATACCCGAACCCGAGGCTTCCCTTAGGGGTTCAGACCACACAATGAAATATACCGCACCGAAGTACAATGCTAGCGTGACGATACACGCTAGCCTCAATCACCCCGAAGTCGTCCTCCAGCATATGTACCTAATGCACTCAAACTAGAATACAACTACATATTAGCTCTCTATAATACTGACTATTTGGTATCCCAACTAGCCACTAATCCCCCTAGTAATTACCCCGTGATTGCTCAATGTTTATCATTCGGGTTTTAAACAGGTTGGGATTAGTTAAATCATCCTCCACTATTTATAAATTAACACATAGTATTTATTTACTACTTAGGATTTAATGCAAATAGCCAATTCCATTCATTCATAGGTTTGTTATTTATATATAATTCACACATCCATATAGTTTGTTACTACATGTTAATTATATCCTAGACTTTTAAATCTCTAGTTCTCCTTTCAAGTTATGAGTTAGTCAATTAAGTTGACTTGGTAAGTTTATCCAAGTACATAAGTTTATATAATTCATATTATAAACTTTGGATTATATAATTCACTCACCATTTAATATGGTATTCTTTAACATAAGATCTTTATATCTAATGTGTTGTAACTTATCTTCCCATCTTATAACATCTCTTATTTAATATTATATGGTTCCCAATCATATCGTATAATCCATTCAATTCGTATACCTTAGATATAAGGATTATAAAACTCATTTATTAAATGATATACTTATCATTTTATATAAGGTAATTAACCCCATTTAGTTGTGTTATTTTACATAAATCCATATTAGGATAAAAATCCTAAGATTATGCAACATTTATAACATTATAGACCATATTGTACGTATAATACATAAGTTTTATTAATTACTAAAATCGTTAATGGCGTTAAATTATTTATCCAAGTAACTTTCAACCTTAGAATCCGAATTTGATTATACTATATCTTATAATCGATTTCTCTCTAATCTAGTATAATCTAATCCTCCTTGTGTTTGGTTTAATATATATATATATATAATTTCCCTTGCTCCATTAAACCAAAATCTCAATCCTTTGATTATAGATTCTTACACACACACACACACACACAAAAACACATATATATATAATATATATATATATATATATATATATGTATACTCCTTTTGAATTAAATATCATACTGAGTGACTTTTTATCCATTTAACCTTGGTGTACTTATAGTGACGCACTTGTTCCTATAATGTTATCATTATTAACGACATTATATCGATTCTCCATTAATTTCAACTTAATAATTCAACCACCATTATATAATTTAACACCGTTGGATCAATTGTTCCAACCCTCCAGTTATATTTATATATGTATATAATATATAGATATACTTATGTGGTTGTCATAAATTTCAAGGTCATACTTATATTACATTAATACCCTTGACTTAATATATAACCCTTACTATGTATATATAAGTATATTCCCATAAATTTAATGTTACAAGATATATATATTTTCATATCTCCTAGTCTTTAATCCATCATTATTTGTATATATAAGTTCTCATAAGATATAGAAGTTTCCATATATCTAATTTCAACCTTAGTACCTACCAATCAATACCGATTTATATAAAATGGTTCCTTATTTATTCTGATCCATCACTTAATCGATTTACCAAAACACATATTACAACTTACTAATTTACTACTTAATCATTTGAAGTTTGCCCAATTCAATATCTCAATCTCTATCTACTTCTAACTTGGGTTTAAGACCATTTAATAAATTCTGGTCAATGGGCTAGAAGCCCACTTGACTAACTTCTAAATTAATTTGGCAATCTAATTTAATTTGTCTTTCATTCTTTTAGTGGACTTTGCTTTTTAAGCCCAGTTAATTGCTTAGATTGTTTATTCTGGCTCATTTGTTTATTTGGCCCAGATTGATTAAGGCCCTCATTGACCAATTTTAAACCCATCTTCTGGTTTGACCTCTATTGACCAATTCTTTACCTAACTTTAATTTGACCATTCAATTTGATTTTTAACCACATCAAAACCCTAAATTGATTTTGACCATTTTTTTCCAATTAGGAATTTTAGCCCTTAAGTTCTCCAGAATTTAAGAACCAACCCTAATTTTTGTAATTTAAGTTTTTGCCCTAAATCTAGTCATATTTAGGGCTTCACCCTAATTCCAATTTTTCCTTTCCTGATTGTTGTTTCATCCGAGGCTGTCTAGGATTCACACAGTTGGCTTTAATTGCAGATACCAAATTTCTAATTCCAAAAGTCTCGATTCCAATCTCAGAATTTAGCCTAAGTTTCAATACATCCTAAATTTCAAGGCTGACCCTAGACTTCCCACAATTTTCATGCCTTCCCACCAATTTACGAACACAAAGTTTTTTATCTAACCTAATTTAACTCTATGATTCGAATTTCCCCAGATTGGTTTTTTTTAAACCTTTATTCGTAACACTCCCAGCTTAATTCCCAAATTCAGAAAGCCTCAACTAATTCCCTTGTTCGCAAAAATTCAGAACCCTAATCCATAATTAGCCCCAAAATTGATTTCAATTTCAGAAAATCCCCAATTCCATTCCGGTAAACCCTAATTATAACCGTAAACCCTACATAGGTTTAGGGTGCTTATTCGCACACAGAAATACCTCAAGTCCAGATTAAAAACCCTAGTTCAGAATAGTTCAGTTGTAGATTTATAGCTACACAAATCAAAATTTTACACTCACACATAACTTAGCCAGAATACTCTCAAGTTTTTTGCAATACACAATCTGCTTCAATCGCCGAAAAGAAAAACAGGGGGGCTCGGCTTCTAAACACAAAATTAGAGAAGGGTAAGGGTAATTTCTATCCTATTGTTCTTGAATCCAACTACAAAAATCGAGAGGAAACAACAACACAAAAGGATTAAACAACCTAACTAATGTACACTTTTAATTTTTCCAAAACGATAGGCTCTGCTCCGGCCACTTCCTCTGCGTGTTTGCTCGCGGCTCCTCCAGATCCAGTCAAGGTCTCCATGTCGAACAAGGAGAAGAAAGAGGGAAGGGAAGTAAGTTGGTTATTTTCAGAAATTTAAATGCGGAACCGAACAAGGGGATAACCCTTACCTCCAAAGAATGGAGAGAGACGCAGGATCTGTAGTTCCTTTGTTTCTCCAGTTCACCAGTGTCGAGAGAGAAATCGAAGGGAAGTGCGAATGACCATGTCCTCGTTCTTCGCCAATCAGGGTTGTGTTTCACCGTGAGAAGAGAATACCAGAAGGTCATAGAAGAAGAGATGAAAAGGGGCATAGATTCGATAGTTAGGGTTGTAAGTCGCCATGAAATAGAGAGTAGAGGGAGGCGGCGGGAGAAGAGAATGAGTTAGGGTTTGCAGAATGGGAAGAAATTGGGAAGGAGATGGCGTCGGTATAAAATCGCCAGTTAAGGTTTACAGATTATTGTAATAGAAAGAGGGCAAGTACCGCGTGACGAGAATGAACTGGGCCGGCCAAGCATGTTGGGCGGGTCGGCCGACTTATTATTTTATTTTTTAATTTTAAAATGTTATACTTATAATATTGTTTTTGGCTCGTTTTATACTCATTTTTTGCACCGTTCGCGACACGTTGTCCTGTTTAACGAGATGGACCATTTTAGGAATTCTAATTCATATTTTCAAACAATAATTATTATTTTTATTTATTACTTCTATTAATTAGTATTAAATTTCTAATTGGCTTGTGTTTCGCCATTTCAGGTGAAAACGTGACGTCTTTTATTTTGTTCCTTAGCCAATTTTCCAATACCTCTAACATTATGCAAATGACCTCGTAAGGTATTTAAGATCTCGTTTTCACTCCTAATATATTTGTGACACGTTTTTTGATGTAAAAACGATCAATTATATTTTCGTTTATATTTCTTCTCCTAAACCTCCTCAATGTCGTTTTAGGCTTCATTAATGTTTCCTAACGACTTTTAGGGTGTTGAATTTAATATTATTATATTATTCCCTTTTACTTATTTTAGGATATTTAATTCCTTAATCTCTCATTAATTACTTTTATGTAATTAATTCATTATTAATTAAAGTAATTAATATTAGGGATATTTCAGGAGGTGCTAGTCGCCTTTGGTGTCGCTGCTAAAAGGTAATTTGTAGGGTAAAACTATACACAAAAAGGAATAAAAATTAAACTAATCCTACAACTCTACTACGGGTAGCAAATAAAACCCGGTCAGAGTATAGAGTGAATATGAATATACAACGAGAGTATCGAACCCAAGGGACTTATAGAAAACTAGTCCTAATCCGGGCAAAAGCCTATTCTAAACAGGGGGGTAAATAACAATTAATCTAAAAAAGACTACTAACTAAATAAACTAATTTTCCTTGACTAGGGCCAATTATCAATGTAAGAACTTCATATGATCAAGGATCAAGGGTGGCAAGTCTCAAAAAGGATTTGTTTCCCGCAAAATGAATATGTCGGGTTTCCTGCGGGCCTCCAATACCCGGCATAGTCAAGGCCTTTGAATGTGTCGGACATCTTCCATCCGGCACTACATCCGGCATCTTCATTTCGTAAATACCACTTCTAGATTCGGGTCTGACAAAAGGAACTCAATATCCATACTTGCATCGTGCATAGCTAATGTCGCGAATACAAACAGAATAATAGAGAAATAGAGATTAATCCTAAACCTTATGTCTTGATGCCTCTTTTCAGAACAACAAACTTAAAGATTACCAAAATCCTAATCTGCCATACTCTTGCTTTTGTAAGCCTCAAATAGGACTTAGAGATAAGCAAAAGTAGCTAACTCATTCCACTTTGCATGAAGACTAGAACTCGGGTTAAGAAACTTGAAAATTCCATAAATGATCATAAGAGTTTTACAAGGAAATTCATCCCTAACCAATGAACTAACAAGGAATTCTACATCACCATCCACACAATTACAAGAAGAGAATACAAGGGGGAGAAGGAGATGTTCGTAGCCTTAACCCGACAAGGACTTCTTCTCTTTGCGTGGATGGATCTGTAGAAATTCCTTGGACACCAACAATGGGTGAGGCAGAAATAGAGAGAATAGAGTAAATGGAGTGTATATGAGGTGTTGAAGTGGTGTTGATTGATGCAGACTCTCGGCCTATTTATAAGCCCCAATTGTGTCTATTTGCCGGCCGTCATGCGGATCAGGAGTAGCCGCCGCACATGTGGAAAATGTGTCAACTGCTCAACGTCGAAACCGCCAAATCCGTGAAATGATGCATATGCTGGGTAGAAGATACCCGGCACCAGCCAAATTACCAACGGTCAATAACTTCCATCGTCTGGTCAACCGTGGTGACTCTTTATCCCATGCCGATAGAATGTACCTAGCATTGTGTCCGGCAAAGCCTCTTTTCTGATCTATGTTTATGGTCGTGTAGGATTCATCCGGCATTAAGTCCAGCATCAATGGTCTTTCTCTGCCTACATATTCGTTCCTTGCATAAAAAACATATAAAACATCAATCTGAACAAATAATAGACTTAATACATAATATAGCATAAATACTAACTGTTATAACCTTATTTACACTAATATATCCCTAAATCTAGTACATAAAATATGATAAGTCTGCGGCTTATCAAGGCCCTACACTTACCTTTTGCTAGTCCTCGAGCAAAATTAGATTAGAAAGGAGTAATTACTTATGCACAAAACAGATAAACTCTAGAATGACAATTAGATAATATTTTCTAACCATATGACTCTAATTCATAGGTATCACTTAATCCACCTTATCTATCCAAACATACTAATGGGTATAAAAATAAAGAATTTCAAAACCGATCAAAACTTTCGGGCTATTTTGCATAAAGGATTTTTGTAATCTCTCCTTTTTCCGGTTTCCATCATTCAGCTCTATTTTGCAAGAGTTTCTGAATGTGGCCAAGACACTCATCGATGGTTTTTATGTTCAACCCTATTTTGCAAGGGTTTTCTGAATCAACCATGATTTTTTTTTGCATTTGAAGAACAGAGAATTTAGGAGAAAAAAAAAGGAAAAACTCTCATTTCTTACTTTTATTCTGAGGCACCTTTTTGCAATCTCAAGGAATATAATGCTTTTCCTTTAGAAGAAGATTGTTGCTTTTTCTATCTTTTTTTCTTTTTCTTCTTCTTCTTCTTTCTTTTTTCACAAAAACCCTTTTTAAGATTTTCACCCAAAAGATTTTCACAATTTGAAAAAGGAAAGAAATTAATACCTAGAAGTAAATAAAGGAAAGAATTAGGAGAAAGATCATATACTCATGTTAATAAAGAGAATCAAAAAGTTAAAAACAGGAATTCTACAAGTCATTAGAAAGCTTTCTCTTGAGAGAACAAGCATTCATTCATTCATTCCTAATCTCATCTCAATCAAAAACATGTAAAAAGTTTTAGTAAAACATTGAATAAACTCACAACTTATGCATATTATTTATAAAAACTTATTTTTTTTATTTTAATTTTTTAAGGGGGATCCCTGCCCTACACTTGGCAGGAACACTGTCCCAGTGTTCGAAATACGAAAGAAAAAGTGTAGAAAACCGTTTTTTTTAAGAAACTAAAAACAATTTAATATGAACTAAAGAAAATGAAGACAGCTAAAAGAACAAAAATCAATTAAAGGGAAAAATTAAGATAGAGGGACTCCCCCGTGGTAAGAAATGCGGGAGGAGGAACCGCCTTACACTTAGCCTTTTAGGCTATTTGGCAGGATCTGAGATCTTGGTCAGAATGGTGACCGAAATCGCATGCTCCCTCAGATTGATTTGATTTTGAGAGGGAGCTGACCTTGTTGTCGTGGTTTGTGCCAGAAGTTGCTGCAACTGCAACGTTTTTTGCTCTTTACGAATGGTCGAGATCTCATTGTGAGCATCTTGGGATTTGTTCATCAGGGCTGACATCATGCCACGCAATTCAGCCATCTCGGCCTCTAATGAAGATGCAGGGTGGGATGGTCTGTATCCCGTTGACCTCCTTGGTAGCCGACTTGACTCTGGAAGTTGTGAGGGGGTTGGTTCCCCTGTTGCCATGGCTGCCTGTACCCTTGATTGCTCACATAGTTGACTTCCTCAGCATTCTGAAAGTCTGTCATGCCAGGGCCTTGAGCGTGTGGTTGTGCACTAACCACGTTCGCTTGCTGAGGAAGGTTGTTCATTGCTATTTGCTCCACCACCTTCTGTAGAGCGCTAACCTTCGTGGATATTTGAGCATTGCTCTCCAATAACTGCTCATAACTTTGCATCAGATTTTCAAATTTGCATCTCCCTCGCCCACTTGATATAAACCAGCGGTACCACCCTTGGTTCCACCTGTGGCCCCAATCTCTAATCTCTTCGCAAAGAGATTCAATTCCGCTAAGGAATTGATCTCCAGGCTTCTTCAATATGTCTGCACCAAGGGAGGATAGGATCATTGTCTTGCATTGGTTGACCAATCCCTTGTAGAACAACTGAGATAGTTGTTCCTTGGTGAGGCCGTGGTGTGGACATGTGCATAGCAACCCTTGAATCTATCCCAAGTCTCACAGATGTTCTCCGAGCCAGGTTGTCTGAAGTTGTATATCTCGGCGATCATTTCCAGGGTGCGACTTGGAGGCAAGAACTTGTCATAAAACTTGGTTGCCATGTCCTCCCAAGTGGAAATAGTACTGGGGGTCAGACTATGATACCACTTGCTGGTGTTTTCGTAAGGCTATGGGGAAAGAGGGACAGTTTGGCATATTGTAGTACATTATTTGTGGAGGTTAGGCTGTTTGTATGTTGTAGAAATTTGGTGATGTGGAGCAAGGCATTGTCCGAGTTCGACCCGTCAAACATACCAACTCCTTGATGCATCTGATTTGATGATATGGCTTAAGTTTTTGCCATTCGTTCTGTGCAAGGAGGGGGAGGTCGATTGCTGGCTTTTGGCCTTGGTTGGAAGGCCTGTTTATATTGCAGACGGTTGGTGCTGCCATTTGTGTAGGAACTGCTTCTTGTAGGGTTCGTTGTTGCCTTAAAGTACGAAGCAAGGTTCTCTCTCGATCTCAGGATCAAAGTTGAATAAATTCTCTGGAAGACTGTTTGATCGTAGATGCATTCACCAAGATAACTTCAGGAGGAGCAAGAGAAAAACGTTATAATATTTCATAATAATAAATGTAAAAATTATTACATAAGTTAATTTATGAAATGGGGAGGAACAAAAATTGGGCATGCCGGACGGCGGTGCCGGGTGTACGGCACCCGGCATTGAACTTCCCCCAATACTGTCGGGTTGATTTTACCCGGCGTTGCGTCCGGTCTTATGCGAACTCGAAAATTTCATTAAAGAACCAAAGTATAGGGAGTATTATAAGGAAGTTATACATGAATGATGTACGAAAATAGTAGCATATTATAAGAACTTTAACACTTTATGAAAATAAATAAGATTAAAAAAAATCTTGAACATGTCGGACATGGTGTCGGGCTTGTCGTATCCGGCAGTGGACTTCCTCCACTAATGTCGGGTTGATTTTACCCGGCATATTACCCGACGCGTTCAAACTTGAAAAAGAAAAATAAATAAAACGGGAAAGAGAAAGGGAAGTTAACATAAAAGAGCAAAGGGAAGGATATTTACAAACAAATCAAAGATTCGAAGAAGGAAAAATGAAAAATAAAGGTTGAGATTGAATGCCGGATTGCGCGTCGGGTTAGTCTTATCCGGCTTAGGACTTCCTCCAACATGCCGGAGGTGTTCTACCCGGCATAGTGCATGGCATTCTCAACCTGGTAAACAAATTAAAACAACGAATAAAAGAATTAGTAAATAAGAATTTTTGAATTTGTCGGGCACCACGTATCCGGCATTTGGTCCGGTGTATTCAACCGGAAAAAAAACAAAATGGATAATTTAAATATAAGAATCAAAGAATCAAAAATAAGATAAAGAATAAAGAATAGGGCGTTTTAACCGAATTTAGGACGGCAATGGCGCCAATTTGCTAAAAGGACATTTGTAGGGTAAAACTATATACAAAAAGGAATGAAATAATAAACTAATCCTACAACTCTCTACGGGTAGAAAATAAAACCCGGTCAGAGTATAGTGTGAATATATTACAATCGAGAGTATCGAACCCAAGGGACTTATAGAAAACTAGTCCTAATCCGGGCAAAAGCCTATTCTAAATAGGGGGGAATGTAAATAACAATTAATCTAAAAAAGACTACTAACTAAATAAACTAATTTTCCTTGACTAGGGCCAATTATCAATGTAAAAACTTCATATGATCAAGGATCAAGGGTGGCAAGTCTCAAAAAGGATTTGTTTCCAGCAAAATGAATATGCCGGGTTTCCTGCCGGACCTCCAATACCCGGCATAGTCAAGGCCTTTGAATGTGTCGGACATCTTCCATCCGGCACTACATCCGGCATCTTCATTTCGTAAATACCACTCCCAGATTCGGGTCTGACAAAAGGAACTCAATATCCATACTTGCATCGTGCCACTAGTAGAAAAAAGATTTTAAATGACGGACTTTAAACCACGGTTAAAAATGAAACTGTTGTTTAAAGTTTATAAACCACGGTTATTTAGAGAACCGTCATTTATGTTGCACGGCTCACTATATAAACGACGGTTTTAACAGAAACCGTCGTTTATTTGTTCGACGCCTTAGAAGATAAATGACGGTTCCAATACAACCGTTGTATAAAGTCCTGATAAACCACGGTTCTCGATGAACCGTTGTTTTATATTTTGCGCCAAAAATTTAAAACCACGGTTTCTTTTACAACCGTCGTTTATTGCTCTCGTCCCATAGGCTTTAAACGACGTTTCTAAATAAACGGTCGTTTAAAAGTATTTTAATAATACCCCGACGCCTCATTTTCTTCTTCCTCCTGGCATCCCTCATTTTCCCTGTGCGATTCAGTCTTCCCCCTGTCGCCGTCGAGCCATCTCCGTCGTCGCCCTGCTGCTGCTAGCCCTGTCACCGTCGAGCCATCCTCCTCCGCCGCCCTGTGCGATTCCCGTCTTCCCCAACCCTAGCTCTCAAAGTTCATCGCCTGAAGCCGCAGAACTCCACTAGCGCCACCCTGTGCGATTCTCGTCTTCCCCCACCGCCCCAACCCTAGCTCTCGCTATCGTCCGTCGTCTGAAGCCGCGCCAGAGCTCCACCAGCGCCGCGAGTCACCACCTGCCTGAACGCCGCCCAGGTATGTTATTTACTCGTTACCTATGTGCAGTACCTATGTTTTTGTGTGGTTGAAGTATTTGAGTTATAGTTATTATTGTTATAAGTTGTTGTTGGGTATGTAGTATGATGGGAATGATTTGTATGAGTGTAGTGAAGGTAGTGGTGTTTATTGTCGTGTTGGTGATGTTCCGTTTGTGAAGTCAATGGGGTTGACTAGTTTGTGGGTTGATGTTGGGGTTTTGACTGTTATGCTTGTTGGGTACCGACTTGTTGCTTACCTGGTTCATAATAATCAAATCAAAGGAGAGGGAGAGTGAGAGTGAGAGGAACCAATTTTTAATCTTTGGAGTCATTGGCTTGGAGTGGATTAGAATTAATTACAAATAAGTAGTAGTATATTGTATAGTTTACTTAGTATGTAATGAAATAAAGTATGATTGACTATTTGACTGTACCGAATCAAAATCATATGTTGTTGAATTGGAAGATGATACAATTATAATGTAATAGTAGCCTTTACATTTGTTACATATGAAATGACAACCGGACCGGGCTATAGGTTATCTTTTTCTGATGAATATTATATACTACTAGATCTTTTTTAAGATAGATACAGTAACGAGATAAAAGTTCAAATTCAAGTTCAAGTAGTATAGATTAAGGATTAAATATAAGGTGTTTACTACAAGCAAAATGTTTTGAAAGGTAACAGAGGTTATTGGTGGTGGTGAAAGTGGGATGTCGGTAAAAGCAAGCGATATTGACAAACCATGTGAGTTTTGTATCATATATTTTTTATTGAGTGGTGATTATGTTAGAGGACAATATACCAATGGTTTGATTGGTTGGGTGTGTACTACGTTTAGTTTGAACGGGTGGGTATTTCCTTGAGAATTAGATGTGTGATACTAGTTTGGATAGATAATTAGTATAGTTTTAGTGTAGAACCACAATAAAATAAATTAAGAAACCAAGTAAGTAATACTAGTATTTGTTGTATATTGCTGGTACGTATTGAGAGACGAAGTTAGTCGGGTCATATTGCTCTCTCTTCTTGGTTGGTGACAGTGAGTAGAGAACAGAGTAGTATAGTGGCGGAGGTTGGAAGAAGGAAGGACACACACACATTGGGTGTATAGTATACTGAGCGAGGTGTGGTGTATGTGGTGGGTGGGTTGAACCACCAATATTTTTTATTAATTTTCTATGGATTTTAGTTCTAAATTAAGCTATGAACATGGGAAGCTAGTTGATTCTGCTCTCTTTTCTAATTAGTTGATTATGCTTATGCTAATAGAATTAATTCATGGGTACTATATTCTGATACTGCTATTGTGTGATTTTTCGACAAAAAAAGTGTGGAGTGTCTAAAAACGTAATGGTCATGCCAATTTTTTCCAGAATTTAACATTATTCTAATTTTATTGAATAGGTCTTACTACGGTTGAACAATCCCTCTTCCATCCCATTTGTGAGTTGATCATCACTACTCATTAGGTTAGTTTTTTAATAATGTTTCAACAACATGGTTGTTCAAAATATATTCGTTTGTTTATTTGTTCAATTATTCATGTTTTTTTCAAATTAAAACGTTATATTCTAATTTCATTGAATAGGTGTCACTACACACGGTCGAATTGTTTACCTGTCGCACTATCTGTGTTGCCTTCGTCAACCTCTGCCACCGGTTCGCCTGTATGTCTCTGCCTCCACTCCTCCACCGTTCTGTCGCCGCCAAGGTACGAATCTCTGTTGCATTTTTTTTTATCATTTACTGCCATTGTTGCAGTTTGGGCATGAGAATTAATTCCAACATATATTCTATATATGTGTATGTGTATGAGTATGACACATATAATTTTACCACTAATACTACTGAGATTATATGATCCATTAGTACTAGTTTTTTATTTGAAATATAATGAATAAATCAAACATAGTTCCTTGTCTGATAATGCTTAAATGTTTGTGTGTGTTGTTGAAAATCACTTGAACTTTAATCTGATGCTGCTATTGTGTTTGTTTTTGCCTAAAAAAGGTGTGGAGTATCTAAAAATATGCAAAGGTCATGCCAAATTTTGTCCATAATTTAAGCTGATTCTAATTTTGTTAATTTGTTAATATGTTCAATTATTCAAGTTTTTATAAAATTAAAACCTTATTCTAATTTCATTGAATAGGTGTTATATACTATGCGCAAGAGCATTTGCCTACTTCTCCTTTCTTCTGTGTTGTCTACGCTAGCTGACCATCCAGTACTCATCAGGTTGGTATTTAAAACGTTTCAATTTATTTTTGTTTTTCTATTAAACAATGGAAAATCAATTCAAACATAGAATTACCTGTCTGAGATTTACCTGATAGAGGTATGTCTTAGATAGTCCCTGTTGGGACTGTCCAATGACCTTTGATCTCACCATCTAGGTTGTGAATGAGTTAATAATATACAGTAGTTCAGTGATAATTTCGGCAGCATTACCCTAGTGTTCTTCTAGTGTACATATATATGTGAATTGAAACGATTCATATATATATATATATATATACATCTACACTAGGAGAACTGTAGGGTAATGCTGCCCAAATTATCACTGAACTACTGTATATTATTAACTTGTTCCTAGGTGAGATCGAAGGTGATTGGATAGTTTAGGTTGTTAAATCTGTAAATAAAAAAGAGGAGATCAATGGAACGAGTTCACGACATCTGGTGTGTGTTGAAAAAGGAGGTGGAGCGCTCAGTGATGTACAGTGACAGATTGGACAACAAGTACCTAGAAGTGGTCAATAAATTTTGCAAAGTCCTTGTTGACAATCTTAAACCAAGGATAAGGGATATATTCGATGTCCTTGTATCGATTGCAAGAACGACTTCAAATACCGAGGTGTGGACAAGATTAAGGATCATCTGATTCACAGAGGGTTTACAGAAGATTATGAAACCATAAAAATACTGCATGGTCAACATTCAGTACAAGTGTTTGAATGCGCTGATAACGTCGTTGCAGAACAATCAGAAATGGATGCTTCACACGATTTTGGGGATACTCAAGATGATTCACTAGTTAGTGATTCGGATGAGGAGGACCTTAATGCAATGATGGAAGATGTTGAACAACATTTTTCCAACAAACCAAAACATTCGAAAATCTGATGCAAGCATCCAAGGAACCAGTGTACAGTGGATGTGATACGCAAAAGCAAAACAAATTGAGTGTTGTCCTAAAACTATTCAATCTGAAGGCGAGACATGGATGGAGTGATGTCAGTTTTACAGATCTTTTACAACTGTTGAAGGATGTACTACCAAAGGACAATGTTATACCCACAACAACTTATGAAGCAAAGAAGTTAATGTGTCCGATGGGTATGGAATATAAAAAAATACATGCTTGTCCAAATGGGTGTATGTTGTACTAGAAGGAGAATGAGTTGGATGACCATTGCTCTGAATGTGGGGAATCACGTTATGTAAAAAAGGGTGAGAGAAACCACATAAGCACTAAAGTGGGTTCTCCTGCGAAGGTGTTGTGGTATCTACCGATAATTCCCCGATTCAAACGTTTGTTTGCAGTTCAGAAAGATGTTGAGAACCTCCGATGGCATGCTACCCATAGAAAGGATGATGGTAAATTGAGACATCCAGCCGATTCACCACAATGGAGAAACATTGATAGAATATACCCTCAATTCGGTACAGACCCAGGAACTTAAGACTTGGTTTATGCACTGATGGGATGAACCCTTATGGCACTTTGAGCAGTATACACAGTACTTGGCCTGTTTTATTGACAATATACAATCTGCCGCCATGGTTGTGTATGAAACCCAGACACATTCTCCTCTCTCTATTGATATCGGGTCCAAAACAACCGGAAACAAAATTGATGTGTTTTTGCAACCACTTATTGACGATTTACAATTGTTGTGGAATGAAGGTGCGACAGTGTATGATTCATACGGTATGGAAAACTTCACGTTCCGGCTATGTTGTTTTGTACAATCAATGATTTCCCTGTATACGGCAACCTCTTGGGATACACAATTAAAGGAGCTCTAGCGTGCCCTATATGTGGAGATAGAACTTGCAGTATACGGTTAAAACACAGTGGAAAAAATGTGTACATGGCCATGGGAAATTCCTCCCAAAAGGTCACAAATACCGTAAGATGACAAAAGAGTTTGATGGAAAAACGGATCATGCAGTCGCACGACCACCACTATCTGCTGCTAAGACTTACAATCAGTTGAAGAATGTTGTGAACAACTTCGGTCCACCAATTAAAGCCACTGAAAAGAGCATCTGGAAGAAAAAATCAATATTTTGGGAACTTGAATATTGGCAACATTTAGAGGTGAGACATTGCATTGATGTTATGCACGTGGAGAAAAACATTGGTGAAAGTGTAACTGCGACACTACTAAGCGTGAAAGGAAAGACAAAAGACCATTTGAAGGGTATAAAAGATCTGGTTGAATTGGGTATACGAGAATAACTCGTGCCACAACAAAGAGGAAACAAACATTCTTGCCTCCCGTTTGTCATACATTATCCAAAGAAGAGAAAATAAGTTTTTGTAGTTCTCTTCGTCATATTAAAGTGCCATCTGGTTACTCATCGAACATATCAAGTTTGGTATCAATGTCTGATCTTAAATTGGTAGGGATGAAGTCTCACGACTATCATGTGCTGATGCAGCACTTACTTTCCTCATCACTTTTCGTTTATGATTACCATTTGTTTTCAATTCTAGGACCGAGGTTTGTCCTTGTGCATGAACTTGTTTTGGAAGTTGATTTCAGCTCGGCTTTGATTCAGTCTCTACATGAAACTAATCTGTTTAACCTTAACATTAGTGTTTGATTTCAGTTTCTTTTAATTCACTATATTTGAACAAGGAAATTTTCAAACTCAATCGGTTGTTTAGGTTTTTTCTTTATTTGTTGGTTTGCAAATTCCCCAACTGAGTAATAAAATGTGGTTAGCAACCTTGGGGGATCGGGTATGTTATATCTTGTCTGATTCTCACTTTTGGAGCCTTTATTCAATAAAAAAATAGAAAGGATTTCATAGAGCTTGGCCAACAATTTGTTATGTTGCGTTTCAGCTTGGCTTGCTATTCACCCGTATTATTTGATTCATTCTTCACGTATGTACTTTTGTATCATTTTCGTAATTTATTGTTTCATCCATTATCATTTTCAATGTAAGCCCTAGCTATTATCCCTTAGGACCAAGCCTTAGGATAGTGGGCGAACCCAGAGATTTAGGTGAGCCATGGTCCCACCTAACAAATTGGATGCACCCTAAACCCAAATCACATCTTATTATGTTAATAATAATAAAACAAGCCCAAAAAAAAAGAAAAGCAATCCAATTCAAAATTCAAGTCCAAGATCAATTCAAAATTGGGAAGCTCATTTCAGCCCAAATTGACAAGCCCGAAATAGAGACCCAAAATTGAAACCCAAGTCTAGCCCAAAACTCATTAGCCCACTCCATATTTGGTTCGATAGCTCATTCCAGCCCAATCTCATTTCTCAAACCAGCCCAACCTCATTTATCAAACCAGCCCTACCTCATTTCTCAAATCAGCCCAACCTCATTTTTCAAATCAGCCCAACTCCACTTCTCAAACCAGCCCAATTTCATTTCAAAAAATAAAATAAATAAGCCCAACAGCACCTCAAATCCAATAATAAGGCCTAAGGTCCAACTTAAACGTCCACCAAGGCCCAATTCGGCCCGAAACCCAAACAAGGCCCAATTCGGCCTGAAACCTCAAACAAGGCCCAATTAGGCCCGAAACCTCAAACAAGGCCCAATTCGGCCCGAAAGCTCAAACATGGCCCATTCTGGAACCCCAAACAAATCCCAATCCGACCCAAGTCCAACTTTGACCAAGGTCTAGACTTCCAACTTTGACCGGTCCAACTTTGACCAACCCAAAACTTTGACCTTGACCTAACTTTCATCAGTCCAACTTTTACCTTACCCAAACTTTGACCAACCCAAATTTTGACCCAGCCTATTTTCCAACACAACCCAAATTCAATTCAAACCAAATTCTATTCAAATTCAATTCAATCCAAATCAAATTCAATTCAAATCCAAACTCATCCAAATTCAAATTCAATTCAATTCCAAACTCATTCAAATCCAGATTCAATTCAAATCCAAATTCAAATTCAATTCAATTCCAAACTCATTCAAATCCAAATTCAAATTCAATTCAATTTCAAACTCATTCAAATCCAAATTCATTTCAATTCCAATTCAAATCAATATTCATTCAACCCCGATTCAACTTCGATTTCAATTCAATTTCAATTTTATTCCAATTTCTTCTACACTCTAAATGTCACATAGACCAGAGTGTCTCACAGACTTTGTCATTCAATGATTTGAATGTTTCACAGACCCGAGTGTCTCACAAACTTTGTCATCCCGATTATTAGAATGTCTCACAGATCTGGGCATCTCATAGACCTGAGCGTCTCACAAACTTCGACATCTCAAGGTTTCAAACGTCTCAAAGACCCGAGCGTCTCATAGACTTCGATATCACATTTCTTTCGCCATCTAAAATATCCTAAATGTCTCATAGACCCGAGCGTCTCACAGACTAACCTCTCAAACCTGAAACATCCTGAAACTTCAAACATCTCAAAACTTCCAAAACCCAAATAACTCTTGAACTACGTAAAGTCCGATCTCAACAGGGAGTTGAGTACGTAGGCAACCCACACAGGGTGCAACCCCATATCAATCAAAATACCTTTTTGTACTCAGCCATCTCACCTTCAAATAACACTATGCACTTCCAACCCTCGATTACCTCAAAACTCAGCCATCCTTCAAGCTCCTGAACTACGTAAGGTCTGATCTCACGGGGAGTTGAGTACGTAGGCAGCCCATCTAGGGTGCGACCCCATTCCAATTAAAAAAACCCTTTCCCACTCTAAGGTGACACTCATACCTTTCAAAGCACTCAAACCCTCTTTGACTCCCACAAACTTCTAGCCATCAGACTCCAAGTCTTGTCTATTCACTCAACCTTAGACTTTTCCCAAATTTATTTCATACTCATCCGAATTCATCAATTCTTTCTTGGCACTAGCTTGGCAGAAAAGCTCGCCTCATCCACTCTCTTTCTCTCTTCCCGTCCAAATCCTACCCTTGTGGCTCTTTGAAATGAATCTCTCTAAAAGGGTTTTGAAAGAAGGCAATCCCGACAATTGGAGACCGAGGTTTCCTCGGGCACCAATCCGAAGTCATGGTCGTTGCCACTTCCAAGGGGTGTAACCCAGTGCGAACCCACACAGAATCTCTAGTATGATCAGATAAGTCCTATCCATAGGCAACAAATTACAGAGTCAATTAACGGTTCTTATCCTCCCTTGGCAACTCTAAGGAACTAGGTGGCGACTCTAGTCAATTTCTGCCCTAAGGGCATAAGTCCGTGTGGAGCCCATTGAGAGCGAGTGTAGTGCACACTACACTCCCTCTTATGCTTTCTGGGAAAGACATACGATTTAGTAGGTATTTGAGGGATGTCGAGGTGGTGGGTTTTCACCCTCCACAGAATGACAGTTTCTAGGATATAGACTTCTCAACTAGAACTATTTAGATAGACCCCCCTCATACCGAAAAATCACCCTCCGCATAATGTATTTCAATACATGCCATACATAACGAAACAGCTCTACCCCCTTTAAAAAGGGGTACGCCCTGTACCCTATACATACGAAGACTACTGAGTAAATAGCGACGGGTACTTCGCCCTCATTCTATCCTTCTAGCTCCCAAGTGGCCTCCTCGACTTCCTGGTTAGACCAGAGCACCTTCACCAGTCGAACCGACTTATAGTGGTGTCTCGAGTCTTATTGTCCAAAATCCGTACGGGAGTCTCTACTGATCGCATGGTCGCCTCTAATGTTAGCCTTTCGGGCTGAAGTACATGAGACGGATGAGACATATATTTTTTCAACTGTGATACATGAAATACATCATGTACCTTGCCCAGCTCAGCAGGCAGATCTAGCCTGTAAGCTACCGGGCCTATCCGCTCCGTCACAACATAAGGCCCCACATATTTTGGGCTCAACTTGCCTTTCTGGCCAAAATGAAATACACCCTTCATGGGCGAAACTCTAAGAAATACCTAGTCGCCCACGGTGTACACCAGGTCACGTCGGCACACATCGGCATATGATTTCTGCCAATCTTGAGCTGCCTTCATGTTAGCTTGGATTTGACGTACTTTCGCTTATACTTGCTCCAGATACTCGGGCCCTATAATGACCACCTCACTCGACTCATCCCAGCATAATGGCGTGCGGCATGGTCTACCGTACAATGCCTGGAAAGGAGACATCTTGATCGAAGCATGATAACTGTTATTATAGCTAAACTCGATCGAGTGCAACTTATCAATCCAGCTGGTCTGAAAGTCAAGTGCACATGCACGTAACATATCTTCGAGCGTCTGAATGGGCACTCACTCTGACCATCTGTTTGAGGGTTGAACGCTGTACTTAGCTTCAGCTCGGTACCAAGTGCTTCCCGTGTAATCTCCAGTGTAGATCTCCAGTACCTCGAGAGGAATCTGGTATCCCTATCAAACAAGATAGTCTTCGGTACTCCATGGTGTCGTATAATCTCTCGGTCGAAGAGCTCTACTACTTTGCCACTTTCCAAGTGTTTCTTCATCGGAATGAATCGGGCCACCTTGGTCAGTCAGTCAATAACGACCCATATCATATTTAAACCTCCCCTTGTAGGCAGAAGCCCTACCACGAAGTCCATGGAAATATCATGGAACTTCCACTCTAGCACTGGCATTGGCTGCACCATACCGCCAGGCCGTCGGTGCTCAAACTTGACTTTCTGACAAGTGAGACACCTCACAACATAATCATTTACATCATTTTTCATTCTAGTCCACCAAAAATACCTCTTCATACTTTTATACATCTTTGAAGCTCCGAGGTGAATCGAAGTAGTGGAACAATGTGATTCACTCAATATGCGCTCCTTTAGCTCAGCGCTACTCCGGGGAATACACAGTCGGCCATTCAGCCTAATCAGGTCATCATCATGAAGTCGAAAATCATACTTCTGACTCTCGAATGTGCTGTCAATCAGCTTCTGCCTGATCTCTTACATGTACTAATCCGACATCTGAGCACTTTGTACCTCTTCAACCAAGCTAGTATGAGAGACTAGCGAATGGAGTGAGTGTGCTCGGTGACTCAGTGCGTCAGCTACAACGTTCACTTTACCTTCCTTGTTCTGAAGGTTGATGTCGTAGTCATTTAGAAACTCGACCCACCTTCTTTATCTCATGTTCATCTCTTTCTGAGTGAACAGATACTTCAAGCTTTTGTGGTCTAAATAAATTGTCACGCTTACCCTACAAATGATGTTGCCATATCTTCAAGGCGAAGACGATGGCACCCAATTCTAGATCGTGGGTAGGGTAGTTTTCATCATGCTTCTTTAGCTGTTGGGAGGCGTAAGCAACGACATTCCTGTGTTGCATCAACACACAACCCATACCTCTATTTGATATCGCAGTAGACCTCAAAACCATCTGTACCGTCTGGTATAGTCAGCACTGGTGCAGAAGTCAGAGCGGCCTTGAGGCTCTGGAAGGAACTCTCGCAGTCTTCTGTCCACTTGAATGGTGCATCCTTCTTCATTAAGGAAGTCATCGGCTTCGAGACACTGTAGAAGTTCTTCATAAACCTTCTATAATATCCTACTAGACCGAGGAAGCTCCGGATATCGGTAACCGTCTTAGGCCTAGGCCAGTGCGCACTGCATCAATCTTGGTCGATCCACAGCGATCCCAGCCTCAGAAATAACATGACCAGGAAGGAAACTTGGTCTAACCAGAATTCACACTTGGAGAACTTCACATACAGCTGGTTCTCCCTTAATGTTAGTAATACACTTCTCAGGTGGCTTTCATGCTCACCCTTCGACTTTGAATACACAAGAATATCATCAATGAAAACTACCACTGACTTGTCCAACTGATCTCGGAACAAGCGGTTCATTAAGTCCATAAACTTGGTCGGTGCATTGGATAGACCAAACTGCATAACCGTGAACTCGTAGTGACCGTATCTGGTTCGGAACGCGGTCTTCTCAATGTCACCTTCTCGAATAGCGATTTGGTGGCAACCTGATCGCAAGTCGATCTTGGAGAATGTTGATGCTCCTTTCAATTGGTCGAACAGATCATCGATACATGGTAATGGATAACGGTTCTTCACCGTAACAACATTAAGCTCTCTGTAATCGATGCAGAGGTGGAGACTACCCATCCTTCTTATTCACGAAGAGGACCGGTGCTCCCCATGGTGAAACGCTCGGGCGTATGAATCCCTTGTCGAGTAGGTCTCGCAGCTGCTCTTTGAGCTTTGTCATCTCAGCTGGAGCCATACGGTAGGGCGTCTTCGCTATTGGTCCGGTGCCCGAAACCAATTCAATCTTGAACTCCACTGCCTGTGCTGGCAGCATGCCCGATGGTTCCTTAGGAAAGACATCAGGAAACTCTGACACTACCGGCACATCTGGGCTAAACTCCGGATCTCTCTCTATGTCCTGGACATAGCAGAGGTATACATCATTCTTTCGTCGTAACTCACGATACATAGCCATGGCGGAGATGATCAGAGTCAAAGGCTCCCTAGGCCTCTGGCGGTATGAGATGGTAACCCCAGTCGGACTCCGAAGAAGCAGACGATACTCAGCACATATGATTCGGCCTTTGTACCGCTCCAACCAGTTCATCCCCTGAAATACCCCAAACCTTAATATGTTAATTAATTGTGTAATTATGATTTTCTAAGGCTAATTAAGTCCTTAAGATCATTGGTGAGGAAATAAAAACCAAAAAGTAAAAGAAAATGCGTAAAAGTCACAAACCGTGAAAACGCGTATTTAATTATTTAAGGAGGTATATAACCTTCACTGGGGTTATAATATATTTCTATACCCTAAATACACACTAAGAACATGTGGGGAAATCCGGAAGAAAACGGATCCAAATAACGCGTTAAAACGCTAACGGACTCCCAAAGCGCGTTTTCGAGAAAACCCGAAAACGTGACTTTAAACAGTTAAACGACCCCGTAAAAATTATAGTTGGTTATAAACTATAAATAAACAGTTATGGGAGCCTAATAACCATTAAAATTAAAGAAACGAGAAAATTCCGGAAAACGGGCCCGGTTAGTGAATAGTACTAAACCGGGTAAATTAACGGGCGTTTTCTGTAAAAAGACGAAAAATGCTCCAGCTTACATATACATGTGGGCCGGTTTTTATTAGTAGTCAACACTTCCCTCTCTTAATTGTAAACTAGCTAATTGGCAAAAAGAAAGAGAAAAAAAACAAAAGCAAAGCAAAAAGGGTGTAAAGTAGCTTTTCTCCCTCTCTCCTCCTCTCATTTTTTTCCCCTCACGTACTGCCTCTCTCTTTTTCTTCTTCCTCTGCCGATTTCTTCTTCCTCTCTTCTACTGGAAGCGATTTTGAGCTTCCTTCCATGGCAGTCCACACTCCCTTGCTCACCTAGGCCACATTACTACTCCAAATCAAAAATAAATTACATATTTGAACGCCTCTCATCAGGGCTTCATTTCTATCTTTTCAAAATCTCCATTGGTGGAAGTTCATCTCCATGGGTATATCCCATTTGAAGAGAAAAACATATTCTTGAAGCTTGGAGGCTCCTTTTTCATTCAAGGTAAAAATATCCAAGAAAAACCCACCTTTCCTTCATTTCTTGGTATGACCGATTTTGCCCCATTCTTATTCCTTGTTCCTTCTTTGTTTGAGTTATTCTACAAGGCTCCAATGGTGGTTCGGGAGTCCTCCTTTGATTCATGACCAAAAGTCATTCTAGGGTTTCAAGGTAATCTCTCTTTTTTGTGCTCTAAGCACCCCTCCTTGTAACCTAGCTCAATTAATAAGTCTAGGAGTAATATTTAGTGCCTAATTCCTCATTTGAATATTGATGTTTGAGGTTGGCAAGTGGTTGGCCAACTTGGCCGATTGTGACCAGGAAGAGAAGGGGAGAAATGGGTAGAAAAGCTTGTGAAATTAAGGTAATTAAACTACCTTGGTGCTTATGTAATTGTTCTAGAATATTGGGATTGGGTAACGTAAATAATGACCCAAAATAAGTGAGGCAATGTATTTAATGAGGTTGTAGGGAGTTATGAATTGTTGTTTGAGTTTGGCCTTAGAGCCAAGTAAATTGAGTATATATATGTTGATAATGTTGTTTGAGGAGATTTTATGGAATTATGTATGCTGGTAGGACCCCTTGTGGGTGTGGCTAGATTAGGATGAATGTGGATGAAAATTTGGTGATAAGATGAGTTTTGGACAATGCTAGAAAAGCAACGGAGTTATGGTGAAATTTTGGTAGAAAATGAGTGTTTTGATGATGGCTTGGTGAATGGAAGAACCTTGGTGTTTGTAGTGTTGAGTAGAGTGGTTTAATAGCCTTGAAATGGTATTTGGGAAGCTAGGAAAGAAGGATGAAATCTGTAGCAATTACATATGAGGAGCTTAGAAATGCTAGAAAAGAATTAGCGTTTATAACTTGTGAAACAAGGAGTGAATGTGGGTTTTTGGGAGTGATTTTATATAGGAATGATTTGTATATGGTCATTGGTGGATTTAATAAGGTTGGTGGAAGGTTGTGAAACGTCCGAAGAAGTTTAAATGCACCGCTGTGCATAATGCATCGGAGGGAATAGAAAATGTTGTGAATTTGAACAAGAATTGGGTGGTGAATTGGACCAACGTTTTAGGAGTATTTAAGGAGTGTTTTAGTGTGTTTAAACATGTAGGAAACATGTGGAAAGTTTAGGAAATGATTAGAGGTGAATTAGGGGTTGAAAACTGATCAAAAACTGTAAAATTTGACAGTTCCAGAGGTGGTCCGGGTTTGCAAATCGGTACGTAAACCCGGACCATAGCAAAAACATGGCAGAAGACCATCCCAGGGGGTGGTCCGGGTTTGTAAACCCGGACACAAACCCGGACCACATGAAAAATTGTCCAGAAAGTGAAATCCGTGGTTGGTCCAGGTTTGTAACCCCGGACACAAACCCGGACCATGCTAAAAACTTACCAGAATGTGTTATAAAGTGTTGTTATGATGGAGAAGTGAATGGTAATGGTTTTAGATGTTGACTAGGCCTTTTTTGGTGAGTTTTAAAGGCCTTAAAAGGGTGAGCAAGTGTTAGGTTGGATGTGAGAAAGTTGTGAGTTTAAGTACACAAAGCTAAACCGAAACAACGGATAACGGGTTAAGTACGGAGTAATAGAAATTTACATACCGTAAGATTTGATGTTAATGAAAATATTTGAAATAATACCAGTTGTTGGAAACTACCCGGGGAGCGTGGGGTGACGCGTTGGAGTAAGTCCTCGGGACACGGTAGAGTAACCCATGGTGTAAGGTATGGTTTTCTTGCAATCTGTGTCCTACCGGATTACACCGGCTTGTATGCCAATGTGTTTTTCTGTGTGTTTGCCACCTTGCAAGATAAAGCATGAAATGAGTTTATAGTAATTCATTATTGTGGCGTAATTAATTCTGATACCGCTTAACCCTAATTATGTGTTATAATAGTTAACCGACCTTAGGTTCACATAAGAGATCGGTATTCGGAATAAACGTCCCAACCCACGGGAACACTACGGTCTACGGCTATCCGTGCGTTTGTGTATGTTGTGACTATGTGTGATGTATGTGACTTTGTTTGTGTGTTGTTGTTATCGGGTACAGTATCCATGTTTGTTAAAAGGGATGTTACTCCCTTCTGGTCTAACAGAGTTAGTAAACACTATGTGATGTATGTATGTGATAAGTTCCATAAAGGAACCTTTAACTAATAAGTATATGTTATGTATGGTGAGGAATCCGGTCGTTCCGGTCCGCGTATTGTTTGGGAGTGATGTATATATGTGAATTAACTCTCATCTGATGTTAAGGGTTGTTTCCTTCATTGGATTTCGACCTCCCATTAGCTTAGCCAAAGCTTACCTACCCAACTTCCAATCGGGTAGGGGGAAATCATGTTTAATGTTGGTAGGGTGTTGATGCCTAAGTTCGCTTCGATTTCCTCTCTTATTATGTTACGGTTGTTTTTCTTCCTTGAACTACAACCACCCACAAGCTTAACCAAGGCTTACCTACCTCATCATTATTGGAGCTAGAGGGGAAATTGTGTAAGGTGTGATCGGTCCTATATGAGGCCGCCACACCTAAGTAAAGAAAATGTATGTATGTTGTGCTTGGGCTTATATCCCCGGCACTCCCCAAGTAAAGTTTATGTTCTCTAAGAAGAATGGAATTAAGTTTGTGTAGGTTATAAGTTGAAATGTGTTGTTATGTTGTGTGTGCTAACCTTGAGTTTGTGTTCTGTTAACGGATGGTGCTTTTAAGCATGATGTATGTGTGTAATGTGTGCATGTTTTAAATAAAATCAACCGCATGCTAAGACGACTATTAGTTGCGTGGCCCGGTAGCATGCGGGCTGCGGGATTACCATACCAGCAAAGGTGTTGAGCCCCTTGGGGGCCACCCTTTTCTTCCTTTTCTATTTCAGGTACAAGGAGCTGGAAGCCGTTCGAGAGTAGGACGGGGGGTAACTATTTATGTGTGGGTGGTTATTTAGTTTAGCGTGATATCGATAAAGGAATGTATTAGACTCGGTACAGTTTGGTTGTAATTGTAATTGTGTCAGAATGTAACGGACTTGTAAATGTAAGTGTAGTGCTCGGTAATCTTGTCCATCAGACCGGTACGTTGGTATGTATTAGCCTTGTTAGCCACGTGGGTGGCTAACGGCGTGTAACACCCGTTGAATTAGTCAGTGTTCATGATGTGATTTCCGCTGCGATTAATGGTTGAGTGTACAGTTTGTAGTTGGGGAGTTACAAAAAGTGGTATCAGAGCGAAGTATCGCTCTGATGACTGAATTACCGAGCTTAGGAGGTACCGAGTTAAGAGTTTAGTGCTTTGGGTTAAGGGTTGAGTGATAGCGTGAGAAGTACGCTAGTTAGGAAACGCCAGTATGTACTGGATACCTACAATATCCATCCCGCCCTCCACAAACCCTATTTTATAACTTGGGAAGAACGCCGGAGAGATGGGAGTCATCTCTTACTCGGGAAAACCCGATCTGGCAGTTGATATTTACCTCTGTAAGTATGGAGAACCTGTCATACGGTAGATTCCCAAAGGTGTGAATCCCGAAGACGGTTTCCATCTGAACAATGTTTGCCGCATTTAATAGCGAAAAGTGAAGAATCTTATGCTTAAAGGAATAAAATTTCCGGCAACCTGGGTCGACATGCGGAGCAGTCGAGAACAACCAGCTTGCAACGCACCCATCGAGCAACAGTGGAGGAGTGGAGTAATGAAACCCGAGACGAGTGTCTACGGGATCATGAATGTTAACAATATAGCAACGGTATACCAACCGAATTAGGGACTACAACGTAGTACGAGGAGGATACAATACTAAGAAAAGGGGGTCTCCCAAAAAAGGGAAACACCCTAGTCAATGGTTATCATGTGAAGACAGTGAGAGGTACCCAGAAAATTTATTGTTAAGGCTGCAAGATCAAGTAAGGGCCAGCAAGGCACTGATATTAGTGCGGATGAAAACAATACCGCAACCAATGTGTCTTGAACCGATAACCAGCTAGCATGGCGCACTTGCCATGGCAAGTGCTGCTATGACAAGGCTGTACGGAAATTTTAAACAACTACCGATACTTAGTAAAGTACCATGAAGTTAAGTGGGATTATCATAACCGTGGAAGGACTTAATAGCCTGACCTCAGTACTTGGAAATACACCAGTCAGCAGGAAGCTAGACTCGGTTAAGGCAAGAAACGTTGAAACCAGGAGAATTTTTCTTTCAACTTAAATCCATTCAAAACCTTTTTCAAAACCAGATTTTCTTTCAAACCCATTTTATTTTAATTCGCCTTTTTCTTTAAACCAAACCAGAAGACCTACACGGGCCTCAGTGCCACATGGTAGGTAAGTTTCACCCAGTTACTTTTAAGATAACCGGATGGAAACCGGTAAACCCAAGGGTAACAACCCGAGGAATGGATTGAGTTCATAATAATACAACAGTGGATACATTTCCTTGATTAAGTTCGGGAAGCATGGAATGCATATTATCACAGGATAATATAAGAGGAGTTGAAAAGAATACTTCACCTAGGAGTGTGACGGACACTACGAGTGTACCAACAGTAATGTGGGACAACGCACTCCGATAGGAGCTTGTGGGCCTGACAAACCTTCTTATGGGTAGTCGGGTAAGTAGCAATGTATCAGTAGGATACCCCATGTATGTATACGAGTGGAGTCGAGAACAACGGGAAAGTGTCGACTCCATACTACGGTCGAAGTAAAAGTCAGAAAGAGTAATAAAACTACACATCGATGGTTGAAGTAAAGGAACCCAGTTAAGTTAAGAGGACTAAAGGGAGTTAGTGAGCTATTGCGAGGAAATGTTTTAGAATCTAGAAGTGCGAAGTGCAACTGACTAGAAGTCAAGACATCGCATACGTCTCAAGGATCTGGATGGATGAACAACAATAGCTGGAGTAGTAAGGTACCCAGCCTATATATATGGTGAGGCAGATGCCTACTATGGGATATGTTAATGTGCAATGATCGGGATGAGGACTCCCGAGATGATCACTAGAGATATCAATCTCACTAAGGAGAATATTCAACCCAGCAAAGAACGGGGGCGAAGAAGTAGAAATTAAACATACCAATGAGTGCAAGCCAGATGAAAAGGCATAACCTAATAACACCCAGGAGTTATCCTTAAAAGGGTGTTTGGGTCAACAATGGTTGAACAAGATATGTGACAGAAACGCAAAGGCTGAAATTAACACCAAGTTTAAACACAAGTCGTCAGAGGGAAGTCTGACATCCTTGAAGGGGCATCCCATGAAAGGAACTGTGATACTACGACCTTGTCATGGAGCCCAATACCAATCTAAACCATGTAATGTGTGTGGACAGCCTACAATGGGCAGAGCTCGAGGCAATAAGGCTAAAAGCCACAAATCGAATGTGTTAGAAAATGTTATTGATCACAGAAGTTTACGTTATATAAGTAAGTAAGCGGATAACGAACCACTGCTTAAAGTGTGGGGACACCTCTGGATATTGTGAGACCGCAACAGCGGTAGTTATGTGAACTAAATTCAGAGAATGTGTTAAGAGTTGACCATGTTACTACGAAAAGAAGTATTCGTACCAGTTGTGCAGACGGAAAGGGTGATAAGCCTAATGGCAACCACCATAGGTGTGGGATGCTAGATGTGTAATGAACAACGCTCAAGGAGCATAGAGGCTCGAAGAGTAGAGTATTCAGCAGTCAGCCGAATAAGTGGCAAAACACAGTGTAATAGCGGAAGCTAATATAATAGCGGATGCAGTGTAAGTAATGTTATACAATGAGTAAGAGCACGGTGCGCAGTAAGCGACCGCTGCATAAGTATTGTTAAATAATAATGTGGCAAACAAGACTAGTTATGAGTGAAACTCAATGGACATACAAGGTAAGTGATAACAAACCGACTTGGCAATAAGCCAATGGTCGGTACTATGGTCGGTACTATTGCAATCGCATAAGAGATTTACTGTCAAGAGTTTACGCCTCTGCACTCTGTATGACTGAGTGTTTTGGTATTGCACTTGCGCGGTAATGATCGAGTGTGCTAGCTAGGAAGTTTGGGTAATGTCAATTGTGATGGAGGAACAAGAGTCATGGCGTGATAAAACCGATGCATAAGAGAAGCACGGTCGTACCAATCAAAGGGTACCTGATTGGCATAAGTGACTACAATAACACGATTGTTAAATATCAGTATGGAATATACCTCAAGTGTTGGAAATAAACGACAGAGTACTACACAATAGGTAGTAGCTCGAACGTAACCGACAGTAAGTCGGAAGAAATTAAGTAAATCAGTGTGGAATATAGAATAATATATGGAAGTAAATAGAAAGTTTGTAACTCACCGAGTTCGCTCATGGTAAGAAATACCACGCGTCGGTTGAGAAATCGTTATTACCAAGATGAAGGTGATAATCAAAGATATACAATACAGTAAGAATAATGAAGGGGGCAAACTAAGCTCGAAGTTATCAAGAGTCGCGCAGCAGAAACTAGTGAGCCAGCGATTCGAGAGTTGGATGTGCGTTGTGAACATGAGTGAATGGCAATTATTAACGCCTAGAAGTTTCACAGGCCAGAATCGAAACTGGTTATGAATTAAATAAACTCTAAGGAGAATTCTTGGTTAGGGACTAAACCGCCAATATGGCTAAGATCCTCAAACCAGAACATATGTATAATAAACCGCGTGGAGATAAACACTTCACGACGGTAGAACGTTCAAACCAGTGATTAAGTGATTGATTACGTGGGCGTAATCCCTTTTAAGGGGGGTAGAGCGTAAAACCGTTTAGTGTGTTTTACCGTACAAGTGTACGTGAACTATGGTGTGCATAGCACAAAATGATTTGTTTTGATGATTGGTGCGTGTCTTACATAAACATACGCATTCATTCATGGTTTAATTGTGGTAATTGCGCACAGAAGATGCGAATACCATGGTAACAAGTGTGTTATTTTGTTAATAGATGTGTGTGAAAGTACAGATAAGGGAGTAGTAGAGACTCCCGGGGAAATAAAACCCCGACTATGTATGTTCATAATACTAAATGTAAAACCGTGTATTGTATTTTGATAAAGTTATATATACAGTGTTGTGATTTATGAGAGGTATGACACCGATATAGAACCTAGTAAGAATTAAATTCCCTAGGTAACTTGGATTAAGTTGAATTTGGGTGATGATTGATAGAGAGTTCTATCCCTTGGAGATGTAATGATTATGACTAGATGGATTAAAAGATAGAAAATGGTATATGCTTGAATTAGTTGTGTTGAAAATGAAGTGGGAGGTGAAACTTGATTATCATGAGATCAAGGGAAGCCGAACACAAATTGGGGTGGAAAGATAATTCAACACTGATGCTGATCACATCAGGGTTGGATGAATCTTGAAACTCCCTATAAGTGGTCACAAATAATCACATCAAGAATAAGATGCAGTTAACAATAATTGGACTTGGAGTTGTATTGAGTTTTCAAAAGAATTTTAAATTGGGTTTCAAATTTTCAATTGGTACTTTCAAGACTTCAATTAATATCTCTAAGATTCTTAAGTGGTATTTTCAAAGGAAGGACTACTTTTACTTGACCTTGTAAAAAGGATCTTCAATTGGTATTTTCCAATAAAGGATTTCATTCTACTTAACCTCATATAGAGTATTTTCGTATTACTTGCTCACGAGCTGAGGACGTATGAGCCTTTGTCTTCGGACCGGTGACATGAGAAGTATATTTTAAAGATGTATGCAATTGTTTTGATCTCCCAAAGTGTAACACCCCATCCAACAACAAATACATAACAACAATCTGCAGCGGAATACACAACTCATCAATTAACTCAACTCGCTGGTGTTACACGCCGTTAACCACCCACGTGGCTAACAAGGCTAATACGCATACATTGTACCGGTCTGATGGGCTAAATTCCCGAGCGACTACACATTACTATCCCTTTTCATTAACAACAACACAACGCACTCCTTCCAACTATACCGAGTATTTATAAACTGATGCCGACAACAATTTCGGTCTTACTACACCTACTGTATACATACACTTAAATGATTACCCATGTACGATGACTACCCGTCCTACTCTCGAACGGCTTCCAGCACTTCGTACCTGAAATAGGAAAAGAAGAGAAAGGGTGGCCCCCAAGGGGCTCAGCACCTTTGCTGGTATGGTAATCCCGCAGCCCACATGCTACCGGGCCACGCACAACTAATTGTCGTCTTAGCATGCGGTTGATTATTTTTAAATCATACATGCAACTGTAAACACACAACACATAACCATTCGCCTTAACGGGCTCAACAAACGGATAATATATCCTTACTTAATAAGTCACTCTTGGTATTCCTTATCCCTAGAGTGTTCCTCCTCTAATGGAGCTACTTCCTTAACAGACGACACTTACCCTTAAATCGGGTTATCCTTAAACGCCTCTTATCACAAACTGGGAATCATATCCATGATCCACATACTCCACATTTTACAACATATAACATACACTACATAACACATAACAACACTTGCACGTTTCAACGTGTACCTCATAACATCACAATAGATATTGCATCACAAACAAAATACATAACATAGCGGGAATGGTTCTCTTAGGAACCGACCCAAACATTGTTTATACACTGGTGAGCCTAGAGAATGTTGCCAGTCTCATGATAAGCTCGTTATACAATAACAACAACACTCATTACCGTCCTAATAGTTGGACGAGTAACTTAAGTTAAGGCGGTTCGGGTTTGGAGGCCCGAACACACCACACAAACACATGTTCCCCCTAAACCGATCATAAGTCAGAATAGCTAAGCTTTGGAATAAGCTAATGGGAGATCATAACCCGTGAGGGAAACAACCATAACAAAGAGAAGGGTAAGGCTAAAAAGGATACCCTCTCCCAAACAACGCGCGACCGGCCAAACCGGATTCCTCACTACTGTTAGTACATACTTACTTTAGATATTAGTTAGAACCCCACTATGGAGCCTATCACATGACAACATATACAGTATTACAACTGGGTTAAACATACAAGGGAGATCCCTACATTCACATACACCACATCACATAATCAACTCACGCATAGCCGTGGTTAGAACGCCCCATGGTTCGGGTCGTTTAATCCGAATACCGAACTCTCATGTGATCCTAGACTCAGTTAACTAAGGTTAACACTGTCGAGGTTAAATGGTATCGGAGTTGAACACGCCACATATATGAATTACTGTAAACTCATTACATGTTTTATCTTACAACATGGCAAACATACAGAAAAACACATTGGCATACAAGCCGGTGTAATCCGGTAGGACACAGGTTGCAAGAAAACCATACCTGTCACCGGAGTCCACTTTACCACGTCCACTTATGTTCCTCGAGCGATTCTCGAACAACTGTTAACATCACATGTGTTTTATTAACATCGGGGTTTGCTTGATTATTTAATGTCTAATGCTTAACTTTCCCCGTTAACTTAGTTACATAACTTTACATTTTAACTTGTTTTACTTTTACATTTTGATACAACTTTTCACCACTTAATTGCCATTTAAAACTCACCTAACATGTCCTTAACAACCTTATAACATCATTACCTATCAATCCCCATCATTACCTATCATTTCATAACCTTAAACCATGTTTTGGTCGACCGACTTGCCGACCGGACTTACCCAAGTCCGGTCGATTCCAGAACACATTTCCGTCAAAAATTTTCTACTCCGACCGGACTTGTAAGTCCGGTCCTATGTCCGGTCATTCCAGAAACTAATTCCCACAGGGTAAACTGGGCCCGACCGAACTTGCAAGTCCGGTCGCAAGTCCGGTCTGCCCCAGATCTTTGTTTCCCTTTTACATTCAACTCCAAACTTCACCCCACATATCCTAGTATACCCTAACCTCATTTGGGCACTTCAAACACACCCTTATCCATGTGCTAAACTCTTTAAATCACTCACCAAAACCATTTTATCATTCACAAACTTCTTACAAAGTTCCTAGCACTTGGAATGTTTTCTCCTTAAGATTTCTAGGTGGTATTTCACCTATAATGACCACTACACTAAAATGCTTCTTCACCTTCATAACATCATCTCCCAAGCATCTCCTCTTACTAGCCAAATCCTCTTTTCACAACTTCTTGGATTCCTTTCTCAAAACCTTACCTAAACATCATTCCCTCCTTATTCATCAACATTACCTAAACCTTAAACAAACTTCTCCAAGGCTTTATTACATCCTAAAACATTCATTGGATTTCTAGAACTTCCAAGATAATGCCTAAATCCTTGTAGCACCTTAGAACACCTTAATGCATGTTTTCTTCCTTAATGAAGCATGTATCCATTCCTAACAATTCCTAGTTCACCCAAGTTCATTTAAGCACTTAAACTCCTTATACATTTTCCCAAATTTGGCCATAGCTTCCCTTGTATATACTCACATCCAAACACTTAGGTTTTTACCTTATTTCATTCAAGAACTCCTAAAATCCATCAAGAACATTTTTACACACAAACTTCACACATTAAGCACTACATCACAATATAGTGCATAACTTAAATTGCTTGGCACTTAGGCCCTTAAATAACATGGCTCTTAGGCCCTTAAATTGCATAAACCTTAAACACTGAATTTCCCACATAAGTAATGCCTTTGACCTGCAAATACACCCAACAATACATATGCCCTTAATAAACTCCTTGAGAGCATTTTACTAGCTCATTTGCCATTGGCTCCTTAGGTATTTATTAAGCAAATCAAGCTCATTTTCCTAAGGCATTTAAACTACATTGAGATAGCTTGTTTACCTCTTTTCCTCACAAACTTCTTTCTTGTTTCCTTGTAAAACCGGTGGGGTGTTTGGTTGTTTGTCAACTTCTAAACAATGTACAAATAATAGAATGAGTATTCAAGCATTATGCTTCATCTCATTGTAAACCCTAGTTACACATATTTTTTAACACATTAAGGTAATTGTTTTACCTTGGAATTGGAAGAGAACTTGAATAAGTATCAAGAGAGGACTCCTCTTAGCCCTTGGAAGATTCAAATGAAGCTAAAATAAGCAAGGTGAAAACACCATTGTGAGGTGAATTTTCGGACATCACATAAACATAGAGGAAACATGGATTTTCTTTGAGTTTCCTTACCTTGAAGCAAAGGAGAACAATAATATGTGAAAAGGTGAGCTCAAGCTCCTTCAATGGTGAATCCTCTTGGCACCGAAATGGTGATCTTGAAATTTTGAGAAGATAGGAATGAAGAGCTTGATGAGAGGAAGAGAATGGTGGTGTTTGTTTTTGATTTGGTTAAGTGAGCTAGGTTTTACAAGAGTTCAAAGGTGGACTTCCATGGTGGTGGTGCTGTATGAACGTGAGAGAACAGCAAGAAGAGAGGTTGAAGAGAGTGGAGCCGTGTGAAATGAAGAAAGGAATGAGAGAAATGAGATAAGTTTGCTTTTTAGAAGATATTTGTTCTTAAAAAGCAAATAGTAACTATATTAGTCATCTCTATTTCTTTAACAAGTTAACAAGTGAGTGGTGAGTCACCACACCTTAAAAACCGGCCCCCTTTATTACATAAGGGTATTATAGTCTTTGTTGGTCCATTTAATTACTTGTAACATTATATGTTACAAACTAGCTTATAAAAATCACTATTCACAAAACAAGGCACATAGAAGTGAATATTTGATTTCCCATTGATATAGACTTCCAAATGGACACTATATAGTACACATGTATATTTAAGAGTAATGATGGACATTTAGCCACTCAAAACTCATTTACAAGACAATTTTTCAAAAACGTGCTTTAAGACTCCTTAAAGCACATTTTGTGTTTTAACTTGTTTTCAAGCTTGGTTTTCTTTAGTAATTGATTTAATATGTTCATTAACATATTTATAAAGTATAGGTATGACCATTAGGTCTTATACACATTTATCCCAAGCTTAGAGCACATTTTTGCTCATATTGACTTTAAGGTATTTATTTGTGTTTTGTTTGGTTTCATTGTCTTCCAAAGCTTCCTAAGGACTTATTTAGCCTTATTAAATCATAATTGAATATTATTTAGTCTTGGTAGGCTCTTTGGGTCCTAACCAAGTTCACTCATAGCTTAGAGCATGTTTTTGCTCAACTGTGTCTTAGTGTTTTATTGCACTTTACTATGTTTTAAATTGTCCACTGATGTTTCTAAGGCACTTTTAGCCTTTATATAACATAGTTTGCTATTTAAACCACATATCAAGGTTTGGGGTATTTCACAAAGGAACGGGGACCAGAAGGTGTCCATCGCGACCGAGTTCTGCGGGATCACAGTGTATATGTACTCAACATGGGTCTCAAACCCATGAAGAGATGGAAAAGGAATTTCTGGTTGTTATACATGCTAAGACATGTTGTGTGGTATATGTAATAAATATTGTTGTGACCTCGAGTCCTAATGTGGTTGAGTTCCGGAAGTGTTATGTTACCTAGACCATGTGTCTAAAGGTTGTTATGTTATCAAGACCTAAGTGTCTAAATGTTGTTATGTTACCCAGACCTGAGAGTCTGAGGGTTGTTATGCAAGTACAATGTTGTTAAGGTACCCGGACCACTAAGTCCGAGGTTACTACGTAAGTATGTTATGTATGTATGGATGTGGATGTGTTACCCGGACCGTTAAGTCCGAGGTTGTGATATAGAGTATGTTGGAGTATGGAAGTTGTGTTATGCAAGTAATCCCTATGTTCTAATTCAAGTGATGCTAGGGAAGTGTGAACTTCGAGGACGAAGTTCTTTTAAGGGGGGTAGATTGAAATACCCCAAACCTTAATATGTTAATTAATTGTGTAATTATGATTTTCTAAGGCTAATTAAGTCCTTAAGATCATTGGTGAGGAAATAAAAACCAAAAAGTAAAAGAAAATGCGTAAAAGTCACAAACCGTGAAAACGCGTATTTAATTACTTAAGGAGGTATATAACCTTCACTGGGGTTATAAATATATTTCTATACCCTAAATACACACTAAGAACATGTGGGAAAATTCCGGAAGAAAACGGATCCAAATAACGTGTTAAAACGCTAACGGACTCCCAAAGCGCGTTTTTCGAGAAAACCCGAAAACGTGACTTTAAACAGTTAAACGACCCCGTAAAAATTATACTTGGTTATATAACTATAATAAACAGTTATGGAGCCTAATAACATTAAAATTAAAGAAACGAGAAAATTCCGGAAAACGGGCCCGGTTAGTGAATAGTACTAAACCGGGTAAATTAACGGGTGTTTTCTGTAAAAAGACGAAAAACGCTCCAGCTTACATATACATGTGGGCCGGTTTTTATTAGTAGTCAACACTCCCCTCTCTTAATTTGTAAACTAGCTAATTGGCTAAAAGAAAGAAAAAAAACAAAAGGAAAAGCAAAAGGTGTAAAGTAGTTTTTCTCCCTCTCTCCTCTCATTTTTTTCCCCTCACATACTGCCTCTCTCTTTTTCTTCTTCCTCTGCCGATTTCTTCTTCCTCTCTTCTACTGGAAGCGATTTTGAGCTTCCTTCCATGGCAGCCCACACTCCCTTGCTCGCCTAGGCCACATTACTACTCCAAATCAAAAATAAATTACATATTTGAACGTCTCTCATCAAGGGCTTCATTTCTATCTTTTCAAAATCTCCATTGGTGGAAGTTCATCTCCATGGGTATATCCCATTTGAAGAGAAAATTACATATTCTTGAAGCTTGAAGGCTCCTTTTTCATTCAAGGTAAAAATATCCAAGAAAAACCCACCTTTCCTTCATTTCTTGGTATGACCGATTTTGCCCCATTCTTATTCCTTGTTCCTTCCTTGTTTGAGTTATTCTACAAGGCTCCAATGGTGGTTCGGGAGTCCTCCTTTGATTCATGACCAAAAGTCATTCTAGGGTTTCAAGGTAATCTCTCCTTTTTGTGCTCTAAGCACCCCTCCTTGTAACCTAGCTCAATTAATAAGTCTAGGAGTAATATTTAGTGCCTAATTCCTCATTTGAATATTGATGTTTGAGGTTGGCAAGTGGTTGGCCAACTTGGCCGATTGTGACCAAGGAAGAGAAGGGGAGAAATGGGAAGAAAAGCTTGTGAAATTAAGGTAATTAAACTACCTTGGGCTTATGTAATTGTTCTAGAATATTGGGATTGGGTAACGTAAATAATGAACCCAAAATAAGTGCGGCAATGTATTTTAATGAGGTTGTAGGGAGTTGTGAATTGTTGTTTGAGTTTAAGGCCTTAGAGCCAAGTAAATTAAGTATATATGTTGATAATGTTGTTTGAGGAGATTTTATGGAATTATGTATGCTGGTAGGACCCCTTGTGGGTGTGGCTAGATTAGGATGAATGTGGATGAAAATTTGGTGATAAGATGAGTTTTGGACAATGCTAGAAAAGCAACGGAGTTATGGCGAAATTTTGGTAGAAAATGAGTGTTTTGATGATGGCTTGGTGAATGGAAGAACCTTGGTGTTTGTAGTGTTGAGTAGAGTGGTTTAATAGCCTTGAAATGGTATTTGGGAAGCTAGGAAGAGAAGGATGAAAATCTGTAGCAATTACATATGAGGAGCTTAGAAATGCTAGAAAAGAATTAGCGCTTATAACTTGTGAAACAAGGAGTGAATGTGGGTTTTGGGAGTGATTTTATGTAGGAATGATTTGTAATGGTCATTGGTGGATTTAGTAAGGTTGGTGAAAGGTTGTGAAACGTCCGAAGAAGTTTAAATGCACCGCTGTGCATAATGCAACAGAGGGAATAGAAAATGTTGTGAATTTGAACAAGAATTGGGTGGTGAATTGGACCAACGTTTTAGGAGTATTTAAGGAGTGTTTTAGTGTGTTTAAACATGTAGGAAACATGTGGAAAGTTTAGGAAATGATTAGAGGTGAATTAGGGGTTGAAAACTAATCAAAAACTGTAAAATTTGACAGTTCCAGAGGTGGTCCGGGTTTGCAAATCGGTACGCAAACCCGGACCATAGCAAAAACATGGCAGAAGACCATCCCAGGGGGTGGTCCGGGTTTGTAAACCCGGACACAAACCCGGACCACATGAAAAATTGTCCAGAAAGTGAAATTCGTGGTTGGTCCGGGTTTATAACCCCGGACACAAACCCGGACCATGCTAAAAACTTACCAGAATGTGTTTTAAAGTGTTGTTATGATGGAGAAGTGAATGGTAATGGTTTTAGATTTGACTAGGCCTTGTTTGGTGAGCTTTAAAGGCCTTAAAAGGTGTGAACAAGTGTTAGGTTGGATGTGAGAAAGTTGTGAGTTTAAGTACACAAAGTTAAACCGAAACAACGGGATAACGGGTTAAGTACGGGAGTAATAGAAATTTACATACCGTAAGATTTTGATGTTAATGAAAATATTTGAAATAATACCAGTTGTTGGAAACTACCCGGGGAGCGTGGGGTGACGCGTTGGAGTAAGTCCTCGGGAACACGGTAGAGTAACCCATGGTGTAAAGTATGGTTTTCTTGCAACCTGTGTCCTACCGGATTACAGGCTTGTATGCCAATGTGTTTTTTGTGTGTTTGCCACCTTGCAAGATAAAGCATGAAATGAGTTATAGTATTCATTATTGTGGCGTAATTAATTCCGATACCGTTAAACCCTAATTATGTGTTAAATAATAGTAACCAACCTTAGGTTCACATAAGAGATCGGTATTCGGAATAACGTCCCAACCCACGGGAAAGTTCTAACTACGGCTATCCGTGCGTTTGTGTATGTTGTGACTATGTGTGATGTATGTGACTTTGTTTTGTGTGTTGCATCGGGTACAGTTATCCATGTTTGTTAAAAAGGGATGTTACTCCCCTTCTGGTCTAACAGAGTTAGTAACACTATGTGATGTATGTATGTGATAAGTTCCATAAAGGAACCTTTAACTAATAAGTATATGTTATGTATGGTGAGGAATCCGTCGTTGGTCGCGCGTTATTGTTGGGAGTGATGTATATATGTGAATTAACTCTCATCCTGTTATGTTAAGGGTTGTTTCCTTCATTGGATTTCGACCTCCCATTAGCTTAGCCAAAGCTTACCTACCCAACTTCCAATCGGGTAGGGGGAATCATGTTAATGTTGGTAGGGTGTTGATGCCTAAGTTCGCTTCGACTCCCTCTTTATTATGTCGGTTGTTTTTCTTCCTTGAATTACAACCCCCACAAGCTTAACCAAGGCTTACCTACTCATCATTTGGAGCTAGGGGAAATTGTGAAGGTGTGATCGGTCCTATATGAGGCCGCCACACCTAAGTAAAGAAAATGTATGATGTTGTGCTGGGCTTAATCACCCGGCACCCCAAGTAAAGTTTATGTTCTCTAAGAAGAATGGAATTAAGTTTGGTGTAGGTTATTAAGTGAAATGTGTTGTTATGTTGTGTGTGCTATCTTGTGTTTGTGTTCTGTAACGGATGTGTGCTTTTAAGCATGATGTATGTGTGTAATGTGTGCATGTTTAAATAAAATCAATCGCATGCTAAGACGACAATTAGTTGTGCGTGGCCCGGTAGCATGCGGGCTGCGGGATTTACCATCCAGAAAGGTGCGAGGCCCCTGGGGGCCACCCTTTTCTTCCTTTTCTATTTCAGGTACAAGGAGCTGGAAGCCGTTCGAGAGTAGGACGGGGTAACTATTTATGTGTGGGTGGTTATTTAGTTTAGCGTGATATCGATAAAGGAATGTATTAGACTCGGTACAGTTTGGTTTGTAATTGTAATTGTGTTCAGAATGTAACGGACTTGTAAATGTAAAGTGTAGTGCTCGGTAATCTTGTCCATCAGACCGGTACGTTGTGTATGTATTAGCCTTGTTAGCCACGTGGGTGGCTAACGGCGTGTAACGCCCGTTGAATTAGTCAGTGTTCATGATGTGATTTCCGCTGCGATTAATGGTTGAGTGTACAGTTTGTAGTTGGGGTGTTACATCCCCACTATTACATCACATCCGAGCCCCTCGAACTCTATCATGTTGATCGGGAACTCTTCATCTTTATTTTGGACGGTGGTTGTACGGGTTTGAAACGTAATATCAGCAAGTGTACTGGTCTGTCGTAGCAAGTTTTCCTAGGTATATTCCCTAAGTTATCGAACCAAAGAAGGTTGTGTCTAGTTTAGTCGTTTTAATCTATCTAACTAGTAAACTGAAGGGAAAATAACAATAATAGATTGGGGTTTAATTACAGAAAATAAACAATTATTAACACAAAAAACAATTAAAAGTGATTTTTTAATAAATCTAAAGGGTGAATCCTGGTTTACTACTTTTACCTAGTTTATCATTTCCCTTCCTGAGTGTTTCTAAATTCTAGATTACAACCTCAGATCTAAATTAATCTAAAACCGGTCCCCGCAAAATAGATTCTTACTAGCAATTCCCAATCCAACTCTCGTTACGAATTTACAAATTAACTAGTAGCATAATGATTCATCTGGTTTCTAGTCAGCTAATCCCCAGGAATTGCCATCTGTAGTTTCACTGGTAATATTCCTAATGTCTAACGAACGCTGCAGTTCTCACTTGTAAGCATTCATACCAAAATTCAAGCAATAATTAATTCACAAGAGAATTCAATATAAACAAGGAATAAAAACTACAATCATAGAATTTATATGTAACAACTCAGGAAGAAGCCAAAAATAAACTAGTTATCATAGTTAAACCAGAATTCTAATAACTACTCATACATCGGAGACAAAGAAATAATAAAATAATCAAGCGATTAGAAAAAGTCAATCTAATTGAAGAACAATGATGAATCAGTCTCTGCCTTTTTGCTCCGGTCTGTCAGAACATGACTGATGTGTCTCCCTCTGTTTGTTATATCCTGCGGCGGCTAGGGTTTTGATAATTACCAGTGTCTTCTGTATTGTGATATGTCGTATCAATTTGTAGCCATGCATATGCATGGCCCATCATCGCATGTATCATTCCGTCTTCAATTGTCTTGATCCAAGAGTGTGGCTCAACTTTGTAAACGGAAGAAGTCCAAGAGTGTCGGCCCAGGTGCATGAAGAATTGTCTGCGCCTCTGACGAAGCTGCTTGTCTATGCCCCTGAATCGCATGTCTGCGCCCACTACTTGTTTTGTCGGCCAACACAACGCGTCTGCTCCGTTCTAGTCTTTGTCGGCTTCAAATATGGCCATGCGGCCCATGTCCAGAGCAATCAGCCCGCGTGAATTTGTACCGTGAGTGCATGGCTTTTATGACTCAACAATCATGATTGTAATCATGACCTAATTAGTGGAAAGAAGCCCACGTGAGTATGCATTCTCAATGCATGATTTATTCATGTGCATGCCGTGCATCTCGACTCCAGCCCACATCATGGGTCATGCAAGTGTGACGTCCAATCTCAGCTCCAGCCCAGTATATGTCTGCTCGACACAGCCTGTGTGTCTGCAGATTGTCGGCCCAAAAGAAGAGTCCACGGAATAATGTTCTGCGCCTTGACAAAATCAACGATTCGTTTATTTCATTCTTAACCTCTGATGCATGTATTTAGACTCTTTTCTTCAGTATTTTTACCTATTTTAATATAAAACCATATATAAGGAGTAATCTTAATATTTAACATAATTAAGTACTTAAGTGGGGAAATATATAACATTATAGCTTAAAATAATAAACAATAAAGTATACAAATATAGATAAATTCCCCACTTATCAGTGGCATCTCGGTAGTAGCGGGTACACTTGATCCACTCTTTCGACGGGAGAGTGACTAGAAAGTCAGGCATCTCTTCACCGTTTAACCCCAGCCTCCTCGTGAATGAAAGTGAGATAAACGTGTGTGTGGCTCCAAAGTCGAACAAGATCGATGCGTCCACACCATTAATTGGGAAGGTACCGGTGAGGATAGTGCTGCTCTTGCCGGTTTCTGCCTCAGTACACACACTTAGTGTACCTTCCGTTTCGAGTGCACAGCCTAATTTATTTCATACACTTTATAAGTACAACGTTAATAACATGGTTGGTATACTCAAAAATTTAACACCGCTTTATTCATTAACACGCTCTTTACACCATAAGTCGGTCTACATTGTGTCGACATAGCTAAATATATAGCATACTTAATATACAACTGGTTTACACATTACATGGTTACACATGGCTTTAGAATTGCCTAAAGGTCAAATTCAAACGTCCGGGTTTCATGTGTGTGGCATTGATTACTGTCGAAGGTGCCGTATTCAGCTTGATCTTCTTGATACCATGATATAGCATCCTCGACTGTCCACCCATGATCAATACATCACTTGACTTTAAAACTAACTTCCTTGCGAGATCAGCATGCTTCTGCCCGCCATATATAAATATTGCGGTATCACCAATGGACCAAGACACCACGGGTACTCCCTTACTTAGAGACTCGGGTGTTTCATCCTTATCTTGGTGTAAACTCAATCGTCCACCTTTCTGGTAGAAGTTAACAATACCCAAATCTGTTTCAACACTCGGAATTTGATCTGATTCAACTTGCTGAGCAATTTCCACAGCGTGGTTAACGACCACAAGAAACTCCTCAGATATACTCGGTATTGCTGCTCCATCTTCCGCTCGCATATCTTGATATGTCTTGGTGTAAGGATTCCAGTCCTTAACCATGCACATCATCTTCAACTTCATTTTTGATCCACTCGGGTACTCCGGTGTGTAGAAACCTCCAGGTGCTGCTCCTAGTTCGTCGCATCGTTGAATGATGTGGATTTGCGCTTCGGGTGTTAGGTATCCATTTAACAATATCATACCTAGTTCGATAACCTGACATTGCTCCATCAGGAATTCGGTGATGCTGATGGTGGTTTCTCCGGGGGTTGGTGTGGGAGGGATTGTATAACATATATTGAAGGTTCCTTAAAATCTATCCTAATTGTCTTATAAATTATGGGATGGGTAAATAAAAGAATGAACAAAAATCTGTGTTGGAAATGTGGTTGGTGGATATGAGAGAGAATTGTGGTTGTGTTTTTGCAATTGTGGATTGTAGTGTGATTAAGGGCCTAAGAGCCAAGCATTTAAGATTATGCATTTTATTGAGATTGGTGAATTCTGGATGAATTTTGTGTGCTGGTAGAATCCACTAGGGATATGGCTAGTAGGTATTGATTTAGGAGGATGAAATGATGCATTTGGGCATGTTAGATTTCTAGGAAGTTGATAAGTCAGGAATTTACCTATTTCTACATGATCTTTTGATACCGAATTCGTGGATATTTACTGCTAAATTCCTGTCTTTTAAGTATTTTTAGGTTCCTTGTTGCAATTGTCTTCTTTTATGGTTTTTATGTGTTTTTTCAGGTATTTAATCTCAAGGGAGCATGTTCATATCATTGTTGGGAATCATGGTTTTTCAAACAAGCTAAATGGAGTCAAGAAAGTCGCCTCTCGACCTAAATTCATATATGGTCCGGGACTTGTTGCATAACTTAAGTCCCGGACCACAAATTGACTCTACTCTCGGCTTAAAATCAGGTATGGTCCGGGACCTTATACATAACTTTAGTCCCGGACCACATAAGGAGGCTGATCTCGACCTGTTTTGACACCATGGTCCGGGACTTTATACATGTCTTAAGTCCCGGACCACACCATAGCAGCATCCTCGAATTGTTTGAAGTTACGGTCCGGGACCTCATACAGGACCTAGTCCCGACCATGACGTTGAATCAGAAGTCTGTAGCCGCGAACGTGAGAGATTTATTTTTTCATATTAAACAAACCGCCCATGCACTACCGATTTCCTTTCCGCCTTATTTTGTCCCTTCCACTACTTTCCAATCATCCCTCCACTAATCTAATTATCTCCCAAATTCAGCTCATCACCCCACGATAAACACTCACCTTTCCACTCACAAATTCCAGCATCATCTCCACCACCATGCTGCTTCTGCTACGTATTCAACAAACAAGTTCTATAAATAGAACTCTCTTCCTCTTATTCAACACACACTCGGCAGAGAGAAATCACCACAACTCCATCTCATTCACTCTCACCTATCACTCCATCCATTTCCATCTCATATATCATGTTCCATTCACCTCATTATACACCCACATACATCCACAGAGGTCTGGAGTGCAGAAAGCAGTTGAAGACTTCACCATCTTTTCTGGAGAAGGAGCAGAAGAAAGCACTGATCACACACCGAGACTCCATTAAAGAGTCTTAAATCAGAGTTTCTACTTCTCTTCCTCTTTAATGTTATTTACATATTTTTACAGTATTTTCATTTCCATGGCTGAGTAGTTTTCATAAATTTCGGTTTACTATGTAATCCAAATTCAAGGTTCCATTATCGTTGTGATTTACCAGTTTAACAGATTAAAGTGTTGTTCCTCATTTATTTTTATAAATCTTGTGATTTGGCCAATTACTGGATTTTATCAGTTTATCTGCTTATAAGTGAGAACTGCGGTAGATAATAGACGACAGGAACAACACCGGTTAATTTAGAGATGGTGATTCCTCTAGGATATTAACTGATCATTAAACTGGATTATTCTTAAAGCTGTTAGCAATTAGTAAATTTGTAACGAGGGTTAAGATTTATTAGCTGTTAATTAGATTCCACCGAGCGGGAGACCGAACGTGGAATATTTCAGATCTGGGATTTTAATCTAAATTTTGGTAAACACATCGAGAAAGAACTGAAGAATTAGGAGGATTAGTAAACCGGAATTTCCCCTTTTTATTAAATCAAAAATATCATTATTTTGCTCATTGTCTTGCATTTATTACCTTTGCTCTTATTTACATTCTTGTTTCGTACTGTAGTAATTCAACAAACAAAACCCCCTGTTACCGGAGTAAACCGATTCGTTAGTTTATTCTTAAATATTAATTAAACTAAAACGCTGCCTCCCTTGGATTCGATAACCTGGAGGGACACTTCTAGGAAAACTTGCTATAATCGACCGGTATACTTGCTGTTAGGTTTTTACCCAACAAGTTAATGGCGCCGTTGCCGGGGAGGCACGGTTGCTTAGTTTAATTTTTATTTTGATTTTATTTAATTTTGTGTTGTTTTGTTCTTTTTAGTTTATCCTTGTTTTATTTTATTTTGTTCTTTTACAACTACATTACTGTCAGTTATCTGATTTTGGTTTATGTTTAAAACTCGTTCTGAAGGAAACCCTGAATTTGAAATTGAACCAGAGATAGACAGAGTAACAAGAAGGATTCGAAAAAGGTTAGTGCTGGATCCTCCAATTGAGCAGGAGGTGTCTCTAAAAGATTCACCAGCAGAGGCGATTATTTCTGAGTTATTAGTTGAAGAAGAGATTCTAAACAACCCCTCAGGATCCAATATGGAGAATTTGAATCCGGAGAGGCACATGAAGGATTATACCCGCCCAAGCGTCGAAGGGCTTATTTCACCAATAGTAATTCCTGCGTTGCCAACAGGAGTGCAGTGGCAGTTCAAGACGCACTATGTTACTATGGTCATGAACGCACCCCAGTTCAGCGGAACAGTAACCGAAGATCCCAATGTCCATCTCACCACTTTCCTGAGATTGGTAGGAGCATGCTCTACACCAGCTTCACAAGAGGTTGCTAGATTGACTCTCTTCCAGTTTTCCCTGAGGGACAGAGCTGCATAATGGTTAAACTCATTAACGCCCAACAGTATCACTACCTGGACGGAGTTAGCAAATGTATTCTTGGCGAAGTATCTCCCTCCTTCTCGGATGCTGACTATGAGATGAGAGATTACTAACTTCAAGCAGTTCACCGGTGAGACATTATCTGAGGCTTGGGAGCATTTCAAAGGGATTGTGCGCAGAGTACCACACCATGGCTTGGGAGAGGAGGTAATTCCGCAGTCCTTTTATAAAGATTTAGATCATTCAAGCCGTTTGTTGGTAGACACTTGTGCAGGAGGAAGCCTCATGGAGTTACCAATAGCTAGAATCAAGGAATTATTGGAGACCATTGCCAATGCATCCAATCAGTGGGGAGGTGCGAGAACCGGAGAAGCTGCACCGAAGAAAACTACTGGAGTTTATGAAGTGGACTCGAGTACTTTTCTGGCTGCCAAAATAGAAGCGATGTCAAAATAGTTTGAGCGTATGTGTGCAGTGATGAACCCACAGTCAAATGCAGCAGCATCTCCTGAAGTTTATCCACCTTGTGAATACTGTGGTAGAAGCTCAAACTTGTGTCAATGTACATCTCCACCAAGTGAAGAGGTGAATTACCTGGGGAACAGACAAGGAAATTTCTATAACAACCAAAGCATTCAGGGATATCAGCAGCAAAGATTTCAGAACAACTACAATCAGAAGGCACCACAACAATATAATCAGTCCTATCAGAGACTCCCTCAGGACCAACAGATGCAAAGTCAAGGAGCTAGTAGTTCCTCAAACTTGGAAGCCATGATGAGCGAATTCATCACATCAACAAAAGCCAGATTCAATGAGCAAGATGAAATCAACAACAACCAAAAGGCATTCATGCAAGAACAAAAGGCTTACAATAAACGAATGGAAACTCAATTGGCTCAAATTAGTCAGAAGCTTTCAGAAAGACCTGCAGGGTCTTTGCCTAGTCAACCAGAGATGAATCCAAGAGAGTATGCTAAAGCTGTTTTTACTGTGGAAGAAGATACTTCACTTGTCGCTGCAGTTTTACCTGTTCAACAAGAGGTTAAGGACTCCATTAAAGTTTTTGAAAAACCCGGGGAGAAGGAGTCTCCTGAAACTCAACCTTCTTACTCTTCTGTTTCCAATCGCAAATTTGAAGAACCTATTCCTTTTCCTGACAGGTTAAAGAAAAGGGATCTTGATGAACAGCTTGGAAAATTTCTTAAAATTTTTAAGAAATCAACTAAAGGTATTCCTTTTTCGGATATGCTTAAATTAATGCCAAATTATGCTACACTGGTGGATGATATCCTGGCTAACAAATGTCCTTTGCAGGAAAAGGAAACAACAAATAAAGTAACTACTAGGAGTGGTAAAGGTAAAGCTACTGAGCCTGAGGTGAGCATAGAGCAACCGGTGCTGGAGAATGAGCGGAATTATGAAGTTACCAAATCTCCTTCACCTACATCACCTACAGTTGAAGTTGCTCCTCCAGTTCCATTTCTAAACAGAACCAAGCGTTCCAAGGAGGATAGTGAGTTTGATAAGTTTCTTACTTTACTTCGGCAACTATCTGTTGATATCCCCTTTGTTGATTTAGTTGCGAAGGTGCCTAACTATGCCAAGTATTTAAGGAAGCTTTTATCTAATAAGGCAAAGTTAGTTGAGACAGGAACTATTCAGCTCACAGAGACTTGTTCAGCGATCATACAAAAGCGCTTACCAGAAAAATGCAAAGATCCTGGAAGCTTCACAATTCCATGTAGAATAGGAGATATCGACTTCGACCACTGTCTTGCTGATTTAGGAGCATCGATTAGTCTCATGCCATACACTTTATTTGAAAAGCTTGGAATTGGAGACTTACAGCCTACACGAATGACACTTCAGCTAGTAGATAGCTCAATGGTTTACCCTTGTGGAATTGCAAAGGATGTGATGGTAAAGGTGGAGCATCTGCATTTCCCCTGCGACTTTGTCGTACTCGACATGGCTACAGATCCAACGGTCCCTATTATCCTTGGAAGACCCTTCCTAGCAACAACCGACGCTCGAATCGAAGTTGCTCATGGAACGATCACTTTGAATGCAAAGGGTGAGAAGTTACTGTTTTATTCTGGTAGGTCTTCGAAAAACGTTTTGGAAGCTTCTCGGAGTTCATGTCACCAGGTGTCAAAGACGGCTCAATCTTCTGGAATCTCTTGAGAGAACAAAAACATGGTCTAGCCAAAGACCGAAAAGACGGGCAGCTCATTGGGAGGCAACCCAATCTCTTTCCCTTTATCTGTTTATTTCAAGTTTTGTTTCATGTTTTGCTTGTTCTTATTCTTTTTTTAGTTGTTTTTCTTTGTTTGGTTTTAATTAAGTTGTAGGTTTGATAAAAGAAGAGGAGCAGAATGCTAGGAAGAAAACCTTCGGTGGATTCATAGGGGGTGGTCCGGGACATTGTCCATAACTTAAGTCCCGGACCGATCAAAGAGCACATTTACGGCGGGATTCAATGGGGTGGTCTGGGACCTATTACAGGACTTAAGTCCCGGACCAGAGGAGCGGCAAACTCTCGAACAGAAAAATACACATGGGCCGGGACTTTACCCATATCTTAAGTCCCGGACCCAAGGCGATGGAGACCTTCGGGCTATTTTAACATAGTGGTCGGGACCTTAGACAGACCTTAAGTCCCGGACCGCATTCAAAGAAAATTCTCAGAAAAATGTATGAGTGGTCTGGGACCTTACACATACCCTAAGTCCCGACCATTATCACTGAAAACTCTTGACCCATTTAATACCTCTGGACTTCAACCATACCCTAGGTCCCGGACCATCTATCGCTGTTTAAAAAAAAAAGACCCGAAACACATCGTCTTCAACCTCCGTTCCCCCAATTCACAAACCTAACCCGTATTCACACCACGTCGATTTCACCACACCCACTCACTACCGACCTCCTCAATCACATCACCTCACTGCCACCACCTCCTTTTGCGCCATCCCATTCGCTCTCATCGCCACAAACGCACCCCACTGCTCTGTCGCGCACCACAACCCACACACCACCACCAGCCTCTGTCGCAAACCCGACCACCTCCATCGACCTGCTCCACCAACTCCCGCTCCCGACCACCACACTCCACTGCTTCCAAACTCCCGCTCCCAGCAAACACCACCACCCCACTCCTCTGTCGTGCACCGCCCACACCATCACCACTTCCCCAACCACGCATCACTGCAGGCAAAAAAACCTCTCAGCCCTCTTCCTCACCCTGTTCCGTTCGAAGCCTAGCTACCACCTCCGACCTCACTCTACCTAAAACCCAAATCGCTCTCCCTCCGATCAACCCACACCCGCATTCAACTCCATCCCTTCGCCTCTCCAACCTCGCGCAACCACAAACATCAACCCAACACCAAATTACCCCATTTACCCAAACCAAACGCACCCCTGCTCACACCAAATTCAAACCATTTGCCCAAACCAACCGCACCCTTTACCACGTCCTCAATCCAATAATATCAAATGGCACCCAAACGTGCTCGAAAACCCCCCTGCCTGCGCGTCTTCCTCTTCAGCAGCTCCCCCACTTCGGATCCGCGAGACGGACCGTTCGGAATTTCTAACTGACGCTGCTTGGGATTGGTTCCAGGCTAAGGAACGCAAAATAATTCCAAAAAAAGTCAGTTTGTCCTACATTAATATCTGAATTTGATTTAGAAAGGATATTTAGCGACAGAGGTTGGGTATGTCTGCTAAACCGAGGTGGTACATTTTATCCGCGACTGGTTAAATTATTCTATGCTAATGCTGCGGTGCGTGCTGATAGTAAGGAAATTAGGTCAAGGGTTAAGGGGAAGGATATTGTAGTCGATCCCGCCCGTATTAGACGTGCTCTGAATATACCTAATCGGGCTAGGGTCCCGACTGAGGCGGACCGGGAGAATCACGAACTCCGTGAGAGACAAGCTAAGGAGCATTATATAAATTTGATCGTGAATGATCCTACTGTTCAGAACCGCCAGAGGCGCAACCACCGGGATAAGCAGGTGGTTACCGGTGATAAGCTTCCCACACCGCTTGAGCGTCTGATCTTGGGGATTATAATGTATAATGTCCGACCCCGGGAGTGTGCGGACCTGAATGCAATCGACTGCTATGTTCTGCGCTTCCTCCTGGATGACGAGCTTGCCCAGGCAGCATTCCCCATTGCCCTGCATGGATTACTTTTTCAGTCGATGCTTCGGGTGATTGATGTAGACAGTAGCTCCTCTCTTCCCTTCCCGCACCTCCTCCAGTCTTTCTTCATCGATGCTCAGGTAGACTTCTCGGATGAGCAGCCCCAGTACCCCCGGTCTCCCATAGACATGACGATGATGCGCTTTTATCAGTGGGAGAAGATAGATGATCAGTGGGTGAAGCGCCGACGCGCACAGCCGGGTGCACGAGCTCCCAGACCTGATGACACCGCTGAGGTTGAGCCCCCGCTGCTGCCGCTGGTGGTGACATCCCAGACGTACCGATGACCACTGCTCCTACACCGGGATATGACGAGATGTTTCGTCAGTTTACTGATTGGCAGGGGATGATCACTGCACGGGTCGATGGTCTTGCTGCTCATATGACTCAGATGGACATTCGTGTAGACGGGATGAGTACGACCCTGTACGATTATGGAGCACGGATCTCAGCTTTGGAGACCCGACAGAGTGAGTATGAGGCTAGGCAGGAGGCACGGTATGCGGAGTATACAGCTGGATAGGACGCACGGTTTGCGGAGTATGCGGCTCGCTATGAGGCACGCTTTACTGATTATGACGCCCGCTTCGCTCAGCTGGAGTCCTGGCGTCTGCCTCAGGATCACCCACCACCTCAGTAGATCTCATGCTGGTTTATGATCTGTTCTTTTCAGACTCTTTATCTTGTTATTGCTGTTTTGGATTCTCTTTTATTTCCTAACTCTGGCTGTTTTAATGTCTTTTAGCTTGTTAGGTTGCATCTTATGGTACTTTTCATTTTCTTTTTGGATTGTTATGGATACTTTGGTACTTCTACTACTGCCACTGCTTGGTTATGTTCCTTGACTTTATTGCAACATAGTGTCTGCTGCTGCTTCATTCCAACAGGATTGCCATCTTTTGTGTGCGATATCGAAAGAATACAAAGGAGACTCTGCCAAAATTTTTCCAACACTCCATAAGTCTCCCGTTCCTTTTCATAAGTGTGGGGACGTCATCTTCACCCATTTTTCAGGGGAGTTCTATTCTTTCTTTTGCACTATGATCATATTCATGCAGCAATGAGGGCATTGCTATTTTCTAAGTGTGGGGAAGTTAGTAGTAAGGGGGTTGTGCATTTATTGCTTATTTTCTGTGGTTCCTGACACTACTAATTCTCACTTCATTAACCTTTGATGACCCTCCACAAAAATTTTAATTCGACATACTTGGTTTTCATTTGTGGTCAGATGCATCAGTCGGGAATAACGTACAAGTAGCGAATATTTTGAGATTTAATCTGAAACTTCGGTCATAAGAACTTTGGTTATACTGCTTGTATTATCAGTTTTGGTTAAAATTTTTATCTATTTCCTTAAATAAAAGGTGAGACCATTTTGTGACTATTTTGTTTGAACTAACTTGGGGCTTTGGAAAGTTTTGGAATGAATGGAAGGAAAGGACAAAGGCAAGGTACTCCGCTAATCTATTCTGAACCGGAACAGACCTCTCCCATTCGGTAATTAAGCCCATGGAGTGCCTCATCACTTATCTACCTAAGATCATCTGATCTGGGATAGAAGGCCCAACACCGCTACAAGGATGGGGAGAAAAAGTCTGGGGGGATGAAATGAATAATGCTTGCTCAGAAAAATTGGAAGGAAAGTTCTTTCATGCTAAACAGTTTATTGCAAATTCTTCCTTGATTATGAGTATGTGGCAATGAAAGGTAATGTGGAATATGACATTACTTCTTGCCCCTTGTCGTCCAATGAAATGTGGAAAGCAAACGGAAAGTAAAGCCCTGAGTAAAGTTTGGATTAAATAGTTATGATGATAGTCTCATGCATTTGTCAAACACCCTAGCTTCACTGTTTAAGAAAACTTGCAGTACTAGTCGTTGTTTCTTATGACTGTTTTTCAGCACTAGATTTCCTTGTACACTTTCCTGACCTGATAAATCCCCGCTTTTGAAATTCTGGTACATTTTGATTGCAGTAATTGCTTGAGGACAAGCAAAGATTAAGTGTGGGGAAGTTGATAAGTCAGGAATTTACCTATTTCTACATGGTCTTTTGATACCGAATTCGTGCTTTTACTGCTAAATTCCTGTCTTTGAGTATTTTTAGTTCTTGTTGCAATTGTCTTCTTTTATGGTTTTTATGTGCTTTTTCAGGTATTTAATCTCAAGGAGCATGTTCATATCATTGTTGGGAATCATGGTTTTTCAAACAAGCTAAATGGAGTCAAGAAAGTCACCTCTCGACCTAAATTCAGATATGGTCCGGGACTTGTTGCATAACTTAAGTCCCGGACCACAAATTGACTCTACTCTTGGCTTAAATCAGGTATGGTCCGGGACCTTATACATAACTTTAGTCCCGGACCACATAAGGAGCTGATCTCGACCTGTTTCACCATGGTCCGGGACTTTATACATGTCTTAAGTCCCGGACCACACCATAGCAGCATCCTCGAATTGTTTGAAGTTACGGTCCGGGACTCATACAGGACCTAGTCCCGGACCATGACGTTGAATCAGAAGTCTGTAGCCGCGAACGTGAAGAGATTTATTTTCTTCATATTAAACAAATCACCCATGCACTACCGATTTCCTTTCCAGCCTTATTTTTGTCCCTTCCACTGCTACTTTCCAATCATCCCTCCACTAATCTAATTATATCCCCAAATTCAGCTCATCACCCACGATAAACACTCACCTTTCCACTCACAAATTCCAGCATCATCTCCACCACCATGCTGCTTCTGCTACGTATTCAACAAACAAGTTCTATAAATAGAACTCTCTTCCTCTTATTCAACACACACTCGGCAGAGAGAAATCCCCACAACTCCATCTCATTCACTCTCACCTATCACTCCATCCATTTCCATCTCATATATCACGTTCCATTCACCTCATTATACACCCACATACATCCACAGAGGTCTGGAGTGCAGAAAGCAGTTGAAGACTTCACCATCTTTTGGAGAAGGAGCAGAAGAAAGCACTGATCACACACCGAGACTCCATTAAAGAGTCTTAAATCAGAGTTTCTTCTTCTCTTCCTCTTTAATGTTATTTACATATTTTTACAGTATTTTCATTTCCATGGCTAAGTAGTTTTCATAAATTTCGATTTACTATGTAATCCAAATTCAAGGTTCCATTATCGTTGTGATTTACCAGTTTAACAGATTAAAGTGTTGTTCCTTATTTATTTTTATAAATCTTGTGATTGGCCAATTACTGGATTTTATCAGTTTATCTGCTTATAAGTGAGAACTGCGGTAGATAATAGACGACAGGAACACACCGGTTAATTTAGAGATGGTGATTCCTCTAGGATATTAACTGATCATTAAACTGGATTATTCTTAAAGCTGTTAGCAATTAGTAAATTTGTAACGAGGGTTAAGATTTATTAGCTGTTAATTAGATTCCACCGAGCGGGAGACCGAACGTGGAATATTTCAGATCTGGGATTTTAATCTAAATTTTGGTAAACACATCGAGAAAGGAACTGAAGAATTAGGGGAATTAGTAAACCAGAATTTCCCCTTTTTATTAAATCAAAAATATCATTAGTTTGTTCACTGTCTTGCATTTATTACCTTTGCTCTTATTTACATTCTTGTTTCGTACTGTAGTAATTCAACAAACAAAACCCCCTGTTACTGGAGTAAACCGATTCGTTAGTTTATTCTTAAATATTAATTAAACTAAAACACTGCCTCCCTTGGATTCGATAACCTGGAGGGACACTTCTAGGAAAACTTGTTATAATCGACCGGTATACTTGTCGTTAGGTTTTTACCCAACAGAAGTTATGGTGAAATTTCTATAGAAATTAAGTAGTTTAGGTGACTTTATGAGCATTGGAGAACCTAAGGCTAACTAGGAGTTGAAAGGGGTGAATTTGGTTGGTTAATCACCCTAGAAATGCTTGTTTAAGGATGGAAATTGGTGGTGTGAAAATCTGTAGCAAAACATGATATAGGAATGCCTTGGATGGGTAGTAATGAACTAGCGTGTTTGACCTTGTGAAGGGTGAGTGAACTTAGGTATTGGAAATGTGAATGACTAGGAATGAATGGTTATGGTCAACAAGTAAATTGGTAATGGTTGGTAGAAGGTTGTTGTAACACCCCAACTCAATCCAAATGTGGTCTCGCAACTTAATAGTATATATATAAACATGTCACAGCGGAATTCTTTACAATCCAGGACCTTGCCACGGTCTGACTACAGAATATACCGAACATTAGTCTAACAACCTTAACCATTTACATATCCTTCTTACAATCCTCTCACAACCTATACATCTTACTAACTCATATTGCCATACGAGTGTACATGCACAACTCATAGGCCACTCTTAACCTTTAACGCTTGTACTCCTTCTTACTCTCGCGACAGCCGCCTCCTGATATTCACCTGTGTAGTAAAAGGAAGCCCCCGAGGGGGTCATCACGAATGCTGGTACGATCCTCTCATGGCCCCCAAGCTAACGTGGCTACGACGACTAATTGTCGATAGCATGGAGGTTGATTAGATGCACAACATAATAGAAAGTGCAGTAAACAACAACTCAGATATGAACAATCAAAGTTCTCACACAATGAACGACTTAAATGCGTTCCCTTAATTAGAGAGTTAATTATTTAACTCCTTAAGTAATGTTCCCTCTTAATCTTAGTCCATCCTTATCTCACCTCACTCTTAGTCTTATCTTAATCTTAGAAACAACCATCCTTTAATAAGGAGTGGGTGTAGCTTATCTTAATCTTAATATTACAAACCATCCTTTAAAAAGGAATGGTTGCAACTTATCTTAACCTCACCTTAATCTTAATCTTGATAATACAAATCATCCTTTAAAAAGGAATGATTGTAACTTAACTTAATCTTACCTTAATCTTAATCTTAATAATACAAATCATCCTTTAAAAAGGAATGATTGTAACTTAACTTAATCTTACCTTAATCTTAATCTTAATCTCAATCTCTATATACAAACCTTTCCTGGAAGGGATTGGCCGTATCTAATTCGAACCTGGGATTTAGGTGATCCCACCGCACCATCTTAATGCCACCTACTCTGGACGGGAGTCCAGCGTAGCTGAGCCGGCAACCGGCCCTAGGCACAAGTCCGAAGACAAGTCCTTAAGTGGAAGTCGAATCTGCTATAGATACCGACTCCCTTTCCTTAGCATGCATGACCGGAGATCGGTCCCGGGTTTCCTCACTCAAGTTCCAGTTAGTAGTTAACTCAAGACCATGTTTGTTGGTTAACCTCTTTCGGTTCATATCGTCCCTCATTAGGGGGCGTTCCTTAGTCTCACTCAATTCCTTACTAAGCATTGGTTAGTAAGTTCTCACGGTATGTTGTGTTAGTATTCAAACATCACACAACAATACATATATAACATATACTATGTTCCGGTTGCATGCTTTATCTTGTTTAGTGAGCACACAAAACAAATAGCACACAAGCCGAGGGACACCTCGTTAGCAAGCAGGTCACAAGAAGAAACAACTGTACCGTTCACCGTTGGTCGTTCGGTTGCTTACTTCTCCACTGGAGTCCAAATCCCCAAGTCCTAAAACATTCATCCAGTTTTAGGTTGTTAATCCCTTAACTTAATATGACTTACTTAACTTGTTTAACTTACTTAAATTCCTTAATGATCCCCACCTAACACCTCTTAAGTCTTACAACTTAATCTTATAAACTTAATCTTAAGTGAATCGCTTCTCCTCATCACTTATACTTATTCATCCACTTAATTATCATTGTTACCCACCAAACATGTCTTAAACAACCTTATATCATCATTACTTAATATTCCCCATCATTTCCCAACCTTAAACAAAATTTTTGGTCAATACAGCACCTTGTCCGAACTTGTGTCCGGACTTCCCAAGTTCGGACACTGTTCGAGACTCTAAGGGTGCAGATTGTCGAATGTCCGAACATGCGTCCGGACTTCCAAAGTTCGGACGTTGTTCGAGGCCAAACCAGAAATAAAATAGATGTGTCCGAACTTCTATGTTCGGACGGTTGTTCGGACGCCAGTCGAAGTTCAGAAGACTTACGCGCTCCAGGGCATGTCCGAACGTCCAAGTTCGGACGTAAGTTCGGACGTGCCCAAACACCCATTTTCCTTATCTTTAAACTCTTACTCAAATCTTACCACAATCCCTAACATCTATTGTGTTTATCCTCAGGTTTCTAAATGGCATCTCATGCCTATGTAACCATTATACCAAGGTGTTTCTTCATCACCTTAACATCACCTCCCAAGCATCCTTTTGCACCCCATTTGCCTTACTCAAACTTCTCAAAGTAATATTAATCTAGCACATGCTTACATCCTTATAAGTCATTATACCTTATTTTTCCTTCAAACTTGTACAAGTTTCCTAGCTTCCTTAACCATGGTTTTGGTGCATGAAACTCACCACTATAACCCCTAGTCCCTCTTATACATTCCTAGGTCTTCCTAGTACTCAAGAACTCCATAGTTTATTCATTCTCACCAAAACAACACTTACTGTTTCCTAGATTATCCTTAGTCATAAAATCTCCTTAGAACACCTTAAACACTACCCTTCATTTACCTTGACCAAGCAACACCCTCCTTAGACTTTTCCACCTCTTTTATGCATCTTACTCACCATTCTCATGATCATACTCCTTTTTTCATTCCCAATCATTTTCCTTGACATCTGACCACATTCTCCCACACATTTCCCTCTAGATTTTTGCTCAAGTCTTAACATTCCTCATACCATGTCTTGGTGTGTTCAATACACCCACCAATCCTCTAATTCTTCCTAGACAACTCTAGGGCATTCTAAACCTCAAGAACTCCTTCATTAACTCATTTCCACCCAAATTCCTCCTAATGACTCCTAATAACCCTTGGTCACATTAACTCACCACTACCACCACACACATTGTTTTCTACTCAAATTTCGCCATAGCTCCTTTAGTATTTTATCATGCCCATAAGCATTGTTTTTCTCACACAATAATCTCACACACACCAAGTCCTTTCTCATCTTATTTTCTCATCCAAATCAACTTATTCACATCATACTCCATATATTGCAATAATCTTAAATTGCATAGCACTAAGGCTCTTAAATGACATGGCTCTTAGGCCCTTAAATGACTTAAACTTAAACACTGAATTTCCCACATATAAAAGCTTTCAACCTGCAAATACACTCATCAATCTTATAGTAGTTATAATGCTCTTAAAATCCACCTTAAACTTATATTACTAACTCATTCTCATTAGCTCCTTAGTCACAAGTTCACAAGCTTACTTAAGTTCTTTTTCTTAGGTTATACAACCCAATACACAATGTAAGCTCTAAGCCACATTGGTATTTATCTAAAACTCATTCCTTAATCTTAAACCACCATTAGGTAAGCATTTTACCTTGTTTTCTCAAGCTTATCTTAATCTCCTCCTTAGGCCTTCTTCTTGCATAGATCTCGGCCACCACTTAAATTCCTTTTGCCAATGTTCTAATCAATATTTAAGGACTCATATGAGTACTAAACAATGCACTAACCTCAAGGAATGAAAACCTAGGTTAGAAATGTGTTCTAAGGCATAAAAGTGGATGATTACCTTTGAAGTCTCAAGGTAGACTTTGGCATTGAATGAAATAGGACATCCACTAGTCCTTGGTGAATAAATCAAGCTAGAACAAGGCATAAAAACATAGCCCCATGAGAAAGAATTTTCGGCCATGCATAAGAAATGATGGAAACATGGTTTTTCTTACATTTTCTTTACCTTAAGAGAATGGAGAAGCTAATGAGCTCTTCAAACTTGATTTTCCCCATCAATGGAGTTTTCTCATGGCACCAAAATGGATCTTTGAAAGATTTGAAAAGATAGAAAGATAGGTCTTGACCTAACTAAGACAAATATGCAATTTGTTTTGGATTTGGAGCTTGGAGTTGTATTTGGCAAGTGATTGGATGGAGAACCATGGAAGAGCAGCTCTCTCGGTTTTGGAACAGAGAGAAGAAGAAGAAACCGTGGGTGAAGGAGAGAAATGAAGAGAGAGAAGAAGAAAGGTGGCTAATATAAGGTATTTTGCTTTAATAAAGCAAATAGTAACTTCTTTACTTATCTCTTCTTTTCCTTTCTCATTTGATGACTCATGTGGTGACTCCCCACATAAAAACCGGCCACCCTCTTAATAAGGCTAACATGGTCTTTGTTGACCAATTAATTGACTTATATTGATTAAAACTTAAACTAGTCACTAAATAGTTACTATTCACTAATCAAGGCACATAATCGGGAAATTTTTGATTTCCCATTGATTTAGACCTCCTAATGTGATACTAATTAGTACACATGTTGATTAAAGAGTAATGATGGACATTTAGCCACTCAAAACTCAATTCTAAGACAATTTCTCAAAAATGTGCTTTAAGACTTCTTAAAGCACATTTTGTGTTTTAACTTGTTTTCAAGCTTGGTTTTCTTTGCTAATTGATTTAAAATGACCATTAGGATATTACTAAGGTCTTACCAAGATATTTGGGTACTCACCCAAGTCTCTCCAAGCTTAGAGCACGTTTTTGCCCTAATTGCCCTTAAGGCATTTTCTTGTGTTTTCCTTGGTTTAAATTGTCTACCAATCTTTCTAAGGCATATTTTAGCCTTACTACATCATGATTTGATGTTTACTTAGCATACTTAGGTTTGGGGTATTTCAATCTACCCCCCTTAAAAGAACTTTGTCCCCAAAGTTCCCATGCATCTTATCTTATTAGAATACATGTCTTACCTCATCCCTTAGATCATATAGATCACACTTATGTATACTTAATCTCATTGGATCCTTGGATCCACCATTTTCTTATACTTAAATATCACACAACATGCTTAAGCATGTGTAGCACTCAAAATTCCTTTTGTTCCTTTTGATGATTAAAACATTCACATAACTTCCAACGTATTCTCCCATGTCACCGGTCCGTAGACAATGGCTCATTCGTCCTCGTCACCATGGGCCAGAATACAAAACACGCTGCTCTCCCCATGTCACCGGTCCGAAGACAAAGGCTCGTGCGTCCTCGACTTCATGGGCGAGACTCAGTAAAAAGGTAATCCTTTTTACGAGGTCATGTGAGGAATAATTCCTCTAATTAAAAATACAAGCAACTCCAATTTCATTTTTATCCCAAGGTCTCTATCCTTAGTGTGATTTAATTGTGACCACTGGTAGGGAGTTTCAGGAATCATCCAACGCTGATGTGATCAGCATCAGTGTAGAACTATCCTTCCACCCCAATTTGTGTTCGGTTTCCCTTGATCCCTAGAAAATCAAGTTCCACCTCCCACGTCATTTTCAAACGTCCAAATAATTCACTCATGTCCAATTTTCTATCTTTTTAGTTCTTCTAATCATAATCAATGCATCTCCAAAGCGTGGACTCAGTCCATCAAACATTCCCGATTCATCTCTTAGTAATCACCTCAAGACTTAAATTCCTACTAAATTCTATATCAGTCTCATACCAACTTCCACTGTCTCATACCACATAGCATTACTATCTTCTTCCTCATATTCATATCAAATTGCATCTCATAATGTTATCTTATTCTTACTCCCACATAGTCTCATATTGACTCATACCTCATATATTCTTATTTCTTAAGTCTCCTTAATCTACTTAATCCTCTTCCTTAATTCTCTTAACTTGTACTCACACCAGAGTTAACAAGATAGGTACTTAATATGTATGGTATTCACATCTTCTGTGTGCAATGACCATGATTTATCTCAAAATGTTTATGTAAAACATATTCTCAAATTATTTTGTGCTATGCACACCGTAGTTTATGTACTCAGTACACAAACATACGCTAAGCGGTTTTCGCTCTACCCCCCTTAAAATGGATTACGCCCACGTAATCAACATTACATGATCTTTGAACATAAGTTCAAGATGTCTAATTCTCACCAAGCATTCTAGCTTCCACGTCATCTATCTTACTTATAACTCGATCAGAAATGACTTAGTCTCTGTATCGAGGATTCTTAACGGTGCTTATACCGTATTCTTAACTTAGTTTGGTCTAATCTCAAGTAGTGGTCTGCTAGCTTCCGCTGCGCGACTCTAATAATCTTAGGCTTAATTGTCTCAATGGACACGTGTTATTTTTATATATACACGGCCTTAATGAGTTGTAACTCGTCTGCCTATTCTCCTTGAAGATCTTATGCTCATACTCTTAGTATTTTCTCGAATGTCTAAATTGTTCTCCCCAACTGACCTTTGGTCTGAGGATAGTTCTTAGTCTGAAACTACTGTTTAGTGGATAATGCGCTTTACAGTCTTAATCTCTTACATCTTAAGACATGTCCAATGTCTGTACTTAAAAATCCGTGCTCTTCGCACTTCATAGTCCTTAATTATTTGTTCTCTGATTCCTGTGTTGCTGGTTCAACTGAATTCTTCTCTTCGACTGTTTGTGGTAATAGCTGCTCTTGTCTGATCTTGCATCGTTGTCCGTGGTACGGAGTCGACTACTTCCCGTGTTCCTTACACCACTCGTCTACATGCATGGGGTACCTTACTGGTACATTACTACTTACCCAACTAACTCATAAATGAGTGTGTCAGGCCTGCAAGCCCCTGTGGGGTGCAGTCGTCCCACGTCTCGTTTTAGTAAACTCGTAGTGTCCGTCACACGTTAGCTATTGCTAATTATGAAGTATTCTGTTGTCGATCTCCTCTTCATCGTTCCATAATAACCTTTATTGTTCTTCTTGAAGTTAATCAAGGGAAGTCCATTTACTGTGTTCTTGGGTATTGTATGCTCTAGTTCTTTCCTGTATTCCGTATTGATTCGGTCACTTAATGTCTGAGGTCTCTTTCCGTAGAGCCTCTTATCTTCTTTCTCATATTTATGCTACTAGGAATGCACTTCCAGTTCCTTAAGGAATGGATAGTGTGCTTTCTGTGAAATCTCACCTAACCAGGTCCAGACTACTGGCATCAATGCACAGCTCGTCTACCATCTTATTTCTTTACTTATACTGGTCTTAACTCATAAATCTAATTGCCTCAGTGTCAATATTTGACGGCTCATACATAATGGTCGACTTACCGCGCACCATGGCTTAATCCACTTATCTAACTATTGTACTCACGACCACTACTACCGTGGTAGTTGGCCCTTACCATTTTGCCCATTAATGGTGCAACCTCTTATTCACTTATTCCAATGTCTTACCTTATAATCAATCCCTTCTTGGTGTAAACACACTGGGAGTTCGCTTTCTTTCATCCTGATGTTATCTACCATGTAGTTTTAACTGGTTACTGAAGAAGTCATCCACTAAATCGCAAGCTCTGCTGAGCATTGATTAATTGACGTGCCATAATGTGCAGTCACCATGTTTATCTCTGACCATTACTAATTCTTACATCCTGGGTGTTGGATATGGGGTCTATCTGTGCCACCTTCCTTATTACTCAAATGTATCTGATATATTCTAAGGTAATCCCAAGTTTACAGTTTCCATTCTCTAACAAAAGCGTATTGCATCTCTAATAAGTGAAAGCCCTTTTGAGGGGTTCATTCCCACTCATGGCCTCACAACAAGGAGAGGTATCCCCACCCTAAAAGGCATGGTTCGTTCTCCGCTCCTGTCCTTAGCATTAACTCAATATTCTCATTGGTACCCCTTCTTGGTACTGTTCTTCCCAATCTATATTATAGGTTTGATAACCGTTCATATCTACAAATTGTAGTCCCTTTGTGGCTTAAACAAGCTCTCTTATAACTTACTGCGCCTCGGGCTCTGATGTGGTTAACATCCTTGGCTCGTAGGCTCTTAATGCTTAATGTCTCAGTTCATTATTTGTACTCTTACTCATTTGCAGGTCATCTCTATACGATTCTAGTTCTTTGAGCATTATCCACCGTTAGGTTACACACTAAATGTAGTACCGGGTTTCATGGTTAGTCGTTGCATCCTGCTTCCTGCTATGGAAGTTGCTCAGGCGATCTGAGGTTACTTAATGTCTTTGACAATACTGTCATTTTACTAGACTTATGTCCTTCAGTGGTTAAGGTTAGGTTCGTATTAGGCGTTTGCCTTACGGTGTCCAAGTTGGACATCATCCTGTCGTCTTATACTTCCATCTCAACGCTTCGTTCAACTTCTGTTGACTACGCCACCCGTTGATGATCAATCATACTTGGGTGTTAATGAGTTAAACAAACAGTACCAGCTGTCATTCATCAGTTTGTTCGGCTCGACTATGCCCGCTCTGTGGGGGTAGTCCTCTGAGCTTTCCTTTTTCCAGGGTTGTACGACTTTAATTCTTAGTAGGTCATAGCTTATGTTTATTATCTTTTACCCTTGTTTTCTGGGTTTCCGTCATCTTCATTGAAGAATGTTGTTATTGGTATCCTTAATGGTCACTCTGAGAGTCTTATCCCGTTTTCGTTGTAAGCCGATGCTTCAACAGTCTCAATAGTATCTTATAATACATCCCTTGCATATCATTACTTATATAGTGTTTTTGCTCGCAATACCGAGCAATCTCTTAGGTTTTCCCCTTGGAGTTTGAGATTGGTGTTCTTCCCATACTGTCGGTTGTTATTGTAGTGGGTTATTCCGTTGCTAGTATTTATATGGTTTAGTATTTCATCTAAGCGCAGCTCCCTGCTGGCTGATGTTCGGTTCATCTCATCATGGTCAGGCCGTCAGGCCCTTCCAAGGTCCTATTTTCCTGTTCTTATGGTTTTACCATCCGGTATTAATATATGCTACAACTGTAGCGTTCTCCTATTTCGCCTTGATGGCTTTTCGTGTGGCTTAATTGTGGTAGCACTTGCTATGGCAAGTGCGCCATGCAGGATGGTTTATTGGTACAAGGTACATTGGTAGCGACACTTCTTCCTAATTTCCATGTAATTGGTAGTCCTCGGGACTCCTTCGATAATTTCTTATTTTGGATAACTAACCCTCCGGCAGTTTCCTTGTTGTTTGACGGTACTGTCATTTACCAGGGCGTTCCTCTTTCTGAGGGAACCCCTCAATACTTTGTTATGTCTCAATGCTCGCTCCTGTCTCCACACATTTTGTTGTGGTTACTTGGTAATGATTTTCCTTTAGGCACTACATCGTAGTCCTATTTCGGTATACAATTTATATGTGTTTCCACCGTTGTCCGCGTTATGTCTAGCAGGTTTGCAACCTTTTTCATTGTACGGGGTTTGGAGTTCCCGGTTCTTAACTGGACTTTCCAGTAATCTCAATCCTCATGCTCTGTATTATCATACTGTTATGCCCTCCTTCGGACCACTGTCCGGTACTCATGTCGTTTCCCTTTTCCTTTCTATTGCACCCGTAGTGCTTTCCTTCATTGGTATGGCGGGTTATTTCGACTGCGTAGCATGTCGACCCATGTTGCCGGTAATTACCGTTCTTTTACTGGTAGGTTCCATTGGTAGCGCCTGTTTTCTCTGTTGCACTCCATTAAAAATCTCCCAGTTTCCTTAACTGTTTATGCCCAAGACTTTCTCGTATTGCTTACTGTTAGCTAACTGCCAGATCGGGTTTTCCCCGAGTAAGAGAAGGCTTTCTTCTCTCTGGCGTTTGTCCCACATTTTTAGGGTTAGGGATGTGGAGGGCGGGCCTAGGTACTATGGATATCCGGTAAACACCACCGGGAGTCCTGGCTAACGCACCTCACACTCTATCTCTCAACCCTTAACCCATAACTCAATCTTAACCTCATCATTCTCCTAAGTTCGGTATTTCTTGTCTTCAGAGCGTAACTACGCTCTGATACCACTTTTTGTAACACCCCAACTCAATCCAATGTGGTCTCGCAACTTAATAGTATATATAACATGTCACAGCGGAATTCTTTACAATCCAGGACCTTGCCACGGTCTGACTACAGAATACCGAACATTAGTCTAACAACCTTAACCATTTACATATCCTTCTACAATCCTCTCACAACCTATACATCTTACTAACTCATATTGCCATACGAGTGTACATGCACAACTCATAGGCCACTCTTAACCTTTAACGCTTGTACTCCTTCTTACTCTCGCGACAGCCGCCTCCTGATATTCACCTGTGTAGTAAAAGGAAGCCCCCAAGGGGGTCAGCACGAATGCTGGTACGATCCTCTCATGGCCCCCAAGCTAACGTGGCTACGACGACTAATTGTCGATAGCATGGAGGTTGATTAGATGCACAACATAATAAAAGTGCAGTAAACAACACTCAGATATGAACAATCAAAGTTCTCACACAATGAACGACTTAAATGCGTTCCCTTAATTAGAGAGTTAATTATTTAACTCCTTAAGTAATGTTCCCTCTTAATCTTAGTTCATCCTTATCTCACCTCACTCTTAGTCTTATCTTAATCTTAGAAACAACCATCCTTTAATAAGGAGTGGGTGTAGCTTATCTTAATCTTAATATTACAAACCATCCTTTAAAAAGGAATGGTTGCAACTTATCTTAACCTCACCTTAATCTTAATCTTGATATACAAATCATCCTTTAAAAAGGTGATTGTAACTTAACTTAATCTTACCTTAATCTTAATCTTAATAATACAAATCATCCTTTAAAAAGGAATGATTGTAACTTAACTTAATCTTACCTTAATCTTAATCTTAATCTCAATCTCTATATACAAACCTTTCCTGGAAGGGATTGGCTGTATCTAATTCGAACCTGGGATTTAGGTGATCCCACCGCACCATCTTAATGCCACCTACTCGACGGGAGTCCATCGTAGCTGAGCCGGCAACCGCCCTAGCACAAGTCCGAAGACAAGTCCTTAAGTGGAAGTCGAATCTGCTATAGATACCGACTCCCTTTCCTTAGCATGCATGACCGGAGATCGGTCCCGGGTTTCCTCACTCAAGTACCAGTTAGTAGTTAACTCAAGACCATGTTTGTTGGTTAACCTCTTTCGGTTCATATCGTCCCTCATTAGGGGGCGTTCCTTAGTCTCACTCAATTCCTTACTAAGCATTGGTTAGTAAGTTCTTACGGTATGTTGTGTTAGTATTCAAACATCACACAACAATACAATATATATACATATACTATGTTCCGGTTGCATGCTTTATCTTGTTTAGTGAGCACACAAAACAAATAGCACACAAGCCGAGGGACACCTCGTTAGCAAGCAGGTCACAAGAAGAAACAACTGTACCGTTCACCGTTGGTCGTTCGGTTGCTTACTTCTCCACTGGAGTCCAAATCCCCAAGTCCTAAAACATTCATCCAGTTTTAGGTTGTTAATCCCTTAACTTAATATGACTTACTTAACTTGTTTAACTTACTTAAATTCCTTAATGATCCCCACCTAACACCTCTTAAGTCTTACAACTTAATCTTATAAACTTAATCTTAAGTGAATCGCTTCTCCTCATCACTTATACTTATGAATCCACTTAATTATCATTGTTACCCACCAAACATGTCTTAAACAACCTTATATCATCATTACTTAATATTCCCCATCATTTCCCAACCTTAAACAAAATTTTTGGTCAATACAGCACCTTGTCCGAACTTGTCCGGACTTCCCAAGTTCAGACACTGTTCGAGACTCTAAGGGTGCAGATTGTCGAATGTCCGAACATGCGTCCGGACTTCCAAGTTCGGACGTTGTTCGAGGCCAAACCAGAAATAAAAATATGATGTCCGAACTTCTATGTTCGGACGGTTAGTTCGGACGCCAGTCGAAGTTCAGAAGACTTACGCGCTCCAGGGCATGTCCGAACGTCCAAGTTCGGACGTAAGTTCGGACGTGCCCAAACACCCATTTTCCTTATCTTTAAACTCTTACTCAAATCTTACCACAATCCCTAACATCTATTGTGTTTTATCCTCAGGTTTCTAAATGGCATCTCATGCCTATGTAACCATTATACCAAGGTGTTTCTTCATCACCTTAACATCACCTCCCAAGCATCCTTTTGCACACCCATTTGCCTTACTCAAACTTCTCAAAGTAATATATAATCTAGCACATGCTTACATCCTTATAAGTCATTATACCTTATTTTTCCTTCAAACTTTGTACAAGTTTCCTAGCTTCCTTAACCATGGTTTTGGTGCATGAAACTCACCACTATAACCCCTAGTCCCTCTTATACATTCCTAGGTCTTCCTAGTACTCAAGAACTCCATAGTTTATTCATTCTCACCAAAACAACACTTACTGTTTCCTAGAACATCCTTAGTCATAAAATCTCCTTAGAACACCTTAAACACTACCCTTCATTTACCTTGACCAAGCAACACCCTCCTTAGACTTTTCCACCTCTTTTATGCATCTTACTCACCATTCTCATGATCATACTCCTTTTTCATTCCCAATCATTTTCCTTGACATCTGACCACACTCTCCCACACATTTCCCTCTAGATTTTTGCTCAAGTCTTAACATTCCTCATACCATGTCTTGGTGTGTTCAATACACCCACCAATCCTCTAATTCTTCCTAGACAACTTAGGGCATTCTAAACCTCAAGAACTCCTTCATTAACTCATTTCCACCCAAATTCCTCCTAATGACTCCTAATAACCCTTGGTCACATTAACTCACCACTACCACCACACACATTGTTTTCTACTCAAATTTCGCCATAGCTCCTTTAGTATTTTATCATGCCCATAAGCATTGTTTTTCTCACACAATAATCTCACACACACCAAGTCCTTTCTCATCTTATTTTCTCATCCAAATCAACTTATTCACATCATACTCCATATATTGCAATAATCTTAAATTGCATAGCACTAAGGCTCTTAAATGACATGGCTCTTAGGCCCTTAAATGACTTAAACTTAAACACTGAATTTCCCACATATAAAATTTCAACCTGCAAATACACTCATCAATCTTATAGTAGTTTATAATGCTCTTAAAATCCACCTTAAACTTATATTACTAACTCATTCTCATTAGCTCCTTAGTCACAAGTTCACAAGCTTACTTAAGTTCTTTTTCTTAGGTTATACAACCCAATACACAATGTAAGCTCTAAGCCACATTGGTATTTATCTAAAACTCATTCCTTAATCTTAAACCACCATTAGGTAAGCATTTTACCTTGTTTTCTCAAGCTTATCTTAATCTCCTCCTTAGGCCTTCTTCTTGCATAGATCTCGGCCACCACTTAAATTCCTTTTGCCAATGTTCTAATCAATATTTAAGGACTCATATGAGTACTAAACAATGCACTAACCTCAAGGAATGAAAACCTAGGTTAGAAATGTGTTCTAAGGCATAAAAGTGGATGATTACCTTTGAAGTCTCAAGGTAGACTTTGGCATTGAATGAAATAGGACATCCACTAGTCCTTGGTGAATAAATCAAGCTAGAACAAGGCATAAAAACATAGCCCCATGAGAAAGAATTTTCGGCCATGCATAAGAAATGATGGAAACATGGTTTTTCTTACATTTTCTTTACCTTAAGAGAATGGAGAAGCTAATGAGCTCTTCAAACTTGATTTTCCCCCATCAATGGAGTTTTCTCATGGCACCAAAATGGAGCTTTGAAAGATTTGAAAAGATAGAAAGATAGGTCTTGACCTAACTAAGACAAATATGCAATTTGTTTTGGATTTGGAGCTTGGAGTTGTATTTGGCAAGTGATTGGAGATGGAGAACCATGGAAGAGCAGCTCTCTCGGTTTTGGAACAGAGAGAAGAAGAGAAACCGTGGGTGAAGGAGAGAAATGAAGAGAGAGAAGAAGAAAGGTGGCTAATATAAGGTATTTTGCTTTAATAAAAAATAGTAACTTCTTTACTTATCTCTTCTTTTCCTTTCTCATTTGATGACTCATGTGGTGACTCCCCACATAAAAACCGGCCACCCTCTTAATATAAGGCTAACATGGTCTTTTTGACCAATTAATTGACTTATATTGATTAAAACTTAAACTAGTCACTAAATAGTTACTATTCACTAATCAAGGCACATAATCGGGAAATTTTTGATTTCCCATTGATTTAGACCTCCTAATGTGATACTAATTAGTACACATGTTGATTAAAGAGTAATGATGGACATTTAGCCACTCAAAACTCAATTCTAAGACAATTTCTCAAAAATGTGCTTTAAGACTTCTTAAAGCACATTTTGGGTTTATACTTGTTTTCAAGCTTGGTTTTCTTTGCTAATTGATTTAAAATGACCATTAGGATATTACTAAGGTCTTACCAAGATATTTGGGTACTCACCCAAGTCTCTCCAAGCTTAGAGCACGTTTTTGCCCTAATTGCCCTTAAGGCATTTTCTTGTGTTTTCCTTGGTTTAAATTGTCTACCAATCTTTCTAAGGCATATTTTAGCCTTACTACATCATGATTTGATGTTTACTTAGCATACTTAGGTTTGGGGTATTTCAGTTGTAAACTATCATGAGAGTGTTGGTAATGCACTAGGATGCAATTGTAGAATTTTTGAGTGAAAACTTGTAGAATTGAACAAGATTGAGTAAAGAGTTTGACCAATGGTTTAGGAAGGTTTAATGTATGTTTAAGGTGTTAGAACATGTTTGGAAACATGTGGAAAAGTTAGAAAAGAAACGGGTGAAAAATGGAGTTGGAATAGGGATTTAAAACTGTTAATTTGACAGATTTCTGCTATGGTCCGGGACCTAGGTTAGAGACAAGGTCCCGGACCACATCAAAATTAGGGCCGAGAGTAATCTCTATGTGTGGGTCCGGGACTTAAGTCGCATACAAAGTCCCGGACCACACTAAGAAATCGCCCGAGAGAATTGTAAAGACCTGGTCCGGGACTTAGGACCAGTACAAAATCTCGGACCATATAGAAAAGTGTCCCGGGAGTTTTGCAAAGTGTTGGTCCGGGACTTAAGGGTCGGACCAAGTCCCGGACCACACCAGAAATGTTACAGTAGGTGTATAAATGACATTAGATGATGAAGAATTGATTGGTAATGATATTAGAAGGTGTTTAGGACTTGTTTGGTGGTAAGTAATGACCATTAGGATGATTAAACAAGTATGAGATTAAATATGAAAGTGATGATTTAAGAGCCCTTGAGCAAGGTTAAGATTAACGGGACAACAAGGTTAAGTACGGGAGTAATAGTAGTTTACATACCGTATGATCTTGATGTTAATAGAAACAATTGAAATGATATCAGTTATGCGAGAATTATCCGAGGAGCGTGAGACGACACGCGAGAGTAAATCCTTGGTGAACAGTATGGTTTTCTTGTAACTTGTGTCCTGCCAAGTTACGCTCGGTTTGTGTGCTGCTTGATATGTGTGCCGACCTAAAAAGATAAAAGCACAAAAATGTTTACTGCATTGATATATATATATATATCTTGATGCATGGTGTGTGTACTAACCATCCTTGCTTGAATGTGTGGTCTAACTGAGTGTGTAGACCGACTCGTAAATGATTAGCGATTGGTTAGTGACTCATAGAAAGCGTCGGACCACGAACAATTAACGTGGAAACATATGAGGACTATCGATTAGGGAACAGCAATGACTTAAACTTATGAACACACTTGAAATGTGAAAAGAGATATACGAGACTAATGAACTCCCTTCGAATTAATAGTCGACCTCTTATATGAGGACCCGACTCAGTATGAGAAAACCACCAAAACTTCTAAGTAATGGAAGTATAGGGGTGACCCTTAAATCAGTGAATACAATGAATTAGGAAAACCTCCTAAGATTGTGAGATGGCATCAAGAGAGATGCTACTGACTAATATATATATATATGAGTATATATTATTATGACTAACCCTAAGAGTGGGTTAGGGAGATTGTGAGTCACGCGTGCAAGGAAGAGGAAACAACAGAGTGTTTGTTTCTGATTCCATGGTCGAACTCCCTTGTTACAGGGCCATGTGCCAGGTGCTCTGCGGGCCGTGTGCCACATAGAGGTGCCCGTTTGGAGTGAGATGGGCAGATCTTACCCATCTAAAGAGGTAAGCTGGGTATTATGGGTTAAAGGAAAGGAAACATGAGAGAATGTTTCTAATTCCGTTATGAGCTTATAAAAGCCCGGTGGTGAGATCTATATGTGTCTCTTCCCGGAGGTCTAAGAGGCTTAACTTAAAAGTTATTCAAGAGAAGAATAATTGAGAAAACTAGATCGAGACCGAGAGTCTATAGATCTAGGAGACAAGCAAACTATCCGGTTGAAATGGATAAGTGAGTGAATAATGAATGAGGCTTACTTGAGATACGGATTCTCAAGGCCTAACGAACAAGGAGATTAATCTAATGAAATTGATGTGTATTCTTGTTGTTAGTATTCCATTGATTGAATACTTGTTGAATGCGAGCATGTTGCTTGTTTACAGCATTTCATGTCATGATTTAAAATCAATCGCATGTTCAGATGAGAATTAGTTGGGTGTGACCCAGTAGTAGCGGGTTGCACGTCTACCATACCAGCAAAGGTGTTGAACCCCTTTGGGGCTACCCATTCTATTTCAGGTACGATGGACGATTACCGTTTGAGAGTAGGACGGGGTTACTGTTATGCATGGGTAGATTGATTTAATTATGTTTGTATTTGTAATGGTGTAAGATCGCAATGTTATCGGCAATTATAATGTAAAGACTCGGTATATTGGATTGTAAGTATTGAGGATTGTATATGACTCGGTTTAGTAATGAGACGATGATTGTATTTGTTTAAGTACTCGGGTATTCTGGTCCATCAGACCGGTATTGTGAATGTTTAGGCCTTGTTTGTCACGTGGGTGGCTAACGGCATTGTATCACCCCCGTTGTTTATGGATTTCTCCACTGCGATTGTAATAATGAACGGGATGATTACGAGTTAATGGTGTAATTAGCGATAGGGGTGTTACATTAAGGATCATGTGTGTTTACCTATTTGTCTTGGACTGTTGGCCATTGTCCCAGCTCTACTATTTTACAGTAATTTAGATGAATCACCTCTTGTTAAGATACTTATTCGTATGTCAGTTTCACTCACTTCTGAAAAATATAATTCATGCTCTTTAGTTGCTAACATCTTGTTTTTGTTTTCTTCAGGTCGTTCACAAAGTGATATTGATGACATAAATTGGTTAGGTATGCATCATACAACTTGATGTTTCTTGGCTGCAGCTTTTGTATTTTGTTGTCATAAATTGTGCTTTTCCAAATCAGTAATGATAGGTGTACCAGGAAAATTGTATGTTTCTAACAAGAAATTCCATTCATTCAAGAAAGTTTCACGTTCTCTAGGATATGGGAAGAATGACATTTCTCTTGTATCTTTTCAATCATTGTGGTACAGGGCCTTCTTGTATTTGGAACTTCCTCCTTCATATTTAATAAAGCCGAAATTCGCTATTGAGTTTTAGCCATGTGCTTGACATATTGTGTTGTTTACTTATAAGTGAGATACCATGTTCAAACTAGCAGTTGTTCTTTTGATTTTTTTACTGCAGTAGTTGGTAACCTCTTGCCAGGATGGGATAACACTTAGAAAAAAATGGGACAACACTTATATGGCTTAGTAGAATTTGCTTCTCTATGATCAGGTAAAGCCTCTATTAGTGCATTCTACTTAACTAAAGGCTGATGTGACAATCACATTAGGAGGTTTGGACATTGATAATGATAGTTATGGATGAGAGTTTTTAAGTTGCTCCATTTAAATTCAATATTTACCAGTTTTATGTTTGTTTTAATTTGTTATGTTTCAATAGCTTGTGCTATATGATACATGAACCTAAGGTAGAGATATGTTTAAGCATCCTTGACATGATAATGAATGTGTGTAGTTTAGAATTTAGCTTCTCCTACTTAAATGTACCAAACCTGTCTCAGTATTTGTTTATGTACATATTATCCTTTGACCGATTTTGGAATTTATTAAGGGTTGATGTGTTTGAATCTGGGAAAAATGTCTAACCGGGGTGTTACTAGTGGCACAATAATTACACCTGCATATCCTCTTCCAAAATTCAACTTTGTTTTCTGCCTTGGATATATTTTCTCTAACTCAATTTTCATCTTCTCTAGAAATGGAGTTGTACATGGACCATGTATTCAATTCATCTTTTTGTGTTGTTGCCTTGAATTACAATAGCATTACAACGCAAACGTGTCCGATTTTGGGCTAGCTAGAGATGGACAGGATGGTGATAAAAGTTATGTCTTCGCTAGAGTGATGGGAACCTATGGCTACGCTGCTCCAAAGTACATGGCCACAGGTAACTTAACATCATCTGTTTGACCATGAATGTTCCTTAATTCCTGTGCAGCTCCATATTAGGAAAGATTAATAAGTTAAACTGTTCTCAAATACCAGACCATTTTGAGAGCAAAGATGCTCCATGGGTCGGTGGCATAGTATCTACTGTTATTGGCTAGCTCGTTGTACAGGTCATTATCCAAGTATTTTGTAAGTGCTTTCTTTCCCTTTTTTTCTTATTTACATTTGACAAGACCATGATTTCGAGTTTCATTTGACAATATAAAGAATCTGAATGACTGCGCTATGTGTGTGCACGCATGCATAAGTGGTGCGCTACTTTTTCCTACTCATTCTAGAATTAGGTGCTAGCAGTGTACATGGCAACTTTAGTTGGGCATTTTGCTTGATTTATATTGTGTTGTTTTGTGATATTTTACCTGTTAAAACCTCTTACTGGTGTTGTATTCCTTGAAAATAATGGCTAGAGAAACAGAGATGAAACTGAGCTCATTGACGTCAGTGATTTGTGATTGTTGTTTATGCCTAGAATTTCTGTTTGTACGGCTCTTTATGTGAGTGATTGCAGAGCACGCCATTGTTGTAAGGTGAGATGCTTGAGAATCTTTTATCTCTGGCTTAAACTAAAGCTGCACTCTACCAACAATTGCTTCAAGAGAAGGGGGAATAAAAATTAAATGGTGTGAAGATTATTTTATTTTTGTGTATGTTTGGGATAACTAATAATTATAATAACTAAATGCTAACTCTTTTCTTTTTTTTCATTGTATATTTGTTGTTGACAAATATATTGATGTTATGCAGTGTATTTATAAATTTTATTAGTTTAAATATGTTATTATAGTTGACATTATATAGGAATTTAGTCTTTTAAATTTTTTGTTCAAAATAAAAGAATAATCGGGGCGACTTTTCCGGTTGCCTCTATTGTTAGAGGTCAACGGAGGCGAGTGGTCTAGGTTGCCTCCGTTGCTCATTCTATACACAGACCAACAGAGACGAGTTTATAGCCTTGCCTCGTTTGTGTATATCAACGGAGGCGAGTAACATAGGTTGCCTCCGTTGCTTATTCTCTACACTGACCAACGGAGGCGAGTATCAAAGGTTGCCTCTATTGCTTATTCTCTACACTGATCAATGGAGGCGAGTAACACAGGTTGCCTCCGTTGCTTATTCTCTACATAGACCAACGGAGGCGAGTAATGCAAGTTGTCTCCGTTGCTTATTCGCTACACAGACCATTCTGAACACAGCTCAATGGAGGCGAGCTAATCTACTTGCCTCAGTAGTTTAAGAGCAATAGGGGCGAGATAGTGCTTGCCCCAATAGGTTAAGATCAATGGAGGCGGCACAAGTTGCCTCCATAGGTAAAATCAAGGCCAGTCGCCTCCATAATCAGCTGAGGTGACCCTTTAGAGGTAACCTAGAGGCAATGATTTTGTCGCCTCTAAATGCCTACAAAGGCAATTGTTTGGTTTTCAGAGGCAATAAAAGTTGCCTCCATAAGATGATTAATTAATTGGCATCAACTCCTAAATATTTTTAAATTTATTACCATAAATAAATATATATATATATATAGTTTATCCAACTTGAAAGTGCTATGGTCGGGCTGCCTCTGTAGTTGAGATTAGCAATTTTTGCCACTTGCAACGGGCCTTTGCCCTTGATGTTCAGCACCGATACTATAGTATTTAGCCCCTTATGCGGGAATGAAAATAACGAACCGCGACTCCTTCAAATCTCACTCACGAAAGGTAGGGAAAGAATAAATGACGATCAAATAGGACAAACATGGGAGCGTCATCAAATACCAACCATTTCTCTTGCTGAATTAATGGAGGATTTGTAGTTTACCTCACTTTTTATTTATTTATAGATATCATTTTTAGACCGTGTCTCTTTTTTCCTTCCTACATCTTTTTGTCAACTTCACTGGCACTGCCTACTTTTTTCTTTGATTTTCTAATTTTATGAAGAAGGAAGCTTTCCTCATTCAAGTTGAGTATCTAAATTAAAACTAGGATTAGATTAGAGTTTTTTTTTTTTTTTTTTAGGTTCGACTGAAGATGCCAGAATGAAGCTGAAGTTCTACCACCTTATATTGTATTTTCAGTGAAAGCCCGTTAATTTTAAAGGTCTGGATTGGATCCTTTCCCCTTATTTGCTAGGAAATCTCTCTAAATGTCCGTGTCTAGTGTTAATGTCAAATTATTCTGTGGGTAGTTGTACGTAAGGATATTTTTCAAGGTACCCCCGTTTCGTCCCGCCTATATATAGAGGAAACAAGATTAAATTGAATGGCGAAAGAGCGCGGGGGATCTCCTAAGCCTCATCACTATGTAGAAGCAAAAAAGAAACGTGTGACATGGATCCTAGGAGTGAGTGGAATCTGCATTCTATTCTATGTGCTAGGAGCTTGGCAGAACAGCACGAGTCTTCCTTCTCTGGCTTCGAATAAATTTCTCCTGCAACAACAAAGTAACAACAAAGATGAGGGTTGCAGTGATGGGGGAGGGTCTTCTTCTCCTCCAAATCAAAAGGATCAAAAAGTTGTATCACCAGCTCCTTTATCAACATCATCTACCGGCCTAACTTCCCCAGTTGTATTGGATTTCGCGAGCCATCATCAATTGGAGATTAACAATTCTGATGTAGCGATCACAAAGGAACCAATCCCCCCTTGTGACATGTCTTATAGTGAATACACACCTTGTCAGTTTCCTCCAAGGGGTAGGAAATTCGAGAGGGAGATGTTAAAATACAGAGAAAGACATTGTCCAACTAAAGATGAGATGTTGTTTTGCTTGATCCCAGCTCCTCCCAAGTACAAGGCACCGTTCAAGTGGCCTCAAAGCAGAGATTATGCTTGGTATGACAACATCCCTCACAAAGAGCTCAGCATAGAGAAGGCTGTGCAGAACTGGATCCAAATGGAAGGAGCAGATCGCTTCAGATTTCCAGGGGGTGGAACAATGTTCCCTCACGGTGCTGATGTTTATATAGATGATATTAATGCCCTTATACCTATGGCTGGTGGTAATGTTCGAACAGCCATTGACACTGGTTGCGGGGTGAGCTATTATTAGATCGTAAATCTGTCTTGTACTACTAGTGATATTTATTTCTGTTTCGTTAACAGCTAGTGATATGGATTAACTGGTCAGTTAATTATTATAAAATCAGGTTGCTAGCTGGGGTGCTTACCTACTAAAGCGAGACATCCTTACGATGTCGTTTGCGCCAAGGGATACACATGAAGCCCAAGTGCAGTTCGCACTAGAAAGAGGCGTTCCTGCAATGATCGGCGTGATGGGCTCCCAAAGGATGCCTTATCCAGCAAGGGCATTCGACATGGCCCATTGTTCTCGTTGCTTAATACCTTGGTATAAATATGGTATGGCCACATCATATATATATACAGAAATCCTGTATACACTTCTTTACCGACCATGGCTTGGCATATGGTGGTTGTTGCTTTATAAGTTTATGCACATATATATAAATAATACCATGCTTATGCATGCCCGTCGTACACATATATTACATGCAGATGGACTATACCTCATCGAAGTAGACAGAGTTCTAAGGCCTGGTGGTTATTGGATTCTCTCTGGTCCTCCTATCCACTGGAAGAAACACTGGAGAGGTTGGGATAGGACACAAGAGGATCTAAAGCTGGAGCAAGATGCTATTGAAGATGTGGCTAAGCGCATTTGTTGGAAGAAAGTGGTAGAGCAAGGCGACCTGGCAATATGGCAGAAGCCCATTAATCACTTGGAATGCACTCAGAATAGGAGGATATACCATACGCCTCACATCTGCAACTCTGACAACCCTACCGATATTGCTTGGTAAATGCTATACTACTATATACTGTAGTAGAATAATTACTTGTTGTATTTAATTTGTCTTCTTTAATTCTACAGCAGTAGTATTCTATTTACAAAAAAAAAAATGATCTTTCTATTCTGTATGTATATACACACCGTTACTCAAGGTACAAGGATATGGAAGCATGTATAACCCCGATGCCAGAAGTAAGTAATCCAAATGACGTTGCTGGTGGTGCATTGGAGAAATGGCCTGAACGGGCATTTGCAATACCTCCCAGAATAAGCCGGGGTACAATCCCAGGCCTTGACTCCGACAAATACAAAGCGGACAACGATATGTGGAAGAACAGAGTTTCACGTTACAAACACATTATAAGTGGGCTTCCCAGGGGGGTTTACCGGAATGTCATGGATATGAATGCATACTTGGGTGGGTTTGCTGCAGCCCTGCTGAATTATCCAGTGTGGGTAATGAATGTTGTTCCTGCCGGTTCAAACCCAGACACATTGGGTGTCATCTATGAGCGTGGGTTCATAGGGACCTATCATGATTGGTGTGAGGCCTTCTCCACCTATCCAAGGACCTACGATCTCATCCACGCTGGTGGAGTTTTCAGCATCTATCGGGACAGGTACGTATCTAGCACGCCACGCATTATTAAGATCCAGAAAACTAGCTAATAAATACTATACTATACTTACACTGTCTGATGTTAAATTAATACAGGTGCGACATCACCAACATCTTGCTGGAGATGGATAGAATTTTACGCCCTGAAGGAACAGTTGTGTTTCGGGATACAGTGGAGGTACTGGTGAAGATACAAAGTATTGCCGATAGAATGAGATGGAACAGTCGAATAATGGATCACGAGAGCGGTCCTTTCAATCCTGAGAAGATTCTTGTCGCTGTTAAATCATATTGGACTGGAGAAGCCACATAACAGTAGTAAACAAGTCGATTGGCCAGCTAAGTTATCGATATCTTCTTCATCTGATCTGGCCTTACTTCAAGTTATGTGCCATGACCGCGTCTAATTCTTTTTGCTTCCTTTTCAATTCTTAAACTGACGATTCAAGCACGAGCCTGGAACATTATACTGTTGTTGAGACGAGGCGCGGGGTGGATGGACAATCAGTATTGGGGGAATAGCGGCACCGTTGCATTAGTTAGTTATAAGTGAAGTATTAGTTAAACTCTTAATTTTAAACTGGAACTTGACAATTGTTGACTTGACCAACTGCATGCCATCCCTTTTGGAAATCAAACCATTCGTTCGAGTTCCGTGCAGGTCTGGTACGACACGACTTTACTTAGCGTGGCTAGGCAATTTCCTAGCCGTCAGATTAGTTGGGGCCGGAAAAAGCATGCAGCTTGTCTAAAATTCACTTGGAAGAACAATTCAAATTTCAATTACAACTGTGGTCTGAAAGAAATAAGATGACGACGACCCAAATGTTTAATGTTAACAACTTATTTTCTACATCGGCTCTTTCTTCGCTTGCCAACCATTGGCATGTGTACCCGCCCCAGCAACAAAAAATCATCTACTAAACAACCGCATCGTGGTGTTCTTCGTACCCTGACAAGATATTCTCCCTCTCTTTTTTTATAATCACAACTGTTGTTCGTAGGAGTTTCAAGAAAAATACTCTTGCATTGTCCACTTCAGTGTAGCAGTAGCATTAGTGAGTAGAAGCAGCTCAATCCTTTGACCAGCGCACATTCCTTAACATTTGCTCATCCCTTTATAATTACTATATATATATACTTGATGAATATTGGCTACGCTGATTGCCGGGAAATTCCGGATACTACATCCCAAAAATGCCATTAATCGTCCATACAAGTAAAGAATAGAAATGAACACTGTTAATAAAATAACCGCAGTGATAACGAGATTCTAACTTATACATCATGCTAAATTCCAAAGTAATATTAACGACAAGTGAGCGACTAATCATTCCCGATTGTATACATCGTTTGACATAAATTAAACTAAAACCTGACATAATACAATATGAAAACCTCTAACTGCTCGGGTCTCTCACTTCAGCTTCAACGATATTCATCAACCTGCCGAATGCCGTGGAGGCTCAGCGACAAAACGCTGAGTATGCTAGGTTTGGACCCTATTGGTCACTTTAGTCGTTATGGTCGCCATTATTTTAGATTCATTACATACTTTTACCGGTGTACATGTGTATTAAAGTAGTAAATACATGAGTGGCGGTAAAGTGAAACACTTAAGGCAGTCACTACAATTCACACACAACATCACATTCATAACACATTTAATCATAACAACGAATAAACACGTAGCTGTTAAGTAACGGTCTTGTATTCAATCATATAACATCAATAGCAAGGTCGATAGCGATAGACACGCCGTTGTTTATAAGGGTAATTTCACATTAACACAACCGGCCTCCCCAGGCCGTCACATACACTGTATTTTAGTTAGCATTGTCGGGAGTCAAGTTAGGACATCTCGAGATAACTCACATGGACAGTGGTCCCACGTACACACAAGGTGCTCATAATGCCCAGAGGACCAGGAGATCCCGGGACATTCACTTTTCCTTTTTAAAGGCATCCACAAATGGCCAAGGGCCTGGTGCCAACAGCACACTCTGCCTGACGATCTATATAAGCTCAATCAGGATTTAACAAGAGTAAACCCGATCCAGGTGTTAACTCTAGAGATCTCTATGCGCAACCAGTAGCCGGTGGCTATCTGGGTTTATATATGTCATCTCACTCATCCACTCTCCAACACTTGATTAAAATTAATTAGTTACCCAAAGTATAGTTTTAGGTCTTGGAGATTACATTTATTACTTAGCCGCCCTGTGGGTCTTACGCATACCTAGAAATAATCTAGGTCGTATTCATGTTCGAGAACCATGCTCTAGAGACCGACAATGTCGTATCTCGTACCTAAGTGTTTTACTTAGGTTATTTTATATACATACTTATAATACTAAGCGTATTATATTAAGCATCCACAATCACATCACATTGCTCGTATATGTATATTTATATAAGTCGATCTATAGTCGACGTAGTATTAGTCCCCGAAGGACGCTCGCACATAAGCAATTAGTGCGAGAAAAGAAGCAGTTAAAAATCACATGACATTCCACGCATACATACATATATTACATACGTTATACAACACACATATCTGAGCCCGAGGAAGCCCTCAGGACATCTCAGATCAAACCGTCCACATACCGTACACCTCAGACCAAGGATGCGCAAAACCCTAGCTCGTCAAGTGCCTCTGTTGGTAGTACGATCTAAACAAACATAACACTCTAAGTCAATCCACATGACTTAAGTAAACTCGGTACATCCGAATAACGCTAGTAATCCCGACCTTTCATCCCCGGATTTCAACAGTTAATTGTTTAAGGTAACGTTACTTAAACTCGTTACTCGTAGTAGCTACTAACGTCCGGGTTCAATTAAATGAGTCGGTTGTATAAAAATTTTTAGCTCAGTGTTTTTTGAATGTTAGGATTTATTCCATTGTATCCCATAATATTCACGAGTATATAAATATACATTCACGTTTATACTTAAGTATTAAATTTAACTAATTCGGTTGGGTATACAAGTACACATTTATAACCTATAGTTGCATGTATACATGCAACGTTAATCCATGTGATATATTATACTTGTATACTAATAATTACAATTCATTATATGCATTAATGTTGTTCTCATTTGAACTTAGGCATATATTATACAGTTGCATGAATGCATGCACTAATGTGATATGGTATTGTTATTTTACCATTTATTATAGTACAATGTATTATAACACACAGGGCTTGTAACAAGTTATATTTAATTTTAAACTAAATAACTTGTACTTTATAAACCCATTAATGTAATATCATTTGCTCTTTTATATTATATGTCACATTTTTATCATCTTATGTAAGATGATTATTTCCATTTATTGCATTATTTTATGCAATTTATATTAAGAACGTCATCTAAATATTATGTAACATTCCATGACATATCTTTATAATTCCTAAGGTTTATTTTACACTAACCTTGGTTTATAATTTCCATTTTCTCATTAATTGTCACATTATTTTATGTGAATGTTATTAATGATAATTGTTTCATTTACTCACACTAATACTATATAATACCATATTGCAAACCATAGTTTAAAATTCATTTTCCAACATCCATTATTTCCGCAACAACACTCATTTTTTTTATAAATTATGTTTTAACCACATAATACCATACAATGTTACATTTATATCATTATACCATATAATATGATATTTTTATCATATTAAATATTATAACCTATAGTTTTAATAAAACTAAATTATTGCCGAAAGGCATATACATTATGATTCTGATTCTGATTTTTTATCAACTCCTCATATTTTTCCATTATTACAATATTGGCACATATTTAACATAATGTTATACATATCATATGTTATAACATTTAAACTTTGTAATAAATATAACTTATAGTTTTATTATAACTACTTATATTACCGGTTTGGCACATATATTATAACTTCATTTTTTCTTCATATCACATACTTTTCTTTTATTCCAATTATACCACACATATTATATAATGTAACATATTTTAACTTTATAATTAATATACCCTATGGTTATATTTTTTCTAAAATTGCGAACATACCCTAAGGGGCTGTCCTTATTTATTTTCCATCATTCTAACTTTTTATATTTACATAATCACCACATGTTTCATAGTATGTTACATATATCATATGTTATACCATTTTAATACTTATAAGGGAAAATTACATACCCCACCCATGACGTTTGACAAAATTTCACAATCCACCCATGTGGTTTCCCCTGTTTTACATCTAACAACTTTCCTAATTTTTGTTCAATTCAAAAGATGCTTAAACATTGTCCGAAGTTGATGAAATTTTACATAGACGATGCTAAAGTGTTATATTTTGGTTTAGTGAGAAATCTAAAGTTTTTTAAGCTTAAATGTGACATATGGGACCCAATGAACATGTCACATGTTTCATTGGGTCCCACGGGACACATTTAAGCTTAAAAAACTTCAGATTTGACATAAGATCAAAGTATATCACTTTAGCATCATCCATGTATAGTTTCATCAATTTTGGACAACGTTTAAGCATCTTTTGAATTGAACCAAAATTAAAAAAGTTGCGGGATGTAAAACGGGGGAAACCACATGGGTGGGGAAAGTAATTTTTGAAACCACGTGGGTGGAATGTGAAAGTTCGCCAAACGTCATGGGTGTGTGGAGGGTGATTTTTCGGTATGAGGGGGGTCTATCTAAATATGGTCTAACTAAGAAGTCTAGATCATAGAAATTTGTCATTTTGTGGAGGGTGAAAACCCGTTATTCTGGCATCCCTCAAATACCTACTAAATCGTCCGTATTTCCCAGAAAGCATGGGGGGAGTGCAAGTGTGCACTACACCCGCTCTCGATGGGCTCCACGCGGACTTATGCCCTAAAGGCGGAAATTGACTAGAGTCGCCACCTAGTTTGACCTAAGGAACTAGGAAGGAAATGGAAGGAGGGTTCTAAGAACCGTTAATTGACTCTGAGATTATTGCCTATGGATAGGACTTATCTGGTCATGTCAGAGATTCTCTATGGGTTCGCACTGGGTTACACCCCTTAGAAGTGGCAACGACCACGACTTCGGATTGGTGCCCGAGGAAGCCTCGGTCTCCAATTGTCGGGATTGCCTTCTTTCAAAACCTTTTTAGAGAGATTCATTTCAAAGCCAAGGATAGGATTAGGACGGGAAGAGAGAAAGAGATAGGATGAGGTGAGCTCTTTTTTTTTTTTGCCAAGCTTGCACCAAGGAGAGGAATTGCTGAATTCGGATGAGTATTTGGGAAGAGTCTGAGGTTGGGTGAATAGACAAAACTTAGAGTGTGATGGTTTGAAGTCAGTGAGAGCCGAAGGAAGTTTGAGTGTTTGAGAGATATGAGAGTCACCTTAGAGGGGAAAAAGGTTTTTTATTTGGAATGGGGTCGCACCCTAGATGGGCTGCCTACGTACTCAACTCCCTATTGAGATCAGACCTTACGTAGTTCACGATTTGAGTTTTTGGAGATTTTTGGGTTTTGGAAGTTTTGATGTTTGTGGAGCTTGAAGATACTTGAGGTGTTCGAGATTTAGAAAGGTTCGAAGTTTCGAAAAGTTTCGGGTTTGGATGCTAGTCTGTGAGACGCTCGGGTCTGTGAGACGTTTGGTGAAAAGAGATATCGAAGTCTATGAGGCGCTCGGGCCTGTGAGACGTTTGAATCTTAAAATGGTGGAGAGATTGAAGTGTTCGAGTTGTGAGGCGCTTGGGCCTATGAGACTTTGGAAGCTTGAGAGAAGCTAGAATTTGCAAGATGATTTGAGTTTAAGGTGAATTGGAGTTTGAATGATGACTTGAGTATGTGAGGCAATTGGAATTTGGGAGAGATCCTGGGTTTTTTGGGTTGAGGTTCGAAAAGAGTTGAGGTTTTGGGATATTTCGGGATTTGAAATGAGATGATGATGGGTTGAGTTGTTTGGAGGAATGATTGTCAAAATCGTCTCTCTTAAAGTTTAAAACTGAAAAGTCATTTTTGTTGTAAAAGGGCGGATAATCCCGAGGGATTACCCTATGTACCCCCCTCGAACACGACACTTAATTAATGGTAAGTGCCGAGGCTCGAAAGATGGGGTAATGAATTTATGTCGAAAAATAGGATTTAGAGAGAAACACCATGAATGAGATGTTCTCGGTCAGACCCTAATAACGTCTCTAACTCCCGGGTTTTAAAACGTTAAAAACCGAAAATCTTGAAATCGAGCGGAAGGGAGTTAGACGATTCTAAAATCCCGGCTGCAACTAGGAAGGCAGTTACATCCCTAGCACCCCGCCTTGTAAAAATCTAGGCTGCAATTAGGGGAGGTTTGTCACCCTAATGCCCCGCCTAAAGAGATCCAGACTGCGACAAGGGATGTTACGACCCCAGTGCCCCGCCTCGGATTTTTATTTGGAGGAGAAACAAGTAATGTCTAACTAGGAAGAAAACGTTCTTTGAAGGTGTTAGACATCCTATGTTCCCCGAAAACAATTTATTTTGGGTTTGAAAACTAAGTTAGGAAACTTGTGAAGTTGTTCGGAATTCTCGATGAAGAAACACTGATTTTGAGAAATGATTTTAGGAGAAAACTTTCTGTATATGTGAGAAGAACTTTCTGCGTTTGAGAAGAGTTTTCTGTGATGTGAGAAGAGTTTTTCCTTTAAAATTCTACAAAATGGTTTCTTTTGAAAACTTGATGAAGTTTGAATAAAATGGCTGTTTGAAATTCGAGAAAGGAGATACTTTGGATTTTTGAAAGGAATTTACAAGTCGGGTTTGAAGTGAATGTGTCAAAATTGAATTGAGTTGAGATTGAAAACGAATTGGATTTGAATTGGATTGGGTTTGAATTGAATGAAATTGGGTTGAATTGGATTTGGGTTGAGGTCGAGTTTGAATTGGATTGAGGTCAAGTTGGATTGAGGTTCGAGTTTGAATTGGATTGAGGTTCGAGTTCGGTTTGGATTGAGGTTCAGGCTTGAACTAGATTAAGTTCGGGTTGAGTCAAAGTTGGGTCAAGGTCAACATTTTTGGTCAAGGTCAATGTTTTTGGTCAAGGTCAACGTTATTGGTCAAGGTCAATGTTTTTGGTCAAGGTCAACGTTTTTGGTCAAGGTCAATGTTTTTGGTCAAGGTCAACGTTTTTGGTCAAGGTCAATGTTTTTGGTCAAAGTCAATGTTTTTGGTCAAGGTTAGACTTTTGGGCCAAAATGGCCTTGGGCCCCGAAATGGGCTTGGGTCTCGAAATGGGCTTGGGCCTTATTTGGAGTTGGGCCAAAGAAAAGAAAAAAAATGGGACTTACTTGAAGTCGGGCCGAAATAATGGGCCTTGTTTGAAATTGGGTTAAACATTGGGTCTTAGGCTTTTGATTTCGATTTGGGCCTTGGGCCTTTGATTCGAAATGGTTTGAATCAGATTTTTAAAATGGCCAAAGATGGGATTTTCAATTTGGACTGATTTTTTGATTTGGGCTGGGTGGGCTTTTGAATTCGAGTGTTGGGCTTGACTTGATTTCTAATTTAGGTCCGATTGGGCCTTATTGATTTTTGCTTCGAATTGGGCCTTGAAATGGGCTTTGAATTGAAATGGGCTTGGGCCTCAAAATGGGTTTGTGATGAATTGATTTTTGGGCCCGATTTGGTTTTGGGGCCTAATTCAAATTTTGAGGCTTATTTGGAATCTGGGCCTGATTAGACCTAGTGGGTTGAATTGGACATTGGAAATTGGGCCTTGGAGTGCCCTTTTTATTTGAACCAATTAAGGTTTGGGCCGGATTGTTGTTTTGGGCCGGATTGAAGATCGGGCCAGAATGAAATTGAATTTGTATTTGGATTTGAATTTATTTTCTTTTTTGGGTAAAGTTTTTTAATGAAATTAAGGGGTGGTTTGGGATAGGCTTTACAAGTGTGGAAGGTATGATTCCCCACAAAGCAAATAGAAATGAGCTAGCTGTGGGGTACCTTCAAAGGCTTAAAAAGATTCTCAAAGTTTGGAGGATATTAGTCCCCACCAAGCAAATAGAAATGAGCTAGTTGTGGGTATCCTCCAAGACTTATCATAAATGGATGACCTAGGAAGCTATCTAGGGTTAACAGTTCTATCAAAACAAAAAGAACAATAGATAATAAATCTTACATTATAAACAACAAAGCAATAAACCACCAAGCAATGAAGCGAATCTTCCAAACTTCAAGCATTGAAAACACTAACAAGTCTCAAATTGATTACGAAAAATCATGTGAAAAGGTTAAAACAGATAAAAGCAAGATAATGTCAAAATCCACATCAGTGTGCAAAGGGGACGATTAATATTACAAATAGTTCAGTTCCATATCAAATAACCATCCGCCCAGGGCACATATCTAGCTAGGCACATGAACAAGTTATCGAGTTGTAATCAGGAATAACCGACCAGTCGGGTTTCTAAACCCATGAGAGAACAAGCCCGAGGCGCAATAGATACAGTATTCTCATGGTCCAAAGTCGAAGCGTAGGTCCAGCCCGCACAGCACAGATCATCCCCACATGTCCAATATATGTACCTCGTCAAATTCATGAAACACAAATGGGTGAATGAATATAATGCGTAATGAGCAATCAAAGATCGGACATAGCTCGAAATGTATCCCGGCTCAAGATTTCACAATTCAAGATCAATAACCGAGAGCACCTCGAACGACCGAAACCGACAGATAGGATGCCAAACCAGAACTTAAACAGACAGTTCCTGCCTCATGTAGAAATCCAACGCGAAGTAGATTGATGTGGGTCAGCAAAGCGTGTAGCGAATTATGTCCAGAAGCCACATATTACAGTAAAGTAATCAACAAACAAAATAAATCCAGATTATTTCGACAATCACCAAAGCCAAACCGTAGAAATTCGTCAACGATTAGGTTCCCGAATCCAGTTCAAAGCCAGCAACAAGCACCAAAAGTTAAATTCAGGCATGGGACAAGAGGATGAAACATAGACACCAGAAAGAAATTTGTCAGCAACAGGATTACAACCTGAAAGGGATCGACAGATTCCGTCGAAGAAGCTACCAAGTCCGGATGAACTGGACATTACCACTTGGGATTAGAGAGGTCAAGAACTTCCAACTAGAGCTCAGAGTGATAGAAAGCTCGACATCGTCCTCAGAAGGAGGAATAAATTTAAAAGAAAAACGAAATGCTTGGTATAGTAAAAGAAGAAAAGCCAGAAATAACTCCCTGTATGAGTAATCCAGAAACCCACGAACCACGAACCCTCGGTGGGTTTGGGTTTGTACAGAGTTCGTGCGCAGTGTAAAAGAAAGAAACAAAGTAGAACGGTTGTTCCTTGTTCGCGAGGTAGGTTGTAGAAGTACCGTCGGGGTGGAGAAATGGAGAGGGCCGGGGTAGATTTACTCGTTGTTCACCGGTTTGGTAGTGAAGATAATGAAGAGATTGAGGTGGGAGCATGGGGTTTCATTTCGCCACCTAGGTTGCAGAGTTATCGATCGTGAAGCAGATGCACAAAGAGGTGGAACATGGGTGTTTTTGTTTCGAGATTCGAAAGCAGAGGGGAATTGGAGCCTTCTGGTGGAACCGCACACAAACGAAATGGGTTGGAGACCATATGCTCCTGTAGATTTTTTGTTTCGAAGAAGAAGATTGAGGATGAAGGTGAGTGAGCAAAAGGATGGGAGGCGGATCGAGAGAACCGTTGGGAGGAAGACGGATGAATGTTCGAGACAACAAATTCAAGGTGGCGGCTGTTCTAGAGCTTCAGGCGAGGGAAAGGTGCCAATGGTGGTAATTCTGGGCGAAGAAGACGGGACGGTGGTGGTTTTAGACAGGGACGGGTTTTTGCATACGGGAAGAAGAGCTTGAGTCGATGAATGTAAGAATTCTCTGGAATGAAAACGGTAGTTGGTGGCTGGATAAAAAACCGTCGCTACAGTAGGGTTTTTGAGTTGTGGGAAGGAGATGATCAAGCCGGCCCTGGCTACTGTAGCCTCCCTAAGTTTTATTGTTGTTGTTGTTTTATAGAGAATTGATTAGGGTTTTCATGGTGTCTTGAGAGAGTGGGCTGGTATGTGGAGGTATTGGGCTGAAAATAGTATGGGTTTAAGGAATTGGGCTAGGCCACATTTCAACCAAGTGTGGATTGAGTTTGAAAGTTGAAAATGAGTGTGTATAAATAGAAATGAAAATAAAAATACTAATGCTAACAGTAGAATAAAATAAAATATAAGAGAAAGTGGATAGATGAGTAAATAAATAAATAGAATATAAACAATAAAAAATAAGGTAGTAAAATGAGTGAATAAACGAAGAGAGACGATTTTGAAACTGGACTGTCGTTGGAAATTCATTTTTGAAGAATTGTTTTTTTTAATTGTTTTGAAAAAGATTATAAAATGATGGTTTCGTCTTAGCACGCACGCTAATATGTTTTGAAAAAAGAAAGGCGACGACCCCTCTTATTATTTCGGAATTCGCTGCTTTATGGGGTGAGAATTTTTGGTGTCTACAGGGTGGGGCATGTAATTTCTTGTATAACCTATAGTTTTAGGTCTATATATTTCTGAACAGACCCTTGGTCTGTTTCAATTTATTTTTCCGCCCCATAACTACCCTTATTTACGGTTTTGACCCAGTTTTCATAATACATACTTTTTAATGTTATAAAAACTATATATTATACACATTTCTTGTTATAACCTTTTATATCATTCTAAAAATCACCAAACTTTATACAAATGTTATAAAGTGTTATATTTACTTTTTTGAACCCAAACTTTCGGTAAAGCACATTGATACCCCATAAGTTTTGTAAATTTTATATTTAACTTATAATGTTACTATATGATCATAATTTAATTATTTATGTCACTAGTTTTGGTCAAGGCTCCTAATATGGTCAATATTGACCTATTGACTACCAGTTTGACCACAAGTTTTATTAATTGCAGTTTTGACCCAATACTTTTCAGAAATTACATGTTTGACCCTAAACTTTATAAAACTTAATAAAATTCATTTTAATAGTTTTTAAGGTATGGTTTTCGGCTATAATTAATATTTAGCCTCTAAATTTTATTTAATTCCAAACTAACCCCAAATGATCTCGTTAATGTTTAATTTAAATTCTAAACTTAATTTGAACTTATTATAAACATAAAATCAAATGGCCTAAAGTACATGGCCTTATTACAAACCTTAACTTATAAAATAAAGGGAAAATTACATACCCAACCCATGACGTTTGACGAAATTTCACAATCCACTCACGTGGTTTTAAAAATTACTTTCCCCACCCATGTGGTTTCCCCTATTTTACATGCAGCAACTTTTCTAATTTTTGTTCAATTCAAAAGATGCTTAAACGTTTTCCGAAGTTGATAAAATTTTACATAGACGATGCTAAAGTGTTATATTTTGGATTAGTGAAAAATCTAATGTTTTTAAGCTTAAATGTGACATGTGGGACCCAATGAACATGTCACATGTTTCATTGGGTCCCACGGGACACATTTAAGCTTAAAAAACTTCAGATTTGACATAAGATCAAAGTATATCACTTTAGCATCATCCATGTAAAGTTTCATCAATTTTGGACAACGTTTAAGCATCTTTTGAATTGAACCAAAATTAAAAAAGTTGCTGGATGTAAAACGGGGGAAATCACATGGGTGGGGAAAGTAATTTTTGAAACCACGTGGGTGGAATGTGAAATTTCACCAAACGTCATGGGTGGAACATGTAATTTTTACATATAAATGTCATAAAAGACATAAAACTCATGGCTTGGTACTAATTTTCTAGATATGTTATAAATGTGTTTTAACTATTTAATTAATTCCTATGACATTATATGTCACATAAACATTAGGTTAACTAACCAAAAATGTTGTACAATCTTTTAATATATAGTTTGGTCATTTTAAGCCTTGTAAACTCATGGCTTTTATGGTTTATATCCATATAATTATAAATTATATTTGCCACTTATATTATTTTTCTATGACATTATAAGTCATTAATAAGCTAATTAAGCTAGCCAAATGTTATACAATATTATAGTACATATTTATGTCATTTTACACCCTTAATGCTCTTGGTAATATTTTAATGTGTAACAAATGACATAAAAACTTTATAATATGTAAGTTTAGTATTCTTACTTGATTTCAAAGCACTTAAATCAGCCAGCCTAACTTCAATGCTCATGGCTACACATATACATATGTTTAAGTTAGTTTTTTTGAACATAACTCACATATACATTTGATTTACACATTATTAAGGTAGTAATTTAGCTTACTTTGACAAGCTTTCTGACACCCTTGTTCTTTAGCATTTGGATAGAATGTTCCCATGGTTTAGACAACCATGCGCCCCCATGGTATGGAAAGAAAAACACTTGCATTAGTCTAATGACATTAATAGCTATTTTAGGTATATTACTAGCTGAAAATGTCATTATTTTACCTTGATAAAAGTAGGATTGTGTAGGTTATTTTACGCCTGATTATTTGAATCCCAAAGAGGTGTTATAACACCATTCAAAGCAAGGAATGCAACCGCATGTACAATGTAGGAAGGGCTAAGTTTTTACCTTTAGAAAAATGCCTTTTAATGGAGTTTCTAGCACCATTTCAGCCAAGACTTGAAGATATACATAGATATACTGAAAGAATACATAAAGAGGAGCAAAACAAGCTTGAGAATTGAAGCTAGCAAACCGGAAATGAAGAGAACAATATTTACAAGCTTAAAACACATTTTTACCTTAATATGTTACTTAAGCTTTCTTCCCCTTGATTTATGTGTTCCAGCTGAGATTAGTACCTCCCTTTGAGCACCAACTCACCCTAGAATGATGGATGGAAATGGGAATGGATTACACCATTGGAAGGAGGAAGAAAAGGGGAAGAGAATGACATATACCATGTCTTTAATGGTTACCTTAGTCAAGATGAGTTCCTCCTTGAAAGACTGGTGTTGCTCACGGTTGAAGAGGAAGAGAGGAGCTTATGAATGTGTTCATACGGTTGGAAGAAGGGTAAGTGAAGAAAGAAGACTAACTTTGCTTTTTAAAGTAATATAACATTGGAGACTGAATAGTACTTAGGCGAGTCATTAGATTGGTAAGATATTTATTTGGAGGTTGCTTCATGAAAAGGAAACCCTCTATAGCAGGCGGAAGTACTTGGTCAAGGCAAGAACACTTATCTTGACCCTTTGACTAGATTAAGTGTAAAATGTGACAAAATGCCCATTTTAAGGAATAGTCTTTGATGACATGTTATTGGATATTTTGAGGTTGTATAAGGTCAAGGGAGACCCCTTATATGGTCGGAAATGGATGGTCAAGGTCAAAGAACAAGTATTGACCATTGACTAGATGAAGAGATTAAGTGTTATTTTGGTACTATTCACACTTTAAATCATCATTTTTGATTTTTTTGAAACTCTGAATTAAAACTTCTAATGTGGTACATTATCACACATGATTTAATTAATGAACATGCTCCAGTCTCAGAAGTTGGCCGAGATCAATAGATTTGAAGCTAGACACAAAAATGTGTTTTAAGGAGTTTTAAGACACATTTTGTGTTTTAACTTGTTTCTGAGGTCCGTTTTCTCTGGGATTTGTTATAATGTTCCTTGCTTGATTATGAAGCTTAGGAATCCACTATGGACTCTAATGGAGGTCACAAAACCTTTAAGGTTCTTTAGAGCACATTTTTGCCCTAAGTGACTTTTAAGCATGTTAGTGCTTGTTCTTTGATTTTGGAGTCTTGTCCAATAGTTTTATTATGTTCATTTATGAGTTAATATGATTAGTAATTAAATTTGGATCCTAAGGAGTTCATTTGGGTATATATTTGCCATAAATGGTCAAAGGGTGTAATCTTTGCTTTATGGTGACCATTGCTGTTTAAAATAGACTTTTAAGGCATTTTAGGCCTTAATGTACTTTATTATATTTTTAATCAATGTTTAATTAGTTAGGGGTATTTCACAACCCTCCTGCCTTTTCCTCATTAATAGCAGCCCATTCCCCATTTAGAAAGGGGAGGGAGCATACGTTCAAAACATGCTCACACTTGTACTCTCTTCCTTACTTATATTCTCACAATTCTACTAAAACCTATATCAACCCCTGTGGACTAGATCATTCAAGATCAAACCACGTAAATCTCTGTGTCTTTTTCATTATCATTAATCGTAACTCATAGATCTCATATCATCTCACCCCTACAGAGTTAATCTAAACCTACAACACATACTACACCCTAACAGATACCTTCACGGGACAAATTGTCTTCTTAAAAAAATTCCCTCGTATTTTTTAATAATTGAGAGGCATAAAGCCATTATAAAAAAATAAACCGCCTTTATCACATAGTAGCAAGATACAAAATCATCCTATCTCATCCATTATCTCATACTTATGATTCTAGAAACCAAACATACGACAACATACACTAGAACTATCTTCCTGTAGTAACCTCCACCCATCCTAACTACTAGTTAACATTCATCGCATTGACGTCCCACCTCTATTGATCTTAGTTGTGCTAATCAACAAGAAGAAATCGGCGGATTACATTTGTGACAATTCAACTGAGACAATCTCTTGCAACAACCAACATAGCTACCCTCAGTGCATTTTGTTGTCAAGTTGTAGCCGAGGCAAAATCTCTAGGTTTTAGGTGATCCAAAAATTCTGCATCATATCTAAAGCACCCCTGCTCCAATTACAACACTCCACAGTACAGTAGTGGCATCAAAACATACTTTTCCAACACTTGACTAAATTAGCCCTAATTATATTCTTTTGGAACCACCCCTTCTTCCAAATTAAGCACATTTCTAGCAGGCTACACACTCTGTTTGTGCTTGTCAAAACAAGGGACTATACTTGTCACACTTGTGTACTTTGGATTTTTTTAATTGATGAGTTATCTAACATCATATAGAAACATAATTGAAGGTTAGGTCACATATACAGAACAATATATACATAACCAATTGAGAAGGGAAGAAATGGTATCAAGCCAGAACAAGACACGTAGAACTTCCGGCCGCTCTAGCTGGATGAGAATAGAGATACATAGAGCATCCGGCCGCTCTAGCCGGATGGAAGTAGAAACGCATAGGGCATCCGGCCGTACCCAGCCGGATGAAAATAGGACTTAGGCAAGACAAAATATGGCACAACCGACCGTCTGTGGTCGGCCAAAGATACTAGGAGAGGGTAGAATTGTACTTATACATGTAAAGTACAGGCTGGCACCATGAAACCAGGCCCAAAATACTATAAATAGGGGTGTACCCCCATGAAATAAGATACACAACATTTGGCAATCAAACTTACACTAGGTTCCAACTAAAGGCTTTCTCTCTCTCTCTCTCTACTCTCACGAGCTTCTGTAATCAAGACCAGGTAATGTAGGATAGTAAATCAGATCGGATTGTATTAGGATGCAGTAGACTGTTTCATTTGGCGCCGTCTGTGGGAAACGAACAGCAAGAAGCGACCACGAGACCACCTAGAAACAGGGAAGTAATCTGTGACGATTTGTAGTGGAAATCCTGAAACGACTAATGACATTTTTTGCAGGATCTGAATACGAGAAATGGCTCCAAGATCAAAGAAAACACCGAAGAACGCCACCGAGGATGACAATCGCGTTGAAGAAGAAATGAGCTCGGAGATGCCAGAAGCCATCTCCAAGAAAGATCTCGAGGATATGCTAAAAGGACTAGTCAGATCGATTGACGAAAAGATTGTAGAGGGAAACGAGACTCTACAGCAAGAATTAATGCAAAGAGACAGGAATATCAGAAGAAATGGGACGAAATGACTGAGGCCATAGAGCAGCTGAGAAACAAAGATTCCAGAGGCAGTAATGGCGAAGAAAGCAAAGATCGGAAACGCAATTCAATCATTAGTGAAGAAGAAATGGAAGAGGATGACCAGATAGACATGAGCTTGTACCCCTTCTCAGAGCGGATAGAAGAAAGCAAAACTCCCGCCGCATTTCGTTGCCCCGGCGATTGAGAAATATGATGGGACAGGAGACCCCGCTCAGCATATTAAGAAGTTCATGTTTGCCATGAACACTCAGGGGATCAACTCCCTCGCTCTCTGCAATTTATTCCCCGGAACGCTTTCAAAGAGCGTTGGGATGGATCTCCACGAGACCGCCACAGTCCATCACGAGCTTCAAACAGCTGACTGAAGAATTCCAGCAATACTTCGCTGCGAGTAAGAGGGTTAAAAAGAAACAATAGAGCTGATGGACGTTAAGCAGCGAAAGGGGGAAACCGTGAAGGAGTACAGTGAACGCTTCCATAAGAAGGTCGAAATTGATGATATCGATGAGAAGATCTTGATCAAAGCCTTTGGTAACGGTTTGGCTCAACCTCGGCTTGCCGGAAAGATCGCAACAAAAGCACCGAAAACTCATGGAGTTAGCTGAAATGATCCATGATTTTTTGAAATCTGAGATAGCAAAAACAAGGCTAAGGAGCTAGCAGATAGCTTCAAGATCGCAGCGGCACCAGAGAAAAAGAAGGGCATGGAGGAAATGCCGGAAGAGGAGGGTCAAGATACAAGCCATATTACGGCAAGTCGACTGCCAGATCTTCCTCTCAGGGGCCACAGCATCAGGGGGGACCATCGTCTACATTGACCCAGGGAAATATGCTGCTGCAGTAAGAGAAGGATACCTCCCTCACCGAGAAAGCCGCCGCAAGGAGAAATTCTGGTTGCATTCTGCAATACCACGGAAACCGCAGCCACCGGACTGTAAACTGTGCTACCTTAGCCAAAGAGCTTCGAATCATTGAGGAGAATAAGAAGAAGGGAAAGCAACCAGCCGGAGCACAAAGGCAATACGTAGTCAACAGGGCGGAGGCCAGAATGCACCACGTGGACGGCAAGAGGAAGAGATTCACCCCAGGCTTGATCCTGGCAAATCGGTGGGTATGATAACAGGTCTGTGAAGAAGGAAAGCAAAAGTTCCTTCTCTTAGCATTCGAATTGCACATCCAGACAATTTCTTTTATGTTACTCCAAGAACATCCCTGATAATTTAGTATAACCTTTTGTAATCTGCTTTAAGATGAGAATCTTATATCTCCTGTTTTCCCTAAAATCTGAACATATAGAGTAAAAATGTTAAGTATCACGTTACCAAAAAAAAGGGACAGACTTTCCATTTTTGCATTTCTTACAGTGAACCCCCTCCTCCCAAAGAAGAAAGCTAACAAAACTTTCTCTAAGAAAACTCACAGGGCTTTTTTCGGAGGTAGGACCGCTAACCCCTAATGAAAGAAAAAGGCACATTCATCAAGTGCATCAGGAACTCCCGGAGAAAAGAAGGTTTTCCTCCAATCTTCTTCTCCGACGAAGATGAAGATGGAGTGCTATACCCACACAACGATCCACTTGTCATTCGTGCACAGGTAAATGATCGAATGATGGAAGGAATCCTGATCGATAGTGGGGCTGGAGCAAATGTCATATCAGCCGAGGCGGTTAGGAGGTTGGAAGTGCCTGAGGACCGAATCAAGCCATATTCGGCGGTTCTAGGAGGATTTGTAGGAGGCGTCTCTACCACGTCTTCCGGCAGTATAGACTTTACAATGACCCTGGGCCAAGGAGACGAAAGGAGAACGGAGAAACTCACGGCTTTTATTGTGCCAGGTCTGTCTGGATATAACATGTATCTTGGAAGGCCATCAATGCTTTCAAAGCCATACACAACTCATCACTTAAAATTGAAATATTTAACCACAAATGGGAAGGTGGTTACAATAAGAGGAAGCCAAAAGATGGCCCGAATGTGTGAATCCGCATCATGGACAGCCTTCCTAGCAGGAGATGGTCAAAACCGTAGGATCGGACAAGGAGTTCAAGGGAAAGTTACCTTCTTCCCCGGGGTCAAGTCAAGAAAAGAAGGATGTCAAACAACTCAAGCCCCCCCAGAGAGGTACATTTAAAATCTGACCCTTCTAAATTTTTTAAAATAGGAACTGCATTTGACAGTGGAGAACAAACTCACTTAATGAGGTTCCTGGAAAAAAGAAGGGCAACATTCGCCTGGAGCACGGACGAGATGCCCGGAATAGACCCAAGCGTTATCCGGCATGAGCTCAGGGTAGACCCTAAACATCCGGGTTAGGCAAAGAAAAAGGGTAATAGGGGAAGAAAGAGATTTGGCTGCACGAACCGAAGTCCAGAAACTCCTCAAAGCTGGATTCATCAGGGAGGTAACGTACCCACGATGGCTGGCTAATGTTTCATGGTCAAAAAGCAAACGGGAAGTGGAGAATGTGTGTGGATTTCACAGATTTGAATAAGGCATGTCCGAAAGATTTCTACCCCCTACCATCAATAGATAGATTGGTGGTTTCAACTGCTCAAAGCTCTGTGTTAAGCTTTCTAGATGCTTTCTCCGGCTATAATCAGATAAAAATGAAAGAAGAATTCGGAAAAAACATCCTTTATCACTTCAGCCGGAACATTCTGTTACAAGGTAATGCCTTTTGGATTGAAGAACGCAGGAGCTACCTTTCAGCGAATGATTGACAAAGTATTTTGTCAACAACTTTCCCGGAACGTGGAAGCTTACGTCGACGATATAGTCGTAAAATCCATCAAAAGAACAACACATGAAGGATTTAGAGGAAACGTTCGACACTCTGGACAAATACCAAATCAAGCTGAACCCAGAAAAGTGTGTATTCGGTGTAACCAAAGGGAGGTTTCTTGGCTTCATTGTTGGACAACGAGGTATTGAGGTCGATCCGGAAAAAAGTCAGGCAATCCTCAACCTTCCTCCTCCAAAAAATATCAAAGACGTCCAAGCCTTGAACGGGAGACTCACAGCATTAAGCAGGTTTTGTTCCAAGCTTCAGGAAAAATCAATCCCGTTCTTCAATATCCTAAGGAAGAACAGCAGGTTCCAATGGGGACAAGAGTGCATAGACGCATTTGAGAAAATCAAAGAAATGCTTCGGGATTTGCCTAAATTGGGCGTACCTGCCCCAGGCCAGGATCTCTACCTTTACTTGTCCGCAACAGATTGGGCAGTTGCAGCTGTCTTGATTATGGAAGAGAAAAGGGAAATACCAGTCTACTACACTGGTAAAATATTGAGCCCAACAGAAGGACGGTATACAAACATAGAGAAAATCCTGTTTGCATTAGTGGTGGCATCAAGGAAATTACGGCCCTACTTTCAGTCGCATCGAATCTTTGTCAGGACCAACTGGCCACTCAAGCAAATAGCTAACAATCCAAATGCGTCCGGCCGGATGGTGAGCTGGACAGTGGAGCTAACACAATATGAAATTCACTTCTTACCCAGAACAGCGATTAAAGCACAGGCCTTGGCAGACTTCATAACAGAAACAAACTTTGCAAGAGAAGAGAAACGGCTCCAAAACCCATACCCATCTTGGTTGACGGAGCCCGATGCAAAAGTGGGGCAGGAGCTGGAATAGTGGTACAAGCTCCGATGGACAAAGCCTAAATTACGCCTTCCGGCTTGATTTCGATGTTACCAACAATGAAGCTGAATACGAAGCCCTTCCAGGGTTTGGAGGTGGCCGCCGCCTAGGGGCAACAGGTTCCATAGGAAGATACCCTCTTTTTTTTTCCTTCCTATAAAATCCTGTTGAAAATAAAGCTCATAAAATTTAAACCTTTCGCAGAATTAGAGGTATACTCAGATTCCATGTTGGTAGCAAGACAAAGCGACAACATCTATGAAGTCAAAGAGGAAAGCTGTGGAGGTACTTGCTCAAAGTTCAGGAGTTAAAAGCAAATTTCCAAAGGTGTGAGCTAAAGCATCTCCCTCGTAGGAGAATGTTGAAGCTGATGCCTTGGCAAAATTGGCAAGTATGGCCGAAAAAGTACCCAATGAGGTATGGTTAGAAGTCAAGACTACATCAAGCATAGACGGGGCAAGTGTTTACAGTGGAACCAAATGATAAGGCAGAATCTTGGATGACCCCAATCATAGATTACATACGGCAAGGAAGGTTGCCGAAGAAGAAAAGGAGGCCAGGATAATAAAAAGGTGGGCCGCATCATTTTTCATTGAGAATAACCAGCTATATAAGCGATCTTTTGCAAGACCAGTTGAAGTGTGTTACCATAGCCGAAGGGGCAGAACTAATAAAAGAGGTGCATGATGGGCTCTGTGGAAACCACCAAGGAGAAAGGACCACAACGCACAAAATCCTGAGGCTCGGTACTTTTGGCCAAAAATGATGGAACATTGCAAAGAGTACATACAAAAGTGTCTCAAGTGTCAGGAACACGGGAACAAAATACACAATCCTCCGGCGGACAAAATCTATCCTCTGCCCAATCCCTTTTGCTATGTGGGGATTAGATATTGTGGGACCATTCCCAGAAGCTTCACCAGGGAGGTTCAAGTTCATATACGTCGCCATCGACTATTTCACAAAATGGGTCGAGGCAATGCCCACTATCTCTATCACGGCTAGAAAATCACAGGAATTCATCTGGAAATGTGATATGTTCGGCATACCAAAGACAATAATAACTGATAACGGAACTCAATTCAACTGCGAAAGCTTCCGGGAATTCTGTGAAGAATGGAAGATCGACTTAAGGTTCGCATCAGTAGCACACCCTCAGGCAAATGGGCAAGTCGAGAACGTAAATGGTCAGATAGTAAGGGCAATAAAGAAAAAACTCGATGAAAGAAAGGGAAAGTGGGCAGAGCTGTTACCCCAGATCCTCTGGTCTTACAGGACAACAGAAAGGGGGCCGACAGGAGAAACACCCTACAGACTAACATATGGTTCGGAGGCTGTCATTCCGGCGGAAATTGTATACCATCAATAAGGTGGGAATCATATGACGAAGAAGTCAACAATCAGGGAATACAGGATCGTCTAGACCTCCTCGAGGAGACTAGAGTGGCCGCCGCAGTAAGGATGGCGAAAGATAAATCCAGAGTTGAGCGATATTTCAACAAAGGATAAAGGAGCGGAGTTTTGCCCCAGGAGAGTTGGTTCTTCGAGAGGTTAAGCAGCCTAAGAAGCTAGAGCCACAATGGGAAGGACCATACGTCATACACCAAAAGACAGACGAGCTTCATACCGCCTGAAAAATGGAAGGGTACGAATTGCCGCATTCTTGGCATGGAGAATGTCTAAAAAAATTCTATGTATAAAACCTACGATTCATTAATAAAGAGGTATTATTTTCGAAAAAGAGCAAAAGTAAGCACCGGCCAAAGAGCCGCAGGCTATCATGCCTTGAAAGTAAGCACCGGCCAACGAGCCGCAGGCTATCATGCCTTGAAAGTAAGCACCGGCCAACGAGCCGCAGGCTATCATGCCTTGAAAGTAAGCACCGGCCAACGAGCCGCAGGCTATCATGCCTTGAAAGTAAGCACCGGCCAACGAGCCGCAGGCTATCATGCCTTGAAAGTAAGCACCGGCCAACGAGCCGCAGGCTATCATGCCTTGAAAGTAAGCACCGGCCAACGAGCCGCAGGCTATCATGCCTTGAAAGTAAGCACCGGCCAACGCCGCAGGCTATCATGCCTTGAAAGTAAGCACCGGCCAACGAGCCGCAGGCTATCATGCCTTGAAAGTAAGCACCGGCCAACGAGCCGCAGGCTATCATGCCTTGAAAGTAAGCACCGGCCAACGAGCCAGGCTATCATGCCTTGAAAGTAAGCTCCGGCCAACGAGCCGCAGGCTATCATGCCTTGAAAGTAAGCACCACCGACCAACGACCCGCAGGCTGTCATGCCTTGAAAGAAAAATCCAGCCGGACGGCTGTACTTCGAAAGAAAAGAAAAATCCCGGCCAGACGGCTATACTTTGAAAGAAAAAAGATTCGCCTACTAAAAACAAAAGTTCAATCACAAGCCACAAGCTTCTTTTATTACAAAGGTAAACACTTAACTAACATGGCTTGCGTAAGAAAACCATATGTACACCATTAAGAAAGAGAATGTCACAGTAATAAACAAATTAACTAAAAGAAGGAAGTACTCCGACAGACGAATAAGCAAAGATGGTGAAAAATATAACTTGTATTCTTCCCAAGAGCGGGGTAAAAACAATTACAAAATATTCAATGCAAAAGATCCGGCAAAATACAAAAAGTATATACCGGAAGAAAAACCCCTCTGAAAATAAAGAGAACTCATATTCTCTTTTTCTACAGCTAGTCTTCACTATCACCACTACCGGCAACGCTTTCAGAAGACTTGGATCTCTTAGAGACGCTGCACCCCTCCAACGCGGCTGGATGTTACTTCCCGGCGGAAGAAAAGAGGCTTGGCCAGCACCAAAGCATGTCTCTCCGGGGCTGCGGCAGAATCTCTCAAGCTCCAAGAAGAAGTTAGACCGCTGGGCAACAGCCTTGAACTCCAGCTTATTGTACAATCTCATCCAATAACTCACCCTTCTCAAGAAAGTGCTCCGAGATGGTCTGCTGGCAGATATCGACTATCCTGCGGCACTGAGAGGCGAAGGACTCCTTCAGATGAGCATTTATGGTACCTTGCTTCTGTATCTCCTCCTGCGATTGCCGCGAAAATGACATAAACCTGGCCACTTGAGACTCGAGAGTCAGGACTTGGGCTCGGTATTTGTCACGTTCGGAGTTAGCCATGACGCTCTCTTTAGCAGTATTCATCCGACCGTTCAGCTTCCGGAGGTGCTCCAAAAGATTGGCAGGGCTCAGGCCTGACCGGAACACAAGAATGGTAAGGAATAAAAGAAAGGAAAGAAGGAAATCAAAAAACCAAAATTTGAAACTCACCATGGCTCGGCAACCCAACATTCTCAACTTGAGGACGGGACATGGTTTTTTCCAGGTTTTTCACCCTTTCTTCCAGCCCGGTTTTTTCATTTGTCAAGGCAACCTTTTCTGCGGCAAGGGCCTCCTTCTCCTCTTCTAAGGTAGCAAGATCCCGGAGCAGACTGCTTCTCTTGATTAAGGAGGACCTTGACTGCTCTTCCAGTGCGGCCTTTTCCTCCGACAGGCGGTCAAGCTCCTGCATGAGCTTTTCCTTTTCCTTCACAAGGGCCTCATTCTCCCGTTGAAGAGCTTGCTTTTCCAGTTCAAGCGTTTCAGCCTCCTGCTTGTACGAGTTCCTCTCCTGATAGAAAAGGGCCTTGTCAGCCTGAAGAGAGTTCACCTCGTTCCGGTGAATAGAGCGCACCTGATCCAGCAAATGTCTAAGGTCAGAGGAGGCCCGAGTCAGCTTGTCTTTCTCAAAAAAAAGAGAAGAGATGGTTTCGTACCTCTATCAAAGTATTATCAGCTTCCACGATCCGGCTTTTTAGAGAAAAGTTTTCTTCTCGAGTTTCTTCAGCTGCAACTCATATTCATCACGCTGACGCTCGCATTCTCGCCGGAAAGCTGCAGATCCTTGTTTATTGCCTCAGTTCTCTCCTTTGCCTTGAGGTCAATCTCATACTGAACCTGATCGATATAAGTATCATGAGAGGAGCGGGTCAGCTTCAGTTCCTCTTCAGCATTATTGGCTCGGCTCTCCTCATAGCGAAGCCTGGATCGGAGGTTGCCGAAGTGAACCTCAGCACTTTGAGCCATGACATCACCTAAGAACAACACAATTCACAGAATTAAGGAAAAAGCAAAACAAAGGAGGAGAGAAACACAAAAGAAATGTGCTTGCCAACCTGAAAGATGCCCCCCACATCATTTCAAATACATCATTTATTGGGAGGGAATGCCGCATGATGGCATCTGCCCCCCCCCATCTCCGATCCTCCTGTTTGGTAGCAGTAAAGTTGCCGGAGGAGCAAAAATCCCGTCTGGGTGACCTGATCTCTTTATTGCCTCCTTCCAAACGGAGGAGTACTTGGCAGAGTCGCAGGATATCAAAGGGAGAGGGTGCCCACGATGATAAAACCACCCTTCCTTTGGGAGGGTCCGGTATAGGACTCCTGAGCAGGAGGAGGAGAGAGGAAAGAAGCTATGATGTCCTCTCTCTGCTTACTCCGGAGCTCAGGATTCTCAGGCACCTGACGATACTCCATTGCTCTATCCCGTGCCGCATCCATGGCCGCAGCAACATCAATAGAGAATGAGGCTGAGGCCTCAGGGTCACCAGAGGTTTGTCCCTCTCCTAATGTCCCTGGCTGTGGGGCCTTCGGCTTTGACGTAGTTTTCTTTTTGAGTCTTTGCTTGGCAGAGCAGGGGCTGCCGCAATAATAAAAACATTCGGTATCAGAAGGCTCAAATGTATACAAAGCTGGAAACAAAAGGATACTAAAAAAGAAGCAAAAAACAAGGAAAAACGACAGAACAACCAAAACCTTCTTCAGCCGGAGGATCGGAGCCGAGTCCGGGCGCCTCCAATGTGTTCTCTTGGATAGGATCTGAAGAAAAGTAACCCGACAAATCAGGAAACTGCTCGCAAATCGGGGTCGGATGACCAGACTCCGCCCCAGGCGAGAACCGAGGTCTAGACCCGAACCAGGAGTGAGGGGAAGAAAGACACGATGCCCGGACTCGGGGATCACGTGCCAAGTACCTGACAATCCGGCGGCGGCATGTTCAGGGGATTCCACCCTTTTCTTTTTCTTCGAATGACCAACTTGGTCATCTCTGCTTTCTTGCCTGGAGCGCTTTGTAGAAGAGGGAGCATTCTCCAAAAGCTGCTCAGCCGCACTAGTAGCCGCATCCAGAGTATCATAGTAATCAATCTTCTCGTCACCATTCTTGAAGGTGACGAAGTTCCAGTTGTAGAAAGGACCGAACTTGTCCCCCTTCTGGAAGAAATCTGCATACGACACACTAAAACGATAAGGGAACCAATAAATACAACAAACTTCTGCTAAAAATTAAAAGCACTTACTGTGATAGGTCTTCAGAGAAGACAGACGTGCTTTTGTAAAAAACGCCTCAACAGTCGGCGGTTTTTTGTTTTGTGCCCTCAGAATCTTTGAGATAGGCAGCTCGCCGGAGGAGTTGGGGGACAGATCACTGGCCTTTACAGACTTCAGCGCAGTATGGGACGCCCAAGACTCGGCCGGATGGAGGGACGATGACGAACCACCGTGAGCTCCACTCATGAACTTTCTTGTAGTCGAAAAGGGAGTGTCCGGCTTTCGCAATTAGGGTTAAGCTGTCGGGGTCAACCCTAACCGTGAAGACTCGGGCGAAGTCAGTACCTTCCGGCCGAATCCTGCTTTCCTCGCAAAGAGAAACAAAGGCATGGAGATGCGAAATGGCCTTTGGATGGAGGTGAGCAAGAGAACAGCAACGACGGAGAAGGAAGCCCAAAACGAAAGGGTGGGGGAATGGTCAGGCCGGAACGGAAGAAATCAGCATAAACCACGTACCCACGGCCAAAATCATCATTGGGGTGAGAATCAGGGGACGACAGGTAAATCTGAGTACCGAGGGGAGCTTCGACATGCCTAAGGCAGTCGCAAAGGGCGGAGAAGTCGAGAGAGGAAGGAGAAGGCTCCGACCAGACAAAAAGGGCCTCTGGAACTTCAGGAGCGTGGGGCGAAAGCCATTGGGGGAGCGAGAGCCCTGAATCGCTTCAATGGCAGGTGGAAAATTTGCAGCAAGCTTACTCTTTTTTGCAGCAGAGGTAGACATTGTTGAGCTTGGCACAAAATTGAAGTTAAACGACAGTGAAAGGAAGCGAAGAGCACGGTAACAGGAAGTGGCGAAAGAAGAAGATAGTCGAAGCGAATGGGCAGAGGAGGAAAAGAAAGAAGCTTGAAAACTCAAACTATAAGGAAAGTTTTCCCTCGCTCAAACAAATAATGCACAAACAAAAAACACCTTTTTGCAGAGGAAAAGAAAGGGCCACACGCTTCCTAAAGACGCTTCCGATGATTAGTCAAAGAAGGACCTTACGTATCCTACACCAAAAACCGACGAAAAATTCAAAATTGGTACACAACAGGTTTGAGTCACGAGCTTCGCACGTGGCCAAAAAGAAGTTCCTTTTCTCCAGTATGAAGAAAAAGAACTTGTGGGACTGGGATAAGGAAAAGACGAAGCACGAACAGACCAAGGAGCCTCAGTTGGCCGCAGTTGCAAAATTAAATTTTTCGCCAAAGCACAAGACACAGAAGTTCTATTTTTCTTCACCAAAATTCAGAAAGAACTTGTGGACTGATGAGAAGGGAAGAATGGTATCAAGCCAGAACAAGACACGTAGAACTTCCGGCCGCTCTAGCCGGATGAGAATGAGATACATAGAGCATCCGCCGCTCTAGCCGGATGGAAGTAAAACACATAGGGCATCCCCGTACCCGCCGGATGAAAATAGGACTTAGGCAAGACAAATATGGCACAATCGACCGTCTGTGGTCGGCCAAAGATACTAGGAGAGGGTAGAACTGTACTTATACATATAAAGTACAGGCTGACACCATGAAACCAGACCCAAAATACTATAAATAGGGGTGTACCCCCACGAAATAAGATACACAACATTTGGCAATCAAACTTACACTAGGTTCCAACTAAAGGCTTTTTCTCTCTCTCTCTACTCTCATGAGCTTCTGTAATCAAGACCAGGTAATGTAGGATAGTAAATCAGATCGGATTGTATTAGGATGCAGTAGACTGTTTCACCAATCGAAAGTAGTTTCTATATAAGCTATACTGTGTGTGAATGTGGAAACGTTGTACACATTCAAACAAAAAATAGATGAACACACAAAATAGGTAGATGTACTTTGAGCTAACTTTGACAAGCTTTTTAGGGACAAATCGTCTTCGGCAGAACCTTTTTTCATCTATAGCCAAAGTTGACCATGTATTTCCTATGCCTCACTGTCAAATCTAAGCAAAACGACAAACTTAAAACAAGAATAAGAAAATCAAGGTTGAAAGGTAGAAGAAGAAATACGAGAAAAGATAGAAGAGCAGGATCCACAATGCCAAATAAGGGGAAATGATTATCAAGCAAGGGCGTACCACAAGGATAAAGTCTGGTTTTGGGAGAGAGAGATAATAGAAAGTTGAAATTATGACTATACCCCTCAAATTGAAGAGAAAAAAAAATACTTCATTGCCACAGAGGAGCTGACTCCAGCGATTCTAAATCACGTCTTTTAATCAAAGATGTCTTGAGTTCGAATCCTTAGAATCCCCCGTTCTCGGATGCAAGCTATTGCATCACCCCTATGGATTTACTTAGGCGTCGTTCGCTCCCGACAAATCGTGGTCTTCTACGAATTGCTCCACTTTGAAGACACATATCACTATCTGATCGAATAATATTCTAACTCAATACATATGTCAAGTTACAATTTGTTAACTGCAGGTAGATTAAGCAAAAGCTTATAAACCAAGCTTTAGGGAGCGTTTGATGTCGGCGAAAAAAAAAAAAAGCACCAAACGCAACTATTACTGCGTTACAAATAATCCACCTGCAATTAACCAATCACTAGCTCAGGATGGTTTAATTGGTGGGTTCCATTGCAAAAAAGGACCTATATTTGTCCAACACCTGTACCGGTTTCTCTAGGATGTCACATCTGCTTTTTTTCACGCTGAACGAACGACGCCTTATACACAAAACTCCGAACACGCCCTTAAAATACACCCTAAAAATAGGGCTACAAATTCTCACGTATAAAAAAAAGAAAAGAAATTCATACTATTTAAATCATTATTTGATAAAACAGGAAAATATAAAAATCTAACATGATAATTAATAAACAAGAAATAAAATTTATTTAAAATTAGATATAGAATCATTTTTTATCGATTCAAATACCACGTGTAGGTGCTAAATTGAAGGAGGAATAGAAATGTGGAGATGCCTTTTTTGAAAAAGAAAAAATATACTGAGGCAAGCAACCGAAACCACACTCGCGCGGGGAGAGAAGATGTGGATGTGTTCGAGTGATTGCCGTTTCGTCCAGCGTCCTCGTCTTGTTATACCGGCGTTCTGCTTAAACCTTTGCAAGCAATTTGTCTGTCTCCTCCCCCGAAGTTGTGCTGTAGGAATTAAGATAAATAGTATTTTGGCTGTGGGGATTCGATCTTCCCGACTCTATATCTGCCGCCTGTCAGTAAACGATCAATCAATCGATTTGAACAAAGAAGCAGCAGTCTTTGGTTTGGCTATTGCTTCGATGGGGGATGATGCGAGCAGAACAAAAATAGAAGAGCAAGTTTCGAGTGTCTTGGAGCAGGCTAAAGAGTTGCAGGATGCTGCGGCATCTCTTATCTCAAAGGCCTCCAAAGACGAGCAATCCCTCCGCCAGCGAGCCCTTGCGCTCGATGCTTCCATCCTCAAGCTTCGTTCTTCCATTTATTCCCTTTCATTCGATAAACTCTTAGATCCAAAGCTTGCGGAAAAGGTTGCTTATTGTTATTATCGTCAAAATTCCTATTTTTTCTGTTGATTTGTCAGATTTTAATGCAATTAGATACTTTTAGGGTTGCTTAGATGTTCGATCTTCAAATCGTGCTGTTTTTTACTCCCTGCAGCTCGAAGACGAGTTGAACCGAGCTAAATGCATCCTAGTCGATGGAGACGCCTCTTCCTTTCTTCCCGGCAAAGCTCAGGGTTAGCGTCTTCATCTCTCTCTCTCTCTCTCTCTCTCTCATTTTGTCCTTACTCTCCTTATTCATTACGTCTTCATATCGAAAAAGAAACTGAGCAATTGTGCCGTATACCGCTGCATGTAATTATATGCAGGGCGCTTTCTAAAGATGTTTATTGGCCCTATCAATGTCCGAGCTACGAGGAAAGATATCCAGTTGAAAGTTAAAGAGGAATACAACAGTTTTAAGGTATATATGTCTCCCTGATCCCTCAGTCTTCCCTTTTTCTCCCTAACAATTACCTTAAAATGTCTTCAGGTCTGAAACTGTTGCTTTCTACTCTAAATTGCTATTTCATTTTGATAGATGGTATTTAAGTGTAACCTACTTTAGTGCTTGATCATATCATTCTATCTCCCTGATTCATGGTGCATTATAAACCGTTCTCCATTTCTTATATTTATTCTTTGATTTAAATGTGAAGTCATTAGTCGGATTCTACTAATTTTAACTTAGTTAAGTGTAAATTTGCTGAATTGGTGGAATCGTATGCCCTATTATTTGTATCATTGTTGTTCATAATTATCCTTGGTGCACAGCTTTTTTGGGCTAGTTCTACTTTCTATATCTTCGTCATGAACCATTGTTGTCTTGAATTATGGCTGTTAACAATGGAATCCATAGTGGTCTTCTTCTTGCAATTAGGAACAACTGACCATTGAATACTTGAGCAGGATAGAACTGCTTTCCTCTTTCTCCTTTTCCCATCAATGCTGCTGATACTTAGATCTTGGATTTGGGAGGGATGCATGCCAGCATTTCCTGTTCAACTATATCAGGTACCCATTAATTGTGTGTTTTCTTTGGGATTCCTCTTTGTGGACTTATTTCAAACTTGAAAGTCTATGCTTAGTTTGTGTATTCAAATTCTTTTCAGGCATGGCTTTGTTCCTTTATACAGGATTAGCTTTGAGGGAGAATATTCTGAGGGTCAATGGAAGTGATATTCGCTCATGGTGATGAATCTGTCTTCCGGAACAGATATCTCTGAAGTGCTCCTTTTTGTAGTTCCCTTTTCATGTAGGTAATATCATTTGATATCTTTGATTTTAACCTTTCAGGTGGATATATCATCATTATTGTGCTATGGTGATGGCTCTGTTGTCTTACATGGGAGGTAAAGGGGCAGCCACAATGTGTCCAAAAGCAGGTATGTTGTTTCAGTGCATGTATGCTAGATGTCTAGTTATATTCTCTATAGTCTCACGCAATATGTATAAGCTTACATATTATATGCTGTTCTGTTTATATTTTGGTGATTCTGCATTTTTAATTATTAAGGGGAAAGAAAAAATAAAGGAACGAAAAATCATGCTCTCTATCTCCTCATTATGAGCTGCATGCAGAAGCTACCCATTCCAATCAGTGCTAGGAAAAAATATGAAGGATGTGAGCCCTGCTGATTAGTAAACTCTAATGACCTAGTAATTGTTAAGTGACTATGAATTATAGTTAATCAGACAATTCTAGGCTATCACAGCCATCTGATCAGTAGTTTGGAACTCCTATTGAAAAGCACTTAAATTTTCATCTGTACAGCTTCAATATTTTCCTGTCCAGCAGAAAAGTATTGAGCATAAGCTTTTTGAAGATCTTGAACTCTTGTACACACAGCCAATTCGTCCATCAATCCTATAGCATTTAAATAGGATGAACTTGAACTTTTAGAAATAGAAAAAAGTCTCTCTTGTAGAGGTTAAATACTACTCAAATGATATTTATTAACGCAATTTAGCAAGAGGTTGTTATCACATCTTTTTGTTAGTGGTAATTTGCCGCCCAATGCCTGGGTTAATAAACCATGATTACCAAACTCATAAAGCATATAATTAACTCATTTTATAGGTGACATATTGAAGGGAAAATATGTTCTGTTAACCTTACTTGACACTAAACTGGGATAGGGGAGTATATATTTTATTCACTTGGAAGTGGACTATTCACCCTTACTTTTTACTCGCCAGAGCACCAGAACCGAGGGGTGAAATCCCTTTCCAATCAAAGCCTTATTCAATTCCTCAATTACAATGCCCTACCCCTTAAACTTTCTACTATCCTCGTACCCAAACCTTTGTTGACCCTAATCACTGATCTTACCTAACAAGTTGTCCATAATACCTTGAGCCGAAACGAAAACCTTAAGTATGAGCTATTAACCATTGACTATAATGATGCCGTAATTACAAGCTTCTGACTTTTTGTCAGTGGTAGTGAACCTTTCAAACAATGACCGTTCCCCCAACAAAGCTTCCTTTTTCCTTGAGATGAAGTTCAGCATACAGCTGTTCAATCCTAAGAGCCAACTCAAGAATCCTCACATTTGGCATACTGGTCTGAAGCATCTCATTTGAATTCTTTTTTATGGCTATATTGTTGGTTGCCGATAGTTGGCAATCTGGTGACCACCTCTTGGGTGAGCAACCCACACGCAAGCAACCTACTCGATGATGATTCAAATGAAAATTCACCAACCTATTATATAGACTACCCCACCATAGGCCCTACACGAACAAACTCAATTCCGTACATAACAACTAAGAATAACGGCACATAATAAAAGAATAAAGTAGCAACAGCAAACTGCTCGACTAACAAACTCAAACGTCCGCACCCTTGTGACGGTAAACCAACCAGCTAGGATTATTATTATTTCTGCTAACAACAGTATCCCCCTCTCACGCAAGCCATGTCCACAAGGCTAGAATAAGTAACCTGCGCTCTCTTGGTCAAATCTATACTGCTAAAATCTCTTCTGGTTCAAACAAAGGTGCTTTAGTGGTTGATCCTTCAGGAAGAGAAGGAGAGACAACATGCTCTCCACCACCCGCTTAAGCTGGGAAATATTAAAAATTGAGTGCACTCGAGAGGAAGGTAGAAGCTCTAGCTTGTAGGATATGAGACTGAATTTTGCCACTATTTTAAATGTCCCATAGTAGCGTGGATAGAGTGGGATTAATCCGGGCCTGAACCAAAGCCTAGCGATAAGGCTTGAACTTTAGAAAAACCATATGCCCAACTTGAAACTCAAGCTCACGGCGGTGTTTGTTTGCTGCAGCTGCCATACGCTATTGAGCTCTGTCAAAGTTATAACGCAGCTGCCTTAACATCTCTGTACTGTCCTGGTGTGCTAAGGCTACCTTCGCCACCTTGAATTTCCTTGGCAAATATTGACACAAAGATTGAGAATGGCCGTAAACAGCCTTAAATGAAGTCATTTTTACTGTGACGTGGAAAGTGGTATTATACCAATATTTAGCCCAATGTAACCATTCCTCCCCTGTTAGGTTGCCTCAGAGCAAGGCATCTTAAATAAGTGCCCACACATCGATTATCACCTCTGTTTGTCTGTCAGTCTCCAGGTGATAGGAGCTACTCATTTTCAGTTTTGTTCAATGAGAAGCAAAAACCTCACTCCAGAAACTAGACATGACAATTTCGACCCAACCCGAACCCAACCCATACTTTTGTGGGCTAGGGTCTTGATTATTGACCCATCTAATTTTTGGGTTAGGTTAGGGTAATGATCTAAACCCATGACCCTACCTGAAACTTGAAAACATAGTTGTTAATAATAAAAAATGAAAATATTAATTCACATATATGTATATATATTTTCATATCAAACTATACCTTAGCCTTAAGCCTAAGTGCAGTTGGACTATCAAACCTTTAATAATATCGCACAATCTTAACTAAACAGATGACCCAACCAGCTGCATTTTAAACAAATGGTGCAACCTGACCTTAGCTTAATGTTGATGCTCTCATCTTGCAGACTCACATTCATCTTTCTTCTCTACGTTGTTGTTTATGTCTATGTCGCTCTTTGTCTCTGCTCAAGGTTTGTTTTTCTTATTCTCACTGCTATTACGTTCTTGAGAACATAGGTATATTTAGATTATCTAGAAGGGTGAACAAAAGTAGGTGATATATATTTTTTGTAAGTAGGATCTTGATTATAGACCTCTTAGTGAATTCAATGCGGATAGCGTGCTGCATAAAAGTTTCTTAACTGTTAGTAACGATTAGATGATTGTGATTGTACTTTTCTTAGGCATAAGCCCTCAGCTTAAATAGGTGTAATTATTTTAAAACTATTACTCATAGTTTGAAGCTTCGAGCTCTCAATTATAAATTATTTCTAACTTTAGAAGATTTGTCTTTAGTATATTTCTCTAATGCATAATGAAGATTTTCATTTTCGTTCCCCTTTTTATTAAGGGTACTAGGATCATGTGCATATCTAGATAGGATTCCTCCCCAACAGTGGTAGAGCTTTAGGCTCATATTGATAAAAGTAAACTTATGGAAAAAGTACGAGTTAATCTATTCATGGGAAATTGGTGTAGTCGTTTAGATTCTTCGCATAACATGGAATTCGTTTAAAGTTGGGTCGATCAAGCAATATTACCTCTCTTCCTTTTGTTTCATCCTAATTAGTGTGCCAGCTAGCATTCGATGTTTTTGGTTTTTTAATTAATTTCTACTCCTAATCTATCTAAATTGTTGTATGCTTAAAAAATGGGTTGGGTAGGTTGGGTTAGAGTTGAAGGATTTTAAATGGGTTGGGTTAGGGTTATGATTTTCTGACCCATCCATTCTTGGGTTGGGTTGGATAGATGATATTTTAAATGGGTTAGATTAGGGTTGATATCAACTCGACCCATCAACCCAAATTGCCAGGTCTACCAGAAACAGCTTAGAAAGACGAGATCTCGGTCACTTACAATCGACCTGGGAACACCATGTAGCCTTACAATCTCCTTAACAAATAAATCTACAACAAACTTGTAAAAGGGTGCTGAAGTCCTAAAAAATGACTGTACTATCTCAGTCTATCGATCACTCCCAAAATGCAGTCCACCCCATGAGATTTGGGAAGGCCGCTTATGAAGTCAAAAGGGATATCTTCCCACTCAGGCGCCGGAACTGGCAGAGGCCAATTGAGACTAGCCGCCACACGTCGGTAAGTGCGGTAAGCTCCAGAGTGACCGTGGGTTTAAGACCTTTGGGCTAAAAGCAGTTTGGGTCCTAGACAAGTAAGGAGTTATTTAAGCTAAGGGTAGAGTGGAAATTAGCTAGGGTTGCCCCTTATGCAAGGCATGTGCCTCCTGCTGCCTATTAAGGGAAAGTATGGACTAGGGTTGTGGTCATTAGGGCTGTCCATTTGGTTTGGTTAATTCGGTTATAACCAAAAACCGAATTTTTTTCTGTTTTTTTAACCGTTTTTCATAACCATTTTTTAAAATTTTGGTTTTCGGTTAACCAAATTTTATTTCAGTTCAGTTTTTGGTTATTGAAGAGAATATTTCGGTTAACCGAATAACTGAAATATTTTTTAAAATTAAATTTAAATATATAAATATTAATGAAAATTGTAAGTTTTCTTTTAAAAAATTCGGTTAACTGAATTTATTACGGTTAACCGCAACTAATTCGGTTTTGGTTCGGTTTTCGGTTTATTAGGTAGAAAAAAATTCGGTTTTAGTTATTTTGGTTTTGGTTAATTCGGTTATTGAACTGGATTTCGATTAATTCAGTTATAACCGAAAATGAATTTGTTTTTGAAATTTGGTTTTCGGTTAACCGAATTAACCAAATGGACACCCCTAGTGGTCATCCATGATTGTATTCCTCATTTAGCCACTAGTGGTTAGGCGGGTTACTCGATTTAGGCAGAGCCTTGCTCTGATTTTGTAAGAATTATTTTTTATCTTATCTCCCATATGTCTTCCTCTAGTCATTCCTATACTTTGCTTGTAAGCTGATGAGCTTTTGCTCTCAGTTTTTCCTATTATAAAGGTAGTCTTGAAGGTTGGATTACTTGTTGTTTGAGTTACAAATATCTGGGCTTCTATCAATTGGTATTAGAGCCTTGATTCTGTCTGTGGGTAGAAATGGCGCTTAGTCATCGGGAGCTTAGTGAAATTTGCTAAAAACTGGAGAGAAAAGTGAGAAAGTTGCGACAACTCACTGCACATTGGATATCCAAAGTGTCATTGAGGAAGGCAAAGGAAACACCGTTGCATCAGAATGAGAGAGAAGGGAAGTGCCTAAAGAAGTCAATCATCAATGAATTGGTAATGGAACTGTTAATGACTAGAGTTGTTCGAAGGCTAAGGGAGGGTAGAAGAAATAAGAGAAGAACAAGGAAGACCGAAACAAGGAAGGAGGTGAGACCAACCAGTACAAGGGTAGAACATCATGTGAGGTATGTTCAACACTCTGGTTTAAATAAGAATTTGGTTGAATCTGGTAAGAGTGGAAGACTGGGGAAGATCAAAGGAAAGAAGAGGGAGAAGAGAAAAGGGTTGAAAGAGAAGAAAAGGACAAAGAAAATTAAAATGTGCTCAAGTACCTAGGTTGGTGGTGGCAAACCGGGGGGGGGGGGGGGAGGGGTTACTAATGTCAAGAGAGTGGAGGTTGGAGAAGTTCCACACGAGTCAATACCTGCTACACACGAAGGATATGCGCCCTTAATTCCATTGGCAGTAAGCTGGAACGGGAAGAAGAGACGGAGGTTGAGGTGGATACAAAATGAAGGACGACATTGGCAGAACGCTGGACTCAAGAAGACGGGGCATGAAGTCATTCTCCAAGCGTGAAACTGGATACCAGCCATCACCTAAACCTCACTCGGTGCTAAGGGGCAGAACAAGGCACCCGTCAGAGATCAACGCCACTCTGAAAATTGTGTATGGAAGTGGCTGGCCAAACAGCCGTTGTCCCAAAGACTCAAAACCAGAGCTATGATAGGGGATTGGAGCTGTTTAGAGACAACCAGCTGGCCTTCACTAGCATGAGAAAACCTTCACCACTTTGGCAGCAAAAGAGAAATGAGAATGGTGGAAAAATTTTGAACGACGAACCAAAGGGGAGAAGGATATAAAAAAAAAGCACAGGGACGGCGTAGGTGGGTTGGCGACAAGGGGTTGAAGATGAGGTGTGGGTCGCTGACGAGGCTGTTAGGTTCTCTTCCTTCTTAAGAAGGATACGAGGATAGGCCCAGTCCTAATATTAGCAAGGGCCGAGCAATTAAAGAAGGGTTGAGAGTGAGATGTAGCTGGAAATGTTTTGGGCTAATATTGGATATCAGCCACTCATGGACACGTTGGCACAAAACATAATGATTAAAAAGGGGAGCTCAACATGTGGGGGACAACAAAAATATTATTAGTCAAGCTTAAGACTCTCAGGTTGGACACTTGAATGGGCCCAGTCCAATATTACCCATGGCCCCAGCTAAAGAGATTAGCGCGGGAATTGTAATTGGGACTCAACTTGGCCAATTTTATTAAATGAAAATAAGGCCCCACTATCTCATTTCCCAGCTTTTGGGATCAAAGTTGAAGTTTTATTCATTTTAAGGGAGGACCATTGTCATGAACTTTTCACAGGAAAGGAGTCTGAATATCCCCACATCTAGGCAGAAACAGAGTCTACTAATTCACGCCCCCTCCATGAAGATCTACAACTGAAATATTCAAACTTCTTCAGAACCAACGAAACTCCTTGGTATACCACCTTGTCCATGGCAGTCCAATGAGGGGGGATGATGAAGCCATATCACAGAAAGATCATGGGCAGTTGGGGGCTAGCAAGAGAGGGCAGAGAAAGGGGAAACAAATGCTAGGGCAGTAACCCTTGCTGCAACACTTAGAGGAGAACCTCCAGCTGGAGAACATGAGTAGTGACACCCTACTACTTGCACAGACTCTTCTTGGCGAGCACTGCCTTGGGGACAAGATGGTTGTTAACGTGGAAGGAATGATGAGACCGTGGGTTTGGGCCTTTGGGCTAAAAGCAGTTTGGGTCATTAGACAAGTATGAAGTTATTTAAGCTAAGGGTAGAGTGGGAATTAGCTGGGGATGCCCGTTATCAAGGTATATGCCTCCTGCTGCTGCCTATTTAAGGAAAGTATGGACTAGGGTTGTGGGCATCCATGATTGTATACCTCATTTAGCCACTCTAGTGGATAGACGGGTTACTCACTTTAGGCAGATCCTTGCTCTGATTTTGGCAGGAATAATTCTTGATTCTATCTTTATGTCCCCATCCGTCTTCCTCTATTCATTCCTATACTTTGCTTGTAAGCTAATGAGCTTTTGCTCTCGTTTTTTTCCTAATATAAAGGTCGTCTTCAATGCTGGATTATATGTTGTTTGAGTTGCAAATATCTGGGTTTCTATCAGACGGCCTGCAGGAGTGGAATGGAATTCTTCAAGCAGCTTAGGAATCCACTGGGAATTTGACTCACCCAGTTTACCCTACAATATATAAAGTGCCTTGAATGAGCTGGTAAGGAGGACGGCTAACCGGGTCTTTAGCCAAGTCTTCCATGATTCGCTGGAATAAAGGGTCTGTCTACACTTCTTGGATAATGGTTGCTGCCTCAGGCCAAAAAGGAATAGACACAACATTTAGCTCTTGCTCTTCCCCCATCCAAGACAGGGCATATGTGGCTTTGTTGGAACAATTAGACATATATTCTATATCAAAATCATATCCCAAAAGCTTCACCAACCAGTTTTGCTGGGCCGGAGCTGTAATAGACTGCTGAAGCAGGTGGCGCAAGCTGCTGTGATCCGTTCTAACTGTGAACTTTCGACCAATCAGATATGGCCTTCAATGTTGTATGGCCCACAAGGGCCATCAGCTCCTTCTCTATGTGGATTACAGCCTCTCCCTTGCAATCCTCTGCTAAAATAGGCTAGAGGTTATGCCTTGTTGCATTAGGACTGTGTTGATGCCGGTACCCAAGGCAACAAATTGTTGACAAAAAATCTGGTAAGGAAAGACCCAGTGCCGTGGTCCTTGCCCTTTGCAGCTGCTTAAAGGCGGCTTGTGCTTTGGTGGTCCAACAGAAAGGGCGAGAGTTTACTTTCTTCAGCAGAGAAGAGGGCGGGCTATTATACCGTATCCGCTGACAAATCTGCGATGGTATCCGGTTAATCCAAGAAATCCCCGAAGAGCTTTAATTGATCTGGGGACATGCCATTGAAGAATGCTGGATATGTTGGACGGGATCCATGGAAACTCTTTCCTGAGAGATTATGTGCCCCAAGTAGTCGATAGAACTTGTCCAAACTAACATTTCTTCCATTGGTATAGAACTGCTCACTCTTGAGACAACTTAAAATAGTGCCATGATGATCCAAGTGATCACTCCAAGAGCTGCTATAGACAAGGATGTAAAAAAATACCAGGACAAATTTGCAAAGAAAGGGTCAAACAATTCATTCATTGCAGCTTGAAAGGTGGAAGGAGCATCAGTGAGCCCAAACGGCTTTACTAAAACCTCGTAATGATTGGAATGGGTGCGAAAAACCGTTTTGTGAACATCCTTGTGGCCACTTTGATAACCCGCATGTAAATCGATTTTGGAGAAAAACCATGTCCCATACAATTCATCCAGAAGTTCTTGAATGACAGGAATAGGGTATCGATCGTAGCTTTCTTTAGTGCTTTGTAATCGACGCAGAACCTCCAACTTCCATCTTTCTTCTTGGCAAGTAAAATGGGGCTAGAAAATAGACTTGTACTGATCTGAATTATCCCCGCAGACAGCATCTCTGCCACCAATCGTTCGTTTTCATCCTTCTGAAGATGACCGTATCTGTATGGTCTCACATTAATACCCACCGTCTCTAGTAGTAGTGTAATATGGTGGTCTATTGCCCGTTCTGGTGGTAATTCTACAGGTTTGCCAAACACTGACTCAAATTATTGTAATAGTGTGCCAACAGATCTGGTGCCAATGGCTCCTGTTCTTGACACTATGATTGTTCTGCCCCGATATTCCACAATAGCAAATTGGTCTTCATTAAATCAGAATTTCTCAACAGAGTGGAGAGAAAGTGCTGCCTTAGTAACGAAGAATCGCCAGATAGGAGGACCCATTGTCCCTGCCAATCAAAAACCATGGTCAACTTACTCCAGTTGGAAACCACATCTCCTAATCTCTTGAGCCAAGCCATGCCTAGGATAACATCCTCGCCATGCAATGGAAAACGAAATCCATCCAGAGACATCGAAACTTGCCCAAAATCAATTTTCAGATCCTTGCAAACACCGTTAGGCAGCGTACATGTGCATCGCCCTACCGAACTCCAAACGGTTTAGTAGGGAAAAATGGTAATCCAAGCTTCGATATCAGCATGTTGAGCATGAAGTTATGACTGGCACCACTGTCAATCATGAGGATTATATCCTTGCAGGCGAGCTTTCTGTGGATTTTCATTGTTTTGGGCTGATCAAAGAGGACAGCAGAAGGTCCGGGAGAAATAGAGTAGGTAGGAGAAGAATCAGATTTCTCAGCGAATGAATCGGTTGGAACATCCAATTGAAGCAGCTTTGTTGCAGTCGCATCCATGGAGAACACCACTGGAGAGAGTTCCTTGTTCTCAGCGAGGATGAGGGTGCGCAAGCCTCGGTTTGGACACTGGTGAGTTGAAGAATATAGTCGGTGACATCGAAAACACAATCATCGAGCATGAAGGTCGGCATATTCATGATAAGTACTGAGAGGCGGATAGTGCGAGAGCAGCCGGTGCTAAGCTGAGAGGCGCCAAAACGTGGCTCGGAATGAGAAGGAGTTTGTGAGGATGTCGTGGACTGCTCGATTGATGGAGAAGAAGAATTGGGCTTACCAGGGTTTGACAGTTGGGTCGTGACATTGGTGGAGGAAAAACTAGACGGCCTTTGTGGAAAGGAAGATAGTGTCGCCAATATGGATTTCGAGGTACTGGATCCAGATCTTGTAGTAGGTGCAATCGTTAATAGTATAATACTAATGCTCTAACTTCTCTACCAAGATTTATGGTGCGGTAGATATCAACCACCTAATGAGAACGAATCTTAATTTGTATCTCCTCCCGTAAACCATTTAAGAAAAAACCAATATATTGCGATTCTGGTAAATCCCGTAACGCAGGAGAGAGCGAGCAATTTAATCGTCAATATAGGAAGAGACTGACCCCCACTGATGGACCACCGCCAAAGCTTCATATGGGTTGATCGCAATTTGTGAAGCGAAACGCTGCAACAACTCAGATTTCAGGTCGTTCCACAACAGATCCGGTGTTTGCTGCTGTAACCAGGGGCTCCATGGAGAGCAGGGCGCTCCATACAAACTAGTGCCCAGCGAATTTTCATCGGATCCAACATACCCTGAAGTGAAAAGTACTGCTCCGCCTTCACCAACCAGAATAAAGGGTCCTCCCACTGAAAGTCCGTAATTCAACCTTCTTAGTGGAGATGAAAGCGCGAGTTTCCCCGGTACCGCTGCCATCGGAAGAGCCAGAGCCCGCTGCTGAAAGTGACGTTTCCTGGTGCACCGCCAACGAGGTAAGCATCTACTCAGTTCGCTGCAATTGACCCTGGAATTCTTCAACCTTACGACTGGTAAGTGCAACCTCTTCATGAGGGTATCATTGGCCCTTTCTCCTCTTTCCAAACCTTTCTCTAGTGCCTCTAGTCTCGCCTCCATTCGCGTGCTTGGCATGCACAACGTTCACCGCACCAAGTTGTTAGAGTGAAAAGTAAGGAAATGATAGAGCAAGACAATAAATAATACTCTCTTATTTATGGCTATATTGCTTTAACTACAAATGGCTACTAAGAGTTGGCAATCTGCTAACCACCCTCGGGCGAGCACCCACACAGCAAGCAACAGACTCGATGATGATTTCAAATGAAGGCCACCCACCTATTATATAGACTACCTCACCACAGGCCCCACACTAACAAACTCAATTCTGTACATAACAACCAGAAATAACAGCACATGATAAGAGAATAAAGTAGCAATAGCAAACTGCACGGCTAACAAACTCATTCCTCTGCACCATTGTGACGTTACCAACCAGCTAGGATTATTATTATTTCTGCTAACAATATACGCACTCCAAGTATTGTGTCAGAGACTCTTTCTGAATTGGCTGAAAGCAAGTCAAATTGTATCGATACTTAGCCATGGTATCTCCCATGGAGATCGCCCGATTTAGATGGACAAAACTTCAAGATTAGGCCTTTATTGATTTCTGTCCAGCTGGATAAACCCGAATTGAAGAAAATCATCGGTCAAGCAATACGTGGCCTTCCATGAAAACTGCTGCTGTACAACTCCCAATCGTGCTATAATCATGTACACTTGGTAATACCTTTCCACCCTGTTGATACATCCTTGAGGGTCTTCTCCCCCAAACCGGTATCTTCATTGTATGTAGACTGACTTCTCCAAAACTATCCAAATTCAAATCTTCATACTAGGAACCTTTTGTCTGATGGAGTGCTGTTATCACTGCAACAACTTCTAACCACTTGCATATCCTGCTGCAGACCAGTATGGTGCTCTTCAATATATTAACTTATCTTTTATGGTTTCTTACCCACTCAATAATAACCATATAATTATCCACTTACCAGGGGGCTATAAATACTCAGCTCAAAGCGGACAACTAAGCCTTATACCACAATCACTGCCGCTCTACTCTAAGGCATAAATTCCTTTAGCTGAAGGGCAGCCCTGTTCCTTGGGTAAACTACCCTACACTTCTGATTTCCCTAGTCATACCCCTAGCTTTTGTTGTCCTAATCACAGGTCTTATGATGCATCCATAACCATCTTAGTCCCAACTTCAAAACCCCAAACAAGCTATTTGATTATGTCTGCAATCATGGCCCTAACTACAAGCTAGCTACTTCCAACCATAGAGGGTGTAAACCTTCCCTAAATGGCCCATCCCAAGACGCTGCACATACACACCTCATAAAAGTTGTTCTGTTGATGTTGATCTGCAATGGGCCATGGATATTAAATTAACATCCATTTGCTCGAAGTCACTCTTGCTGTATCTTGATGTGCTCAGCTTGTTGGTTTGCTACAAAATGTCTTGTACATTGATCAAGGCCATGTAATGTAGACTAGAATGTACCAAAAGTTTGGAAATTGGAGGAGATAGTGACCCGAAGTGGTGGGCACACCAATTCCATGGCCAGTTGGCATGAGATTAATTCTCCTTATCACCTGGTTGCTTATGAAACTAAACACCCCCCAAAGTTAAAAGCTGTTAGAAAATTTAAAATATATATTCCGAATGGAGTTGAATTCATTCTTCAAGACATCTATGGGGTGAAATTGTTGTCATTGGGATGTGAATTGATGGATGTCCAAGTGCACAGTGGACTGACAAAAGAAGAAGTTACTCCCAAACTATGATCAAGCCCTACAAGCCTTTTGAAACTATTTCTTAAAAAGAGGATCCAATTGAACTACATAATGAAATAGTCACAAAGACTAGCAGAGTATGGAGGAAATTGTTGTCATTGGGATGTGAATTGATAGATGTCTAAGTACATGATAGACTGGCAATAAGAAGAGAATACTCCAAAACTATGAATGAAGTCTTACTAGCCTTTAGTTTCTTGAAACAGGATCCAATTAGACTACACCATGGAATTATCACAAAGACTAGCAGAGTGTGGAGGATTTTTCCTCCCTAATCACAAAATTCTCTGTGATCGAATTTTGTCAAACTTCCTCTAAAAACTCTCCCAATCTCTATAGGTTCTTGAGAACAATTTTGGTGAAAGTTGCATTCTTACAGAAATGAGCCCTTCTGATAAAAAGGCATCCTTCAGTGAAACCAGTCTGCTCCTGCATCTTGTGTGTGCTTTCTTCTCCTGCCCATAAAACTTTCTGAACGAGATTCATATTCCCGGGTTCATGATTAATCCTCCTTTATATTCTGGAAGGATTAGTCATACCCCAAGCTTCCTCTGAAACCAATTCAAAGTCCATATCTGGAACACGGAAAGTTACTATGCCCTCCAGCTTAGAAAATCTGACCCTTGGCAAGATTCACTTTAAGGCCTTAAGCATTACATGAGTCACTCTAGCACTACAGCAGTTAACAATATAACATTGTGGCCTTTAATTGCTTGAATAAAACGCCTGCATAACTGAGATTATTAGGACCCAATTTCCTACAGTATGAGTGGAATAAACTCCCCGGTACTGCCATTTTTGATCTTTTTTAACTGCTCAAGTGTGGGAGGGTCAAGACAGGTGACAATAATCTCCCTGATCCAGCATTTTTTTATCCGTAAAGCTGTTGACATATGTTTCTACATCCCTCCATTCCTACCTGCTTAATTTTTTCAAAAGGGGTAAGAGGTATTACTAGATGCTTGGCCGAGAAAAAAATAGTTTACATACAACAGCCATCAGAGCTAGAAATTGCAATGCATCAAGAAGAACAGACACCAACTGGCGGATGCCTACCCTAGCTAGAATAATCCTATTCCTCCTATTCATCTTCAACTTTGCTCCACTCCCGCGGAGTCAGAGTTCGTTTTTACAGTGGTTATACTCTCCTAGGTATTTGGCTCTTTTCTCCAAACGCTTCATTCCTCTGCCTTCAAATGAAGTATAATTTATAAACAGGTACCAATTCCTGCTGTACCCAAGGTGAACATAGTGCTCTGCTTTGCTGCAGCAAGTCTCAGCTCCTCCTACAGTTCACATATTTGCAAGGAACTTTAGACCCCATCCAGCTACACACGATCTTGGGCAACACATACTTTGAAACTCACATTCAAAGAAAAAATGGTCCCTGATTTCATCCTCTGAGCAGAAATCACTGCTAGCGCAGTAGCTGGGTTAATCAGTTGAGCAAAGAATTCTATCCACTCCCCATCCTTCGCGTTACTTTCATAAACAATTGTGAAAATCTGACCTGTCTTGATCTGTTCATTGTGAGAACTGAGAAATATCCTCGATCCTCCCTTTAAAGCCAGCTTGCAAATTTCATTCTTAAATTTTATGCACCACCACCCCACTTGATTTTTTATGCACTCACCATCCCACACAGATCCTGTAAGCTGATTGCAGTTATTCCATTTCACCTGCACACGTGATACAACCTGTTTCAATCTGCAGAAACACTTTCATTGCAGCTGCTTTATTCCACCCTAACTCCTTCATTTGTAACTCTTCTTGACCAAGAGGCATACAAATTGAGTACCAAGCTACAGGGCAAAACACCTGCTGGTATTCCCTCCATTCCAAAGATAACCCTTGTAAATTGCGTCAATGTAAGAGATGACAGCTTAAGGAAGCACAAATATCAGCCCTGGAATGTTGATTACTATTAATCACTCTTTTACTGAGACACAACCTTCCTGCATACTCAGATTCTGTGAAAACCGCTGACTAATTTGTCCTGTCAGCTTATATTTTAATGGAAAGTAAAAAGTAACCAACAATCTATGTGCAAAAGAGGAACTCCCAGATATCGAACTAGAAACTGGCCTTCGCTGAAGTTTGGAAGCTGTAATGTTTGCTGCTTATTTCATCATCATGCCCCCTAAGTAAACCAAGCACATCTGCCGATTCATCATCGGACCTGAAGCTAAAGAAAACTTATTCAGCTTTTCCGTAAGAATGGCTAAAGACTTAATAGTCCCTCGACAAAAGATCAAGTCATCAGTGAAGCTAAGATGCTTAATACCTGCTTTCATATCTAGGATGAGAATTAAAGTTGCAATTCAGATTCATTTTGCTCAGAGATCCACTGAAGTACTCCATACCAATACAAAGAGGTGTGAGATACTGTTGTGCTTGCATTTGGTAGATAAATTGAATACCTAAGGAATAATGTGTCAAGTTTAGTTCTTATTGCTGAATCCAATGGGATGGGACTGTATACTAGAATCAGAGTAATTTATCCAGACAAATTGATTAATGATTCTGAGGCATTACTGTGAAGGTATTCTAAGAATTTTTTAAAATATCTGGAAGTTCCAAGGTTTATCATTTTGTACTGAACATCTATATGCAGTGAATTTTGAAAAACAATCTGAAGTTTTGAAGTCAAGATGATGGAGGGACTAAATGTGAGTATCATTCATGATCAAGCCCTTCCTGCCACTAGAAAGTATTATTCACTAATTGCTTGGAGTGGATGGAAACAAGTTACCAAAGAAACTCGCATATAAAGTATTTTATTCTTGTTTCTTCTGATTTCTTTTTGCTCTCTTCAATTGTCACCATGTATGGGTTACAATCACAACGTAAAAGCTCTGCTAGTTGATGTATGTTGTGATGTTAGGACTCTTACCAGACTAATTTATGGCATGTTTACATGAGGAGAAGGAAATAATCAGTAAGGAAAGTGTTTTAGTAAGTTTGGGATATTACCATAGTTAATGTCTTGCTTTTATGGTTAGGGAAAGTTGACTGTTTAGATGTAGTTAGTATTATGTTAAGGATTTATGGGATTTTGACCATTATTCAGTTACTAGACTGTTTTGGTTAGTCCGGGGGAAACTTTCTATTGTAGTTTGTTACTATGGAAGGGTTGTAAGAAAGGGCGTCGAGACATTGGATATTGTAGGCCTCTTTGAGGAGTTATTGGTAGGAAGATTATTCCAATCATCCCAAGTTCTATCAATCGGTATCAGAGCAACGCCTTGGGCGTGGAAGTTGGGCAAGATTTACCGAAGGTTTCATTCAAGATCAAGAAAAAGTACAACAATGGAGGCAATATACACGTGCAGGCCTCTAGTATTCATTGGAGAAGATCCACATAACTGGCTGTACAAGGCTGAGGAGTACTTCACTGTCAACTCCATTCCTGATACTTCTGTTTCAAGCACGACCGAGTGTTTGGTAGGGGAAGCATTTTATTTAGTTTGAATGGGTGTGGATTCATTTCGGTGAGCTTCCATGGGCAGATTTTTGGAAACTGTTGCTTGAAAGATTTGAAAAACACGTTGAATATAATCTGGAGTTTTTTCGATCAAACTAGGAAGCAGTGGAAAGGCATTAGTTGGGCGGGACGATTGACATAGCGAAGCAGGGGAGTTATAGAAAGTGGACCAGGAGGAGTTAAGGGATCCGATTGACATGGAAGCAGGGATAAGTACTTCCCTGTGAAGGAGACGGAATTTTCAAGAACGAATTAGCAATTCAAGGGTCCAAGGCAAGAAAGGGAAAGAAGAGCAGAAGTTGGAAGGGAAGAATGGCAAACTGGTTTATTTTCTTCAAAATGGTATGTGCAGTGTACCGGTTAGCAGCAAGACAGACATCCTCGGGAGGCAGGGGGGAGTGATGTTAGGACTGTACCAGACAAATTTATGGCAATGCTTACATGAGGAGAAGGAAATAATCAGTTAGGAAAGTGTTTGTAAGTTTGGGATATTACCGTAGCTAATGTCTTGCTTTTTATGGTTAGAAAAAGTTTACTGTTTAGATGTTTTTATAATTAAATAGCTTTATTAGAAGGAAATAGAGTATTACAAATTTCGCAACGGTGCTTAACAAGTAACACCAACCCCTGCACTGTTGCCGATCCAAGCACCTGCCCGGTGAAACCTTCCATAGACAAAACCCAGTGGGAAAATTCTACAGAGGGAAAAGAGTATTGGATACCGGATCTTACACACTCCGTCCACACCTACAAAAACAATAATTCATCTTTCAAGTTATTAGAACTTATAAATCTCTCACTTGGCATGGGAAATTCCATCCACCAACTTTTAACCCATCTCCATTTCGAACTTTGCCTTATGGATCACCTTGTATTTCAGTAGCTCATCTCCTCTGAATATCAGGTCAATCAGTTTACCAAAGACTGAAAACCATACCATTATCTCCACCCTTGGTTCAGCCAGATTGCTCCACATTACTTTGAAGTTGCCACATAATAACACCCATTATCTCTGCACCAGCTCCATATACATTTCTCGTGATGTATACCTCCGACCAGGACCACCCATTCCATTTCGTCTTGTCTGGAGCAGACTAAATCCACACTCGACAACATATTATACAACTCAATTACCATATCAGATTCATACCTGAACAAGTTCCTTCGCCTCGACACACCCCGCCCACCTATCTGTCCAAATCACAGGGAGCATATATAAAAACAACTGCACCACATAACCCATCAGCTAAGATCTTTTATGGGATTTTGACTGTTAGTCAGTTACTTGACTGTTTTGGTTAGTGTGGGGAAAACTTTCTATTGTAGTTTGTTACTACGGTAAAGAACGTGGGTATTTAAGGGGTTGGAAGGGTTGTAAGAAAGGGCATCGAGACATTGGATAATGTAGGCCTCTTTTGAGGAGTTATTGGTAGGAAGATTACCCCGATCTTCTTAAGTTCTATCAATTGTAGTTATTGGTAGGAAGGTTACCCCAATCTTCCTAAGTTCTATCATGTTATGCTCACCCATCCACAAGGTCCTCAAATATTATTGGTTCTTATGTCTTTCATAAAATTTATTAGTGATCACTTTTAGATAAAAACATTTACCAAACCTTGGTTTGGATGAATATTTAAGTGGGATGATAGATATAAGGACAGAAGGTAAGGAGGGGAGTAGAGAAGGTGTAGACTCTCCACCCAGGTCTCTCTACTAAGGAAACTATTCAAATATTACTAGTGCTACGTTCATATTCCTTTCCTCCATCGGGAAAGCGTGATTTACTTCCCGCTTTCATCTTCTTATCACCTCAAGATTGTGCATTCTTGCAAACCACACATACTTTAGTGGATGCATTGATATGCACAATGAATTTGTTGAACCGTCTCTTACGCTCTAGATATCTGGAGGATGTATGCTCTTGTAAACAAGTGATTCACATTTCTTTGCAGAGAGGGGTGCAACTTTTTCTGCAGTGGGCTATGATGCAAGGTGTGGCAATGCTATTGCAGAATAGATATCAGAGACAAAGGCTATATACACGTATTGCTCTTGGAAAGGTCAGTTTTTTGCATGCTCTTGTTCGAACTGTCATATAACACCAGACCTGTCAGTGGTCTCTTTATGAACCCCATGTGGACTGTCTCAATAAAAAAATTAAGTTCAAAGCCTTGGATAAAGTCCCTGTTTTACAATAAGTCAGATTTAGTCCATCCTGTGTTTGCTATGGAAAAATGAGATATGGACCAATTATCTCAGGCTGACTTTTTTCTTAATCAAAGTCTCTATCTTGATGGACTGTTTGCTCTTTCCCTTCATCGCATGAATTATTTTCTCTACTGTCTTGATAAATTATTTTTTCTTGCTGAATCGTTTGTGGAATAATCTGTATTGTCTTCTCGATCAGTAATATTAGTCCATGTTTGTAGTCTTGTTGCTTGCTTAGAAGAATTCAGGTTCATGATTTCAGGCAAAAAGGATGGATGTTGTTTGGGGAGAACAGCTGGAGTGGATGGGCAACTGTGGCTGCTGTGCCCCATACTATTCATTTTGCAGGTTTTCATAAATCGTTCATTTTTCTAAGTTATCATAATACGGATGGAGGACTTTTCCCCAGCTTATCATTGATTCAAGACCTATACTTACAGTTTTAGCTTGTCTGTTGTGGAATGTTCGACATAATAGCTGAATTAATTACTATTCCAATACTTTTTTTACTCCCTTGTTAGGGTTTTGAGGCTTATGTTGGGTTACTGCTCCTCCGGACAGCATTTGTTGGATTTGTCTCTGAGTGGCAGGTGAGGATCTTTCCTTGTATGTCCACACAATGATCCATAGGGTGTGATCTTTCTGGACTACTAATTGCTGAAATAATTAATCATGGCAGGTCATCTTTTGTGGGTTATTGCTTGTTGTAATGGCCGTTGGAAACTTTGCAAACACTGTTCAGTCGTTGATGGCTAAATCACGATTTAAAGCAAAGATGAAGCGGAGTAAAAACAAGGAGCTATAGAAGTTTGTAGTGCTGAGTGGCCGAGTTGTAGGTGAAAAAGAAAGTCCATACGTTTTTTGATAACGTAGCTCTCTCTACTCTTGTCAATGAATTTCCTTACAGTTCCTTAATGGGGCTTGAACGAAGCTGCATGGCACAGCTTGGGCTTGAAGGCGAGTAATTATATGCGACTTCATTTTGATTTAATTGTGCGTGTTGTGAAGAGTATTATTCTTTTTAATAAGAGTCCACACGACGACTCGTTTTGTGCAGAAGATTTTGGTTATCTTTTCCATGATGCTGGGCTTGTTTTGTAATTAATGTGTACGTGTAGTTACTCGTCAGAAAAATGACGTTTTGACGCCGAAAGCAACCTAGAGAGGAATGACAGGTAGACATGATGAACTTGCTTTCATAATTTTTATCTCAAACTGATGGTTTCCTATTTGCAAGTACCAAACGACTAAATTTGCCAATTTCTCATTTTTTTTTCTTTTAAATAATAGTGTGTCTCTCTTTTTTTGCATAATTCAATGTTTTTAAAATATACAACATAATTTTGAGTTTTAATTAATACCACAGCGTGTCCCATATTTGGTAACTCCTATGTTAATATTCTTGAGAAAAGACTAAAATACTTATACTATTAGTTAACTACCTAATAGTCATTTGTCATATCGATTAATTTCTCCAAAGTGGTTAACTAATCATCATCAAAAAAAATTGAAGGAGACACAAGTGATTGTTTCGTAGAGCAGCAACATTGATCATGTCATGACCTTAAAATAGGTGTAGTTCTAAAATCAAGATTTGTTGTATGCTTCTAAAAGCATACCAGGCTTCCAAAAGTTCAGATTACGTATATTGTTCAATAAACTATAAGTGAATAAAATAAGTTCAGAAACTAATAAAACCCAATATATTGTTGATAAAATAAATTGAAGTATCTAAACATAGGGTTTAAGATTAAATATATGACCTGTTCAAATAACAGCGATTGAGAACAGCATAACTGAAATGCAAATAAGAGCAAAGCATCTCTCAAGTTGGTCACTAATTAATCTGTAAATTGTTGAAGTGGTTAGGAATGAGCAACCACATGTTTGGTATGTAACAAACGATAACAAAATGAGCCACACTTAAAATGTTTTTACTGAACATAATTATAGTATATGTTCCAAAATATAGTAATGTAATCACAAGAGCTGAAACCATTATTTAAGTCACACCTAGCAGACCAAAATATTTTACATAACATAGCATTATTAGAAATAATGTTTTTAAGGGACCCTATTCAGAGCATACATAATAGGTTTGAAGACCTCAAATATGAATGGGTCCGAAGACTTCGAATAACAAAATAAGTTCGTCAACTTCAGATACAGAATTGTGAGGTGTCCAATGACCGTGATAACAGATACAAAAGAATGCAGGACAACACGCTATGGATAACTCGATTTAGTTATTCACAATTCAGAAAACAATAAACAAGGACCAAAAACATATCATTCACAAAACTAGAATCACAAAGTTAATATCTAAAATTAAACTAGGGGAATTTCACCAAATACCATGAGTTTTTACTTAATTCACGATATACCACTATGTTTTTAAAAGTACACAAGGATAATACTAGTTTTTACTTATTTCATCAGATAAACACTCTATCTCATATTTTATTAAATGTTCCATTAATATTCTAGGAAATGACTAAATTATCTCTATTATTAATTAACAACTTCAAAGTGATTTGTCATACTGATAAATTTCATAAGAGAACCACTTTTGTATAACTAATTTATATGGGCAGTTTAGTCTTTTTTCTAGGGATATTAATGGAACATTAAAAAAATATGATGAGATAAAGTGTTATCTGGTGGAATAAGTAAAAATAATGTTATCCTGTGTAATTTTTAAAACACATTGGTATATCGGAATTAAGCAAAAACTCAATGCTATTTGGTGAAAATTCCCAAAACTATAATTTGTATACACATATGTATTTGTAGCAAACGTATACAAGTAGCCAGTATCAAAGTGAGGGGTGCTAACTATTGTTCTTGGTAAAGTATACACTATTATATACGATCATTAAATTTCCTTAGCAACTACTACTTTACTTTATGTATAAGTATATAAGACAAGCATATATATATATATTTGACCACTTTTGACATTAGCTGCACACGATCAAACCTAGTAATATTCATGTTACTAAATAGAAAACAACATCGTCATAAAGTAGTGATCTCTAACTGACCATAATGAAGGAAAGGTTATAAGTGACGGCGACAATTAGTATATATAACCAACGAAAATCATTAGTGATAGGATTAGATAAGACATCTGATTTGCCTTTATCATAAAGGCAATAATATATGTCATCGATATAAAATTATAAATGTCATGGGTATACATAATATTAGTCATGATTTATATAAATAACAACCCATCATATAAAAAACTATCTAATATAAAATAATTGTTAGTAATAAATTTAAGTGAATCTTAACTGTATGAACAAAAACTTTCTTATGGTGGTTTTTAGGATGTGTGGTGTAGGGTAATCCTTTTTTAACTTGTTTTATATTTTATAATGTCGTCATTGACTCGACACATTTTTAAAGGTTTGTGGTAACGACCTTAAACCCTTCACTATACATACCCTATAATAGGTTTTTCATTGTTTTAGCTTTCCTATGATGTATTAAGATCTATGCTGACTAACATGTTCAAGTATATGTACAACTAATAATCTTTATTTATTAGTTTAAGCTTTTTATACAAAAAATTGTTGCCATAGACATTAAGACATGTAAGCCATGTATACATAAATATGTATGCCATAGCTAAATAAAATATTGGCCACAGTTGTATATCGTTAATATTCCATTGCTTGTATAAGGGTTTATGGTTCAGGGTCTTACAATGCTTGTATTACAAACTCTAAAAATGTTTCGGTATTTTTTAACCGATCATATAGTGGTTTTTATGGTTTGTGGTATAGGGTGTGTGATGTTGGTGTAGAGTAATCTTAAAAATCATTTTTGAGGTTGTAGCTTTGTATTATGTCGCCAACAGCCTATAAGCGCATTTAGTAATTTGTAACTGTAAATAACAACTTCTTTAAAATATTATAATTAGTTATCTGGTGGCTATCAATTTTCATATATATGGCTAATATTGTCCTATAAAAAATGGCTAACATTTTTTCTCAGTATGGCTGACATTAATGCCTTTATGTAAAGGCAATTTAGTGTCCTTTAGGGAAACCACACTCCGTAAATAATGTCTTTGAACTTTACGCAAATATCTAGTGATTTGACAGTTCAGTCAGCTGCTAATTAGACTATTTTTTTGTTGACTGGATTGTCTTTTTACTATATAAACTGTAAATAGTTGTAACTTTTAATATATATATATATAAGTCCAAATGAAAAAAAATTATATCATTGTTCACCGAAATTCAAGCTCTTCAAAACAAGACCAGTCATGGATATGTTCTAACAAATTAAATTTTTTTTTTTGGGGAAAATTCACAATATCCCCTGTTTTCTTTCGATTCACAATAAACCCCTTTTTTGAAACGTCACAAGATACCCCTGTTTTCTTTGCTAATTCACAAAATGCCCCTTTTTAAAAACGGCGTCAAAATTATCCGTTAACCTCCCCTGGAAAATGACTATTTTGCCCCTGACCCGTTTTTTTCTTTTTTTTTTTTTGAAAAATTCACAGTTTTTTTGGCTATTTTTTTTTGAAAATTTTTTTAATTTATAATATTTACCCTATTTAAGTTTGTTGTTCACGAAATACCCCTGTTTATTGTTTTGAAGTTCACAAGATACCCCTATTTATGTTTGTAGTTCACGAAATACCCTATCACCCTGATGACCTGGTAAAGCATCGCCTAGTGTTCTCTTGTTTTTCAAGTGCCTTCAGCCTCTTCATAATCCAGGACAAATGTTGTTTGCATTCCAGTTCTCTGAGATTTTTGTCTCTCAATGTCTCACCAATAACTGAGTACGAATCCTGTCATTCACAATTAGACACAATTATAATATATGACCAGAGACAAACTAGTATAGCATGGATTATTACATAGTTAGGTAAATACCTTCAAGTAAAGAGTAGATTGATTTAGTCATATGGACAAACAATAATGTCACAGACATTGGGTTTAAAAAAGGCTACCTCTTGGTCGAACTTAGTAGCGGACCAAAACTTTTGCTTGGGGGGGGGGGGCAAAAAAAAATCAAAAAAATCTTGACACTATTGTTCTTTAAAAACATTATGTTATTTTGTATTTTTCAAAAATTTATAAGAGCATTTTGCAAATTTTTAAAAGTTTCGGGGGGGGGGGGGCGGCCCTTCACCCCCTTTGTGTCCGCCCCTGGTCAAACTTGAGTTGGGCAAGCACTCTAATGGGATATCACTCAGATATTTGAATGGCACCAAAATCTATCTTTAATGCCCCCCCCCCCCCCCCCGAAACTTTTGAAAATTTGCAAAATGCTCTTATAAATTTTGAAAAATACAAAATAGCTTAATGTTTTAAAGAACAATAGTGTCAAAAAAATGCCCCCCCCCCCCCCTAAACAAAAGTTTTGGCCGCTACTGAGTTCGACCAAGAGGTAGCCATTTTTAAACCCAATGCTTGTGACATTATGGTTGTCCACAGGACTAAATCAATCTACTCTTTACTTGAAGGTATTTACCTAACTATGTAAATAATCCATGCTATACATGTTTGTCTCTGGTCATATATTATAATTGTGTCTAATTGTGAATGACAGGGATTCGTACTCAACTATTGGTGAGACATTCCAAGAGACAAGAAACATCAGAGAACTGGAATGCAAACAACATTTGTCCTGGGATTATGAAGAGGTTGAAGGCACTTGAAAAACAAGAGAAAACTAGGTGATGCTTTACCAGGGCATTAGGGTGATAAGGGTATATTCGTGAACAAAAAAACATAAACAGGGGTATCTTGTGAACTTCAAAACATAAACAGGGGTATTTTGTGAACAACAAACTCAAATAGGGGTATATTATAAAATTTAAAAAATTTTCAAAAAAAGTAGCCAAAAAACTGCGAATTTTTCAAAAAAAAAAAAAGAAGAAAACGAGTCAGGGGTAAAATAGTCATTTTCCAGGGGAGGCTAACGGAATATTTGACGCCGTTTTTAAAAAGGGACATTTTGTGAATTAGCGAAGAAAACAGGGGTATCTTGTGACAAAGTTTCAAAAAAGGGGTATATTGTGAATATGAAAGAAAACAGGGGTATACTGTGAATTTTTCCAATATTTTTACATGTTAACAATGATACACTAAAATGATAATATGATTCATTAATTTTTACATGTTAATGATGATACACTACAATGATAATATGATTCATTAATTTTGATAATATGATTCATTAACATTAAAATTGATGTTATGATTCATTAACTAATAAGTGGTGAAACACATAACAAACTTTGGAACCAATAAAAAATCAATATTGTTTTGTAGTGCATTATTATTGTTGTATGGTATATTTTTAAACCTTATATGGTGAATCATGTATTTTTCATACATACCAAATATTATTTTGTGTTGTATTATTTTGTAGTGTTCAGTGATAGCTAAGCTTTTGGAAGTCATATTTCGTTTGGTGGAATGTGTCGTTTACATTTCGGGATAATAGCAGATATCTACATGGATTGGTTCTTCTCTCCTCTTGTTGTTAAGGCTCGTCGTGTTTGGAGGTCTACTTTTTGTTATAGGGTTGTATTATATTTGGATACAATGAAACAGTGTGATATTTCGTGAGGATGTTCTCGAGGTTGGTCGTGTCGCCATTTAGATCAAGAGTGGAGTATGGCGGTGGACGAAGACATGGTGGAAAGATCTTCCTCTTCCTTGTAGCTCCTTTGTAGGTCTTTCTTCCTTGAAGGACTACCTGTAGGAATCCCGTGTAGTTGTTCGTCATTGATATTGGATTGAACTTGATTTCTGGTTTGTTTTTTACGGTTGTATTTGGATGTGGCGGGTACTCTTTTTCCTCTCTGGGTTTTTTTTTTCCCACTGGGTTTGCTTGGAGGGGTTTTAATGAGGCCTAAGTTTTGCCCATCCTCTTGGGTGACTAAGTTCATTTTAATTCAATGGCTTTGCGCCTTACTTATCTTGTGTTGTATTATTGTTTATTTTTTTATTTTTATATGTTTGCGATGATACGCTATTATAAACATATGATTAATTAATTTTGATATTATGATTCACTAAAATTGATATTATGATCTAATAAGTTGTGAACTAAATAACAAACTTTAGAACCAAAAAAATTATTATTTTTGTTACTGTTTTGTGATGTATTATTTATATGTTTTACGATGATATGATACATTTAGATTCATTAATTTTGATATTATGATTCATTAAAATTTATATTATTATTCATTAATTAATAAGTGGTGAATTAGATAATAAACTTTGAAGCCGAAAAAAATTATTATTGTTTGTGGTGTATTATTATTGTTTGGTGATGTCTCTTTATTGTTCTGTGTGTATTATTATTATTATTATATTATATTATGGATGATAAGCCTTTTATGGTGAATTATATATTTTCCTCACATACCAATTTTGAACTAATAATAGATCATTATTTTTTATGGTATATTATTATTGCTCTATGATGTATTTAAATTGTATATGGTGAATCATAAGTATCATTGATATGAGAAAAATAATACATGAAAATAACATAAAATTTTAAAGTTGTTAAAGCATATTCATGTTTGGTCTTGTTTGAAGAGCTTGAATTTATATGAACAATGATATAACTTTTTTCATTTTGGACTTATATTTTAAAAGTTACAATCATTTAAAGTTAATATAGTAAAAAAGTAGAACAGTCAGCAAAACAGTCAAATAGGCCGTGCAGACTGAAGTGCGGGCACAGTCCACGATCGAAGTTCTGTGACTATAATAACAGGAATAATAGGCAAATTTGATATCCAGCAAAGCGGGCGTTGATATCATACCAAAATAACATTTATGGGTGAACACCCCAAATTGTATTTATCTATCACTTACTTCATAATCAAAGATTATTATGAATTCTTCCCTAAAATGATACTGCAATCCTTCTTGCTGGACCTTTTGAATCTCTATCCGTGGGGACAATTCATATACCGTGGGTGTCAAAACGGATAGACAATCTAAACCCAGACAACACTGATTAATCAAAATATGACCAATACTGGTAGATCTTAATTGCTGAACCGGGAAAAAGACCACCTTTTTATTCCCTCTGGTTAGGGGTGAGCATTCAGTTTGGATTTATCCAAAACCTGAATTAACCGATTTTGTTTTGGATTTTTACCAAATTTTCTAACCGAATTGAAAATTTGGGTAAACGATATTCCTAATTATAATTTAGTTTTGACTTGTCTAATTTGGTTAACCGAATTATCCAAATTTTCTTTACAAAAGAATATCCTATTTTCTAATTCTAGTCTTTAGTGACAAATAGTCAAACATAAACCCCTAAATCTTGGTAAGTTGAAATCCAAACTAGCTAAAATTTGGATTTCAGTTTGGATTTCGGATTTTCACTTACAAAAATTTGGATTTCAGATAATTTGGATAATAGTTAATTCGATTTTGATCTTAATTTGGAATTTGGTTTTTGACCGAAATAACCGAAATCCAATTTATTTTTACAATTTGGATTTCAATTAATCGAATTATCCAAATGATCACCCCTACCTTTGTCCCAAATCCTGACAACTGTGAAATATAAACTATAATTAACATTAATCGAAGATTAAATCTCCACCGAACTCACCACAACCAAATTTCTTTTCGCTTGGTTTGATTGCACTGGACGCGAAGCCAAAGAAGTAAGTAGCGCTGAAGATAAAGAATTTTGTGACTTGATGACTGCTAGTGCTCTCCAGGGTTTAGGCTTTTTTTTATAAAAGTCCCATATAATATAGGAAATAAGTTATTTCTTCTAATGATTCTAACAGTCCCTTTTCTAGTGATGTTAAGCAGGGGATAATCGATAGAATTAATAAGATTCGTTGTAGTCCAAGAGTTAAATTACTTTTCTGGAAGTTTAAGCATAATATTGTTGCTTGTGTTGCGAATTTGTTCGTGTGCGGAAATCGTGAGTGAGAAGAAATGGAGTTGATCGAACGCAAAAGAGAGAACGAAATTGATTTACAGAAAGAAAGGAGTCGAGAGAGATTTCATAGTAAAAGAAAGTGGCCATCGTTGTATCGAGAGGAATAACCCAAAGGGGTTATTATATATAAGTATGAAGAATTCCAATAAGGAAACTAAATCAAATTAAGGGGAAAGTGGAAAAAAGAGAATTAGACCAGAATATCTAGAGAAATCCTAATTATTAATTATCCTAATACCCCCCCCCCCCTCAAACCTAGAAAAAAGATGCTTTTTCTTGGTTTGAAATTATACAAAGGGAGAGATCAACTTACTAAGGCGGGATCCGGCCGATGAACGAAGATGTTTTCGTAAATGTTAGGATTCATGATCTTTGGATGGGTGTGTTTGACGTACCAATCCATAATATCAATCACATGATGCATGCAGGCCGCCGTGTCTTAGTGAACCCAGAGCAGGACCACACTCACATGTGGTGTCCCACATGGGGGGGGGGGGGGGGGTACACACATCTATGGGGGTCCCTTTCTCCCTCTTTTTTTGGATCTAATGTTCGGTCTAATAGGGGGAGATGGGATACACTGAACGTACTCGAATTGGAGAAGACAACGTTTCGGGATATATGGCTCATTCACGGTCATGTACTGCAAGATACCCCTGTACCAAGAGAACAACCCTTGTTCTCATTTACTCTCGCGACCATAGGGCAACCAATCAATCTACATTGGATCACAGGGAAATGTAAGAATCAATAATAAACAATAATGTAAATAATACAAATTGAAATTGTTTGTACCACTTATATTTTTGCTGTTAGAGCATCTAGATGCTTGCGGCAGTTCTCCAGTGAATCTTTATTTTTCTGCTGGGAGGTGGACCTGACCCATCTCATAGCCCACGTCTATCATCTCCATCATGTCAGTCAGCACTAACTCCCGGTCTAAGAGTGGGAAGTACGCATATATCCAGCACTACATAAATTAAAAAAAAACAAAATATGCCAAACTATTAATGTGAATTCGTGAAAATTTATTACACATTGGTGTACATTAAAACACTTACCTCGAGAAGGGTCAAAGAGCCAGCAATGCTATACAGTCAGCACGAGATGCTATCCCCAACTGGCGATACAACCACGCAAGAGTACCTACTCCCCATGCGTACCTCTTTAGCTTCAATGTCTACCCATGAGAGTGACTAACCAGAACGGCAGAGGATTATGCGTGAATTCCCCTTGTTAGCAAAGATGGTAGTGGCGAGAGCATAGTATAGCCAACCGCACGCCTGCTTCAAGGTATCTTCGGGCTGGTCGAACACCACTCTATAACACTAGTAGAAAAAAGGCCTATTTCGGCGGTTCCAATAGGCCTATTTCGGCGGTTGTGAACCGCCGAAATGAGCACCGCCGAAATAGGGTGAGCACCTATTTCGGCGGTTGTAAACCGCCGAACTAGATGTACCTCTCGGCGGTTCTTAGAGAACAACCGCCGAGATAGGCCCCTGGGATTGACCGTGTGTGAGATTGACCATGGGTCTATCTCGGCGGTTCTTAGAGAAACAACCGCCGAGATAGACCCATGGTCAATCTCACACACGGTCAATCCCAGGGGCCTATCTCGGCGGTTGTTCTCTAAGAACCGCCGAGATAGGTATATTTTTTTTTTTTTTTTTTCCATCCCAGCTTATATATATATATATTCACCACATTTCATTCAATCAGACCTGTAATAATGCTTCATCCATACAGGGAGCTCCAGCACACATTTAAAAAGTTATAAAAGCTCCCAATTAATACCAACGACGCACCACAATTTGAGAGTTAACAAAACCAATGCAATTACACTTACTTTCACACTTTCAATACAAATAAAAAACACCATTACAATTCAAATCTACCATTACACCATCCACAAGTGTACAGAGTTATATTTACATATTCGAAAAAGTTAGCAAAACATCTTCATGATCATCAATTCATTAAACTTGGCAGACGAATCGACATTCTCAAGCATCTCACATTTCAGCATCTCAATGTAACATACTCATAGCAATTAAGAATCATGACCATTTTGAACACTTGTTCGTAAGCCTGGAAAAAAATGAACATTAATCTAAAACGTACAAGTCTAACAACATGTAAAGAGCATAACTGAAACTTTCAAAGAATGTTACCATGTCTAACGAGTGCTCTGGTAAAAGGTTCGCCGCTCCTACTATGTCACTCATGAATCTCATGACATAGTATCACATTCTGACCCCCCAGGCTGCACCGGACACTATACAAACACACATATTGACAGTTATAAACAAGTTAAACATTATCACACAAATTTATCAATTAATAGAGTACCTTGACAGTGTTCCAAGGGATGCTATTCTTCATTGTTATACCCAGGCATCTTAATGCAGCTTTCATGGAACTATATACATCAGCAATATATATAGTTTTAAGCATCAGTAGCAAATTATGAAACAGTTAATGTTATGTAAAATAATTGTTGTTTACGATAACAAAATAATTACCCCTGTATTGCGGTGGAGATCTTCGGTCTCTTGGCACCCGCCCCAAGTGAGTCAAATTGCAAGATTCGTGGGTGCTTCCCCATCACCAGCACAAGCAATGACCAATGTCGACTGTCCACAAATTACACAATGTGTGAAATCATTAAGCAACTAACACAAACTATATGTTTTAGATAATACCAATAGAAATAGTCAAAATCATACCCTGAATGATATGGCAGCATAACAAATGACTTTTTCGAACATTCATAGAGGGCATTCGTCATATATTGCATAAGGCCTTGCGGATCACTTGTCATCTGGACTTCATTGCACATAGCAGGACACAGGAATCCAAATCTTTGATCTTGATAGAGATTGATCGCCTTATCATGCACCCACCTATGAGGCAATATCATTAGTAATTAACTTTATATTCAAACATCTAATTCATCACCAATTAATGAATTCAAAATATAAAAGGTAGAAGTCACTCACATGGCGGCCGACTTGATAATCGACACATTCAACCAATCCCTCCTGAAGCACTCCTCGAAGTCGGACATATACATCCCAAATCGATGTATATCTTCTCCTTGAACTATATAGTGAAATATCCGCTCGGGATCTTCCACAATGAGGGAATCACTATCCGGTGGTAGCACCAACAACGAGGAATGCAGAATCTGCATATTGGTCGACAAGCCGGCCAATATTCTCTTCTCCACCAAAGCAGGTCTAAGCACAAAATTTGTGGAAGCCTTTGATTGCACAGGTGTGGCAATTCTTTTTCTTTGCCCTTATCAGTCTTCGGTGGGGGTCATATCCTATGATATTAGTCTAATTAAGTATATGGATGCAAGGTGGTACACCAATAGTTTTATAGCAACGGTTAAGAGTAATACCTGCCCAGGAGTCTGACCAATCGTGCAGGCCACTGCACTGTCGCAGTCTGTGCAGAACGCACGGTAGGTTTGTGGGACCGGCACCGGTAAACCGACGTCAGCATGCTCTGCAACAAATTCGTCTACAAGCACTCGTGCATGGTAATGTCGGAGTGGTTCACCGTGCACAATATCACTTGGACGAGAGGGGAAAGTTTTCCCCATGCAACCATGACCTCTTCTACTCCAATTTGTAAAAACAGATGGCACTCAGTGGGTGCCTGAGTGTTATGTGGAACTTGTTTAGATAAAAATTGAGAATTCTTCTATGATGATATTAGTGATCAAGTTAAAAATCATAATCGTCATGTACTCAATTGAAATGTAAGTCTAACCTGTAGGATGCATAGGGAAAGGAAACGATCAGCCGAGTGGACACTACTTCTCACTACCGGTGGTCGAGAAACCTCTTTGGCTTTCATGCTGCTGTGGCTGAATCCTTGATATAGCCTGAGCGATCCTCTCGTCGACGTTCTGAGTAACCTCTGCTCCATCTCAGACATCGCTCTCAGGTGCTCCTCGTAGCTAATCGACTGTCCCCGGCTGATTGGGACCCGGGTGCGCCAAATGCCTGGCGGATATCAACGTGCCCACCAAACCCAATGGCACGACCTGGATGATCCTTCTTACCAAGAGCGCGTGTAAGAGGATCATCATTCCTCTGTGAGGTCCAGGTGCCCTAGGGTGAGCTGAGAGCTTATTCACCCTAATATAACACACAAATACGTTTTAGTTTACATAAGTTTCATATACAAAGGAAATGAACAGTTTTACTGAAAATGAAATGATATCACTTACCATTTGAGCAATAACTGCTCTCGTGGCTTCATCATATTGAGGATTTTCGGGAGTAGAGTTCTTCGGAATGTGGCTTAACTCCCACACTTTCATTCTTCTCTCTTCTGCCACTGGCATCCAATGAGCCATCCGTGGGCAGATATCCCTTTTGCTCCCATTCTGGTACCCTTTGAGCAATACTTTTTCCACCTAAGTGGTGAGGGTACAGATTCTTCTTAGCATTTGCTTGTTGTTTTCGCACGGAGAGCCTGCATAAATTAATGGGATCATGTTAAGTGAAATTGACACAAAAAAACATAAGAAATTAAGATTAATTTATGTATGTATGACAATATAAGTGCACCTGGAACTCAGGTGTGTGACGCCTCTCAACAAATTGTAGCCATTGCTCTTCTGTTATGCCCTCGTAAACCTCCCATGGTGGTCTCACACCGTCTCCACCACATGATCTGGCTCATCTGGATCGTCTGGAGTAGGCATCTTGTAGATGTACTTGTCAGCCAACTTATTCTTGTGGTCCCGGAACTGTTTCGACATCGCTGATAGCACATCGTTTTTAAGTGCGGGATCCACGGCGAAACGAGACTACGTACATGATCATTCAGTTAGTAAAGTAAACAAATGTTCTATTATTTCACAAAAGATCATAGTAATAATGTAAGATTTACCTGAAGACGCTGAAACATAGTATCCTTCAATGATTGAGGCACTTGCTTCCAGGTGTGGTTTATGTCGCAATATACTTCACCAAATGGCTACCGTAAGCGGTGAAGTCATTCTTCCAATTTCCATGGGGCTGGTTGAATTGATTGAAGTCGACCGGTTTTGTAGAGGGCCCTTGTTAGCCTTCAGCCCACGTGTTGCACCTCTTTCTTCTGCTTCTTCGCCTCTGGTGGTACAACCGACTCTCTTCGGTCTGCTGTGAAGGGCCAGCCCTCAGTCTCGTGTACTGCTACCTGGTCCTTCTTCTTTTCTTCCTCCTCCTCTCGTGACCCGCTTACTTGGTCTATTCGGCTGTGGCTCAGGTTCTCCCGTGAGATAAGCCGTCCCATGGGGTCATCTATAGGGTGATCATCCACTGCAAAAAAAAATCATAAAGCATTTTCATCAGTTAAACTCATACCAAAATACTATGATGCATAACAATAACAGTTAAGATGATATTACAGTCTACATTCTACTAACAACATTACCTGACACGTACAAAACATAAATCATTTCATATTTTCTACCCAAACACCCTCATCATTGTCATCGTGCGTAGAGCAAATCGTTTTCAGTATCATCAATCGAATCCGGTATCATCCGGAAACAAGGATGTTTCCTCTACAGTCCCATTTCATCATTTATCCTCATTTTCATTTTCCATTACAACCGGCCTTCTTCCTGGAAGAACACAGACCATCTGCAGTCTTTCGGATCCTCAACATACCACACTTGCTCGCAATCCTTTCCCAGAACAAATTGATCAATTATAACCGTGTACCGTGAAAGATCAACCATGGTAAGCCCTCCATCATTTTGGTACCCGCGTCGGTTGTCCACCCCTTGCACTTGCACCGGAACAACAGAAAGGAATCAATGTCATAGTCTAGTTCCCAGATGTCCTCGATGACACCATAATACCAATTACTAACTGGTTGAGATCGGTTTACCGCTGTGGTACTCAGTGGCAGCAGCTTCAATTTTTTACCCCCACTATTCTGGTTTATCGATTTGGCATCTGGCGTGCAGTGTAGTATGTATACCCACTAATATCATACCCCTCAAAGATGTAATATAGTTTCAGGTCCGATTGCCAAACATCTGATCTCTTCGCTTACAGCTTCTGGATCTGATGATGCTAATGTCAACACATGATCTTTGAACCATTGGATAAAAACTCGGTTTTGTTCTTTTGTCAGCCAAATGTGGTTAGTTTTTCAAAGGATTTTGATGCCTTAACTCAACCATAGGGTTTCCAAATAAGGTTCAACAACCTCAAGATGTTGTAAGACACAAACAAATGGCTTGATGAATAAGTAGACGCGAAACTGCACGATCTTTCTACCAAAACACCTTTACCCTTAAACCTGCATAGTGGTCGGGTTTTTGGGGATACCAATAGACTCTGCCTCACTCAAATAATCGGTCACAAACTCCGTGACTTCTCAGTCACTGTTGCTTCAACAATGCTCCCCTCTGGGTCGATACCTATTCTTCATTCTACTTTTCAGAATACCCAGTACGTTCAAAAGGGTACATGTACCGTAAGTATACGGACCGCAGAACTGTATCTCTCGAACGATGTGCACAATTAGATGTACCATTTATCAAAGAAAGATGGTGGGAAATACATCTCAAGTTGACATAAAGTGATAACAATTTACGTTGTAGATCATCTAGAGAGGTTACGTCAATTGCCTTGGAGCACACAGCGTTGAAAAAGAAACATAACCGAGTTAAAAGCATTTCTGACATCAGATGGCAATATCCCTCGAATTGCGACCGGAAGAAGATGCTTGTAACATCAGTACATGATAATCGTGAGATTCATGCCTAAAAGTTTTAAATCCTTCATCGATACAATGTTCTTCCAGTTTGAAGGTATCCAGACGGTACTTTTACCGAGTACAGACATTTGCAGAAACTAATCTTTTCAGCCTTTGAGAGCGTGTAGCATGCAGGAGGTAGGTAGATTCGTTTCCCATTCTCTTGTGGTTGTAACTCCTTTCGTATACACCATGGTTTGCATGTCCTTTCTGATTTTCAATCCGTCTTTTGTTTTGCCGGTATATTGAGTAAAGTCCCACTCACTGCCTCACCAACGTTCTTCACAATGTGCATGATGTCTAAGCAGTGCCTCACAGAAAGATGACGCCAATAAGGTAGTTCCCAAAAGATATAGAACACTTTTCCAAATGTTTTTCGGCCGGTTTTGATGTGTTTCCAAATACATTTACAATGTCCTTAACCTTTTCATACACTTCCTCAGAGGTCAGAGGTAGACGGGCCACACGAGTTTCGGCTTGACCATTGAACAACTTTCTCTTCGTTACTCGATAAGGGTGATCTTCGGGGAGAAGACGTCGATGACACATATAAACATTCTTCCCACAATGTTTTAAACGGTCCGAACAAGTGTCTTCCTCGCTATGGGACATGCAAATGTTCCTTTAACCGTGTAACCGGACAAGTTCCCATACGCAGGGAAGTCATTGACGGTACAGAACAACAAAGCCTTGAGCGTGAAATTCTCTCTTGCATAAGCATCATATACCACGGTCCCCTCATTCCACAATAGCTTCAGATCGTCGATCAGAGGGGCAAGGTACACATCAATGCTATTACCTGGCTGCTTGGGACCAGATATCAGGAGCGATAACATGATGTACTTTCGTTTCATACACAACCATGAGGGCAAATTGTAGATCACTAGCAGAACAGGCCATGTACTGTGTGACTACTCAATGTGCCGTACGGGTTCATTCCATCAGTACATAACCCAAGCCTCAGATTCCTATCTTCATGTCCGAAATGTTCTTTGAACCGTCTATTGATGTTTCTCCACTGAGGCCCATCTGCTGGATGTCTAGTTTCTCATCACTCTTTCTACCCTCGGCATGCCATCGTAAGTTCTTTGCATCTTTCGGATTCGCAAACAACCGTTTGAATCTGGGTATAATCGGCAAATACAAACAAGTTTTGCTGGAGGGCTTTTTTTTGAACGGAGGAGTACTCACCATCTTTATGCTTATACGGGGACAACGAACATTCGGGCAATTGTCCAGATTTTCGTATTCACCCTGTACAACACACAGTTGTTTGGACACGCGTGAATTTTTTGTACTCTACTCCCATTGGACACACCCATTTCTTTGCCTCATACGTGGTCGTAGGGAGACCGTTCTCATCCGGTAGCATATCATGAATCAGCTCGAGGAATGCCGTGAAACCTTTGTCACTCAATCCATATCTTCCCTCAGGTTGAACAAATTCAATATAGCTGTCAATTTCGTTGTACTTAGTGCAAGTAGGATACAACGCCGTTTTGGATGCGTCCAACAACCTTTGATACTCATCCGGCCGGTCGACAAAGTTATCCTCAACGTACCAAGCATCTCGTCAATTTGTTCATCATGATAAGTCGACTCACTGTCAACATTGACTCCGGAAGCGCTTGGGAGTTCTGACCGTTAGTAGTATCGAATGTCTGCTCGGTTCTTGAGTTACACCGATCGTGACTGTAGGAAGATGAAGCATTATCTTCAAACACGTTCTCCATGAAAAATCCATTTGATAATGTGGCATGAAACCACGGGTCTCACATGGAGTTGTACGAGGTTGATGCTTGAATAATGTTTAACCACACCACAATCAACACAAGGACATGGAATTTCTCCGCCTTTGTCCTGTCCTTGTGTTGCACTGCAGCTTTGCAAAAACTCTTTCAGCATTTTGTCAAAATGTTCGCCTCTATCACCATACATCCAGTCACGCTCCATACTACATGTGCAACAGATCACAGGTGTGAGTTAGATCCTTTGTAGAATATGGCTGTATTAAGTTGCACATGTTTATTTCCTAATGGAGCATGACTGGGATGATTGTCAATAGTCTAGCCTAACTCTAAGGTTGCAAACACAAAATAAACTACATTTTAATTTAAGAAATTGTTGCACTTCTAAACAGAAACGGTGTTTAAAACAATATTACGAATACTTTTTCTACAAAAAATTTGGCATGACCTTTGCTAATTGTAAACATCCGTGCTTATTATTCAGCACTCACCAAAGTCATCACAACCACAAACATTCCAACAATGGCAGCAACAACAATTAAAATAAATCAATTCTTTACTAGCGAGATGAAAACCAATTGCAAATTCAGATCATCAAATCAACGCTTTCAATTCTCCACTGTATAAGTTCAACCGGTTTACAGACTAAACAAAGAATCGAGAGTTAGAATACGTACTTGTTTTTTAAGGATTTATGGACAGGGGAGACTGGTGCCTGAGAGGTAGGCTTCTGTTCGAGAGATGCAGCAATTACACTCTGATATGTCTCTGCAAGGGAGCAACAAAAAATAATTAAAAAAGAAATGCATCAACAAATAGGGAATGAAGCTAAATTATGTACTACCACTTATATTTAAATACATATTGCATTTATTAAACAAAAAATAAGGTTTAGTTACTTACTTGTGCACAGAGGAGGAAAGAGGAACAGTAATGGAAGAAGGCGGGAAACAAGAGAGGTGATTCACGGACCTGATAAAAAAATAGATATTGTTAGACATATACACATACATCAAACAATATTAATTACGAAGAGATTTTAAAAAAACGGCATGACTTTTGCATAATTTTACCTATCCCATGCTTATTATTAAGCATTCACCAACCATTCATCAACACAAATTTCATCACAAATCAAACTAATACCAACTTTATCCATCAAACCAAATTTTAATAATTGTGGAAATCAAATACAAAGTAAAATAAAGACACAACTATGCCTATATTAAGCATTCACCAATTATTCAACAACACAAATTTCAATCATAAACCAAACTAATATATACCAAATTCATTCATCAAACGAAATTCCAATAATTTGTGGAAATCAAATACAAAGTACAAAGAGAAAAATGATACGTTAGATTTATTACCGGTTCGAAAATGAATTGTTCTCCGCTCCGCTTTCAATCTACCATCAAATGGTAAAGAAGCTCCTTAAGTATTATCTGTAGAGACACAAAAGAGAAAAATGATAAGTAGATTATATTACAGTGAGTGAAGAGAATGAAGAGTTAAATTAAAAAAAAATACCGGTTCATAAATGAATTGTGTTCAGCCCTCTTCTCAATCGGCGCGTGCGAGACTTGTGTAGCAACACCAATCTCTACAGAGGCAACGCATAAAGATTGAACAACATTCAGATCAATTAGAATAATTTTATATAAACTTAACGACTATACAATACTCATATATATATATATTATAAATACATTCTCACACCTCTACTTCAAACCGCTACTAAAACGGCTAATACCTCACCTACTACAATATTTTTCTACTGACTGCTTGTTCACGCTCTTACTCAATTATACACTACGAAACGTTTACTCTTTTTTACACTTACATTACATCTTTCATGTGCTGCACATCCTTTAAATGTTTTTCGTATTACTATAAAGATTTGGAAAGATGATTACTTTGTTTTGTGAGGGTTGTATCGGCTGTCTCGGAGCTGACGTTATTATTATGAATTGTTTTAGTGAACTATCTATATATATCAAACTTAAATATTAATAGGGACTTCGAGCCGTGGGAGCGAAACATAAATTCACGTGTTAAGAGAATCTCTAGGGTTACCCACTTCTTGTATATTAATTAGTTATCGGGTGTGACTTGTTATTGGGGTTTAAATTTCATTACCTCTCGCCCAAAAAAAATAATAAGGAAAAAAAGGCATATTTATAAATTCAAATTCACCAGCTACATTTTGCACTGGGTGTCTGGATTTCTCTGCCGTAGCCAAATAATTAACTTGGATTGGCTATTCTAATTTTAAGAAAGCATTGTACATGAGCAGGGTCACGTTTAGTCCTATAATTAATCGTCTTTAAAACTAAATTAGATTTGCTTTTAATTTTAATAAAAAGCAGGAGTAGCAATCTGAAGAAAGGGAAGTTGGAAAACCAAATCGAATACTTTTACTTTTCTTCTTCTATCTTACAAAAATAGACGAAAAATCTATTTTATGTCATGGTCTATTTAACGTTCTTACAATTTTGATAGTAGAATATAGTCTAGTACAATCGAGTGATAGTTTAAAGATTCTGTGTATAGTTTGATAATTTTTTATTTGGTCTGGATAAACATCTATGTACTTAATCTACTATCAAAAAACTTTATGTTTTAATAAAGTAGTACTAGGTGTAATATGTCTACCAATCCAACATGAAATCTTATTAGATCTCGTAAAATGTTTATTAAACTTTATAATAATACCTAGTAACACTCTATGATCTAAATCTCAAAAGTTGGTCAACACATGGTGATGATGCACATTAATAACACTCATTCATACGTTTATAAGCTTAATAATCTAGCCCAAATAAGCTAACCTAACTATACTTAAAAGAAGGGCAAAAAACAGCACAAAATTCACTCGGACATTTCGTCGAACACCTTGTGTGCATACATAAATGTAATAGTTTAACAACCAAATCTTGCAAAGATTTCACACACACAATAAATATCATCACCACAATCACAATGTGACAACAATCTATCAATTTTAACAACAAAATTAACAATTTACTAAACAAAGTCGAACCCAAATTTTAGGGTTGCACTCACCTCTGTTCGACCTCTGTTAGTGGCGGATGAGGGAGGCTGGCGACACCAAACCGACGACCACACCGACGGCGAGGACACCGGCGACAGCAAGGGGAGGAGGAGGGCGGCGGTCGACGGCTGTGTGGTGGCGGTGGTTTGCTCGAAATCGCCGCGGAACAGAGAGGAGAAGAGGGGTAATTAGGCGCGCTACTGAAATGTCGTAATGTCGTAATTGTTTCGAAACGGGGTTGGGGGTTAATTAAAAGGACCTATTTCGGCGGTTCTTGTTAGGAAACCGCCGAAATAGGCCTTTTTAATTATTAAATATAAATTAATAGACCTATTTCGGCGGTTCCTAACAAAGAACCGCCGAAATAGGTGATTAAATTTAAAAAAAAAAAGAAAATAGAAAAACCTATTTCGGCGGTTTCGTGTAAGGAACGCGCCGAAATAGGTCTATTTAATTTTTTTTATTAAAAAGGGCCTATTTCGGCGGTTCATATCTAGGAACCGCCGAAATAGACCCCTTCTTTACATACTGTTAACATCTCGGCCCTATATGCGGCGGTTTTATCTACAACCGCCGAAATAGGGGCGCCGAAATAGACGTTTTTTGTACTAGTGTAAGTGGACATGGTGAATAGCCACCAGTATGCCACATTAAATTTCGTCATCTGGTCAACACCTATTCTCAAAATCTAGCAACGTAGCCATCATCTCCTTAAGCTCACTGTTTGACGGATCCCCACAACCTGATGACCAACGATTGGGATCCTCAGTATCTGCCACACATCATGAAGTGTGATCGTCATCTCTCCAAAAGGCATGTGGAAAGAATTGGTGTTCGGCTGCCACCTCTCCACAAAGGTCGAGATCAATGACATGTTATTGAAACCCCATGTGACATCTTGCAGATGATCCAACCCTGAGTGCATAATCATATTCCTTGCCCTTTTGCAAGCAACCCCGCTAAACGGCGCAGTTCGTGATTATAGGGTTCCGGGGTTTAAATCCCCCAAACACCCGGTCCTAGACAATTACCACAAATTTTACGCACGCATAAAGAAATAATTAAATCTACTGCCAAAGTGAAGATAAGATAATACATATCTTAGTCATTGACCAAAGGTCAATGGCGGCATTGCCCTCTGAAGCTGGTGATGATACTAGTTAGTAGTGGGCCATCGGGTACTGGCACTTCATTAGCCTTCAGAAAGTGGGAATAACGGGCTCCTAGCGAGAGCATCTTCCTCATCACTCGCGCTCTCATGATCAGGTAGTTCGTCCTCGTCAGGCCCTCATCCTCAGATGTCTCCTCAGCCTCCTCCTCATCGATGTCCATGTCAACGGCTGCTGCAAAATCTGGAGGGGTCTGGGGGTCATGACAGCTACACCAGCAGAAGTCTGTGCCTCCGCATGCTCCCACACGGTGTAGCTACCACCGCAGAAGTCTGTGCCTCCACATGTCCCCACCTGGTGGCTACTCTTTGACCTTCGATATTGTAAATTGGAGCTACGGAGCTCGGCCAATCATCAGATGACCAACCATCTACAGAGGATGAAGCTGCATACATCTTCCTCCTAGGTATGTTGCGACTGGGTCAGAATCATGGAATGACTGGGTAACCTATTGGTTCCATGATGGGCTACTGTTGTGGGTGATATGATTAGTGACGAGGCGGTTCAGCATGATCCTGCTGTGGCTGAACTGAAGAGTGTCGTGCAGGCTCAACATGACCCTGCTGTGGCTGGAAAGACGAGTGCCGTGGAGGATCAACTCCGGCACCGCGCTCAGGACGGAACAAACCAGTCATTGCCTGCTCCACATTTCTGTCCTTCTTCTTTTTTTGGTGTAGATGTTCACCAAAGCACTCTTTAACCTATCCTCACTGCACAAGTTGAAGCAACCCAGTTAGATAAGCTACACAAGTAAGTAATATAAATCAATAGAACAATCATAATCAACAAGTTAACCAACCAAGTGATAAATCGCCCGAAAAACTGATTAGAACGCACACTTACATGAGCAACAAAAAACAAATAGCGGTTAGTTTCCTTTCCCTTTCCATGACAATTAATTGTAGCTAAGTTGTGATACTAAATTAATTTAACCAACAGATAACATAACATTATATAACCTATATTAACTTTAATTATCTCTAAGAAAACACAAAAAACAGACCATAAAACCTCACACTAATCGGCCACAACAACGAACAAAGAATAATTTTATGTAATTACACCTTTACACATCTTAGTTTGTCTTGGTTTTTTCAAAGTTGACAAACTCATAAGAAAGATAGATTCTTAAATCAATTAAAATCATAGTAAATCTTAACAATCCTAGTTCCCTCTTTCCTAACCAAACTAATCTTATTTTTTAGTCTAACCACAACCTAGTCCCCCAATTTAAATTCCTCCATTGTTGTAATCTTTCATCGCCCAAGGTTTCTTAATTTATCATATTAGCCTATAAGTTCTCTTAGGTAATTGTCTTACACTTAAACTTCCTAACTACTTCCAATCACTTAAATATTTTTCCTAAGTCCCCCAAGATGATTTAATTACCTAATTGATCCTAATTTTGGCCTATTGCAACTTATACCCCTAAATTTCCAAGAAATTACAATATAGTCCCAAAACTTTCCAAACTCATCATTGTACCTCACTCTTATCAACTTAGCCAAAACTTATAATATAACCTTATAATCATATTTAGGTCAATATTATCTCTAAATTACAGTAGACTTTCAGACCTTTACCAACCATACCCCAAACTTTAAGAAAATTACCTTTTTGCCACTTGTTTTACTACACTTGTTACTTAGTCACTTAAACTTTATTTTAAATGACCCAAAACTTGTAAAATAAGTTTATAAGTATATTTAGGTCATTATGAATCATTTTATACAGCAAGTACACCCTAGTTCCCTCATTTACTCTTTAACCCCAAATTTCACAAACTTGTCATTTAAGTACTTAAACCTTATTTTAACTTACTCAAACTTATAATATAAGTTCATAAACATAAATATATCATTATAAACCATTTTATACAGAAAAAATTCGGCCCTATACATAACTAACCCTTTTGATTTCAAAATTGCATTTTAGCCCCTTTTTACTTATCCTTTTGTACCTATAAGCCCTTTAACTCTTTCTAATTCTTTAAATTTGTTCTAAACACATTATAAAGTTAAAATACATAAAACAGTAGGGATTCGCCTTAATTGTTACAACACCAAACACCATTAAAATGACGACATTAAACACTAACTTAATGAGTTTACCTCCTAATGCCCAAAGTTGATTTTCTAGAGGCTTGTAGCTTGAAATTTTCCTTGCTCGTCAGCCCTATTTACAGAGGGGTTTCACTTAGATTATTGGTACAAATTTGAAGCTTAATCAACTCTTTAATTTCAAGTTTTAGTTTAGAGTTTTTACCTTTACAAAGATGGACTTTTCCACACTTGTTTCCCTTGTTTTATTGGCGATTTTTAAGGGGTTCCTAAGCTCCAATTTCTGCCATAATACAAGGAAAAAGAAAGTTCAAAAAAAAGAACTATACCACCCATAATCCAAGGTTAAAAGCTTAAGGCACAAAAAGATGAGTTAAGCTTGGAATTATTTACCTTAGAGTGTCAAAATGGTGGTCTTGCTCCTTCAAAATTTTGGCCAACACTAGGAAAGCATGAAGGAAGTTAGTTCCTTAGTATATCTAAGAGGAATGGTGATTAAGCATGAAAACCTTAAAGCACAAAACTATAGCTTAGTAAAATGACTAAGAAAATTACCTTTTTGCCACTTGTTAACTACACTTGTTACTTATTCACTTAAACTTTATTTTAAATTACACAAAACTTGTAAAATAAGTTTATAAGTATATTTAGGTCATTATGTATGATCATTTTTACACCCTAGTTTCCTTATTTTAATCTTTAACCCCAAAATTAACAAACTTGTCATTTAAGTACTTAAACCTATTTTAAACTTACGAAAAACTAATAATATAAGTTCATAAAGATAAAATATATTATAAACCATTATAAAAACATTACTATTATAAAAAAAGGAGTCGCTTCTTCAGGAGGGGCGAGTTTCACCAGTTCGTGTCCGCCGCCAGGGCGACTGCCCCCAATCGTGTCACCAGCAAAGGCGACATCCGATGACTCGTGTCTTTAGGCGGGGCGAAGCTCCCCGGTCGTGTCCGCGCCAGGGCGACTGCCTTTGACTCGTGTCACCAGTAAAGGTGACCTCCAACGTGTCGTGTCTTTAGGCAGGGCAAAGCGCCGTCTTCTCTGTGGGCGAGGGCAGGACGACCATCTCGTGTCGACAACAAGGCGAGACGCTCGGGGACACCTCAGGAGGCGAGGCGAGTCAGGCCAGCTCGTGTCTGTAGGTGAGGCGAGCAGCACCTGGTAGTGTCGGGAACATAGGCGAGCGGAGTAGGTATGTCGGTGGGAAGGTGACTGAAACTCCATTATGGAGTTTCAAGGTTTTTTTTTTTTCAGATTTTTATTTTGTAGATCTAGGCTAATTTAATTGTGGTTTCTAATTCTAACAACAAATTTGAATTCACCACATCAAGATCTATAACTTGCAAATAAAAAAATTGAAAAACTCACCGGAAATTTTCTGGCGGTGGTCGGCGTGGTGGTGTTGCGGTGGTCCGGCGGCGGTCCGACGGGTCGATGGCGGCTCCGGCAATCAGGAAGAGAGGATCCGGTGAGGTAGTTAGGAGGAGAGATAGTACGTGCGTGAGAAATGAATATATGAGACCACGTCCCGTTTATATATAACGTGCACGTTTGGAGCGGTTTTTGCAAAAAAAACACTTGTTTTGACTCGTTTCAACATATTAACGTCATTTCATAGTTAATACAGGAAAACATCAATATCTTACATAAAATCATAATTATAACGTCCAAACGTAACAAAAAACGGGTTTAACAGCATTTACTACACGAGAGCATTTTTTACCCGAAATTTTGGCATTTTCAACTACGTTTTCAGTACAAAGTTTCTAAAACTCTAACAATGTCTGTAATTTATCAAATGTAACGTAAACATCGTTTACTAATGTCAAGTCCCAACTATAACGTTCAAAAGCAATAAAAACTGTTTAACGTCTTCTAATACAACGAGAACCATTTTTACAGTTCACGGTGATGAAATGATTTTTCTGAAAAATAAAATTTACGACGCGATGTCACTACATATTTACAAACGTAATATGATTTTAAAAAATGTTATCTACAATGATTAGTAATTTGTATTGCGAATAGTCAATTTCTAAATAATTATAGATATTACTAATTTTTAGATGGCGGATAAAAAAATCACCGAAATGGCTCGCCAACGATGTGCCTTTACGGAGAGCAAAATAGTGGAGAACATGCTATCCTTTCAACGCAAAGTACACTCCATTTTGGATAGAGTCTTGATAAATTCCCGGATTTTCATCTCTCTTGCGCCTCTCTCTCTGTCTTAAACAAAGCTCTTTGAATGGCCGCCTCATCTTTTCTGTCATCGAATTGTTGCGCGGGATGCAACAGTGGAGTAGTAAGAAGTTGGTCGTTGAGCTTTGCCGCTTCGCTTTCCGGGTCCCCCCTTCAAATTCCCCAAATCAAGCGGCAGGAGTTCTCTTTTATCCAATGCTATTTCTTCACTGGAACCTCTCTCATAGGCCATGGCTCCCCTAAACCAGGGGTAATAAGCCCAAAAAAGGTAAATCTTCTAGAATATAAATAATGCTAGTACTGTATGTTGGCGTTTGTGGAATTTAATTAAGTTACCATGACGATTTGTGGGAATAACTCTTATGGCTAGCATGATGAATCGTTGATGGATTATTGTTGCGGTTCTCAGTGATTGGATTGATAAAGCTGGCCCTGGAAGCTGGAAAAGCGTCACCGGCACCACCTGTAGGACCTCCCTCTCGGGTCAAAGGGCGTTAACATTGTAGCCTTTTGTAAGGACTATAATGCTAGAAAGGCCGACAAGCCTGGCTTCGTGATTCCCGTTGAGATCACTGTCTATGATGTAAAGTCTCTCTTGTATTTGTTTCTATCTTTTACATTAAGTCACACATTACTTTTGAATTCATATTGAATCATTTTGGGGATTGAGATTGTTCAAATGTATTTGTGATTATTACAGGACAAAAGCTTCACGTTCATTTTGAAGACACCTCCTGCTTCTGTTCTCCTGATGAAGGCTGCGGGTGTGTAATTAATTGATATCAAAACCCAAACAATACCATTCATCCACATGCAGTTTCACCCTTGTCATTCTGGAAGTTGTACTTTGTGTTTGTGTTTCTGAAATAGTTTCATTTTACGCGAATCAGTTTATCAGGAACACCCGTGAGTAATGATCATTTGCTCAATTGTTGTCTCATTCTTAAATGCCTTTTCTGATACTCGTAGTCTTCCTTTGTCTCGACTCTAGACCTTTGCTAGTATCTCACTACTAGAAGATTGTTACACTTGCAACGCTTCTGGATGGTAGTAATAGTTCTCTTTTAACGTGAATGCCGTGATTTCTTTTATATAAGTAGTTTATTAGGATTTCATGTAAAGTCTGTTAGTGTGTTCCTTCATCCTACCCCCTGTTATCTCCTAATTTCTTTGCCTATCTTGGTTTTTGAATCGTGCTATCAAAACTTAAAAGTACTGGTGCATGTGTTTTGACCTGTCCTTGGACTAATCAATTAGAAGATTGTAAGACTTTTGGTCCCATTTTTGCCTAGTAATCTTTGTGTATAAAGATGCAATGTGGAGTTCAAATTAAAAGAGAATCGTGCGCCTGGTTCTGTTTTAGAAACTGCTTTAATTATATCTTTTGTAATGGGTTCACCCTCACTCCTAATCTATTCAGAACTAGGATTTTGATTAGATGACAGATCAAGTTTTCCATCTGAGTCAGCTGGTCTACCAAGTAGCGTTGCTTTTTCATCCTTAGATGTCAATGCCTGTTTCTTTTTCTCAAGTCATAGAACAAGAAAAGTAGATAAATGCTTGAAAGCTCATAACAATTCCCTTGTGGTCAGGTTTTTGAATGGATGATAGATAGGACTTGCTTTATTCTTTCTAGTGAATGCTAAGAAGCTGTAGATGCTTGCAAGTGATGTGGGTATTATGTGTCTTCATTATAAGGAGTATCTGTTCATAACATTTATATATCATCTATGGATTTTTTACCTGGTTATGCTACTCCCTCATGTTCTTAATGTATGATTTTTTGGATCCTCACCTCTTTTCAAAATATAAGATGTTTTAGCCTTTTTTGTCATCTACTTTCCAATTCTACCCCTCATCTTTTATCTTTCACTCTACTTTTCAAATTATTTCAATTTTCAATGCAAAAATTAAGGGTAAAATAGTCTACTTTTTTTCTCCTTAATTCTTGTGCCCAAAGCTAGAAAATCAAATATTTAGAATAGGAGGAGTAAAATATTGATCAGCAGATGTGATCAACTTTCATAGCATTTGCAGGAATTTAGTCTACTGACAATATCTTTAATTCCTCTTTTCTCTCCATGCAGGAGTAGAGAAAGGTTCGAAAGACCGAAAAGGGAGAAGGTTGGAAAGATAACACTCGAGCAATTACGTGCTGTGGCCACAGAAAAGCTGCCAGATTAAATTGTACTTCAATTGAATCCGCAATGAGAATTGTTGCTGGAACTGCTGCTAACATGGGCATTGATATTGAGCCTCCTGTTCTCCAACCTAAGGAGAAAGAGCTTGTGTGATGTTTCTATATCCTTTGATCCCCCACCGTCCAATTTGCATAGCCTGTTAGGTAATTTGATTTGTGATGCTTACAGTTGGTGAAGTGGGTGGATGCAGAATTCTCTGGCCAAATCAGCTGAGGTTCTGTTTTCCTTCGGGCCTTGGTGACTGCTGTTGCCCATTTTGCAGTAGTTCATTAAGGTTTTCAGTCTTTGATTTATGATATGTCGTATGTTATCGTTACTAATAGCCTAGTGACAATTTGATAAAGGAGCTTGCCTGAGTTGGTTTCCCTAATTTGTTGTAATGAGCTTTCATAATCCTTACGGTGGATGTTCATTTACTTGCATCACTGCAGAGGCTGGCCAAAGATTCCGCCATGTGTAGCTTAGTATTCTACCTAATGCATAATAATTTGTTTTTTTGGAGCATAACTTCCACGTAGATAGGGATGATACAACACTGTGGCGTAAGGAAAGGTTGCTAGATGTAAAACCTTTGCTCAGGCTGTAACTTTTCTTGGATTTTTAGGTATGCAGTTACGTGGCAATGGTCTAGACATTGGTCTTGAATAATGTCTGGAAAATCTGTCTAACGGCTAGCTATGCAAGAACGCCCTTGGGTCATTGTTGGTAGCACTGATTGTTATTGGCAAAGCTACTACTCGTATATAGCATAAGCAGCTGAGAAGGATATCCTTCTATCACCTTCCAAACACTCTACGCTGGAGAATCCATTCTCGAAGTGTGCCTTTTATATGCTTGGCACAACTTAAGAAAGGTTGCTTGCAACGGCAAGAAGAGTTGGAAGGTATTTTGTTATGATAGACAAAACACTCATCCAAGTCACCCAAGCAAGCAATATGGGCTCTCAAATGTAAGTAATTTGTCTCGTTGCGCAGACCATTTTTTTAAGTGCTGCAAACCATATTATACCAATAGATTACGTTAGTCCCTCCTATTCATTGGAGGAAAGTCCTCTTAAAACGCCAAGGATATATCGCATCCCTATCCTCCTTCTAGTAGCTAAAATTTCTTTGGTACGAGGATAGTTGGAAGGTGTCATGAGTTATGTTTCATAAATAAATTTTTTTTTTCGCTTGGAAGCCAGGTCCAGCGGTACGTAGCACACATAGCCAACATATAGCAAACAAGCACACGCAGCGAAGATCAAGGGACATCTAGGCAACCAAACAAAGCAAACACTCATGATCGGCGTCGGGCCAAGGCCCGACCAGCCTAACTGAACCAACCCTTGTGCCACAAGCATGACTGAGGGTGGTCTTGAACCGCCCCACGGTGAGTTCCCTCATCCTCAATCCCTTCGCCCAAAGGCATGGAATGCGGACGCCAAAGCTGCAATGAGCACATGAATAAAACCTTCCCTAGTGGAGCAACCCCAGTGCCAAGCACCTTCAGTAGGACGCACCAGCGTGGGCAACGCTGTGCACTCACCACCACCCGGACCATCTCGGCCATGCCGGACACAAGTCCCAATTAGTGCGTCGCCCCTCGCACTCCCGCACTTGCCCATGTGCGGAACCAGTCATACGACAAGCGTACGCTGGCACAACTTAACATTAGGGACACCAGCAGGTGGGGCAAAGCCCCACAGCCGTTGGAGCCCACTACCCGAGCTAAAGGTAGTGGGACATGCCAATAGGCATGTTCTAGGCACTCACGTGTCTAGCCGGGTGCTCTCCAGGCAGCCGGGGTGACCCACGACTAGTTCACCTAGCCGCCGGTGTGGCCCCATGGGCTCAACACCGCCAAGGAGTCCAAGTGTCCCGACATCCCCATTCATGGGTAAAATATAGCCTTTGAGGCCCTCGGGCACTTAGGTGCCCAGCCGGGACACAGCCGTGTAGGCTGCCTGGGGGCAGGCCAGGCAGAGACTAACCAGCCCCCTAAAGAGGTTAATGTACCTTTCAGGCCAGACCAGACGCAGACATGCCCCTTTGCAGCCAAATCCCAGCATTGTCTAAGAATACTTCAAAAATTCACTAAAATCAGATGCAAGCTCCAATTGCCACGAAACTTTGCCAACATCTCTTATTAGTCAAGGGTAACATTTGGCCTTCTTTGGTGCTCAGCAAAGTTGTCAAGATCCCACACGTTTTGAGCCAACTTCATATCGGCTGCATCACGGTGCCTGCGGCAGAACCCAGGATTCCTGCGGCAGTGCCCAGGGTTCCTGCGGCAGTGCCCAGGGTGCCTGCGGCAGTGCGCAGGTGGTCACTGGGTGCCTGCGGCAGCGCCCAGCACCAGGTTCCTGCAGCACCAGGCACTGGGCGCCCCAGACAAGTTCTGGGCGCCTAAGATAGTGCCTGCATGCCCCAAGGTGCACACGACGAGGCTCGTGGGTCCTCGACATTGCACCTTGTGCCTACGGAGACTAGTCGGGGTCTGCGAGTGCCCGCAACCAGGCACTCGCTTGGACACCCGTGGGCACTCGCGGGGCAACAAGCCAACTTCGTTGCCTGCCCCACGCCGCACCCGTCGAGCAGAGCAGCATTGCCCGACTGCACATACAAGACATCAAGTAATCGAACACAAGAATCTTGGGACACATTGGAAAGGCATGAATACTTCTTTCATTGATTATCGAACATGATTACAAGTCACAAGCACATGAACATCGGCAACTTACAAGACCTTAGCCATATTACAGGGGCTAACTAGAAAATAGGCGTGACAAACCATCCCCCCGTTAAGCCTTTGCCGTCCCCGGCAAAGAGTCTAGGTATTTTTGAATCTTATCCCTAAATTGCCACAAAGATTCCTGCCTTTCCCAAGTCGCATCCTCTTTTGATTCTCCCTTCCAGTGGACTAGGAAGTCTGTTCGCTTGTTCAAGTTTCTACCCCGCATCCGGTAAGCCAAGATGTCTTGTACCTCCTTCTGGAACTCTTTTCCGATTGTCGGAGGTGCCCTTATCTCCGTCTCGTGGGCTTCGTTGGCATCTTTCGTGGAATGGCTTCAAGTAGCTCACATGGAAGGTTGGGTGAACCTTCAATCTCCCTGGAAGATCAAGGCGGTAGGCCGCATTGCCTATCCGCTGAATTACTTCGAAGGGCCATCGTAGCGTTGAACTAGGCCTTTGTGCATAGAAGGTTTTATCTTCTTCTTAGTTGAGGAGTGAGCTTTAGCAGCACTCTGTCCCCAACCTTGAATTCCAATGGTCGACGCTTCTTATCAGCAAACTTCTTCATCCGCGACGCTGCCTTCTCTAGGCTCTCTTTCGCCTTACGATACATCGCCTGACGATCCTGGGCAAACCGGAAAGCAGCAGGACACTCCCGCGTGGATGACTGCTTAGCCAATTCAGCAGGGGTAAGGGGTTGCCACCCCATCACAGCTTCAGCTGGACTAAGCTGTGTTGCACTACTCTTGTGCAAGTTGTAGCATAATTGAGCTGTATCAAGGAGATAGAGCCAATTTTTCTGTGAAGCAGATACGAAGTGTCGGAGGTAATCCTCCAACAAAGCGTTGACGCGCTCTGTCTGCCCATCAGTTTGCGGATGGTTTGCTGTTGAAAACTTCAATTTGGAGCCCATAATTGCAAAAAGCGTCGTCCAGAACTTCCCAGTAAAGCGAGCATCTCGGTCGCTTATGATATCTCGAGGGAGACCGAAGTGCTTGACAACATTAGCATAAAACAACTTTGCTGCAGTCTCCGCGGAACATGCTATCGGAGCGGCCATGAACACCGCATATTTAGAGAACCGGTCAACAACAACCAAGATTGAAGATTTGCCTTCAACACTTGGGAGTCCAGACACGAAGTCCAGGGAGATAGACTCCCATGGCCGTTCGGGGATGGGCAACGGATTGAGGAGCCCAGCCTCCTTCTTTCTCTCAACCTTGTCTTGCTGAGACAAGACAAGTCTTGACGAAGTCTTGTACATCATGTACCATCTTTGGCAATAATAGCTTCGCCTGATCAGGGCGGTTGTTCGAGCTGCACCGGCATGTCCGGCCCATTTGGTGTCATGGAACTCCCGCATTAGCTCAATACGAATTCTACCTGCGGGGACAACCAAACGTCTTTGCTCATCGAGCAATAAATCATCTTGTAAAGAGAAGCGTTTTGTCTCACCGGTCCGAACCCTCCCACAAACTTGTTGGTACGACGGGTCGGCCTTTGCTGCTTCTCTAATTCGACCTTAGGTCTGTCTCCACTCGAGAGATTGCAGTTAACACTGCATGGCACCGGCGACTTAAGGCATCTGGCACAACGTTGTGCCGCCCAGGCTTGTGGAGCCATTCAAAGTCGAATTCACCAAGGAACTCTTGCCACCGAGCCTGTTAGGGGATAACTTCTTTTGAGAAGTGAAATAGGTATTGGCCACATTGTCTGTGAACACCACAAACTTAGTCCCCAAAAGATAATGCCTCCAGATGGAGAGACAATGTATCACGGCCAACATTTCCTTCTCATGAGCGGAGTACCGCTCCTCGGCTCCCTTTAGCTTCCGACTCTCGAAAGCGCAGGGGTGTCCTTCTTGGACCACACCCCACCGATCGCCCTACCCGACGCATCGGTATGCACCTCAAATGGTTTGTCAAATTCCGGAATTTTAAGTACAGGTGCGGAAGAGAGATTGCTTGTTTAAGCCAATCAAAAGCTTCTTGTTGGTTGTGCGTCCACAACCAGCTCACCTCTTTCTTCAACAAGTCGGTGAGTGGGGCGATATGTCGGGAGTATCCCCTAATGAACTTCCGATAGTAGTTCGCGAGACCCAAAAACGATCTCAGCTCCCCGACATCTCTAGGGGCTGGCCAATCCGTGATTGCCGAAATCTTTGCTGGATCCATTGCAATTTTGCCCTTCGAGATAATATGCCCAAGAAAGCTAATCTCTTGTTGCGCAAAGGAACACTTTTCCTTCTTTATGAACAACGTATGTTCACGGAGCCGATCGAGGACTAGTTGCACATGCTGCAAGTGCTCAGGCAAGTTGTCGCTATATACTACAATATCATCAAGATACACGACAAAAAATATCGATATAGCCATAAAGAACATCATTCATTAAATTACAAATGTAGCGGGAGCATTACAAAGCCCAAAGGGCATTACAAGAAACTCAAAAGACCCATAACGGGTACACATGTTGTTTTCCCCTCATCCCCTCCGCTATTCTAACTTGCCAATACCCAGACCGCAGGTCCAGCTTGGTAAAGTATGACGCCTTGGACAACCGATCGAACAAGTCATCCTGTCGTGGGATTGGATACTTGTTCTTGATAGTGACTTTGTTCAGCGCTCGATAGTCGATGCACAAGCGGAGAGACCCATCAGCTTTCCGTTGAAACAAGACTGGTGCTCCGAAAGGTGCCCTGGAGGGCCGGATCTTTCCCGATTCCAGAAGATCGGCAAGCTGAGTCCGCAGCTCTTTAAGCTCTATTGGGGCCATTCGATACGGGACTTGAGCTGGTGGGACTGCGCCTGGGATTAACTCGATTTTATGATAAACCGCTCGCCTTGGGGGAGACCCTTGGGTAATTCCGGAGGCATCAAGTCTGCATTCGCTTCAAGCAAAGCTTTCATCTCGGGTGGAACAGTCTCCTCGACTACCGGCTTCTCCGATCTAATCACCGCCACAATCGTGGAACACCTAGCACCGCCATGGCCTGCGTCCGGTTGTGTTTCGACTTTAGCTGCATCATACTCAGACCGCAGTCGCCCTTCTGCGTCATGCATGGCTTCAACAAAACACGGCTGCCTTTCATCACAGATCAAAAGGCCACGCAAGTGTAGAGCTGGTTGGGCTTTGGCTTGGTTACAAAATGAGTCTCCCAAAATCATTGGGAAGTCGGCCATATCGATAATATCAAAATCAACGACCCCTGACCAGGCACCCACTACGATAGATAATTTACAAACGCCATGATACGGCATCTTGCCCTGGTTCGCTGCCTTGGCCGATAACGGGCTTGGGGTCGACAAAATACCTAGCACCTTACTGGTGCTAAGGCTCAAAAAGTTCTCCGTGGCGCCTGTGTCAATCATAGCCATAACCGTATGACAATTATTAACCTTTACGGGTATGTAAAGTAATCTAGGATGAACATCAGAAGCAGGGATATCGAGAGCATATACTGTGAAGGCGCCGAAACGGAGGCCATCATCGCAGTAGGGGTCACTGCGCGTCCATCCACTTCCTCGGGCTGAACGGTCATGGCATATCAGCAGCTCCATTCTTTCTTTGCGGGCACACATTTGCATAATGTGGTCCACCACAGTTATAACATGCCACAGCAGCACCACCCTGAGATGGTTTTGAGTTAAAGTTTTTGGACTTTTGTTGCTGCTTCTTGGGATGAGACTCTTTTTGTGGTTTGCCTCCCGAGTTGCCTCGCTTTAACTTCTTACTCGGAGGATAGCGTTGGAGCTTTTCTTAGAGAAAACGAGTTGCTAACTTTGTCTTGTGGGCTGTCAAACTTGTAATCAGCCAGGCTCTCTGCCGCAATGATTGCCTGTTCAAGGGAGGAAACATCTTTCCTCCGTACTTCAGCCCGAGCCCATGGTTTCAACCCTTTGATGAAGTTGTACACCCGATCACCCTCGTGCATGTCGGGCAAATCAGACATAATGGAGTTGAACTCCCCGATGTATTCACGAATGGTACCCGTCTGCTTTAGATTACTCAAGCGATCACGGCCCTATCATCAGCATCCTGAGGGAAAAACTGAGCCTTCAGCGCTTTTTGAACTCCTCCCAACAACGGGTGGGTGTTTGGCCACATGCACGGTCACGTTCTACCTTGCATCGCCACCATTTCTTGGCATGACCCTCAAGGAAGGTAACCGCAGAGAAGACCTTTTGGTCATCGTCTGTGTTATACGCTTCAAAGTGTTCCTCCATGTCGAAGAGGAAATTTTCAAGCTTTTCTGAATCACGAGTCCCGTTGTAGGGTGAAGGGTCCCGGAGCTTCAACTTCCTCTTTTTGGCTAGGCCCAAACTCGGGGACACCGATTCCTGCAGAAGAGCCACTTTCGCATGGAGCTCACGGAGCTCCGCGTCATGAGGATTAGTTGAGTTGTGCTGCCCCTCCGAGTTCCCAGCCGAGGGGCCTGCCCGAAGCTGGCGCACCTCATTGCACAGTGATTCCATCATTGTTTCTAGCCTTTCAAGGCTACGGAGGACATTATGCTCCGGACCAAACTCCGAGGCATCTCGGTCAATGAGGCCGAGTACCCTTTCTATTGTGTTCAGCCTATTTGCAAGCACGGTTCGGGACGTAGTATTAGCAGCCATTTGGGCAACTTGGGTCTATTATGCCACAATAACTTCTAGCCTGTATGAACTCGGGATCACTTCAAAGCTTTTGCAACGTATCGATTAGTGCTCAATCCTGCAAAGACAGGGACAAACGACATGTTAAGGCTCTGATACCACTTTTGTCATGAGTATGTTTCATAAATAAATTTTTTTTCGCTTGGAAGCCAGGTCCAGCGGTATACGCAGCACACATAGCCAACATATAGCAAACAAGCACACGCAGCGAAGATCAAGGGACATCTAGGCAACCAAACAAAGCAACACTCATGATCGGCGTCGGGCCAAGGCCCGACCAGCCTAACTGAACCAACCCTTGTGCCACAAGCATGACTGAGGGTGGTCTTGAACCGCCCCACGGTGAGTTCCCTCATCCTCACATCCCTTCGCCCAAAGGCATGGATGTGCGGAGCACTCCACTGAATAAACACCTTCCCTAGTGGAGCAACCCCAGTGCCAAGCACCTTCAGTAGGGACGCACCAGCGTGGGCAACGCTGTGCACTCACCACCACCCGGACCATCTCGGCCATGCCGGACACAAGTCCCAATTTAGTGCGTCGCCCCTCGCACTCCCGCACTTGCCCATGTGCGGAACCAGTCATACGACAAGCGTACGCTGGCACAACTTAACATTAGGGACACCAGCAGGTGGGGCAAAGCCCCACAGCCGTTGGAGCCCACTACCCGAGCTAAAGGTAGTGGGACATGCCAATAGGCATGTTCTAGGCACTCACGTGTCTAGCCGGGTGCTCTCCAGGCAGCCCGGGGTGACCCACGACTAGTTCACCTAGCCGCCGGTGTGGCCCCATGGGCTCAACACCGCCAAGGAGTCCAAGTGTCCCGACATCCCCATTCATGGGTAAAATATAGCCTTTGAGGCCCTCGGGCACTTAGGTGCCCAGCCGGGACACAGCCGTGTAGGCTGCCTGGGGGCAGGCCAGGCAGAGACTAACCAGCCCCTAAAGAGGTTAATGTACCTTTCAGGCCAGACCAGACGCAGACATGCCCCTTTGCAGCCAAATCCAGCATTGTCTAAGAATACTTCAAAAATTCACTAAAATCAGATGCAAGCTCCAATTGCCACGAAACTTTGCCAACATCTCTTATTAGTCAAGGGTAACATTTGGCCTTCTTTGGTGCTCAGCAAAGTTGTCAAGATCCCACACGTTTTGAGCCAACTTCATATCGGCTGCATCACGGTGCCTGCGGCAGAACAGGATTCGATGCGGCAGGGCCCTTCCTGCGGCAGTGCCCGGGGGTGCCTGCGGCAGTGCGCAGGTGGTCACGGTGCCTGCGGCAGCGCCCAGCACCAGGTCCTGCAGCACCAGCACTGGGCGCCCCAGACAAGTTCTGGGCGCCTAAGATAGTGCCTGCATGCCCCAAGGTGCACACGACGAGGCTCGTGGGTCCTCGACATTGCACCTTGTGCCTACGGAGACTAGTCGGGGTCTGCCGAGTGCCCGCAACCAGGCACTCGCTTGGACACCCGTGGGCACTCGCGGGGCAACAAGCCAACTTCGTTGCCTGCCCCACGCCGCACCCGTCGAGCAGAGCAGCATTGCCCGACTGCACATACAAGACATCAAGTAATCGAACACAAGAATCTTGGGACACATTGGAAAGGCATGAATACTTCTTTCATTGATTATCGAACATGATTACAAGTCACAAGCACATGAACATCGGCAACATTACAAGACCTTAGCCATATTACAGGGGCTAACTAGAAAATAGGCGTGACAAACCCTTGTATTCTTTTCTCATCAGGCGATAATCAAGTTCAGAGAATTCGTTAGCTATATACGTAAAAATAAGAACTAATACTGCAAACTTTTTTATTCATCCAAAATTTTTATCATTCAGAAAGCAAATAACCTCCTCCGACTACGATCCGTGTAGACTGCTAATGAATCACGGCCAAGGGTGAGAATAAACTCATGATTTTTTCGCCGTTGGTTATAAAAGACTATTTATTTGTTAAATATGGTTTAACTAACGTAAATAAATATAATAAGAATATTTGTTATTCTTATATTCCTCTTTACTATTATATATTGAGGACAGAGATTAGTCTCCTGACTAATCTGATAGAAACTCTATCAGATACTTTCCCACAAAATACGGAGAGAGCCGTGTTAGGGTTCTTAGGTCGTGGATAGTGTAAGAAGTACTGTTATGGTTTCTTCCACTGGTAGCTGTGAAGATCATCAGTTTCTGTCAAGGGAAAGACGATCCGGTTGACAACGAGCAAAAGAACAATCCATATAATTCACTACGTTCATTGGTACCCTGATCTATATATTTCTAACAGTGGTATCAGAGCCAGATTCGTTCTTTTGATTGTTAGTTGCCGATAGTAATCAATTCGACGAGAATATAACTTTGAGTGGGGGAAAAAATATTATGTCGAATCCCTAACTTTGAATGTGATATTTTCGGTATTAAATAAAAAAAATAGGATCTTGATTATGTCGGTGCAGGTTTTGTGTTAATAATCTTAATTGATAGAACACAGTGAACAAATAAATTTATAATCTGTCTTTGATTATTATGATTCCATGGCTGCGTATTTACAACATCATTCGCTGGTATGCATAGATTGGCTATGCATGTGAAAGCAATTCTTTTCGCTGGCATGCATGTATTGTCGAGTTTCAATTTTTTAATGTATTTGAGAAAGTGAATCACTTCTGGCTAAAACTAAAATTTGCGAGCATGATTGGGTTATCTTTAGAGCTTTGAGGTTAATTTCATATTACGGTGATTAATTTCATCTTATTGATATATGTTTGATCGGTAACTCACTCGCACTAGGGTTAACATTGTTTTAACTATTATTTGTGAACCGCTTTGTTTGCCGACCTACGTGGGATGAACTTATTATTTTTATACTGAAGATCGATATTATGTTTATTAACTATATATATTTATTCTCTCTGTGAGCGATTTAAATGTTACATATTCGGTCAATTTCCAACGCGTAATAATATCGAAATATATTGGGATATGTAATAAGTTATATAATAGTATTTACATAATACTATAATATGTTTTTGTAACATATAAGTTGTTATAATATTTTTGTAACATTAAATTCTTACAATTGTAAGATTAACGTTATTTTTTCATTTTTGTAATGAATATTATTGTTCCATAATTATTAATTTTTATTCTATTATTATTTTTTGAATAATAAATTTGTTAATTAATATTGAACATAAGTGAAATACCCCAACCTAGATATGTTAATTAAATGTTAAGCTATGGTATAATAAGGCTAAAAATTGCCTTAGAAACATTAGTAAACAATTGAAACCATAGTAAACACAATAAAACACTATAAGACAATTTGAGCAAAAACTTGCTCTAGACTTGGGATAACCTTGATTAGGACCCAAGGAGCTTACCAAGACCTTATTACCTGCTAACAAACATGTTAAATCAATTACCAAAGAAACCAAGCTCAAAAACAAGTTAAACACAAATTGTGCTTTAGGAGTCTTAAGCACATTTTTGAAAAATGTCTTAGAAATGGGTTTTGAGTGGCTAAATGTCCATGATTACATTTAATCAACATGTGTACTAATTAGTATCACATTTGGAAGCCTAAATCGAATGGGAAACCAAAAATTTCACAAATATGTGCACTAATTAATGGTCAACTAGCCCATAAATATCCTAAGTATGTGGAGGGGCCGGTTTTTTCAATATGGTGAGTCATCACCGTTAGTTAGTTTATTAAAGAAGAAGATGAAAATAGTAAAAAGACTATACACCTTTCTAAGTTAAATATCTTCTAAATTCAACCTCTCTCCTCACTTTCTTTCTTCATTCCCCATTCCCCACCGTCTTCTTCCTTCATCCTCCCAAGCAAAAACCGGTTATGCTACAACACACCTCTCTTCTCCAACTTCATTTTCTTGCCAAATCCAACTCCATGCTCTAAATCAAATTCTAAGACCACAGTTGTGCTAGTTAGACCAAGCCCTTTATTTCCCTCCTTTCAATCTTCAAGAACTCAAGTTGATTCCATGGAGAATCTCCATTGAAGGAGGAAAAACTTATCTTCTTACACCTTGGAACTCTCCTTTGCTTCAAGGTAAGAAAAGCCAGAAAATTCACATTTCCTTTCATTCTTGTACATGGCCGAAAATCACCTTGTGATGCCTTGTCTTGCTCTTTTTATTAGCTTGATTCAATCTTCAAAGGACTAGAAGGAGTCTACCTACCTTGTTTCCTTACCAAGCTCTCTTTCAAATTCCAAGGTAAACACCAATTCTAGTGTATTAAAACACTTCTTGTAATCTAGGGTTGTTCATGAGTTTAGGTATAATGCTTAATACTTATTACCCTTATTTGTATATTGATTGAAAGATTGACAAGTGAATAAAAGCTCTTGCCGGTTTGCAATCAAGAAAACAAGAGAAAACAAGTGAGAAATATTGAAGAGGAAAAAGGTAAATGGCCTATCCTAATGTAGTTTAGTACCATAGGAAATTGAGTTTATTATTTTATAAACAATCTAAAGAGCCAAAGGAAAATGAGTTAGTAAAATAACCACAAGGTGGATTATAAGGGCATATGAGATTGATGTGTGTATTTGCAGGTTGAAAGCATTATATATGTGGGAAAATTTAGTGCTTAGATTTATGTTATTTAAGGTCCTAAGAGCGATGTCATTTAAGGGCCTAAGTGCCAAGCAATTTAAGTTTATGCACTATATTGTGATGTAGTGTAGTTTAAGTGTAGTTTGTGTGTAAGGAACATTCATTGTGGATTTGAATGTCTTTGATTGTTTAAGGATGAAAAAAACTAAGTGTTTGAGTGAAAGGATGTGCTAGAGAAGCCATGTCAAAATCTAGTTGAACTAAATAGTTTTAAGTGCTTTGATGAAGTATTGTGACCTTGGTTGTACTAGGGATTGTTAAGGGTTAAATGGGTGGAAATTGATAAGTAAGGTGTTTAAGGTGCTCTTGAGTGCTAGGATAACCTAGGAATTGTCTTGGAGGATTTAGAGATCAATGGGTGGTTTTAGACACACCAAAGTCATGGAATGAGTGTTGTTAAGACTTGTGCAAAAGTTGGTAGTAAATGAGGTATTATGCCTTGTAATAACTAAGAAGTGAACTAGAAGGTATAACCTTGAGAATTTTGAGTAAAGGAGAAAAAGATGAATAATGATGCTTGGGAGTGGTTGAAATGGTTGTGAGGAAACACTTTGGTTAGTTGATATTGTAGGCATAATTCACCACTTAGAAATCCTAAGGAACAATGTTACAAGTGTTAGGAATTTTGGTAAGAAATTGAGTAAGTGATCAAAGAAGTTAAATAGAGGCTTGATCATGAGTTAAAAGGGATGTAAAGGTGCCTAAATGATGTTGGAACATACTAGGAAACTTGTGGAAGAGTTTGGAGCAAAATAGAAATTTTGAGATATGGTTCTACAGTCGACCAACCCTGGCTGGGTCGGTCGGACTGTAATAAGCTAGCTGGGAATGCTTCTGCATTCGACCGACCCTGTCTGGGTCGATCGGGCTAAAATTAATGAATCAGAAAGATGTTTCTGCAATGGACCGACCTTAGGACCGACCCTGTCTGGGTCGATCGAGTAAATTTTCAAACCCGGATGTCTTCTGCATCCGACCGACCCAGAGGTTGGGTCGGTCGGAGGGTCGGTCGGAGGGTCGGTCGGAGGGTCGGTCGGACCTTAAAAAAAGAGAAAAAGAATGTGGCATTAGTAGTAAACCCTAGTGAGTGTAATGAGGGTAAACAAGTGTAAGTTTAAATGTCAAAGCATGTCATATAATCATGTAAAGTACTTAGTTAATCGGAAGTAAATAAGTAATTAACCAACATGACTAATTATGTATAGGAGCTACATTCGGTGGTCAACGAATGCAGCAAGGGACCAAAGTATGGTTTTCTTGCAGTCTGTTTGCTACCGGTTTACACCAGCTTGTATGTTGTTTGTTTTCTGAGTGTTTACTACCTTGTAAGATTAAAGGCATGTAATGAGTTTACGGTTATTGTCTTATTGTGGTGTGTGAGTTCCGATACTGTCTAACCTCGAATATGTGCTAACCCGTTAGCTAACCAATGTTAGGATCATGTAAGAGAACGGTATTCAGTTTTTAACGTTTCAACTAACGAGACATCCTAACCACGGCTATCCGTGTGTTAAATGTGAATTGTGTTGTTCATTGTATCCCATCTCCCTTGTGTGCCTAATTGGGCTTGAACACTTATAGTTTAATTAATATGTTAAGTTCCATCAACGGAACTACTAACAAGTGCATAACCGGGGGGTGAGGAATCCGGGTGTCGGTCGTGCGTGTATGTTCGGAGTTGATACCTGAATCAGATTCGACTCTCTCCATGTTTTGGTTGTTTTTCCTTCTTGGATCACAATCACCCCAAGTCTAATAAATGGCTTTCCTATCCTGACTTTAGTTCGGGCTAGGGGGAATTTGTGTTCGGTGTGTTTGGATCACTATATCCAACACACCTTGGGATAAGTTAAAACGATCGACAAACCGAACGATAACAAGTTATGTAACAAGCTTAACATGAGATTGGAATCATTCTCTAGGTTTACCAAGTTTGGCTAACCGTTGTTTGGATCGTTTCCTTAAGTGATTCGTTCCTATTATGTTGTGTGTATGTTGTTGTTATGCAATGAGTGTTGCTATGTTTATGTATGTTGTATGTTAAAATAAATCTCATGTTATCATGAGAATTAGTTGCGTGTATCCGGTAGCCGACAGGTGCACGTTAATCATACCAGCCAAGGGTTGCTGAGCCCCTCGGGGCACCATATTTTACTTGCAGGATGAGGATTGAAGAAGCGGAGTCACTTTAGCCTCGGGATGTAAAGAATTACTTTTGTTTATTTTGGATGTTGGACCCGAGATGCGCCTGTGCTCTTGTGGTTGTATATTTTGGTAGCGTCAGAATTACTATGACGGTTTTTGCACATTACACTCGGTATAGTTTCGGTTTGTACGTATGTAGCTGTTAGTAACTAATGCTTGGGAGTTTGTGTCATCAGGCCGATACAACTTGTATGTATTAGCCTTGTTACCCACGTGGGTGGCTAACGGTGTGTAACCCCAACCCTTTTGTTAATGTTTATGTTAAGGATTTTCCGTTGTGATTACTGTTAATTGTTAGTTTTATGCTTGGGGTGTTACAAATATTGTTCAAATAATTTAAATTATCTAGTTTGTATAGATTGTCTTTAGTAGACATTAAATAATTTAATAATCTTTTCATAGGAATTTATTAATGGAACAATAATGCTGAAATTTTATTTTTCATAAGCTTTGGGAACCGATATGATTTCAATTTTTCCTGAAATTATAGATGCATTTGTTGCGTGTTGTTGTTGTGTGTTAATTTGTAAGTCTAAGTACTAAAATTGATTGTATGTGTGGAGCATATTTTTGTTTCTTATACTTAGATAAATATTTTAATAATACTATAACAAGTGGTGTTATGTACACGTGTAATACACAACTGCTACTACTGACATTATTTTTATAAGATGGATGTCAAATCGAAGAGTATTGTAACGGATCTTAACAAGGAATAAACATTCTCTATGAAGAAAAGTCATACCTTAAGCTATTGTTGTGTTGCTTCATGTTATATGTTAACTATACAAGTTCTGTGTGGACTGTAGACTCAGCAACAACAGAGCATGTGCCTTGGATCAGACATCTTTTGTAGAGTGTCACCGGATTCCTAAAGGAAGCCAAAAGATTATATGGGGAATGATGCTAGCATAGATGTGCACGGAATTGGAACATGTAGATTAGTTTTGCATGGTGGTCAATCTCTGTGCTTACAAAATGTCTAGTATGCCCCTGAAATAAGGCGAAATTTAGTTTCCCTTTAGTCTCTTCTTAAGACAGGCTTCAAATTTGTTTTTGAAGGATCAACTTTAAGAGTTGTTTCATAATGGTACAATTTTGGGTTCTAGCTCTTTATTGGATGGTTTCATAGTATTAAATGCCAATGTTGATTCAAACAATAACATTTCTTCAACTTATGTAGTTCATTGTGATGATTCAGAACTTTTGACATGCTAGACTCTTTCATATTGGAATTGACCGAATGAATAGACTAGCAAGAGAAGGGCTCCTTGGTGGAACTCAAAAGCTAAAACTTGCTAGGTGCGAGTCTTGTTTAGCTGGAGAGCTACTAGGAAACCATTCTCTAAAGAAGAAAGAGCCGTTCAACCGTTGCAGCTAATCCATTCGGGTATTTGTGGGCCCTATGAGTGTGATTGCCAAGCATGGCGCTAGATATTTCATCACATTCATAAATGACTTGACACATTTTTGTTACGTGTATCTTATTTCACATAAATCAGAAGCTATTAATTGCTCCCAAAAGTATGTGAATGAAGTCGAGAATCAATAGCTCTCAAAGTTAAGTGCTAGAGAACAGGTCGAGGTAGAGAGTACCTCTTTGATCAGTTCAAAGAATTTTGTGAAGAAAAAGGAATAGTAAGACAGTTAACTTCACACCCCACAACATAATGATGTGGCTGGAATGAAAGAAGAAATGGGACCTTATTGGATATGGTTAGATCCATGATGGCACTAGCGAATCTACCAATTTCGTATTTGGGAGATACCTTGTTGACATCAACCTATATTTTGAATAAGGTTCCTACAAAATCAGCTTCTAAAACACCACACGAACTACTGGACTGGAGACAGCTAAATTTGAGTAATCTGCGCCCATGGGGATGTGCTGCCTATATCACTTTACCCTTTCATAAGTTTGGAAAATTAGGCCCAAAGGGAAAGAAATGTATCTTTGTATGATACTGTGAGAATTCTAAGGGTATGTCTTCTTAGGTGAAGATGAAAGTGGGAAAAGAACTGAAATTGATTCTCGTGATACCACATTCTTGGAAGATGATTATCCATCAATTTCTGGAGCAACCAGGGATCAAGAGTTCTATGAACTAGATGATCTTGGTCAACAACCTGATTTAAGTAATCAAAATGATATGGTTGTTGAAGATGTTCTTTTGAATCCTCAAGTTCAGGAGGAGGAACATAATTTACATGAGCCTAAGAGGAGCGAAAGGGGTCGAGTTCCCAAAAGAGGCTTTCAAATTGACTTTGAGGCAAACATGGTCGCCCCAGAAGGAATTCATTATGAATTCTTCATAACCACTGTGATGGATGAAGAGGTGCCTAGGAATTTTAGAGACCCTGTCTCAGGTCCTAAGGTATATGAATGGATGAAAGCAATGGAAGAAGAGTTAGTGTCCATGCACAATAATCCAGTTTGGGACTTGGTTGATCTTCCGCCTGGTACAAGGACTATAGGGAACAAGTGGGTTCTTAAAGTCAAAAGAGGTGTGGATGGATCAGTTGAAAGGTATAAATCCAGGCTAGTAGCCAAAGGCTATACTCAAAAGGAGGGAGTCGATTATGATAAGACGTTCTCCCCTGTTGTGAGATTTGGGTCCATCTGACTTATTCTAGCTATTGTTGCCCGTCTGGACTTATAATTACATCAGATGGATGTAAAGACTGCTTTCCTCAATGGAAACCTTGAGGATGAGATATATATGGACCAGCCTCATGGGTTTGAGGTTAAGGGTCAAGAGAAGAAGGTATGTCGTCTTCGTAAATCCATTTATGATCTTAAGCAGGAATCCTGACAATGAAATATTAGATTTCATGAGGCAATGGTCAAGGACAAGTTTTCCATTATAAATGAAGACCATTGTGTGTATGTAATTCATGCACAAAAAGGAATTGTCATTCTAAATTTGTATGTAGATGACATCCTAATAGCCAGCAATAACTTGGATCTACTTTCTACTATGAAAGCTAGTTTGACATGAAAGATATGGGTGAAGCCAGTTATGTATTGGGAGTCAAAATATTAAGAAATAGGAAGAAAAAGATATTGGGTTTGTCTAAAGAGAACTAGCTTAATAATATTTTGAAGAGATACCATTTTAGTGATTGTAAACCTATTGACACTCCTATTATGAAAGGTGCTACGCTAAGTGCGGATATGGGACCTAGCTCAGAAAAAGAAAAGACCTATATGAAGACTGTACCATATTCCAGTGTTGTGGTAGTTTGATGTATGCCATGATGTGCACCAGACCGGATATCTGCTATGCAGTTGGACTCGTTAGTCGTTTCCAAATAAATCTAGGTCCTAAACACTAGAAAGTTGTCAAGAGAATTTTTCGTTACCTTAAGGGTACAACAAACTATGTGTTATGCTATGGCGATGGTAATTTGAACCTTGTTGGATACACGGATGCTGATTAGGGAGGAGATCTGGGTGAGCGCAAGTCCACTTCTAGATATGCATTTTTGGTAAATGGCGGAGCAATCTCATGGTGTAGTAAAAAGTAATCCTGTGTGGCGCTTTCAACCATGGAGATTGAGTATGTAGCTTTGTCACAAGCTGCTCAAGAGCCTGTTTGGTTACGTAGGTTTTGAAACATTTGGGAGTTATCAAAGGTGCAAAGAGGCCAGTACTCTTTCTAAGTAATAGTATGGCTGCACTAGCTTATGTGAAAGATCCCAAGTATCACAGAAAGACCAAACACATCCAAATTAGATATCATTATGTGAAAGATTTCTATGAGAAAAGGAAGATTTCCTTACAGCATGTATCCACTAATGATATGGTAACAGATCCGCTAACAAAGCCTATTGCTATTAAACCCTACCAGGATCATGTTAGATCTTTAGGACTTAGAAAAGGTTTTTAGAATGTTAATTTGTTGGACATTTCTAATAATAATGATTATTCTCTTCGACATTTTGCTTGTCAAAATATCATGTTGTGTATTAATGTCAATGAACTATAAGGCATACTTTCTCACCCAAGTAGCCAGCTTCATTGGATATATGTTATCATGAAGTAATGCTGACTTTGTCTAAGTGACTCAAAGTTAGTGGGAAACTTTTGTAGTCTATACTAAAAGGGTTATTGGTTAACCCTCTTGGGATATTTAATAGCGGTTCCTGTTCCCATTGTAGACACCAAAAATTCTCCCCCATAAAACAAATCCCGAAATAATGAATAAAATAAGAGGGGTCGTCGCCTTTCTTTTCAAAACGTACTAACATGCATGCCAAATTGAAGCCACTATTTTATAAGAGAGTTTTTGAACCAATTTTTCAAGCATTTCAAAAAAAAAAAATCAATCTTTTACAAATGAGTTTCCAACGACAGTCCCGCTTCAAAACTATCCCTCTTTGTTTATTCACTTATTTTACTATTTTATTTTTGTTTATATTCCTTTTGTTTATTTATTCATCTATCCGCTTATTTTATTTTATTTTATTCTACTATTAACATTAGTATTTTTTTCATTTCTATTTATATACGTTCATTTTCATCTTACAACCCAATCCATACTTGGTTCTAGCCCAATTCTTTAAATCCACTTTATTTTCAGCCCATGGTTTCAGAAGCCCACCCAAACCCTACTTCTTCTCTATAGAAGCACACAGATCCCCAAAACCCTAAGGAGGGGTCTCCCTCATTCTCCTTGGTGTGGTCGTCAACATCCAGACTGACCGTCTTCTATCCTCCTTCGACTGTATTCTCACCTCTAGCCACCACCTTCTTCCTCGTCGATTCTTTATGTTTCTCCCACCTTCCACTCCTACATCTCTCATACCTACCTGTTCAATCTCGGTTACAAAAAAACTGGAAGAAAAATTCCTAACCTACTCAGAGAATAGCAACCGATTGCACAAATCCCCAATCTCATTTTTTCCATCTTGCTCTCGTCGAGATATCTCCTTCTCTCACTCACTCTGAAGCATCTCATCTAGCCCTTGCAGTTTCCCAAAATCAGAGACAGGTATCAATCCTTTCTCCACCGCATCTCCACCACAAAACCTCAGTATCTCAAGATATGAGTTTAGGACTCATCCCAGGCGCCTTTGAAATGGAATCCAATTCGGGTCACACCGCGTTGCTCTGCATATTATTTTCTATGTGACTAATTTTTAGTCTCTTATGTATCTGGTTACGGTGTTAGCATGCCCTTCCGGGTATTTCATCCTAATTCGAGTCAGCCTCTGTTTCAATTGATGCTTCAATGTGTATGTTGTTTCCTTCTCTATGACTCGGCCTGTTTGATTTACATTGTTTTCTTTTTGGTAGCAAGCACTGGATTAATTGATTCCATTTTCTTCTCTATGAACTCTGCTTTAAATTTTGGGATTATAGTGAAAACCCTGCAGATCAACATCAGTTAGTGCACGCCTTGTCACCTGCTTGGTGGTGTTGTGGTGGCATCCGAAAATACTTTTTTTTCAGTGCTTGTTAGCACGTCATTACAGGGTAATACCCCTCTATGTTATTTTGGTTTGGGATCGCTTTGAACATTACTTGTCTTTTCTATGTTTATCAATTTTCTGTTTGCTATAACACTTCTGTATATACATTTGGTTGCTATGCCCCAAATCACGAGATGGTTTGTTCGGAGTTGACACCGGTCAAATATTTGATGGTGGAGTCATTCCCATTGATAATAGATTCTCTCATCACTACGCCTCGATCGTGACGGAGAAGTTTTCTCTGAAATCGCTTGTGCAAATTCCTATTTCAGGAAGGGTTTTGTTTATGTGCGAAGTTCATCTTGATATGGTAATGGTTTTCTTCTCTGTGCCAACTTTGGCTAATCTCGTTGATTATTGAGATTAATACTGCTGTGGGTCCATTGCTGCTGGTTGATCAGTGTACGAAGTTTGGATTCGTCCCAATTTAACTCATTATTTGTATGCGGATATAACTTCATGATCTGGTGACGTCGCTGTGCTTATTCTACTAATTGTTCAGCTCAGCTCGCTCATTACTCTTTGGTTTCCCATTTTGACCGAGGTATATGTGCGCTCCTTTGACTTGGGCTGCTTATGGGTAGCGTTTGCTGGACTTAAATTGCTTTGCTGAACTTGAATTGCGGTTACTGGACTTGCGGTTACTGGACTTGCGGCCTGACTTTGCAAATCGACCATACCGATGGGTCTTTGGTTCGGTACTTTCTATGGGTTTGGAAATTCAATCTCTCAACCTTTACTTTGCTTTAATTGCCTTTGATATTTAATTGCCCTTTGCGCATAGATATTTGGTTTTGAAATTGGTTACAAACTAGCATGAAATTTGTTCCAATGCGCTTAGATAAGAACATGAATAGAGTTATAGTTGCCCTATGCTATAATTGTTAAGATAAATTATTCATCGGCCGGATGGTCCTTACTAATTATTCATCTTAGAGGGAAATGATATAAACCCTTCTAGGTATGATCCCACATGACTCACAACTCCTATCTTTGATACTACACTTTGGTTGAGTCGTAATCTAAGATGACAAATTAATTTGAGTAGCAACCCCAATGCTTGATTTATCTTACAATCCTTAACATTTGTTGGCAGCTTGAAACTCTTTTATATGTTCTCGGTTGGGGTGTGGGAGATGATTAGATTGCCCCTTTCCTCCCATTGAGAGGGGCCGTATGATCCCATTGCACACACCCCAACCCTCATACATTTCATTACTAACTATTCTCGTGTATCTTTGTTCTATAACATGTACATAATGCTCGAGGAATGGAAACCATGGAAACCTGCTTAGCTAAGGAATTAGACTTTGGCTAGGACTACCGGGGTCTTCACTTCAAACACGGGTAACGGTTGGTGCACTTCTTGCCGATTCTATCAGCTCAAGTGAGGCGGCGTTGATGCAACCCCCCATAGCAGCTTTAGATTTAAACTTTTCATTTGTACTTGTATCAATTTGTAATCTGTTTGTTGTTTTTACTTTCAGTTGTAGTGTTGTGACTTATTCATTTTTGTGACTTCATCCCATTACCGTTACATTATTCTCTTGCTTGCAACCTTTGATTGACTATTGAAAGATAGTAAATAGGATAAGACTAACAATTGGTTAGCAACCAATACAGTAGGACTCACCTTGTTAGTTTTTGAGAGTTCTAGATTTGAATAATTTTGATTCGCTACCTAGATAGCTTTGATGATTCATTCTTGTATATACATTTCTCATACTACTTCTGAAATTCATTTCATACGTACATAACTTAAGCTTTTAAAATCCATGTCCACATGTATATAATTACTTAGACAGATTCTGAATTCTTTTCTTACAAATATCTGTTTTATTCGGATATATTTTAAAATCCATGTCCGCTTGTATATTTGTTTATATAGCCTTGGAAATTCATCTCTACATATCATTTGTTCAACGCATCGTGCCCTTCAACTGATGCCCATCCCTCGGACCTTCGTCCTCGGGGAGTCTCAAGGACCGTGGAACTTAAGGGGCTAGGTCAAAGCGACAATCAAGTATGGGGTTGACAAGCAATCCCAACACAAGTCTTAACGGGTGCCCTCCACGCTGAGATGCTCTTTAGATCGGTGACCCATTCAAGTAGAACGTGGAAGAACTCAAAAAATTCCTTGCCTATGATTTTGTAAATGTATGGACTGATCCTGTTTGGACCCATGTAACTCTTGGCCCAAATCCAATTTTGTTCAGACTCAGTCCATAACCAGCCAAACGGGTTGGAGCAGGTGGCCCTAGAAAGCCCATTAGGTTTCCCATTTTAGAAAAGCCTTAGGTTTTGGTATCCTCCATGAATATGAGTCCTAGACACGGCCCATGTGAGGAATACCTGTTTCCCTTAAAAAATTTCAAATCATCCTCTAAAGTTGAATAAAAGTCACAATCAATCAATCATCCAATTCCAATCAATTTAAAAATCCAATGAGTCAAATTCCACTTCAAAGTCAATCTCTCTCATACTCTCTCATCAATTCCACTTCAAATCAATCCTCTCACACTCTCTCACCAAACACACTTCAAAATCAATCTCTTTCACACTCTTCACAGATACACTTCAAAATCAATCTCTTTCACTCTCTCTCATTAAATTTCTACTTCAAAATCAATCTCTCTCATCAAACACACTACAAAACCAATCTCTCTCATACTCTCTCATCATACCCACTTTAAATCAATCTCTTTCACACTCTCTCATCAAACACACTCCAAAATCAATCCCTCTCACACTCTCTCATCAAACACACTCTAAAATCAATCCCTCTCATACTCACTCATCAAACACGCTCCAAAATCAATCCCTCTCATACTCACTCATCACACACTCTTCAAAATCAATCCTCTCATACTCCAAAACCAGATATCCTTCATGAATTCTTCGAAAGTAAAGCTTTTCGCATGCTAACATTGAATACTCTTCATATACTCATTAGACACACTTCTACCTCACAAAGCATTTGAAATGCTTCCAAAAGTTCCAAGATCAAACTTCAAACTCTTCCAAACTCCAATTGTCTCATAGTTTCAAATCAACTTCCAACTTCATATCAAAGGCCAAATCAACAACGCCCAATTCTAAGCCCCAAATCCCAGCTCATTATAGGGCTCCAATAACGGCCAATTTTCAAAGGACCAATCTGGCCCACATTCAAGGTCCAAAGCCTGCGTCAATCTCTAGGCCCAAATCTGGCTCCGATTGAGTTTCAAATCCAATTCACTTCATTCAAAGGCAATTTCAATTTGAATCAAATTCAAATTCAAATTCAATTTCAATCCCAAATTAAATCAAATTCAATCCAATCCCAATCCAAAATCATTTCAATTCAATCCAATTAAATTCAAATTCTTTTCATCCCAATGTAATCCATCCCATAATCAATCAATAATCCGCCCAATCCCCCAAATCCCGAGCATCATAAATCCCAAATTCCTTAAAACTTCAAACTCCTTGAAACTCCAAACTCCTTAGAACTCAAGCATCTCAAATCTCTAAACGTCTCAACAGCTCTACAGACTCGAAGGTCTCAGCAGCTCAATAGACTCGAACGTCTCAAGAAGCTCAACAGACTCGAACGTCTCAGAAGCTCAATAGACGCGAACGTCTCAGCAGCTCAACAGACTCGAACGTCTCAACAGCTCAACCGACTCGAACGTCTCAATAGACTCAAATATCTTAGCAGCTCAGCAAACTCAAAACACCTCAAAAAACCTCAGCTTCTCAAACCGAACACCTTCAAACTTCATATCCTTTTCAAGCCTTGATTGTCTCACAGACCTGAGTGTCTCACAGACTTTTTGCACCTCAAACTTCAAAACGAACCCGACAATCTGTCAAACTTCACAAATGACCACAAAACCTCTCTGACCCTTCAAAGACCCAAAAGGTTAAAACCCCAATTTCTTCAAAACCCCAAAATTCCCAAAATCCAAAAAAACATGTGAACTACGTAAGGTCTGATCTTAATACAAAATGAGTGCGTAGGCAACCCACACAGGGTGCGACCCCACATCAATCAAAATACTCTTTTGCACTCGACTATCTCCCATCCAAACAACCACTTCTAACCCTCAACCACCTCAAAAAGCCCAGCCATCCTAAAGGTACCGGAACTACGTAAGGTATGATCTCAACAGGGGGTTGAGTACGTAGGCAGCCCACACAGGGTGCGACCCCATTCTAATCAAAAAATCCTTTTCCCACTCTAAGGCATTCTTTATAAACTCTCAAAACACTAAAGCTTCTTCGGTTCCCATAAACTTCAAACCATCAGACTCTATATGTCTTGTCTATTCACTCAACCCCCGGTTTTCCCAAACCTTCATTCTATACTCATCCGAATTCACCGATCTTCTTCTTGACGCTAGCTGGCAGAAAAGCTCGCTTCATCCACTCTTTTCGTCCTAATCCTATCCTTGGCTTTAAATGAATCTTTAATAAGGTTTTGAAAGACGACAATCCCAAAAATTGGAGACTGAGATTTCCTCGGGCACCAATCCGAAGTCGTGGTCGTTGCCACTTCTAAGGGGTGTAACCCAGTGCGAACCCACACAGAATCTCTAGTATGATCAGATAAGTTCTATCCATAGGCAACAAATCATCAGAGTCAATTAACGGTTCTTAGAACCCTTTTCCTCTCTTCCTAGTTCTTAGGTCAAACTAGATGGCGACTCAAGTCAATTTTCGCCCTTAGGGCATAAGTCACGTGGAGCCCATCGAGAGCGGGTGTAGTGCACACTTGAACTCCCCTTCATGCTTTCTGGGAAAGACAGACGATTAGTAGGTATTTGAGGGATGCCAGAATGACGGGTTTTCACCATCCACGGAATGGCATTTTAGGATCTAGGCTTTTCAGTCAAGAACCATATTTAGATAGAACCCCTCTATACCAAAAAATCACCCTCCATACCCATGTAAGTTCATTTTTGCCGAGTGGGGGTGTCTATGTGAACCTATTAGACACGTGTGGGTGGAATTTGACATCCTCTATGTAAGAGACTTCCCACAATGTACTTTGATATGGTACGTGCTAGCGACCTTATTGAAGCGTATGGATTGATCCTTGCTCCTTCGTGTGTGTGTCAATATTTTTTTTATTTGCACCTTTTGACCTTTTTACTTGGGTTGTAATGGTGGTAATGATGCTGCTACTTTGGAAGGATTACCAAGATTCCATGATTTTTACGGTTTTAGTGTAACCTTTTGGGAAAGCGATTATTACCATAAGATACGATACCAAGTAAGAGGAAAAGTTTACAAGAGTAGTTCAGACTAAAGTGAAAATTGCTGGCGCCGGCCCAGTAACTTTAGTAGTTATAGTGATTGGTCACGGTATCCTACTCATCCATATGTTGAAAGATCTGGGTTGAGTTTGGATTAGTCGAACATAAATTGAACTTGATGTGTAGGCCAACTTTTTTTGGATGCTTCATTCTAGCCTAAGAGGTTTGGTTTGGAGTTATCGACATTGCAGGTGTGTTGCCAGGTTGCACGGCCTATTTGCCTGTATGAAACACGAAAGCTCTCGAGTATTAATTTGACCATGGATGAGTGGGAGATGTTGGTTATTTTATTTTAGTAATACATACAAGATAATATTTATTTGTTAAATATTGGTTTCAAACAACATCAAATAAATATAAATAAAATATTTTTTATTCTTATATTTCTCTTTATTATATATTGAGGGACAGGGATTAGTTTCCTGACTGAAGTGATAGAAACTCTATCAGATACTTTCCCACAAAATATAAAGAGAGTTGTGTTAGGGTTCTTAGGTCGTGGATAGTGGGGGGATGCTGTTGTGGCTTCCTCCACCTGGTAGCCATGAAGATTCATCAGTTGTTGTCAAGGAAGGACGATCCGGTTAACAAGAGCAAAAGAACATCCATATCATTCTGCTGCACTCAAGAGGTAGGTACCCTTATCTATATATTTCTAACAACTGAAGTTAAACTTCTTCTTCTATTGTAGGTGGTGGTGGTTGAAATTGGCTTGTAAGTTGGCACTAGTGCAATCACAATGATTCCACCAAAGCCCACCCTAAATCTCATTTTGATGCGACCCCAACATTAATGCTAAGGGTACTTTGTATCATAATTCATCAAGAAGAAGGAAAGTAAGTAGTGGTGCTATCTTTGTCATTTGAATCACCACAACCTGAATAAAAAGGTGTCTCGATCATCTAAGACATAGGGAACTAACAAGTCAGCATTGTGTTTGATTTAGTTCCCGTTGAATAGTACACATAATATAGGTCACCGATCACCTTCTACAACTCATCTCCTATCATCAAACTTGAAAATTTGCAAACTAGTCTTGTCAACTTCCATCCTTATAAAAATGAGTCAAACAACAATTGAAAAGGTCATCCCATAATTGGAAATATGTTACTTACCAAAAAAAGGACCATAATTAATATAAAACTTATTAGCTACTACTATATTATATATGTCTCTTGTAAAAGAGCCTAAACCCTGTAGTACCCTAGCAGTCATTGTAACACCCCTCTCCATAATCAAGTAATAATCTCTCTCGTAGCAATAAATAAAACGTCTTACAGCGGAAGAATAAATAATAACAACAATACTCACTCGGGTGTCACCGGCCATTACTCGCCCATGCAAGTAACGAAGCCAAACTATATCCACATCCAACATCAACAAACTGCTTACCGCTATGATAACGAGAATAATTTTATACATCATACTAAGTCCATAACCATAAACGTCGACAAGTGAGCGTCTACCCAAATCCCAAATATACATAACTGTACCATAATACATTTACCAGTCTGACATCGATATACAAATAAATCCCCTGTGCGGTAATCAAAATAAGCTCTAATTACCCTGTTCCCGCACTTTGGCTTCGACAATAATCAACCTGCATAATGGTGTAGTATCAGCGATAAACGCTGAGTATGTCGGGTCCGGACCCTAATGGTCACTTAGTCATTTTAACCATCTTATTATTAGATTGGTTTCATGCTTTACCATTATAAACAATACTGTAATGTACATGTATAATATACATAATCCTTCATCCAAACATTCATAAACACTCAACCATCCATCCAATTCAAAAGTCATAAAATATCACAAACAACAATTGTATATCGAACGTATCGAATAATAATACTGAATAAACGCCGTAACGAACATCATCCTTTGTAAATTTAATTTGGCCTTTAAGGCCCCTTCCATCTAAACCATGTTTAATTAAATACCAGTAGGGCGTCATGTCAGGACTACCCGATAACCTCACTATGGACAGTAGTCCTCCCGTACACACAAAGGTGCTCATTTCGCCAGAGGTCCGGAGGCCCCTAACTATTCTCTTTGTCTCGTCAGACGTCCATATAAGGTCGTAGCCACCTGACCCACAATCCAAATAGGGCTCGTTGGGTATAAACCTGGAGCGGAACCCGATCGGGAACCCCTCAGTGATCACAAATGCGCAACCAGGCAATTCGTAAACTACACTGGATTCCTCACCTCAACTCACACCATCTCTCTCTCATAATGTTTAAGAAATGCTCTTAGTCTTATGGAGAATATAAATTATTAATTAGCTGCCCAATGGGTCTCACGCATACCTAGAAGTAAACTAGGTTATATTCATGTTCGAGATCCATGCTCTAGAGACCGACAATGTCGTGACTCGTTCCTAAGTGTTTTACTTAGGTTGCCATATACTTAATATTAATACTATGGTATTATATCAAGTAACTGTCTTGTTATCACAATAACGTATATGTGTTTATATAAGCCGATCTATAGTCGACGTAGTGTTAGTCCCGTAGGACGCTCGTGCATAAATAATTAATGCAGTAACACATCATCACATACACGTATCCAAAACACTTAACACACAAGTGATATCAACCAAATCTGAGCCCAAGGAGTTTCCTTAGGACAACTCGGATCAAACCCCTTTACATACCGTTCACCAAGACCTAGGATGCGCAGTGTAGACCACTAGCTCGTCAAACGCCTTCGTCTGAAGTATGATTTAAACGGTAATAAAACTATAAGTCAGTCTCCATGACTAACTACATCCGGTATTCCGAATAACAAGTAACCCCGACGGTTCATCCCCGGATTTCTACAGTTATTTGTTACGGGTTTCTCTAAACCGGTCGGCTTTGTTACTAAAACTCGTATGTCAAAATATTTCGACTGCTAAGTTTAATTCATTATATTTCTTTAATCTTATCCACCATTAAATTTAGGTATATAACCTATAGTTGCATGTATGCATGCATTATATATTATATTGTATTATTTTCCACCATCCCTTATATTACATTGTATTATATAATCCATTATCTTAGCAAATTATATTTGCATTAAAAAACTCATAACTTATAGTTTGTAACTATTTTTGTAATAACCACCACCATTATATTATATGGTTTCCAACCATAATATATCCATCCTTATATACATTATTCTTGTATATGTATATTTACCATCTAGGTAAGTTTCATGAGTTATAAAAACTCTTATATTATATGTTACATTTTATCATCTTATATTAGATGATTATTCCCATTAGTTGTATTATATTATACAACTTATATTAAGATTATTATCCTAATATTATGTAACATCCCATGTTGTATATTACCACTCCTAAGGTTTAAACAATAAATACCTTAGTTTATAAATCTTATTTATTTATAGTTTGTCACATTATTTAATGTGAATATCCTTACTTATATTAATTCCATCTAAACCACCTTAATACCATATAATGTTATAACATTTATAACATAGTAGACCATAGTCTAAAATTCATTTCCCATCTCTTTATAATTCGGTACAGCCCTTTATTTTATTTTAATTTCATTTTGACCACATAACATTATGTAATGTTATACCATATATTAATATCATATAATATGATATCTTTATTCCCTTTAATTTATAACCTATAGTTTTTTATACAAAACTATTATATTGCCGAGAAGGCAACATTGTTATAGCCATATTTCTTTTCATATCCCATAGATTTATTTATTTACAAAATCACCCCATTATTTATACCATGTTATATATATCATATAATATAACATTTTTAACTTATAAAAGGCTATAACCTATGGTTTTATTTTGTAAAAATTTCCGAACAGACCCATGTGCTGTTCTAAATTATTTTTCTACCCACCAAGTTTCTATAATTGCCATTTGGCCCCAATTTATAACATATAGTTTTTATAATATCATTAAAACTATATATTATACATATATCTTATAAGTACTCTTATATAATTCTAAAAATCACCAAATTTCACCAAAGGGTTATAAATATTTATCCTAACCCTTATAATCTCGGTATTTACTATTCCACCCCATATATTTATCCAAAGTGTCATAATGACATAAGAACTATATATTATACATATATAGTTTATTTTAATTCCAAAAACCCAATAAATTCCTAATAGCCCATGGGTGTTTATAATACCATTTTACACCCTTTATTTTCGGTAATAATATATATACCACATATGTTATAAAATTGTTACAATTAAATACTTATCTTATAATAAAACCTTAAATAAGTTACTAACTTATCTAATTTGGTCAAAACCTACCATATGGTCAAGGTTGACCTCCTTAATATTGCCTTGACCACTAATCTCCATATATTACAGTTTTATACCCATACTTTTCAGAAATTACCATTTAACCCCAAAACTTTATATAATCTTATAATTTTTATTTAAACTCCTTTAAACCTCTAATTTTCGGCTTTATTAATATATAGCCCCCAAATTTAATTTAATTATGGTTTATACCCCATTTCCTTGCGGTAACTTATTTTAGCTACTTAAACTTAATTAAAACTTTATAAATGCATAAATAAAATGGCCTAAAGTACATGGCCTTATTACAAACATTAGCTTATAAAATAAATTACACATAAATGCCCAAAAATGCATTAAACTCTCGGCCTTACCACCATCTTTTCCATATTTACCAATTTTCCACATAATGTCTTAAATTGACAATTATGTTAATTAATTAGTTATAAAATTTACTAAACCATTCCTTAATCACCTAAGGTCAAAATAAGACCTATAAAGCTTGTTCACTCACGGCAATATATATACATATGTATAAACACATATTAATATGCCAAGTGAAGGTTTAAGTGATTTATACCTTGTTTTTGCCTAGTTTAGGCCTTGTTTGGCCACGGCTGTTTGGATATAAAGTTTCCACAGCATTATTTACATGTTTTCAAACAGCAATTAAGGTCTCCAAGCAAGATCTAACCATAAGAAGTGTTTAATGTCTATTTTCAAGGTAAAATTTACCTTAGAATACCAAGGTAACCAAGGTTGTCTTCGGCCTATATACAGAAGTTAAAGAGCATCAAAAGAGCTACTAAAACCAAGCTTAAACTGGTATAACTCAGATTAGAATATGGCTAATTTTTACCTTGCTTAAAATGCCAAAATGGTGTTTTTGGCTTGGATTTGGCTATACCTTGAAGCTCTTGATATACCAACTGAATAAGTATGTTAAGATGAAGATTATAAGCCTAGGAAACAAAACTTTTCAACCGGATTTGAAGGGAAACAAAAGATAAGTGCTTAAAGCACATTTTTATACCTTAAGAACAAGATTAGATTTCTCCACCTTCTTCCCTTGTTACAGCTGAGATTCACCCTCATTTTAACCTCCAAAACAACCTAGAAACATGGATGGAAATGGTTGATGCTTTGCTCCATGGAAAGAGGAAAGAAATGTGAAGAGAATGGACATAAAATGGCTTAATAAGCTTACCTATGTCAATTGTTGTTCTTCTGAATATGGAATGTTCCCCACGGTTTGGAGAAGCAAAAGAGAGGATGAAAATGTGTGGTGTCGGCTGGGAATGGAGCAAATGAGAAAAGAAGACTAAATTTGGCTTATAAGTTAATTAATGTTACTTTAGGAATAGTAAATGATGATTCACCAATTAGCTAGATATTTTGTGTTAAAGTTGAATGTGCTGTATTCCATGCTCCATGCCTGCCGACTTCCAAAGGGTAAGGGTGGCCATTAATTGACCATACTTAGTCAATTTTGCTTAAAAATGCACTATTTGGGTTACTATTCACAAATGAATGCCATATTTCGATTTTTTTTTTGAAATCTTAGATTTAGACCTTCTAATGTGGTACATTATAGTACATTAGTATATCAAGGTCTAATCCAATGCCTAACACCACTCAAAACCCACTCAGAAAGTCAATTTTCTCAAAAACGTGCTTTAAGGAATTTTAAAGCACATTTTGTGTTATAACATGTTTTAGAGCTTGGTTTCCTTTGAGAATGGTTTTATAGTGTTCATTACTTCATTATAATACTTAGGAATCCAATTCTATATCAAATAGAGGTCATTAGATCTTTAAGGTTTTCTTAGAGCACATTTTTGCCCTACTTGACCTTGAAGCAAGTAAATGCTTGTTCTTTGTGTTGGAGTGTTGTCCAACAATTTTAATATGTTTAGTTATGTGTTAATATGCTTGGGACAAAGTTTTAGGTCCTAAGAAGTTCATTTGAGTATTTATTTACCCTAAACAGTCAAAGGGTGCAATATCTTGCTTTGTGTTGACCACTATTGTTCTCAGTTGACTTTTAAGGCATGTTTAGGCCTTAATTAATGTGATTAGATGTTTAATCTATGTTTTATTAGTTTGGGGTATTTCAGTCATCATGTCACAAAATTCTTTCTCTTCAACACCGCTTACTTCTTCGGCTTTGCGCGTATAGTTTTACACCAAATTAGTGGTTGCAAAGAGAATTAATGATCGTATATAATAGTGTATACTTTCCTAGAACATAGTTAGTACCCTCACTTTTAGGGATGACAATGGGTCCGCAGGTACTCGTTTCACCCGGCCACCCAATCCATCAAACCGGGTGAAAAATGGGCGATGGATGAAGCGGATGCGGGTGCGAGTCGGGTGATGGGTAAAAATTTATCACCCATCACCTGACCCGCTCACCCGACCTGATCACCCGCATAAATATAATAAATAGATATTATTATATTAAGTTGTTAACTATTCTTCATTCTCCTTTAATACGGTAATTTTACAACCTTAACTAGTGAAAAAGGAACATTCATGCTCTGCGCCATTCTTCATTCTCACAACTCGCTAATTTTGTAACCCTAACATAGATGTTTTGCGCAGATTTTAATTCTCATCACTGAAGGTAATTTTGCAACCCCTAACTGGTGAACATGAAACATAGATGCTTTGCGCCTCTATTTCTCTCTTCACTCTCGGTAATTTTGCAACTTAACTGGAGAACAAGGAACTTACATGCTCTGCACAGTTTTCATTCTCCTCACTAAAGGTAATTTCACAACCCTAACCGGCGAACAAGGAAATACATGCTCTGCACCTCTATTTTTCTCTTCACTCATGGTAATTTTACAACCTTGACTAACGAACATGGATACACGCTCTGCGCAATTTTTCATTCTCTTCTCTTAAGGTACCTAACTAGCAAACATGGAACATATATGCTCTGCGCCTCCATTTTCTCTCTTCACTCACAACAATTTTGCAAACCTAACTGACACCGAACAAGAAACAAGAAAAAACAAACAGGTAAGCGGGTTCACCCGTTTCACCCATGGGTGACTAGTGAAACGGGTGAAGCGTGATACGTAACGGGTGATGGGTCGGGTATGGGTGGAGTAGGTGAAGTTGGGTGACAGGTGCGGGTGATGGTCCACCCGACCTAAACTCGACCAATTGCATCCCCACTCACTTTGATATTGGTTAATTGTATACATTTGCTACATACATATATATATATATATCATATATGTTTATATGTGTACGAATTATAGTTTAATTTTAGATATAAACTAAACAATATATTTTGGGACCTAGTTTTATTACGTTTTGAGTTGTGGATTAATGGGTCGAGTTATCTTGTAGCGCGATGCGTTAGATGTCCTTCTATATCTGTTATCACAGACACTTTCCTGATCTATTATCTGGGGTCGACGGACCCATTATGTTATCTAGGTTTTCAGACACATTATGTTATTTGAGGTCTTTAGACCTATTCTGTATGCTCTGAACTAAGGTCCCTTGAAAACATTATTTTTTTCGATAATGCTCTATTGTGTAAAAGATTATGTTCTATTTAGGTGTGACTTGAATATTGGTGTCAGCTCTTGTGATTACATTATTATCTTGCTACATATACTTATAATTATGTTCAATAAAAAATGTTTTGAGCGTGGCTCATTCTGATGATGTTTGTTTCTTTGTTGTGCAAAATTGTGATGAAACTATCCTGCTAACTAATGGGTAGTGAACCCAGTCAATGTAGTAAAACTAGTGTCATATCAAAAGGGACTTCGTAACTATCTAATCAATTATATGCTTAGTGAATGTGCAATAATATAAACAAAAGTGCATAAATTTAATTTTGGGGGGTTTTTAGGTTTTTGGTTTTGATTAGAGAAATAAAAGAAAATAATAAAGGTAAACTAACTAATCTAGGATAGGTGTAGCTCGAGATGGAAAATTGCACCCGTAACCCTTTACTACCAATTGTCGAATCTTTGATCAATATCTAAACAACGAGAATTTAACTAATAGCCAAATCTTGGTCCATTAATCCTAACCATTTTAGATGGAAACTGAATGCTATTCGAATGTCCAATTTAATCGGAAGCATTAAGTACAAATCTACCCTAAGTTGCAATGAGAACATCTTCTAAAAAATCCATTGAAAACCGGCTAACATTGATTTAATCCGAACAGTATCGATTTCTACTTCCGGAAACCCCGTCCACAGAATTCCACACTAACGCTAAACTAATCGGGGATATCAGACCAACCAATTCAACACCTAAGCAAATTCCTAATTTAACAAAGACAAGCTTAAAGACCATAATCGCTCAATAATCATTTTTAATTAAGAACAAGGAATTAATACAATGGAAAATAGGGATTTGGGGCAAAATCCTAATCCCCAGCTACAAGAAGACTACTCAAGCATGATAGAAGTAGAGAGAAGATAAGGGAGAGAAATGACCATGAATAAGGTGTGAAGCTTAAATGGAGATGGATCTCTTTAGTTAATGAACGAGGTCCTTGAGATCGATAACCCACTTCATCACTTTTCCCACAAAATGATAGGTATACTACCTAGGTGCAGAGGTAGTGGCATATTTTTCTGCTACACCTGCTCAACTCGAAGCATTTTCTGATGCTGACTGGACAAGTGACATCACAGAAAAAAAGATCTACCACCGGTTATTGTGTTTATTTTACCAAAGCCCTAATCTCATGGTAATCTAAAAAGCAACTACGGTAGCTCGATCCACTACCACATCTGAATACCGAGACATGGCCTATGCTACATGCAATGTAATATGGCTATAAAACCTTCTCGGTGAGTTAAGAATTCGTTTACCTCAATCTCTGTGCTATGGTGCAACATTGGGAGCCACATACCGCGCAGCAAATCGAGAGTTTCATGCTCGAGCCAAGCACATTGGTTTAGACTTCTATTTTATTTGTGAACGTGTGCACAATCGATCTCTTCAAATATCCTTGTATCTATGAAGCTGGTCAAGTTGTAGATGTGCTGCCAAAGCCATTGTCATCTCTTCATTTCTTAATTATTCGCTCTAGACCGGGCTTGCATTCATTCGGAGCGCAAGGGCATACTTGCGAGATAACAAAAGCCCAATATAAAACTGAACCCAATTCAAATAAAATCATGACTGGAAACAAAGCTTAACTAATCCTGATGTAATTTGTAATTGCTACTATGCGTTTTGATGCCTTGTACACTAGTATAAATACTTTACAACTAGTTCATGTATGAGAACATTTAATACAAATAATTTATTTCTGGGATCTCAGCCACCACTGTTCTAGCAGTTTCAACATGGTATCAGAGCTGAAGAAATAGTAGGCCTATACTTGTTGTTCATGTTGTTCTTCTCCTTTCTCCATCTATGTCATCAAGTTCTACCTTATCTGCACCTTAAACTATGAGTAGTGACTGGTTAAGACCGAAAACTGAGATAAGCAGCCTGATGTTGGGTGACAATAATCTCCCTTTCAATGCGCATGCATTGACTCATTGTCTTCAGATCAAAAAATTGATAAGTGTGAAATACATCTATTTTAGGGCTTAAATTCTTCCCATTTTCATAACAATTCATGTCGTATTTCTCACTTATCATATGTTTTTCCTTAGATTTATGTTTTGATGTGAACTGATACATTTTAGGTGTCTAATACAATGAAAAGTCTAGAAAATGTATAGATTTTTTCATGAGGATTCCAACGCAACAAACGGGGAGCGAAACGAAGCTAAAACGAAGAATCTAGGCCCCGTCACAGTTAAGTTAGCAGGCTGAGACAAGTGGTAGACACGTCTGGACTTCCGTCCGGACAACTTGGGTCAGACAGCATACTTTCGTCCGGGTTTCCTAGCTGGACGCCCAGCTGAACGCTTCAGGAAGGAAGATGTTTAGAGACGTCTGGACGCACACCCGGACGCCACCAGAAGGAAACTTTCTGTGTGACGCCTATAAAGACATCAAGACTTGCTCAGCAGGACGCAAGTCCGGACGCAACCAATTGAGCAATCGGATGAAGATTTTCTAGAGACTTCCAGACTTTCTCATCCGGACGTAAGTCCGGACGCGACCGACAGAAGAGTCCCAACACGTTTTATCAAGTTTAAAAGATAAATAATTTATTTTATCTAAAGTGGATCGCTGCTTCTATATAACAAGGATGGACGAGATACATCGATTATTCACGTCCCCAGGAGAGGGGCTCTCGCCTCCAGCTCACTCTTATACAAAATCACCACCACGTTTACATACTAGATACCATTCTCTTCACTACGACTCATCAGCCACCATCACCCATCGATACCTTCATCACACACCACCACGTCCATTCATAAATCATCACCACCACCACACAGCACCATACCACCACCACTTCCACATATTATTTTGGGAAAATTACATCACCCACCCACGACATTTGGCGAAATTACACAGCCCACCCATGAGGTTTCAAAAATTACTTTGCCCACCCATGTGGTTTCCACAATTTTACATCCAACAACTTTTCTAATATTTGATCAACTTAAAAGATGGTTAAATGATATCCCAATTTGATGAAACTTTACATGGACGATGCTAAGGTGTTATATTTTTGTTCAATGCCAAATCTAAAGTTTTTTAAGGTCATATATGATTTGTGGGACCCAATGAAACATGAGACACGTTCATCGGGTCCCACGGATCATATATGAGCTTAAAAAACGGTGGATTTCACGTTTTACCAAAATATAACACTTTAATATCGTCCATGTAAAGTTTCATCCAATTTGGATATCATTTAACCATCTTTTAAGTTGATCAAATATTAGAAAAGTTGCTGGATGTAAAATTGTGGAAACCACATGGGTGGGCAAAGTAATTTTTGAAACCTCGTGGGGGGCTGTGTAATTTCACCAAACGTCATGGGTGGGCGATGTAATTTTCCCTATTATTTTTGTTACTTATTAATGTTTTTTCTTTTATTTATGTTATTTTTTATGTTTATGTTTAAGTAGTTAGACTTGCTCCCGGATTGGGGTAGCAAACTGGATCTTTACATTTATTTTGTAATCTATTCTCCAATTATAATTGCAGTAGTTTAATTCCTATTCTTCGTGCGCTTTAATTCTCTAGCTAATTATTAAAGTAATATTTGTAGTTTTCTAATAAAATGTGGTGCTGAGATTAGTTAACAAGACAAAGGAAGTTAAACCAGATTAATGACTTAAAGCATGGTTTGCCTATAGGTTAATATGTCTCCAATAGTAATTGGTTATAATGCGATTGGTTAGAATTGACTTAGGCATGGTTTACGGCTTGTTATTTCTACCAGTTAGGATTTGTTGTACAGGTACCGGTCAACGGGTAATTAAGATTCCTGAGTTTATTGCAGAATTAGGGAAGAGTTATTAATAGATTAATAAAGTGAAGGTTTGTAGAACAATCTGGGGTGCTTCCTTAGATTTTAAAGTTTCAATCTTTATTTCTGTATTTAGTTTATTTTTACCGTTTTATTATTTTGTTATTTTATATTGTTTGTTGAGTCTTCTTTTTATTAAATTAAGTAAAACTTGAAAAGTGACATTTCCTGTTTTCTTAGTTTAGTTTCTCAGTTAGTTAATAAATTGTCAATTAATTGCACGAGGTCCCTGAGATTGACAACCCCCACTCAATTCACTATTCCGTAAAACGATAGGTACACTGCCTAGGTAGAAGTATAGTAACATATATTTCTGCTAGCACAAATCTTAGATCAAAAGTTAAGGATACATTTGTTTTGGGTGGGCAAATGAAGTGAAATGAAGAAAGGGGAAGAAAATGGATAGAAAAGAAATCACTTTGATTTTCATGATTGTTTGTTGTGTAAGAGAAAAAGAAATAAATGACCCGGTCAACAGCTGCTGGTCAATGGTCAAACACCACCGACCATAGGTCAATGACCACCGTTGCTAGTGTACACTTTAAGATAAATAAAATACCATACATATTAATTACATTGTTATTGAAAAAAAATGCTAATTCAAATTTTTTAGCCACGTAAATATAATGATAAAAAAATATAATTGATAAAGTATACTCAATTTAGAAAATCAAACGTATAGTTTAAGAATCTCATTAAAATTTCGCAAATTAAAATTATTGATTAAGAATCTATTTAATTATATCATACTAGTTAAAATCTAAGATTATATAGATATTTTAAAAGATTTAATTTTAAACAAATATGATTTAAATATTAAAAGACAATCAATTTTGTGAATTCAAATTAGACGGTTGAAACCTTTTTAGAAACATTTTTTTTCAATGTTTACAAAATCTGTTTGTCTGGGCCTTTCTAGAATAAAGTGGGTTATGTGGTGGGTTATGTTTGATGTGAAAGAAGGGAAAATAATTCATGGCTATAGCTGACTATAGCCAACTTCGCTACATCCAGGAAGAGATATGTGAGGGAGGGGGGAGCCGAGCGAGCACGCATGCGTTTGCTTTTTTTTATCATAAGCCTTTAAATTATTGTAACTTTTAATATATAGGTCCAAAATGAAAAAAATTATATCATTGTTCATATAAATTCAAGCTCTTTAAAATAAGACAATTTATGGATATGTTTTGACAACTTTTTTAAAAAATATTTTTACATGTATATGATGATACGCTAAAATGATAATATGATTCATTAATTTTGTATTATGATTCATTAAAATTGATATTATGATTCATTAAGTAATAAGTGGTGAATTCGATTGTTTTTATACTTTAATGTGATGATGTACATATTTTAATGTGAGAATGTACATGTTTCTATGTGAAGATATACATATTAAAATGTGAGAATGTACATATTCAATTATCAAAATGTATATGTTTTAATGAATATCTGTACAAGTATGTATGACCATGTGTACTAGTTTTCTCCCTTATATGTACATGTTTTAATCTAAGAATGTACATATTTAATGATTTGTACAGGTTTATGTGACCATCTGTATGTTTTTAATGCGAGGATATACATGTCTTTACGTGAGGATGTATATATTTTAATGAATATTTGTACATGTTTGTATGATCATTCATACAAGTTTTTATTTATGTTATATGCACTATAACCCTTACAGCATCCATTATACTTTTCTGTAAAAAAAAAAAATCAGTTGACACATCAGTGGATGGATTGCTACCAGTGGCGGACGCAAGGGGGGTTTGTGGGGGGACACCGGCCTCCCTGAAACTTTTGAAAATTTGTAAAATGTTCTTATAAAATTTTGACAAATATAAAATAACATAATGTTTTAAAGAATAATAGTGTCAAAAAAATTTTACCCCCTAAACAAAAGTTCTGAATCCACTACTAATTATTACATCCGGATGTAGCTAAGATACCGTTAAAGGAAAACGTAAATATCTAATAGGGTAATTTTAGAAACTTTGTACATTGTACTGTACTAATTAGTAGTGTACCGTAAATAGGACTAGTGAATGATAATCGTCAGGCCCCCTTACCCTGCTCGGCACTCAGTTTCAGCCGTCAGTGTTTCATTTATGGTTGTTGGTGGGCCTAATGAAAATAGACCAGGCTGTACTAACCAACATAAGTCATGTTGAGATACGGCCCACTGTACACATGAGGCATGTATTAATTTACCATACCACTTGCCAAGGTCGCTGTCTTGTCTTCTTCCGCGAGTACATCAGACCAACAGAGTGTAGCTACAGCCTAGATCGGTGAACGCATCACATGGCTGGCTACGACGGACGAGCGGTTAGAATAATTTTGGACGTTGCTAGAGGGGTGATGTGAAGGTGCTCAAAACAAATTTTGAGCATGGTGCTTAATTAAATCATGTTCGTTGGATTTATAACAAATAAATTGAAGGTTTAGATTTTATTGTTTATTATAGGGGTATAGATGTCAAATTTAATTTTTAGTTTTTAGAAATAAAGGAAAAAATATAAGATTACATGATCTAGTTTACACCGAAAGAAATAAATCAATAATTCTGATAAATATTCTCACAATTGGCAGTTACAATTTTTTTTAACTGTAATAGAAGTGAAGTAGTTATTTGAAAAATCAAAAGTCCCACGTTGTATGCAAAAAAAAAATTATTTAAAAATAACAAATTAGAAATTAATTGACAAGACTCCTCGTAGAAATGTATAAGAACAACGTTGAATTTATTCATTACTTAATTAAACATTACAATCAAACAAAAATAAATCAAGAATTATATTTTGAAACAACTATTACTTTACCTAAATATCTACACTTTTACTTGAATTAGGAATTAATTAAAATTCACAATTCTAAAAAAAATCCACACTTGCATTTTAAAAATATGACATTTTACTAAAATATCTAAATAAGAATATAATTTTAGATGAGTTTGTAACGATCCAATTTGAAAAATAATGATAAACCATTAATATTTTTAAATTAGGAATGCAGTTGATCTAGTTAGAAAAAGAGAAAGAAAGATGTACATTTTAAACAAATTATTTTGAAAGAAGAAACAATTTGAAAATACTTTGACATGACCCTTTAAAATAAATATAAGATCATAAGTGAAATTCCTAGGTTGTCTTATTTATTACTCATTAAAATAATTTCACTCATTCGTTTAAAATTATATTGTTCAAATAAAAAATCTACACTATTATTAAACAAATCTACACCTACATTTACAAAATCTATCCTTTTACTTAAATAACTACACTTTTACTTAAATGAGTAATTACTAAAAATCTACAATTCTATCAAATAAATCTACACCTTCATTTTGAAAAATCTAATATCTACACTTTTACTTTCATTTTTATAAAATACTAAAAATCTACACTTCCCTCATACAAATCTACACCTTCGTTTAAAAAATATATCCTTTTACCTAAATATCTACACTTTTTCTTAAATGAGCAAACAAATCTACATTTGCATTTTGAAAATTGTATAATTTTAGTTAAATATCTAATTTGAAAAGAAAACTATAAACCATCAATTCCAATAAAGATTCCACATTTTAAGCAACTTACTTTATTTAAAAATAACAAATTAAAAAAAATCTGTTGACATAAACCTTGTAGCATTAATAGATGTTTGAAAGAAATTTCCACAACGTCAATGTCGTATATTTAGGGAAGTTAGTGGTGGAATAATTATTAAAATACTAGTAATTACTTTTACAATTGGGTGAGAAAAACTTCCGTAAATTTCATCTCCTATCAATAAGGGGGAGTAGTTGGTTATAATTGAAAAAGTCTCTTATACCCTATTATTATATTTGATTGTTTTTTTTATAAAACTTATTATAAATAAAAAAATACATATACGGTTGAGATTAATGTTTTAAAAAAGTAAATTGTAATCTAATGGCTAGATATTGTTTGAGCATATGCCCAAACTTTATACCCATGGGCATGGTCCCCTTTTGGGTGATGTGATGGTGATGGTTTTTGGATACGCACAATTCCCTTATATATTACTAGACAATTATGCAGTTAATGTATCTATCTTTGTTTGTTTTAAAAAACACAAATTCTTAGCATCCTAGATAAATTTGTAATTTAAAAAAGTTGGGAGTAAATATAAGAATAAATTTTGTAATTTAGAAAGAGTTATGAGAGAGATAAAAATAGAAAAAAAGAAACGGCGTATAAAAGGGTGGATGTTCACTAAATTCAAGCTCTTCAAAACAAGACCAGTCATGGATATGTTTTGACAACTTTTAAAAAATATTTTTACATATATATGATGATATTTTAATGTGAGGTTGTATGTACATATTTTAATGTGAGAATATACATGTTTTAATGTGACGATTGTACATGTTCAAATGTGAGAATGTACATGTTCTTTAATGAACATCTGTACATGTTTGTATGACCATCTGTACATATTTTTATGACTGTTTGTACAAGTGTTCTCCTTATATGTACAAGTTTTAATCTAAGGATGTATATATTTAATGATTCGTACATGTTATATAAACTAACTATATGATTTTAATGTGAGGATGTACATGTCTTTACGCGAGAATGTACATGTTTTAGAGAACATTTGTACAGGTTTGTACGATCATTTGTACAAGTTTTCTTTTACGTTCTATGCTCCATACATGTAAAAATATTTTTTTTAAAGTTGTCAAAATATATCCATGACTGGTCTTGTTTGTAGAGCTTGAATTTAGGTGAACAATGACATAATTTTTTTATTTTGGACTTATATATTAAAAGTTACAATAATTTAAAATTTTATAATGAAGAAAAGATTATGAATAAAAAATCTGAAAAAAAAATAAAAAAAAAAGTAGGACGGGTACGGCTTTAAAAAAAAAGAATGAGTGGGGAGCGCTGAGATGTAGCCATCGTTGCTACATCCAGCTGCAGCCAAGACTTGCTGTTCAAAAAATCTTGGACAGTAATGGAATATTGTTGATGTTTGTTCAAATAAATATGGTTGCCGTTCGGATATGGTTTTTCTGTGTATAAATGTGGTATTTTTGACATAAAATACCAGATCGCCATCTCTGAACAACAATTTTCAAAACAGCCATAAAAATACCCATAAAAAACAACCACAAAACAACCACAAACCAACCAACAATTATACTGCAAAGGAAGAAAATAATGAATACTTACCAAGGTGAAGCCAGAAAACATTAATTAAGGGGGCGAGAATATTTTAATAATATTAATAATATTTAAAATTAATTTTTAATAAATTAATTTAAGTTTTCAATTTTTATAATTTATATTTAAAATCATATTATATATTAAATTTACCAAAATTAAATTAAAATGAAATAGATCGATAAAATATTATAAATTAGTTTTATTTTTCCCTTTTTATTTTTAGTTTTTTTTATAAATTTGGTATAAACTAAATAATAATATAAAATAATATAGAACAATAGTTTTTAAAAACGGGGGTTGCTATTCGCAGTACAAAATTACTAATCACCGCAGTACAAAATTTTTTAATAATTCATATTGACATTGTACACATGTAATGATGTGTCGCTGTGTTTTTTTTTTCCAAAAATGATATCTGTAAGTAAATTTACCGAAGTAGTTTGTAGTTGATTAGTAGCGAATTTTACTAGTTACTTTTTTGTTGGAATCAATACAGGAACATTTTTTTGTAAAAAAAAGTGTTGGATTACATTTTTATGTGTTTATATTACATTTTATGTGTTTATATTAATTTTTGACTTAAAATTAATTTGTACTGCGAATAGTAAAGTATTTACTATTCGTAGTACAAATTTTTTTTTTCACCAAACTTAGTTGAATAAGTTTGAATGTTACGGGGAACACTTTTTTTTGAAATAATAGATGTTTGAATAACCAAATTTAAGTCAATATGAGTAAAACAACAACTAAGTTAAAGAGAAACTAAGTTACAACAACTAATTTATAGAAAAACTAAGTTACAACAACTAAGTTAAAGAAAGACTAAGTTACAACAACTAAGTTAAAGAAAAACTAAGGTACAACGTTGATCCAACATTTAACCTAGATTGTAATTGATGAATCCAAGGTCCGACTGTTTGGATCTCTATAAGCGAACCACTGCGGATAGACAGGGGGGAGTGGGGAGTCATGAACCATGCCGAACCTTATGAAATGACTCTGGGGGCAAATTCCTATGTGGATCTCTCCTCTTGGGCTATCACGATCGGTATAATTATCGAGCGGAAGGTATGTGGCACTTGCCGCACCCCCATAGACAGTAGAGTAGAAAACTACTATCGAAGTGTACTTGTCGCGATCACCAACCCCATTTCCGTGTGCATCCATTTATGTGGAGGTGCTGGCTCTCCTGAATTCCAATGAAGCGCTCTTAACATGCCGTTGTACGGTCCTTCGTTAAAAATGGCCTTGTATAGTCCATTCGCCGGTGCTGATTCTTTCATGTGATTGTACAATGCTACACAGACATCTTTCCACCTCTCTTCGTTTGAATATAGGTAGTCAGCAATGACCCTGAAACCACAATTCCCATCTCCACGAACATCAATATACCCAGTCATATATTGATATAGGTTGGGGTTGAAATTCTGGTATGGGAAGTTGTCAAGGGGCTGGAATCGACTCGGATTTGATGATCCTCTATTACGTGATCTTCTATTTGATGGCGCTCCTTGTGACTGGCCTGCCCTTGGTCGGTTACGCTCCCAAGACGAAGGTTCCCGTCGGTTTGGTCTTGAGGGCCCGGTAGGTCTGCCAATCCCAACCTGTTCCAATGGCTCTCCTAATTGGCACACCATATCTGGGTGAAGGAAGTTTTGGATTTGACTGTAACATTTCACCATCAGAGTAGGATCATCTGACTGTGCTACCTCAGAAGCTATGTCTCGCCATCTATTCTGTTCTTCCTCCATGTAGGATACCATATCAATTGTCGATTCATGTTTCTCCCCAGCTTAGGGTATACCAGAAACGATGTATATCCCTCTTCGAGCATAGTATACCACTATCCAGCATGTAGTTTAATTTACAAGCGCAAGGTAAGCCATGAGAGGTTACCTTGTCACATCCACAGATTGAGTTGTCCTCCATTTGCACATAATTCGCCCTTCCAAGCTCCTTGACTAGCTCATCTAAGCAAAGGGTACTAACCTTCCCGATCAGGTCAGCGATTGGAACCCTCATGTGGCTCTCTTCTGTGTGTTTTGTCCTGGCTGGCTGCCTCAATCCTTTTTAACTCCTGGATGCTTGTATTCACATGATCGTTAATCTTTGGAAAGATACACATCCAAAGTGTGTCTAGCACTCCTTAATCTCACTTTAGAAAGAATGTGCGCTCTCCACCCTTATCAAATGTTTAAGTAAGTTTTATAGATCTATAACAATCACTGTATTATCTTAAACATTACAAGATTAACAATTTTACCTATTTGTCGATGTGTTGCCGAAGTGCAACACATTCTTGACCCAAGCCTCCACAAATTTTTCCTTGTATTTCTCCCAGACTGATGCAACATACATAATGAAACGTGGGTAGGCTTTGGTATGTATTCTTGAAATATTCGTACCTCTCGTTGTAGTCCTGCTCTTGTGCTCGAGTAGACAACCGAAGTCCACATTCGGACTACAGCCGCCCCGCCCTTTCCTCTATCACCCATTAAGTCTCGGCTTTCCCTGAACGTTCCTACTTATGTGCCCCCGACATAGTAGATGATGAGATTCAGGAAATACCTCATCTAAGGCATTCATCAGGGCCAGACATCTGTCGGTAATAAATGTAGAGGTTGTAGTCCGCCTGAGGAGGTCCCTTAATTGTTGAAAGGCCCACACATACATGTCTGTTGATTCTGATACAAGAAAGGCGAAGGCAATGCTGAAGTTTTTTTGCCTATACTCGTCATCCCGATGAACTGAACCAAAGGCATTTTTGCTATGTTGTGTTTATAGGTAGCATCAATGCCTATGACATACGGAACGCATGGAGCAGTAATCTAGATGTAGGGTGTGCAAAGAAGATGGACCCAAGTCGTGTTTTGATCATCTAAATTGTGAAATATATCATGTTATCTATCAAATAAGATGAAACCTAAATGATTGAAGTTATTTGAGACATACTGAGTTGACTTACTTGATCTGTAGTGTAATCGTAGTAGTAGTTGTTTTTGTCTAGCTCACTCAGCAGAGTCTGCACCATAGATCGACCATCTCTATTTACTAGTTTGTTTTTTGTATCCGGTTGTATATGTATTTCCTTGTTGCTGACGTTTTCTGGGTTGATTGTTGTGAGCTCGGAATAAATTGCACAGGGGGGCACACCGGACTCTGGTTCTCTGGTCGATCATAATCTCCTCCGCCTCAGTCAGGCGTTTTCCCACAAAATGACCTCTGCCCACTCTATGCGAGATCATGGTTATGCCATCCGTTACCCACTTGCAAGAAACACCCGTAGTTTTGTGTAATACCCCTTAATTTTGAAAGGACACCACATTTCTTGGAACCAGATGATCTGCGCCGGTTGATGACACCAGGTCGTGACGTCCTTCGTTGGTTCCAATACCTCTCGCATGTTATGTGGAAATCTGGCCCGACGAGAACTTTGAAATTATGGTGTAGATATGGTGGGATGGCCAACACTATCTACCCAAGCTTTCGCTTCTTCTTTACCCCTAAAGGCCCTGGTTTGTTTGAAATAAGTAACCTGTGTCCACCACCGGAGCTCGATTAGACCATCTCTTGCATGTAGTCATCCATCTGTGCATAATGATCCGGAACGCCTTCATCAAATTCATCCCAATCTGAATCAGTGGTTGAGTCACTATCCTGCAATAAGGGTCGAGAGAAGTTAGATGAATATTGTGAATATGAAATGTTAGTGCGAATATGATTAACAAAGACAATAAACTAAATACTTACTGGGCTTGATATTGGAACATTACTCATGATCGCAATCTGAAGATTGACTCATGTTTAGAGAGAGAGCTTGCACAGTTTTACGAAATAATTTTTGGAAGAGAGTAAGGAAATAGAGAGCTTCGAGAATATGGAGAGAGAGTGTGTGAAGATGAAACGGAGGAGGCATCCCTTATAGAGGTTGGTCATGAACTAGCCACACGGTCACAAGTTAAAAAAACGGTAACCTGGTACGTGTACAGTGACCTGGTACGTGTACCTTTCCTGACAAAAGTAATTACCTATGGTAACTTTGAATTCACTTTGTACTGCAAACGGTAACCTGGTACGTTGTACAGTGACTAGTACGTGTACCTTCCTGACAAAAGTAATTACCTATGGTAACTTTGAATTCACTTTGTACTGCCAAACGGTAACCTGGTACGTGTACAGTGACCTGGTACGTGTACCTCTTCCTGACAAAAGTAATTACCTATGGTAACTTAATTCATTTGTACTGCAAACAGGTAAACCTGGTACGTGACCTTTCCTGACAAAGTAATTACCTATGGTAACTTTGAATTCACTTTGTACTGCAAACGTAACCTGGTAGGTACAGTGACCTAGTAGTGTACCTACCTGACAAAAGTAATACTAAGGTAACTTTGAATTACTTTGTACTGCTGAAATACCCCAAACTTAAATATAGTGATTAAGATAATTCTATCCTTATTTAATAGCCTAGTAATGCTTAAGTAATATTGGTAAGGAAATAAATCCAAAAGAAATAAAAAGAAACGCTTATAAAGCGAAAAATGCTAAATAAGTGTTAAATAACCATAAGAGGTGTGAGACCTCGGTTAGAGTATTATATGGATTCTTAAGGTTTAATAAGACCTAAATAAATATATGGGAACGATTCCCGAAGAAAACGGATCCAAGAAATGTATTAAAACGCTAAAAGAGCTTTAGCGCACGTCTTTCGAGGAAACCCGAAAACGTGACTTTAAGTGGTCAAACAGACCCGTAAAAATTATGAATCATTAAATAATAATTATTAAGCATGTATGAGGGCTTAATAGCCAATAAAATAATTAGGCGAGAGAATTCCGGAAAACGGGTTCCGGTTAGTAGAAACTGTAACAACGGGAAGTAGGGGGGTGACATTGTAATAAAAGAAAACTTGTGTGTCCACTTTGCAAATAAAAGTCAAAAATCTGTAGAGAAGGGAGTGTGTGACCGATGGACTCCTCACCCCACTCTCTTTATTTATTCCTTTATTGTTCCTAGTACACTAGAGGACAAAAGAAATAAGTAAAAAGCAAATAAAAACTCTCTCTCCTATCCCCACTCCTCTCTCTCACGATTTCTCTCACCTCTCTATTCTCTCATTCTCTCTTCTTCCTCCTTGGGCGATGGCAATGGAGAAATGAAGCCCCCACAAAACTCTCCACTTCTCTCCTCTCTTTGAGTACCCAAACCTTCTCCAAATCCAATAAAAATTACACCATTGTAATCCCCTTGCCAAGGAGAACATTTTCATCCTTTCAAAAACCCATAAACTCCATTTTCGTTTTTATGGGTATTCTCCATTTGAAGCTTGAGTACCACCATTAGAAGCACCTTCACCTCCTTGTCATTTTGAGGTAAAAATATTCTTGAAAACCTACCTTTTCTAGCCCTTATATGCAAAACGAAAATTTAAGTGAGACTTGTTCTACTCCTTGCATTCCAGCCGATTTTGGCTACTCATTTGGGCTGGAATCTTGTTCATTTGCTAGACAAGGACTCCACACATTGGTTGGAAGGTAATACTCCCTTAAAACCTAAAACATCTAAATTCTAGGGTTAGTTTAAGTTAAGGTGCTAAACTAGTATGGGTATGTATGGCTTGCTGTAGCATTGCCATTCTTGAACAAAAACCGAGAACAAGGGAAGAAGGAAAGAGGAAAAGAAGAGAAGGAAAGGAAAGAAGGAAAAAAAAAACTAGCAAGTCAAGGTAATGCTCTTACCTTGGGTTAGTTTGTGTATTTCATTGTAACAGATTTTAAGTATCTAACAATGAGGAATGTATGTAGTATGAGTAGTAGTAAGTAGTAGTAATGTATTGGAGAAGATAATGTAACAGTTTTTGAAGTTTTAAATGATGTTTAAAACTTGGGACAACATGGGGTATTGAATGCGTAAGTGTGCAGGAATTTTGTTGTTGTTGTAGTAGTGATAATATGTGAGTATAGTGTATTGTGTAAACAGGTTGTGAGAAGTGTGAAGTTTGAGTATTTAAGAGCAAGTATGTGGATTGTAGGCCTTAGAGCCAAATAATTGGACATGAGTATTGTACTATGGATTGAGGAAATATTGGTGTATTGGGATTTTGTATGTGTGCTGGTAGAACCCTTGTATGGGTATGGCTAGAATAGGCATGAATTGGCGGAGAAGGTGTATGTGTGGTTAAAGTAAGAAAAGTAGCTGAGTATGGCAAATTTTGGTAGGAATATGTACAATTATGGATGACTTGGTGAATGGGAGAACCAAGGGTGTATGGAAGTTAGTGGAGATATTTGTAACTGTGGATTGGTACTTGTAGTATGAGGATGTGGAAAGTTGTAAAATCTGTAGCAAGAAGTAGGTATGATGCATTGGAGGACCTAGGAGAAACTAGGTGTGCTTGGAGAGCCTAAAGTGTGAAGAACAACCACCTTGTGTAACAGATTTTGAAAGGAAGCTAGATAATGGGAAGGATTGAGTGGAAGGTAACGTAATGAGGATATTAGTAGTGGTATTGGTAGTAAGAGTATTGAATGTAGAAGTTGATTGAAAATCTGTAGCATAAGAAGGAAAACAAAAATCTGTAGCATAAGTAGAATGAAAAACTGATGCAAACGTTGGGAAGAAGTGATGAAGGATTGTGTAAGTTGAGTAGAAATTGAGTAGTAGGTTTGGAAGATGAATTAAGGTGATTAGAGCATCTAAATGAGTGGCAAACATGTAGGAAGCATGTGGAAATGAGTAGGAAAAGATTGGGTGTGAATTGAGTAGAGTTTGGGATTCAAAATAAGTAATTAAAATGGGTACTGGGCTGGACCGACCCTAGGACCGATCCTAGCAGGGTCGGTCGACCCGAAAACCTGCAATCTCGGAAGTTTCTGCATCCGACCGACCCAGGGGGACCGACCCTGCCTGGGTCGGTCGAGTAGAAACTTGTAGTCGGAAATGCGTCTGCATCCGACCGACCCAGGGGACCGACCCTGCCTGGGTCGGTCTAGTGGAAATTTATAGTAGGATTTTTCTGTAACCGACCGACCCAATGGACCGACCCTGGCTGGGTCGGCCGGACTGGAATTTTCAGTAATCAAAGTCTCTGCAGCCGACCGACCCATGGGTCCGACCAGGGTGGGTCGGTCGTGTCAAACAAAAAAAAAGAAAAAAATGTTGTTTATATGATTATAGTAATCATGTATATATATATATATATATATATATATATATGCCTATACACATATAAGCATATGTATGTAGCAACACACCATAATGAAGTAGTAATGGTAAGAAAGTAAGTAAATGAGTAAGGAAGCAAGTCTAAGAAGTAGTAAAGAAAAGATGGTTTTATAATCAAGTAAGAAAGTAATGAAGTAGTAAGTAAATATTAAAAGTATCGATGAAGGAGTAAGTTAGATCAATAATAGGTCATTGATCATACTACCTCTTGTATGTATAGGAATCAAATAGTGATCCTCGAAGGAACCCGGTAGTACGTATACGACGGTGAACGGTATGATTTCCTCATGCCCTGTATCCTAACTTGGTTACCCCGATTTGTGTGCTTATGTGATCACCAACAAGATAAATGCATGAATCGGATTTATATTGCACTTATATGTGTTTGAACTATATTGTTCTTGTTTATGCTCTTGAACATTTAGTTTGTATAATTCATGAAATGTATGAATGGAAATGAAGTGTATGTGTAAGTATGAGTACTTGTGTATGTAAGTATGTATGGAAGTGTGATTATGGACTTCTACTAATTCCTAACAACCTAACTCCTAACATGAGTATTGAGTAAAATGGAATGAGTAGAAGCCCGATATAGTTTCGGCCACGCGTGAGGATAAGGAACCACAAGAGGTTGGAACCGAATCCTGGCTATGATCTTTTCCTTGGACCAATTCCCTTTGTATGGGTAGTATCCTGGATTAGTGGGCCACCCTAAAGCCCGGTGGTGGGAAGTAGTATTCCCTGCCCGGAGGTCATACCGACTTAACTGGAAGTAAAGTATGTATGAAGTAAGTATTGTATGTGTATTGGTCTTGACTATTGTAAGTCATCGACCGGAGGTAAAAGAGTATCGAACACCCGATAAACCCGGGTGCGTAATGAAGCTAACTGGACCTTGTATGTATGGAGAATTGTATCTCCGTATTGCGTATTGAATCTGTAATGAGTATGTATTGTGTACGTGTATTCTGGAAAGTGGTAAGTAAGCATTGGTTGACTTGTATTGTCTTCCAAGCCTGTGTTGTACTGTGCGTATGTATGTATACCTCGTGTAGTATTGTAGTATCGTGAATGGAAGCATGTATGTATGTATGTATGAATGTATGTATTGCAAATGAATTGCATGTATTCGACCAAATGGTCGGCGTACCCTCGCTAGTACGCGGGGTATGCGGTTATCATATTCAGCGTAAGCTGACCCCCTCGGGGGCCATTTTAGTGTGCAGGTACCCGGAGCGAATACGGTCAAGGTAAGAGACCGGTGGCGCGCGCCTAGTAATTAGAAGTACCTAGTTTGTGAGGAATGGGTAGCAGATTGATTCCTAGTAAGTGTGTATGAATTTGGGGAGAAGTATTGTATTGATTTGGAACCTAGTAAACTCGGTATGCGTAGTGTATTATCTTGTACGGAATCGTGGAGTGTTGTATTGAATGGAGTAATGTATCGAATGGAGTATCGTAGTATCCAGTATGTAATGAGAGTATGTATTGTATTAAGTAGTGCTCGGATATTCCGGTCCATCAGACCGATGCTGTATGTAGCAGTAGTAGCCTTGTTAGTCACGTGGGTGACTAACGGCATTGTATCACCCGATGTATGTAAGTATGAATCCGCTGCGTGACTCGGGAAGCACGAGGAGATTGGACGGTAATGACTGAATTAATAGTAGGGGTGTTACAAAAAGTGGTATCAGAGCGAAGTATCGCTCTGATGACTGGAAATACCGAGCTTAAGAAATACCGAGTTAGGAATTAGAAGCTTAGGGCTATGGGCTGAGTGATAGCATTAGAGAGATGCTAGTTAGGAACCCGGTGAGTACCGGATACCTACAACACCAGTCCCGCCCACCGCAAACCCCATTGTATAACTTGGGAAAGGACGCCAGAGAGAAGAAAAGCTTTCTCATACTCGGGGAAAACCCGATCTGGCAGTTGTGAAGCAATCACACAGTAAACAAGAGCCGACGTATGATAGATTCCAAGAAATGGAAGACCCGGAAGTGGATCCCGGTTGAACAACAATAACCGCACTTAATAGCGGTAGTATAAACACTCCAACCACAAGGAGGCTATAACTTGCAACAGCATGGGGCGACATGCTTAGCAGTCGCAGAACCTAGCTAAACAACCAGCAACAGGAGGAAAGAAGCACTAACCGTGCAACGAAATGGAAACAGGAGCAGTAATGAAACCCGAGACACAAGTCTACGGGACAACAGTAATAGCCAAGCAACACCACCAACGGTGAGCTAGCTGGCTAAGGACATAGTCGGGAGTGACTGACTCCAAAACTACAACGCCAAAAAGGTTACAAACCTGGCCAACATAGCTCAGACAGCTACAAGAATATTCACAAGATATAATCTGATGTAACTACAACCGTAGTGCCTAAACCAAATCAGGCTCAGTAACCACAACAAACGTGTGGGAACAAGCAACAAGGAACAACACAACCAAGTCAAAGGGGAAGCTCCAAGGATTGGAGAAGTACCCTGATCAATGACAGCCATGTCAAACTCACTGAGAAGTTACTCAGAAGAGTAATTAACCTAAGTAAATGATCAACAAGATCAAAGGAAGAGTAAGCAAGACTACCAATTATGAGTGGAAACCATACCGTGACGGTATAGGATACCGAAAACCACCAGTACCACGCACTTGCCACGGCAGTGAGTAAGTGCAGTGAGAACATGAATATGTGAAGGAACCCTAACACACCACAAGTACATAGTAATGTACTGTGGCCGTAACAAAACAACTAAGGATCACACATCCTAAAAAATAGGAGAATGGAACCTCGGAAAGGCCTGACGGCCTGACCATTGCACGAGAACATACCAGTCAGCAAGAAGCTAGACTTGGTCAAGACCTCAACATGGCTATGCCATGAAGAACTTCTTTAACACCGAACCATTATTTTTCAAACCAAGATTTCTTTCAAAACCACAAACCTTCTTTTAAAACCTTGGATTTTAAAACCAAACAACAGAATTACGGTGAGTATCATAAAATGATACAAGAGGAGTTGACAATAGAATACTTCACCTAGGCGTGTGACGAACACTACGAGTGTACCCAATTACGGGATGTGGGACAACCGCACTCCGAAGGAGCTTGCGGGCCTGACATATAGTTGGGTAAGTGGTAACGTATCAACATGGTACCCCACGTATGTATACATGTAGTGTACGAAACACGGGAGTAGTCGACTCCGTTCTACGGACCATCAGTAAGTTCAAACCAGAACAACTGGACACCTCAGGCAATTAAGCATAAAGGAACTCAGAGAATCCATCTGAAGATAAGGAGTAAGAACTAGGAAGTGCCGAGAGCACAGACTAGTCGGTATGGACAATGGATATGTCTCAAAGACATCAAGCAAATATATGACAGCTGGGAAGTATACCCAGCCTAACACAGTAAGGCCACTGCCTAAACATGAGCACTATAATGCTTTACAAATGGGATAGAACTCCCAAGAGCAATCACGATATTACCATGAAGTAAAATCCATCATTGAAGGAGATATTAAACCTAGTCTCAAGCGCTAGGAGCAAGTATAAACGGTCTACCCAACGACGGGAGACGTTATAAATCAAAAAGGAATAGCTTAACACAACACCATAAGACGGTATATAGGACAACACATGTCATAAACATCAGCCGGATGTAACGGCATAACTAACAACACCCAGGAGCAATCCTCGAAGGGTGTCTGGAATGACAACAGTCGAATGAAGTGTCATGATAAGAGCACGACAACCAGAACGAACACTCGGTTAAGACACCGAAAGGATTCACTTAATAGGAACTACCCTAGTCTACGAAGGCACTGATCAGCACCAGATTGCCTAAGAGTCTCCTATGAACGGAAGCGTGATGCCACGACTTGCCATGGAGACAGTAATACCTCCAACCTATGGGGTATACAAGGAGTCGAAATATGTATAAGCAGCTTGCAAAGAGCATAGCTTGCAGCAATAAGGCTTACAAGCCATCAATCAACTATGTTAGGTAAACCTTAGCGGTTGCATAACTCACACCTTTGATAATAAGACTTGCAAGAGATATTGTCTCATATGACAAGAAATCAACAACGGGACCATCAATTCAAACCCAACATCCTGAGTGACTTGGAGTAATGGTCAACTCAGTGTCACTGTCACTAAAGCATCAGTCTAGTATACAGTTGACAAGCCTTTAATTACCTTCATGCCTCCCATAGCAATGGTAGCACAGAGGCACAAGAATGGTGATAACGCCAACAATGTCCTAGTCCACGCCTGGACACTACGAGAAACTTGAGGAAAGATACCTCTCATTAACAGAAAACCACCCATGCGGGGATGATGTGAACCCTTAGAAAGAGGCTTCCGTCTACCATAACAACAAAACTTGTGCATATAGATATTGCCAAGAGACAACGAGTAAGGAAATGAGACTTCCAAACCACTACGCCTACGAGGGGTGTGGACTGTAGAAGCACATCGCTTAAGAGCCTCAAAGCTCGAAGGAGTAAGTATACTCCTTAGGCACCCGATCATGTGGTGAACCATAGTATAAATACTTACATGATAAACCTCGTCATGAGACCTATGAGTGGAAACACACCACTCAACGAGAACTTCCACCTACCAGTGATAGAATACTCTTTAATTAGAGAACGGGACCAGAAAACCCTTGAAGCTTTGGGGATGTCCCGGTAATGTACATAAAGTAAAACCGCATAGCTAGAGCCTATTATCAATGCTCAGCACTAAGGAGACAGTAATTGTCAAGACAATCAATGAGTGTGCATATTGCACACCATGAATGACCGGCGCTCAAGGGAACTTGTAACCCGATAAACCACTTCATCTTTGGTCAACCAAGTTATTTGGTAAACTATATCATGAATGAGGAAGTAATGTGAAGTAAGCTAACCTACACATGAAACCTAAATTGAAATAAAACATCCCCACAATGGGAAGATAATAGTATTGCGGTATACTACGACAACCGTCATACATATGACTAGGAACCTCCTAGTGTTTGTACACCATAAGGAAATGGTGCCAACGATAATGGCAAGGAGTAAAGGTAAGCTACCACAGTAACGGAGACCGTAAAAACGATGTTGTATAGTGAGTAAGAATACGGTGCGCAACAAGCGACCGGAATGAGGAAGTAGTTGGACAATGACACGAAGTATAAGTATGAGATGACAAGCAGAAATATTCATCCCTATCACATAAGTGATTTACTGCCAAGCGTTTACGCCTCTGCACTCTGTATGACTGAGTGTTTTGGTATTGCACCTCGCGCAGTAATGATCTAATGCGATAGCTAGGAATATGGGAAATGTAAACCGTAGTAAACCCTTCTTTCACCAACAACATGGCATAAGCCAGTCAAGCAAGCTTAGCAACAAACCGTGCGGCCTAAGGCCAAAGAAGCACGAAGAGTGTAAGCACACTAACAATCACAAGATGTGAATTCCATTGGAATAAAAGGTGAAAGAAGACTGAAGAAGGTCACTTGGACCGACGCATTGAGAATGCAAGGTCATACAAGCAAAGAACACTTGTACTGAACCAGAAGAATGGTATTATTCTGAAGCTAGTAACAACAGAGGAAGCACTGCAACTAGGTAGTGACTTAACCTCGCCCGACAACAAGTCGGAGGAACTTAGGGAATAATCGTGGGAGTACGAATAGTACGTGTAATAGATTACCAGAGAGCTGGTTAAAATCTAAAACTCATTGAGTTCAAACAACGGTAAAAGAATACCACACTGTTAGTAAACCTTATTTCCATAATAGAGGGATAAAAAGGTGATGTATAGCACATTAAGGATAACATGAAGGGTGAGTAACCCAAGTTATCAGGGTCGCGCAGCAGCAAGCTAGTGGGCCCTAGCTAGGAATGTAATACACCTAGTAAGTATGAAAGAATGGCTATTAATGCCTTGAAGCCTAATAGGCTAGAACTGAATAATTATTGAGTTAAAAAACTCATATAGGAATCCTCGGTGCAAAGACTAAACCATTGGTATGGTTAAGACCCTTTGACCAGAGCATATTGTATAGTATATCGTAGTGAAGCTAAACGCTTCAGATTGCCCAAATCGAGTAAACCAATGTTTAATAGTAACATATGGTAGATTACGTGGGCGTAATCCCTTTTAAGGGGGGTAGAGCGAAAACCGCTTAATGTAAGTTTCATGAACAAAACACAGAAACTATAATGTGCATAGCACAAATGAGAATCGAATTAATGATTGGTACTTATGTTAAATAAACATACGTATTCATTCATATTGTAACTGTGGTAATCGGGCACAAGAGATGCGAATACCATAGGGATGAATATACCATCTTGTAACCCCAGTGTAAAAATATTAGTAAAGAGGAGTATAGTAACTCTTGGGGAAACGATAATCCTGTAGCCTGCGCCTATCTGAAGTTAGACATGGCATTACGATGCTTGAGTCGGTATAAAACCGAGGTATAACCTAGAGGAAATTGAGTTCCCTAGGTGATTGTCTTGATACAATTGAGAATGAGTAGTGGACGGAGCTCCACAAGTATTGTATTCTTAAAGAAGTAGTACGGATCGTCTACGAGTAGTAGAGGAATGTAGCCCACAAGTGGTGTATTAGTAAGTATGTTATTGGAAGTAATTAAGGACAGCTGAATTTCATAAGTATTGTATTCCCTAGTCAGAATAGTAGAGAAGATTGATGAAATGAGCATTTAGGCATCGAATTCCGAGGAAAGTATTTGGGAAGTAGATTGAGAATGGCTGATGGACTGAATTCCATCCTTTGGAGTTGTATGAAATTGTAATTACGACTAGGTAGAGTAAAAAAAGTAGAAAATGAAAATGATTGAATTATCTGTTGTTTGAAACGGATGTGGGAAGTCGAACTTGATCCTGATCAGATCAAGGGAAGCCGAACACAAATTGGGGTGGAAAGATAGTTCAACACTGATGCTGATCACATCAGGGTCGAATGATTCTTGAAGCTCCCCTCAAGTGGTCACAAGAATCACGCATAGGGTAGAAGCAATAAATACAAACTGGAATTTGGAGTTGTATGCTTTGGAAAATTTCTAAGTAGTAGTTGCGAAAAGAATTTTTCTTAGCCTGAAGATGAAGGATTTGTAAGAAGCGTATGCCTGAGAAGGTAGTAGAGTATCGTATTGTATTATTCCAAGGGCAGCGGGACATAGAAGAGTCCTGTGTCTAGATGACCTGAGTGCCTACGGGATTGTAACGTGTATTGCATTGCTTTGGGGATAGCTTTGCACTGTATGTATGTATGAACCTTGTAATGTGGAACCAGATGGTTGGATGTAATGCGGATTGGAGTAATTATTGTACATTGGTAAGGCATGGAAAGTAGGAATCTTGAGTAATGGATTGAGGAGTTGTAAGGAGGAAGAATGTACGACGTCTGGCATAGACAAGTATGAATGAGCAAGCATTGTAACCCTATAACCTTGAGCAACTTTGAGGACAAAGTCTTAAGGGGGGTAGATTGAAATACCCCAAACTTAAAAATAGTGATTAAGATAATTCTAATCCTTATTTAATAGCCTAGTAATGCTTAAGTAATATTGGTAAGGAAAAATAAATCCAAAAGAAATAAAGAAACGCTTATAAAGCGAAAAATGCTAAATAAGTGTTAAATAACCATAAGAGGTGCGAGACCTCGGTTAGAGTATTATATGGATTCTTAAGGTTTAATAAGACCTAAATAATATATGGGAACGATTCCCGAAGAAAACGGATCCAAGAAATGTATTAAAACGCTAAAAGAGCTTTAGCGCACGTCTTTCGAGGAAACCCGAAAACGTGACTTTAAGTGGTCAAACAGACCCGTAAAATTATGAATCATTAAATAATAATTATTAAGCATGTATGAGGGCTTAATAGCCAATAAAATAATTAGGCGAGAGAATTCCGGAAAACGGGTTCCGGTTAGTAGAAACTGTAACAACCGGGAAGTAGTGGGGTGACATTGTAATAAAAGAAAACTTGTGTGTCCACTTTGCAAATAAAAGTCAAAAATCTGTAGAGAAGGGAGTGTGTGACCGATGGACTCCTCACCCCCCACTCTCTTTATTTATTCCTTTATTGTTCCTAGTACACTAGAGGACAAAAGAAATAAGTAAAAAGCAAAATAAAAACTCTCTCTCCTATCCCCACTCCTCTCTCTCACGATTTCTCTCACCTCTCTATTCTCTCTATTCTCTCTTCTTCCTCCTTGGGCGATGGCAATGGAGAAATGAAGCCCCCACAAAACTCTCCACTTCTCTCCTCTCTTTGAGTACCCAAACCTTCTCCAAATCCAATAAAAATTACACCATTGTAATCCCCTTGCCAAGGAGAACATTTTCATCCTTTCAAAAACCCATAAACTCCATTTTCGTTTTTATGGGTATTCTCCATATTGAAGCTTGAGTACACCATTAGAACACCTTCACCTCCTTGTCATTTTGAGGTAAAAATATTCTTGAAAACCTACCTTTTTCTAGCCCTTATATGCAAAACGAAAATTTAAGTGAGACTTGTTCTACTCCTTGCATTCCAGCCGATTTGGCTACTCATTTGGGCTAGGAATCTTGTTCATTTGCTAGACAAGGACTCCACACATTGGTTGGAAGGTAATACTCCCTTATAAACCCTAAAACATCTAAATTCTAGGTTAGTTTAAGTTAAGGTGCTAAACTAGTATGGGTATGTATGGCTTGCGTAGCATTGCCATTCTTGAACAAAAAACCGAGAACAGAGAAGAAGGAAAGAGGAAAAGAAGAGAAGGAAAGGAAAGAAGGAAAAAAAAACTAGCAAGTCAAGTAATGCTCTTACCTTGGGTTAGTTTGTGTATTTCATTGTAACAGATTTTAAGTATCTAACAATGAGGAATGTATGTAGTATGAGTAGTAGTAATGTAGTAATGTATTGGAGAAGATAATTAACAGTTTTGAAGTTTTAAATGATGTTTAAAACTTGGGACAACATGGGGTATTGAATGCGTAAGCGTGCAGGAATTTTGTTGTTGTTGTAGTAGTGATAATATGTGAGTATAGTGTATTGTGTAACAGGTTGTGAGAAGTGTGAAGTTTGAGTATTTAAGAGCAAGTATGTGGATTGTAGGCCTTAGAGCCAAATAATGGGACATGAGTATTGTACTATGGATTGAGAAATATTGGTATTGGGATTTTGTATGTGTGCTGTAGAACCCTTGTATGGGTATGCTAGAATAGGCATGAACTTGGTGAGAAGGTGTATGTGTGGTTAAGTAAGAAAAGTAGCTGAGCTATGGAAAAATTTTGGTAGGAATATGTACAATTATGGATGACTTGGTGAATGGGAGAACCAAGGGTGTATGGAAGTTAGTGGAGATATTTAGTAACTGTGGATTGGTACTTGTAGTATGAGGATGTGAAAGTGTAAAATCTGTAGCAAGAAGTAGTATGATGCATTGGAGGAACTAGGAGAAACTAGGTGTGCTTGGAGAGCCTAAAGTGTGAAGCAAACCACCTTGTAACAGATTTTGAAAGGAGCTAGATAATGGGAAGATTGAGTGGAAGGTAACGTAATGAGGATATTAGTAATGGTATTGGTAGTAAGAGTATTGAATGTAGAAGTTTGATTGAAAATCTGTAGCATAAGAAGGAAAACAAAAATCTGTAGCATAAGTAGAATGAAAAACTGATGCAAACGTTGGGAAGAAGTGATGAAGGATTGTGTAAGTTGAGTAGAAATTGAGTAGTAGGTTTGGAAGATGAATTAGGGTGATTTAGGCATCTAAATGAGTGGCAAACATGTAGGAAGCATGTGGAAATGAGTAGGAAAAGATTGGGTGTGAATTGAGTAGAGTTTGGGATTCAAATAAGTAATTAAAATGGGTACTGGGCTGGACCGACCCTAGGACCGATCCTAGCAGGGTCGGTCGACCCGAAAACCTGCAATCTCGGAAGTTTCTGCATCCGACCGACCCAGGGGACCGACCCTGCCTGGGTCGGTCGGTAGAACTTTGTAGTCGGAAATGCGTCTGCATCCGACCGACCCAGGGGACCGACCCTGCCTGGGTCGGTCTAGTGGGAATTTATAGTAGGATTTTTTCTGTAACCGACCGACCCAATGGACCCGACCCTGGCTGGGTCGGCCGGACTGGAATTTTCAGTAATCAAGTCTCTGCAGCCCCGACCGACCCATGGGTCTGACCCAGGGTGGGTCGGTCGTGTTCAAACAAAAAAAGAAAAAAATGTTTTATTATATGATTATAGTAATCATGTATATCTATATATATATATATATATATAATATATATATATATATATATATATATATATAATATATGCCTATATATAAGCATATGTATGTAGCAACACACCATTAATGAAGTAGTAATGGTAAGAAAGTAAGTAAATGAGTAAGGAAGCAAGTCTAAGAAGTAGTAAAGAAAAGAATGTTTTTATAATCAAGTAAGAAAGTAATGAAGTAGTAAGTAAATATAAAAGTATCGATGAAGGAGTAAGTTAGATCAATAATAGGTCATTGATCATACTACCTCTTGTATGTATAGGAATCAAATAGTTGATCCTCGAAGGAACCCGGTAGTACGTATATGACGGTGAACGGTATGATTTCCTCATGCCCTGTATCCTAACTTGGTTACCCCGATTTGTGTGCTTATGTGATCACCAACAAGATAAATGCATGAATCGAATTTATATTGCACTTATATGTGTTTGAACTATATTGTTCTTGTTTATGCTTTGAACATTTAGTTTGTATAATTCATGAAATGTATGAAGGAAATGAAGCGTGTGTGTAAGTATGAGAACTTGTGTATGTAAGTATGTATGGAAGTGATTATGGACTTCTACTAATTCCTACAAAACTTAACTCCTAACATGAGTATTGAGTAAAATGGAATGAGTAGAAGCCCGATATAGTTTTCGGCCACGCGTGAGGATAAGGAACCACAAGAGGTTGGAACCGAATCCTGGCTATGATCTTTTCCTTGGACCAATTCCCTTTGTATGGGTAGCATCCAGGATTAGTGGGCCACCCTAAAGCCCGGTGGTGGGAAGTAGTATTCCCTACCCGGAGGTCATACCGACTTAACTGGAAGTAAAGTTTGTGTGAAGTAAGTATTGTATATGTGTATTGGTCTTGACTATTGTAGTCATCGACCGGAGGTAAAAGAGTATCGAACACCCGATAAACCCGGGTGCGTAATGAAGCTAACTGGACCTTGTATGTATTGGAGAATTGTATCTCTCCGTATTGCGTATTGAATCTGTAATGAGTATGTATTGTGTACGTGTATTCTGGAAAGTGGTAGTAGCATTGGTTGACTTGTATTGTCTTCCAAGCCTGTGTTGTACTGTGCGTATGTATGTATACCTCGTGTAGTATTGTAGTATCGTGAATGGAAGCATGTATGTATGTATGTATGAATGTATGTATTGCAAATGAATTGCATGTATTCGACCAAATGGTCGGCGTACCCTCGCTAGTACGCGGGGTATGCGGTTATCATATTCAGCGTAAGCTGACCCCCTCGGGGGACCATTTTTAGTGTGCAGGTACCCGAGCGAATACGGTCAAGGTAAGAGACCGGTGGCGCGCCTAGTTTTTAGAAGTACCTAGTTTGTGAGGAATGGGTAGCAGATTGATTCCTAGTAAGGTGTATGAATTTGGGAGAAGTATTGTATTGATTTGGAACCTAGTAAACTCGGTATGCGTAGTGTATTATCTTGTATGGAATCGTGGAGTGTTGTATTGAATGGAGTAATGTATCGAATGGAGTATCGTAGTATCCAGTATGTAATGAGAGTATGTATTGTATTAAGTAGTGCTCGGATATTCCGGTCCATCAGACCGATGCTGTATGTAGCAGTAGTAGCCTTGTTAGTCACGTGGGTGACTAACGGCATTGTATCACCCGATGTATGTAAGTATGAATCCGCTGCGTGACTCGGGAAGCACGAGAAGATTGGACGGTAATGACTGAATTAATAGTAGGGGTGTTACAACTGCAAACGGTAACCTGGTACGTGTACCTTTCCTGACAAAAGTAATTACCTATGGTAACTTTGAATTCACTTTGTACTGCAAACGGTAACCTGGTACGTGTACAGCGACCTGGTACGTGTACCTACCTGACAAAAGTAATTACCTAAGGTAACTTTGAATTCACTTTGTACTGCAAACGGTAACTTGGTACGTGTACAACGACCTGGTACGTGTACCTTACCTGACAAAAGTAATTACCTAAGGTAACTTTGAATTCACTTTGTACTGCAAACGGTAACCTGGTACATGTACCTTTCCTGACAAAAGTAATTACCTATGGTAACTTTGAATTCACTTTGTACTGCAAACGGTAACCTGGTACGTGTACAGTGACCTGGTACGTGTACTTTTGCTGATAAAAGTAATTACCTATGGTAAATTTGAATTCACTTTGTACTGTAAACGGTAACCTGGTACGTGTACAGCGACCTGGTACGTGTACCTTACCTGACTAAAGTAATTACCTAAGGTACTTTGAATTCACTTTGTACTGCAAACGGTAACCTGGTACGTGTACCTTTCCTGACAAAAGTAATTACCTATGGTAACTTTGAATTCACTTTATACTGCACATGGTGTGTTTGGTACGCTCCTTTCAGTAGTCGTTGAACTAGCCGTTGAACTAGCCATTGGACATGTCAGTGTTACTCAAATATTATAAAAGTGGGTATTAGTGTCCCAACATACTCATTCCTTACCCCGTGCTCTCAGAATCTGTCTAATTACATCTTGCTTGAACTCTTCACACCTTAATTCCCATTTCGCACTCAAAATCAAATGGAGTTTCCTTTCTGTTTGCACGTTAATTATGTAGCTACTTTTGGTCGTCATGGAGCACAATTTGATAGAAGAATAGGGCACAGACGCGTAGAAGTTACTATGCCATATCCTAGTAATCTCCGGATCTACAACGACGAGTAACGAGCACTACAGTCCCTCCTCGGCAGAATAAACATAACAACAATGGTGTATTTGGGGCTGGAGGGCGACTACGAGTGGACTTTTATTCATGTACGAAATGATACATCAGTTCGCCGGATGATGGAGAATTACATGGAGTATAATGATTTCATCGCTCATATTCCATTACTTGTTATTTATGATCCTATTGAGCCCGATGATGATGATTTTCAACACCAAGAACCAATTTATGAGATGAGACGTATGTAATAGCACGGGGAATAGAGAGACAAAGGTTAGGAAATAATTAGGTTATTGGTTATTGCGTAATTGATCTTGTAAGTTCTCGTGTTGTTATAATTTTCGGGATTTATAATTTTAGTAGATGTTTGGATGTGGAATAAACTTGTTGTTATAGTTATTGACTTTTAATTATGTGCTTCATCAGATTTGAATTCATGGGCTTTTCTTTCTTAGGAATTTCTACACATTTTATATTTCATTTCTCGTGACACACACCGTATTATCAATAACAGTACCGGGAGGGACATTATCAGGGCATCCACCACAACTTCGGGTTCCAGCTTTCATTCAGAAATTTGCAAGCCTCAATAATTTGGTCAAGCTTGATGTTTAGAACATGGCTGAACTGAGATTCACTCACACCATCGCTAAATATAATAATCTTCAGGCTTCCTTTTCTACCAAATTCTTCTTCTCTCAGGCAGCAAGCACAACAGAAACAAAGGCATTCCGGAAAGTTCATTGAAGCTGGTCACACATCTTTTCTTTCTTAGGAATTTCTACATTTTGATATATTTCATTTCTCGTAACATATTCAATCTTTGGTACATGTTAGATATTTCATTCGACACTATCCTTCCTGAGAACACTCAACGACCACAAAGAATTTAGACCACCCAGATTGGCATTGATCTTTTCAACACCAAGTAAATTCCTGAGAACACTCAACGACCAACAAAGAATATAGACCACCCAGATTGGCATTGCAGAAACGATGCATTTCTAGAAAATTTTGGGCATAGTCTCCCCTGTTTTTCTTATCTCCACCGGTTCTAAGAACCTCCACAAAATCAACCAACAGATCATCAACAAGGTCACCAGCATTGTCAGCAATAATTCCACCATCAAGTCCACCAGAAAAAAAACTACATCCAAACAAATTGTACTAGCGTCTAACACACCAAGTAAAAATGAAAGACAACAAATAGTTCCAAGATGATACTAAAGTTTATTACATCCAAATCCAAGATGACAAGCACTAGGGTGCACCATGCTGGCGCTGGTAACTATCCCATATGTATAAAGAGCTGAAGACATCCACAAGACCATCAGTTGCAGCCCTTTGTTCTTCTTCTGGCATCCCCTGACGATAGTATGACCAGTCTCATGCATTGTTCTCTTGGTAGTACGGGCGTGCAAGCTCACTTGCCTCAGACAGTAGCTGTAACACACTTGGTCAAGTAAGTACACATAAAAAATAAAAGTGATATGTAACGAAGTACTATGAAATATGACTTACTAGACAGGGATCTGGACAATGAACCAGGGTGGTCTGATAAGTCTCAGGGTTTAGGATCTTCGGGTGTGTGTGCTTGGTGTACCAATCTAGGTAGAGTGGGTCACAAGCATGCAACCGCGCATTTGTGCGCGTATACCCTGGAACCAGCAATTTAGGAGTGTTTTCCCACAAACAATACATGGGGGGAGTATACACGGTGTAGGGTTGGGTTTTTCCTCTTTTTTCAGACCTTGGGTTGGGTCTAATAGGAGGTTCAGGGATATCCTGAATGTAACCAAACTGGCGTAGACAGCGACCAGGCGTGTATGGCTCATTCAACCCCAAAACCTGTATGTTACCTCTATACCATGTACACCCTCCATGAACATTAACATTATCTCGACCATAGGGCAACCAATCAATCTACAATGAACATTAATAGTAAAATGTAACCAACAACGAAAGACAAAGATAATAATGGTTCAATGTGTTAGCAACTACAAACACTTACATTTAGAGCAGTCAAAGCATCTAGATGCTCACGATATCCTTGCAGTGAACGATGATCCTGCACTTGAGAGGTAGATCTCACCCATCTTAGAGCCCAAGGTCTATCATCATTAGCGCGCCAGTCCGGGCAAATCGTTGGTCTTAATGTAGGGAAGTACGCATAAATCCAGCACTGTGCATATAAAACACTAGAATGATTAAGCAGTACCAATTATTAATACTCAGTGAGTTATCATATACTAGATGCACATTAGGACACATACCTCAAGTAACGTCATAGAACCACCTATCCCACTGGAGCCGGCACGAGATGCTATCCCTAGCTGGCGATATAACCATGCAAGAGTACCAGCTCCCCATGCATATTTACGAAGCTTGGTACCTTCTTCACAGGAGCTACTAAACTGAACTGTGGACTCAGACGACCATTTGATTTTTCAGCTAATATGGTGGTACCAATCAGATGATACAACCAACCACATGCCTGCTTCATTGCCTCTTCATTTTCATCCCTACATTGCTGCAACAAGCTCGAAATTGATACAACACCGGTATTCCACAGTGCCTCTGTCATACTCTCTCAACATCTGCCCCAAAATTAAGACAATCAGCCATTACCTCCTCCTATCAGTGGTGGATGAATCCCCTATCAATGGACGACCGACGATGGGGATTTGTAGTATCATCCACACATCATGCAGGTAATCGTCATCTCACCAAACGGCATATGGAATGAGTTTGTATCAGGCTGCCACCTCTCCACAAAAGCACTGATGAGGGACATATTGCTGTATGGCATCGTAATATCTGTAGGTTCTCTATACCAGAATACTCAAGCATCTTCCTTGTTCTGGTTTGGAAATTTGATCTTTTGGCCAGCAGGTAAGCATCACCCTACGGGATTTGAAACTCAAAACCCCACGATCCTACATAATGACCAATATTTAACACTTACAAAATGTAGTATGATATTAAATGATCAAATACAGGAGAAGATAGAGAACATACCTTAGTCGAGGTCCATAAGTCAAGCGCTACATGACCCCCGAAGCTAGTGATAACAATAGTGAGTAGTGGACCGCCAGGAACTGGCACCTCTGTCAACTTCCAAGAGGTAGGAATGACTGGAACCATCGCTAGCGCTGCTTCCTCGTCAGTGTCATCCTCCTTATCCATGACTACATCATCTTCCTTATCCTGCTCCTCATCCACGTCGGGTGAGTCCTCATCATCAACACCACGACCATCGTCATCAGCATGTGGCGAACGCTCAGTCATCACATGGTCCTCAACAGCACGGGCAGGTGATGGGCGTGGTGGACGTGATGAACTACCACCGCCTGACGGAGCAGTCTGGTGGCTTGATTCCCCCGAGATATTGTAGCTAGAGCTGTGCAGTGATCTGTCAGAAAAAAGCACTACTGGATGATGACAACACTGGCATGCGTCTCCTCGGTATATTGAACACCGCCGAGTCATCCTCCGCAACCATTGGTGGTGCTGGTACTTGAAACGCCGGGTCGTTGGAAGATTGACCCGGATGGAAAGATGAATGGCGTGCTGCTTCCATGCGGGGGGCAGGATTACTCGGCCCTTCACCAGGAGCATGTGCACGACGACGGTACGAGGCCGTCATAGGCTGCTCCGCACCCCGGTCTTTATTCTTTCTCTCTCGTGACATGTCTCACTGCTTTTTTCAGACGATCCATCACTGCTGCTACGAATATCACACAGTTATATTCCTCATTCATAACATAAAAATTCAAACATGTATAATCATATCATTCACAACAATTCAAAAAAAAATTAAAACATTTAAAAATCATTCACAATATTAGTTAAAATTCTAAAAAAAACAAATTAAAACATTAAAAATCATTCACAATATATAATTAAAAAATAAACAAATTAAAACATTTAAAAAATCATTCAAAATTAAAAAAAAACCAAACCGGGTCGAGCAGCTGTGCTACTCGCCCTACTCCGATATGAGCAGCAGCGCTCCTCTACTGCTCCGGCGTCGAGCACCATGGCTCCTCGCCCCAGCCAGACTCGAGCAGCAGGCCTCCTCGCCATCGTCGTCGGGCGCCCGCGCACATCCTCCGAGCAGCCGAGGTCCTCGCATCCACCGGAAGAGAGAAGCTCCGGTCCTCGCCCCAGCCAGAGACTCGAGCATTCCTCCTCCTCGCGCGGCTCCAGGTAGAGCAGTGGCAGTGCTCGCCCTACCGGAAATCGAGCAGCACCAGTCCTCTTCTCTATTTTTTTTTTAATTTTCGAAATTTTCATGCTAGATCTAGCTCAAATGATGTTGAATTTCAAAAAACTAACACCAAATTCATACTCAGGACACCCAAATCTATAAGTTGAAAAAAAAATCGAAAAACAACTCACCGAAAATTTTTCGGCGGTGGTTGGCGGCGGCGGGTGGCGGCTCCGGCGGCGGCTTCGGCAGGTAGAAGGGAGGATCAGATGGAAGAGAGAGAGAGGAGAGAGAGTGAGTAAGAGAGAAATGAAGAAAATAAGGAGGTTACGCTATATATAGTACGAGCGTTTTTTACCCGAAATTGACGTTTTCAACTGCGATTTCAATACAACGTTCTGAAAGTGTAACATGTTTGTAATTTAGTCAACACAACATAAAAATGTCATTAACTTGTGTTGAGTCACTATTATAACGTTTAAATGCGCTTAAAAAGGGGTTTAACGTCTTTTATACGGGTTTATAATGTTTTGTAACAATCAGAGTGTTTTTTACTGTTTACGCTCAAGAAATTATTTAAAAAAAACAAGAGTTACAACATGACATTATTACATGTGTACAACGTCATATGAATTAAAAATTTTTTGTACTGCGGTGATTAGTAATTTTGTACTGCGAATAGCAACCCAGGTTTTAAACTAGTAGTGTTTTTCTAAATTGTTTATTCAGATACGGATAAATAGTCTCTTAAAACTATTACTATCTATCAATCGAATAAATATTCTATAAGGAAAAGAGCAAACTAATAAAAATTATGATGTAAACTTTCAATTATCCAAAATTATTAGAGTACAAAATATTTGTAGTATATTTTAGAAATATCAATTATAAGTATTTAACTTGCTAAGTAATGATTAATTACAAAACTGTTTGTACAAACTATATGGTTTGTCAGTATATCAAAGTTATTATATGTTTTATATCGTGCTTAATAATTAAAGAATAATTTTATATGTTAATATGCGTTATTTTTCATTTCTTTGCATATCTAATATTAAATTAAATTTATGCTTTTGAATTTCCTTAGTAATATTTAATTGAATATAATATATTATTTTAACTATAAATATATGTTTAAAATAAATATTTTATCAACAATTAAACAGTATATAATAATAAAATAATAAGTGATATCTTATATATATATTCGCTTACAGTTAATTATTTTATTATTAGAAAGAATTGCTTTTCATTTCAATGATATTATTTATTTCATTAAAAATTAAAATAATCTTAAGTATTAATACATTGAAATGTTATATTAAATACTAATAATATATCCAAAAATTTATATTTTTATATATAACATCTAATATATTTGCTCTAAATAAAATGGTTTATTTCTTTATTTTTTCAAATATGTGTAAAAAATTTATTTATAAATTAATATGTATACATATTATAAATTAATTGTCATTAAAATATTAATAAAGAATATTGATTATTAAAGACTATAATTGAATATCTACATATATTTTAACTTTATTAACAAAAATTGTTTTAAAATGTAGTTAAAATTTTAATTGTAACAACAAAAACGGTAAACGCACTGCACAAAACTAACTTATTCAAAACAGCCAGACGAAACCACCGCCTGCCGAACACTAGTTTTCAAAACAGCCACAAAAACAACCAGCAAACTACCACAAAATAGCCAGCCAAAACCAAAACCACCACAAAACTACAACAAAAAAGTCATACCGAACGCAGCTTATACTAAACTGAATGCTCTTAATTTTAATAATTTACTATAAATGAAATACCCCAAACCATTATATGTTGTTTAAATACAAAAGCATGGTATAATAAGGCTAAAAAGTGCCTTAGAAACATTAGTGAACAATTTAAACCATAGAAAACACTATAAAATACCATAAGGGCAATTAGGGCAAAAATGTGCTCTAAGCTTGGGATAACCTTGGTTTAGTCTCTAAGAGCCTACCAAGACTTTATTTACATGTTAATGAGCATGTTAAATCAATTACCAAAGAAAACCAAGCTTGAAAACAAGTTAAATACAAAATGTGCTTTAAGGAGTCTTAAAGCACATTTTTGAAAAATTGTCTTGTAAATGGGTTTTGAGTGGCTAAATGTCCATCATTACTCTTTAATTAACATGTGTACTACTTAGTGTCACATTAGGAAGTCTAAATAAATGGGAAATCAAAAATTTCACAAATATGTGCCTTGGTTAGTGAATAGTAACCAAATAGTGCTAGTTTAAGACATTGGTCAATGTAAGTCAATTGGTTGGTCAAAAAAGACCATAAAATACCTCATTTGACTAAGGGGGCCGGTTTTAAGTGTGACTCACACCACACTTATCTAGTCAAATAAAGAAAGAAGGGAAAGACATGTAAATTCACTATTCACCTTTAAGCTTAAATATCTTTCAAAAACTTACCTCTCTCTACATTCTCTTCTTCCTTTCTCATTTCCCCTCCGTCTCCAACCTTTCCTCCCTTCTCATTCAAGGTTTTGCTACAGTCCACACACATACTCCATCTTGATTGCTTGTATCTCCTAGCTCTACGCTCCAAAATTAATTCCAAGACCACCATTCTCTTAGTTTAGTCAAGCTCTACAATCTTGTCTTTTCAAATCTCCAAAACCTTCATTTCGGTGCCAAGAGGAATCACCATGGAAGGAGCTTGAACTCATCTTTTTACATCTCATTGTTCTCCTTTGCTTCAAGGTAAGGAAACTCAAAGAAAAACTTCATTTCCTCTTGTTTTCATATGTGACCGAAATCACCTTCTTCATGGTGTTTTCTTTTGCTCATTCATAGCTCATTCCAATCTTCAAAGGACTAGGTGGAGTCCTCTCTTGCTACTTAGTCCAATTCCCATTCAATTCTAAGGTAAAACATTCATCTATGTGTTTTAAAACATTGTATAACCTAAGGTTTATTAATGAGTATAAGCATGAAGCTTAATGCTCATTACCTTTACTTGTTTATGGATAGAAGGTTGACAAGTGATCAAGTCCTTGCTAATTTTCAATCCAAGGAAAAAGAAAGAAGTTTGGAAGCAAAAGAGGTAAATAACCTAACCTAATGTGAAATTGAGCTCTAAAATGCTTAATAAACAATCTAAGGAGCCAATGGTAAATGAGCTAAAAAACTATCCTCAAAGGGCTATAAAGGCATATGAAATGATGTGTGTATTGCAGGATCAAAGGCATATATTATGTGGGAAATTCAAAGTTTATTTGGTTTATGCAATTTAAGGGCCTAAGTGCCAAGCAATTTAAATTTATGCACTATATTGTGATGTAGTGTAGTTTAAGGCTTAGATGTGTGTAAAGAACATTTTTATGTGAATAAATGTTCTTGGATGTTTAAAGGTGGAAAACCTTGTGTTTTAGGTATAAGGAAGTACTAATAAAGCTATGTCAAAAATGAGTAGAAAATAGGAAGTTTAGATGTTTTAATAAAGTTGAGAGACCTAGGTTGTACTAGGAATGGCCGAGGCTTAATTTGAGAAAGAAAGGGGATTAAGATGTTTTAGGTGTTAAAAGTGTATAGACATTGTCTTGGAGAGATTAGTGTTCATTAGGTGATAATGATACACCAAAGACATGGAGGAATTGTGCTTAGGACTTATGCAAATTTTGGTGAAACAAAAAAATAATGTCTTGCAAGGAAAGGGTAAAACTTGTGGAGAAACTTCAAGTATGGGTGTAAAGGAGCTTTGGGTGAAAAATAATGCTTAAGGAGTAGTGGTGTTGTAAATGAGGTGACATTTTGGTTAGTTGGTGTTGTAGACACAAACTACCCTTTAGGAACTTAAGGAAAAATATCACAAGTGTTGAGGAGTTTTGTAAGAAATTGAGTAACAAGTTGGAAAAGGAATTAGTCAAGTTTGAGGTGATATTTAGGCATTAGAATATACCTAAGATCGTATGGGAAGCTTGGGTAAACAATGGATGAAGAGAATAGATGAAACAAGATTTGAAAATGCCAATTTTAAAGTTCTGTTGCAGTGGTCCGGGACCTAAGTCCGGGGTGATGTCCCGGACCATGCACAAAAATCAGCCGAGAACACATAAGACACTCTGGTCCCGGACTAGGGTCTAGTACTAAGACCCGGACCACCCCATGAATTACCCCCGAGGATTTCTAGCCAGTGTTGGTCTGGGACTTAAGACCAGTATGAAGTCCCGGACCACTACATAAAAAGCATCCGAGAGTTTTGTTAAGTGTAGGTCCGGGACCTTAGATAAGGACCAAGTCCCGGACCACTTAAAAATCTTAGTTTAAGGTTAGAAAATGATGGCTAATGATGGTGATTAGTTAGTAAGGTTGTTACAAGGTTGTTTTTAAGACATGTAGGTGTGTTATAATGACAATTAAAAAGATGAAAGTTGTAACCAAGTGTGAGAGTAAAATAAGTAAGAAAAATAAAGTTGTAAGTTACCAAAGTTAAGTACGGTAATTAACCGACATTACTAAATGTGTATAGGAGTTGCCTACGGTGGAAACCAGTCGAAGCAGGGACCAAGGTATGGTTTTCTTGCAGTCTGTTGCCTACCGGTTTACACCGGCTTGTGTGTTGTTTGTTTTTCTACGTGTTTATGACCTTGTAAGACTTAATTCATGAAATGAGTTTACAGTTGTTAATATTATTGTGTTGGTAAGTTGTGCCTTATCTCCCCTTTTGTGTGTCTAACTAGACCTAAACACTTGCTTGTGAATTAACTTAGTAAGTTTCAATAATGGGACTTCTAACAAGTGCTAACGGGGGAAGTGAGGAGTCCGGTCGTTCCGGCCACGCGTGTGAGTATGGGAGTCGATGTCATAACCGGTTCGATTCTCTGTGTATGTTATGGTTGTTTTCTCTTTTGGTTCTTAACCTCCCTTTAGCTTATACAAGGCTATTTTACTGACTCACGTCGGGCCACAGGGGCATACTATGTTCGGTGTGCTTGGATTACTATATCCGACGCACCTATGGGTTAAGTTAATCGTTCATCTAACAGGACGGTAACGAGTTTATGTAACGAGCTTAGCATGAGTCTGGCAGTAGTCTCTAGGCTCTCCGGGTGAACTGATTATGTTTTGGTTCGGTTCCAAGAGAACCGCCCTTGTTATGTTGTGTGTTAAAGTTGAGATAAAATTCTCGTTGCTATGTTACGTTATTTGTATGTTAATAATTAATGCCATGTTATCATGACAATTGGTTGCGTGTATCCCGGTAGTCGATGGGCTGCACGTTAGCCATACCAGCCATGAGTTGCTGAGCCCCCGGGGCACCATATTGTTTTCCTATGTTGCAGGATGAGGATCGAAGAGGCGGAGTGGCTCTAGATTCTAGGTTTTATGAAATACTTTTGGTGATTTTGGGATGTTTGGACCCGGGATGCGCCTGTGCTCCCGTGGTGGTGTATTGTGGGTTGACAGTTATACATTAATGGATGTAAATATTAATACTCGGTAATGTTGTTGTATTTATGGTTTAGTACTTATGCTCGGGAGTCTGTTCGTCCGACCGATACGTTTTGTATGTATTCTGCCTTGTTAGCCACGTGGGTGGCTAACGGCGTGTAACACCAAACCGTTTAGTCCATGTTAAGTTATTAAATATTTCGCTGCGATTCGATTGTTGTTTAAGTTACTGTAGGGGTGTTACAATAAAATATTCTGTTTATATCTTTCTTTTATAGAATAACCGTTCCCTTAATTATAATAAGGTTATTTTATATTCTTATATTATCATTTGCATTATATAGCAATAACTATACAGGTATGCTATTCAGGTTAATATATATATATATATAATAATTAACAAGATACTAAATAATAAAAATTATATCTATTTAAAAACAATAACATAAAATACAAAAATTATAAAAGTAAAAAATGAGAATAAATAAACAAATGAAATTGGTTTTAAAATAGTGTAACAAGAGATCATAAATCTTTTATAAATGAAAGAAAAGAACATAAATAAAATATAAATTATAAAAAAATTGTAAAAGTGACTAAAAATATAAATGTAATAAAGTTATATGAAAAATTTAGAAATATGGATTATACATTAATATTAAATCCATTAAAATGTAATAAAATATAACTAATATTTTGAAAATAAAAAAATTAAAGAAACTAACAGATATTTTAAAAAGTTATGTTGTTAACAATAAGTTATAGCTAAATGATGGAGACTACGAGATATAAGATTTATGAATTTTTATATTTAGTTTTAGAACTTTAGCAAGTTTATTAGATTTTAATAAATTAGTTAATTTGCAAGTTTATATTTCTGAATATTTTTGATATTGTAATAATTTATGAAATTAATTACATGTACTTTTAAATTTTTATGGTTTTACTTATCTTGATAACTGTTTTGAAATTTATGATAGTTTTTTTGTTATTATTTCATGTTTTGTTAGTTTCCCAAATTGATATGATTGTTAACTGTATTTTAAAATTTCTTACCTTTTTATGTATTTTTCTATAATTGATTTCATGATTTTTAGTTGTTTTTGTATATTTTGATTAATTATAGAGTTTTATAGAAAAAACAATCAACTATACATCCCTAATTTTTTTTAGAACAATACATCCCTAAGATTATGATCGAAGTATAATTGATTTCTGATTTTAGTTGTTTTGTATATTTTGATTAATTATAGAGTTTTATAGAAAAAACATCAACTATACATCCCTAATTTTTTTGAACAATACATCCTAGATTATGATCGATATATGGTAGTAGGATTTTGGCGATCCAGTAATTTTGTTTAGGGGGCTAAAATTTTTTTTGACACTGTTATTCTTTAAAATGTTATATTATGTTACATTTTTATAAAAATATATAAGAACATTTTATAATTTTAAAAATTTCGGGGCTAGAGCCCATAACCGCCTCTGCATCCCCTTTGGTAGGGACGATAGAAAAACTATTAAATTAGACAATTTGGGAACATATGATGCTAGTAGTAGAATTTAACCATACCAAGCCTAGACTCATCAAATGGATCTTCCTTCGGCAGAACATTTTTATTAACGGAAAATTCACGATATACCCCTATTTTTTTTTTCATAATTCATAATATACCCCTGTGATTTTAGTAATTTAACTTTAAACATGCTTAAATGTTGTCCAAAATTGATGAAATTTTACATGGACAATGCTAAAGTGTTATATTTTGGTCCAATATCAAATTTTAAGCATTTTAAGCTCACATGTGACCTGTAGGACCCAATGAATATGTGACTGTTCATTGGGTCCCATAAGGTCACATGTAAGCTTAAAAACTTCAAATTTAATATTGGACCAAATATAACACTTTAGCATCGTTCATGTAAGTTTCATCAATTTTGGATAACATTTAACATGTTTAAAGTTAAATTACTAAAATCATAAAATATATTATAAATAAAAAAAAACAGAGTATCTCCTGAATTTTCCATAATTAAATTTGAAGTGAAGTTTCGAATAAGTTAAAATATACATTAACAAAGGCTGAGGCGAGTCCTCAAGTCAACATCCTCATTCCCTCGTCCAATTCTTTTATTTCTCCTAATAATATCGTGGCTATTCGTCCTCGGGGTTTTAAATTTATGATTTTCAATCAGTGTGGGGCTCCAGATATAGGCCTTCACCGCTTCGTCGCGCCACGTGTCATTTGCACGTGAATCCCCTGACCTCTTCCGTCGTTCTTATAACCGCATTCCTTCTACTCTGCTAGTAATCACTGCCTCACGACTCCAAACAACCACCCTTAGCCATTGCTCGTCCGCCAACTTCATCATCGCTGATCCTTTCTTCCACCTCCTAGCTAGATTTTGTACCCCAAATCTAGATCTAGGTATTTGGTCTTCTTCAGCTTTCAGGTATAATGCTCCTTTTCTTCTCGCCCTGTTGGATTCATTATTAATATTGCTTCTTCTGATTGCCGATTTTTCAAATTCGATTGTTGATGCTCCGATTCTTATTCTTCGTCTCCGTGGCCACCAAAAGTTGATACTATTCTTGTTTTTTTTTTTTTCAAGTTTAGAAACCGAATGCATGTGTTATGACCGTAATCTATTCGCCGCTCTCAAGTCTCGGTCACTGCCCTGTGCTTTCCCAACTGATTTTTTACGTTTGACTGTAATCTTCTGTAGCTCTCTCTTGTTACCTTGGTTCTTGCCTGCCTTTTCTTCACCACTCGTCATCAACTTTCTTTCCATTTATTCCGTGGTGAAAGACTTTCTGGTTTGATCTGATCATATGTTTACCATATTTGCTAGATAATCAATGAACAACTTTGTACCCACCAAATTGACGATTTATTTACCCAAAGGAGTATATCTATCTATTTACCCATCCATGAACAATCAAGGACCTGATTTTTCTTACTCGTACTTTTATCTTCACAATAAAGAACAGTTGATCCTTGATCTCTCGTCTCTTTACTCCATCAATCTGAATGTTCCAACATCGAAGCGTATCTTTTCCTTGCGATCTTAAACATTTTACCTGTGGTTGACACGAGATCTCCTAGATCACTTCAAATTGCAAGTCTGGATGAAATGAGTGAATGTAATGGATGTAACTTTTTGACCAAACGGGCATCAATCTTAAGTATATGAGAACTTCTTGGACAGAACAGTGACGCAAACTGTACTCACACAGGCACTATGTTCATACCCTATACTGTATACTCCCTCCGGTTTTGAATAATCAGTCCATATTCATCTCTGTACCGTCAAATATTAAAACGGAAGGAGTATGTATTTGTATGAGACATAATGGAACATTTATAATACTCTACCTAATAAATGTTTTGAAATTTTCGATGTCATGGGTAACTAGGGTAACACTACAAAGAAACAATGGCAGTGTAACTGCTGCCCCCCATTTTGTCTCAAGATGTCCCATGGCGCTTCACTCCCAGAAAGCAAAGCAAACTTTTCCCTGCTTGAACTCAAGAAGCCTCATTCTGTGGCTGAGGCCACTCAACCAACTGGACATGATTGACTTTAAGTTGAAATTAAGATCAAATACTTCTAACATATGAGATGCAAATCTGTCAAAGCCTGCAATTCGGGTCCCCCTCCTCTATCATGTGCGCAAGCGGGATGAACATTGTCTTTGTGGGAACTGAGGTGGCTCCTTGGAGCAAAACAGGTGGGCTTGGTGATGTCCTTGGAGGGTTACCCCCGGCCATGGCTGTGAGTCTCCTATACTCTCCAATTATCCTTTCTCGATATTTGTGGGTCTCTGGAGTATTGGTTTCTTTTCTAACTCAACTGTCTTGCTTTTGTTTCACAGGCGTTAGGACACAGAATTATGACCATTTCCCCTCGCTATGATCAATACAAAGATGGATGGGATACCAATGTACTAGCAGAGGTAAATTCATGATGATAATGTTTCATTGTTGAATGCTAGTGATCTGGGGCCTATTTTCATTATCTCACTATCACTATGCTGCATATGTTACAGATTAAGATTGGCAACGAGACTGAGACTGTACGTTTTTTCCATTGCCGCAAAAGAGGAGTGGACCGTGTTTTCGTGGACCATCCACTGTTTCTTGAGAAGGTTAAGCATATGATCTGTATCTGAATGCCGTTCTTCATTGCTAGGCTGAAGTTTATCTTTTTACAGAAACTTTCGATTCTGCACCCCTCCTCCCCCTCCCCTGACAAATAGAAAAGCTTATATGTTTATATAGTATTATTACAGGTGAAAGATAAAAACGCTTGCCTTTCTAATCACTCTGCTTATTATTGTCACAGGTGCGGGGTAAAACTGGACCTAAGCTTTATGGACCCACAACGGGGGTTGATTATAAGGACAATCAAAAAAGATTCAGCTTATTGTGCATGGTACAATGACTGTATTCTATCTCCACTAGTTAAGGACTGCATAGCCATTAGCCAATCTAAATACTTCCTTACCTCATAAAGCTTTCTTTTTCTAAAATGAAATCATAATCATTCAACTAGGTTTGATTGCACATTTTCTTTTTATTATAATCATTTTGATAAAAGTTATTCTCAACCTCATTTACTCTCAGGCTGCTCTGGAGGCTCCAAGAGTGCTAAATCTGAACAATGGCACGCACCACTCAGGACCATATGGTAACTACCCTATCGATCTGGTTCAAGCACTGCTACTACGACGCCATATTATTGAAATTCAACAAATTACCTGGTTGGAACCATGTTTCTAATTTGTTTGAATAATTATCTGGTTGGTACCACGTGCAGGAGAGGATGTGGTTTTTATATCGCAAACGACTGGCATACTGCTCTTCTTCCTTGCTATTTGAAGTATATGTACAAATCTAGGGTATCTATCTACCAGAATGCTAAGGTGGATTTCGCGTATACTTGCTCTATCCTGACAATTCAGAGACAGGTGGGCAAATCTGAATGAGCTTGACAATGTAATTGCAGGTTGTTTTCTGTATTCACAATATTGCATATCAAGGAAGATTTGCATTTTCCGACTTCTCTGCACTTGGTCTGCCTGACGAGTTTAAAGGCTCTTTTGATTTTCTTGATGGGTAGGTGTTGCCTGGTCTATGAATCTGAATTATTATTTTGCGTTCTGTTTCTGCTTGTCTGCAATCACTTTTGTCTAATTTCCCTCTCTTTCTGTACTGCAGTCACTATAAACCAGTCAGCGGAAGGAAGATTAACTGGATGAAGGCTGGTATCCTGGAATCAGATAGGGTTTTGACAGTAAGTCCTTACTACGCCAAGGAACTTGTCTCTGGTGAAGCAAAAGGTGTTGAGTTGGATGGCATCATTCGTAAGACTGGGATTACGGGTATAGTGAACGGGATGGATGTGCAAGAGTGGAATCCAGCCATTGACAAATACCTCGATGTTAAATATGATGAGACTACTGTAAGATCTATTTAGCAATCTGGTCTTTTTGGTGTCGTCATGTCAATTCTTGAAGTGCAAGCAAAGCAGATGTTAACCCTCTGTTGCTACCTGCAGGTGATGGAAGCTAAGCCACTCTTGAAAGAAGCTCTTCAGGCAGAGGTCGGCTTACCAGTTGATAGAGACATTCCACTTATTGGATTCATTGGCAGGCTTGAAGAGCAAAAGGGTTCAGATATATTAGCAGAAGCGATTCCAAATTTCATTGGAGAAAAAGTTCAAATAGTAGTCCTGGTAAGTGCTTTTTTTACGGGCTACATTAGGAGCTTCTTGTTTTCTCGTAGGTGCTATAGTTTGTATTGAAGATCAAAGATCATATATATCAGCCCGTAATGGATCGATGTTATATGCGAACATATATGCAGGGAACCGGGAAAAACGTATGGAGAAGCAGCTTGAAGAGCTGGAGATAAAGTATCCTGAGAAAGCCAGAGGAGTGGCAAAATTCAATGTTCCTTTAGCCCACATGATAACTGCTGGGGCTGATTATATTCTGGTTCCCAGCAGATTCGAGCCATGTGGCCTTATTCAGTTGCATGCCATGAGATATGGAACTGTATGGACTTAAAAACATTTGTCTCTGCTTATCTCATCATGCTTGATGATCTGCCATTAATGTTGCAGGTGCATGTTTCGCCCTTCTATCAACGTTCAGAATACGTTAATTTTTTCCTCCTTTGATTACTCAGGTACCGATCGTAGCCTCCACCGGTGGACTCATGGACACTGTTAAGGAAGGCTATACCGGATTCCAGATGGGCAGCTTCGGAGTCGAAGTAAGGGATTCTTCTTGCAGAGATTAACTAATCTGTCCGCTCATGTTATCTACTATTAGCAGTATACGCATACATATTTTTGCATGCACTGTCAGTGTGAGGCCATTGATCCAGCTGATGTAGCTGCTCTGTCCACAACTGTAAAAAGAGCACTTGGAACGTATGGTACTCCTGCACTAAAGGAGATGATTCAGAACTGCATGGCTCAAGATCTCTCTTGGAAGGTTTGTGGAGTGGCCTTACTTCGCCTCACTTACATACTGACACTGTTTTTTACTCAACTCCTATTCTAAATACATGACTTGACATTTGTTACTTTTTCAAAATCTAATGTCTTAACTATTTTTCTATTCAATTTCTATTATCTTAATTACAAAAATTAAGAGTAAAATAGTCTATATTTAGTCTCTTTTTTAGTTGTCATTTATTATGTGTGGGAGTTTTTTTTTTTTCTTTTCGCTCAGCATTCCTTATTTATAAACTGTATTTTTTCATATATAGAGTCTATTGAATTCCAATTGCAGTAGTAGAGATATCTGATGATGCAAATCGGCATTTTTGTTTGTTTGTCTCCATTTCCAGGAACCAGCCAAGCAGTGGGAGAAGATGTTGTTGAGTATGGATGTAGCGGGTGAGGCGGGCATCGGGGGCGAAGAGATCGCTCCACTTGCCAAGGAAAATGTTCCACACTCCGTGATCCCCGACGAGAGAAGCTCAGCTTGATGGGATTAGGAATTTCCTTACTAACATAAAACTTAGTAGCCGTAGATCACTATAGGTAGGATCATAATATGCAATCCAACTCCACATCCCACCGGAAGGCTTGGACACTTATCCATGAGTTCTCGAGCGCTAGCGACGTGTAAAGTAGTAAATAAATTCGACCAAATTCATAGCATCTGGGATTAACATATATTTCTTTATACTTCAACTAGTACTCTCTTTATAAAAAAGGTAAGCTTCGTTAGTGCAAATTACTCTAATGATGAAATACTGGATGGCAGTCCATTTGACAATGTTATATAAATTAATAAGGTTAGACGTTTCTTTAAACGAAAGAAGTTTGTCTAGAAGATTAAATAGAAGACTTATTTACATGGACAAGCAACTATTGACAATCGTTTAATGTATGTCAAAGTTATAAGCTTAAGAATAATTAATCAGTCAAAAGATCAAGAATCGTGACATCCTCCTCATATGATATATTGAAGACGTGTAACTAATTAGTAGGTTGGAAAACGTAATCCGGTCTGAAAAAGTCCAAAAAATCGGGTTGGGTGGTTTGAAAAAAAAGTCAGGCTTGAACTAAAAATTGGGACGAGTTGTAGTAAAATTTTAGGCCTGAAAAAAGCCCACTATCTGAATTTAATATAAATTATTTTTAATATATATAACTATATATGTATTTAATATAGTTTATATAAGTTTTTATTTAAAATTTTACTCATTATTTAATAATTTATGTTGAATTTTATATTTATTCAAACTTTTGTTTAGAATTTTATTATTTATTAAACTTTTGTTTAGAATTTTATTATTTATTCAAACTTTTGTTTAGATTTTATTATTTATCAAATTTTTTATTAATTATTTATATAAAAATATAAATTCAGGTCGGACGGGCCGGGTAGTGGAAGAGCTGAAAAAACTGGGCTTGGCCCGGCCCAAAAATAAAAAAAAACCGGACTTGGACATCAGAAATAGGTCTAATGGACCTAAAATTCTTTCCAGACCCGACCCGAACCCGGCCCGCTCGCCCATTATGATCACCTCTACATTTTTGAAAGGATTAATCATAATGTGGTTTTGCACAGTCGACCTTTCAATTTCAAAAAGGCGACATGAAGACTAGGACTGGTGTCAAAAAGTCTTTTTTTTTTAACTCAAAATCTGTAATCACTTTCATTCATAACCATCATAAGGATCATCAAAGTCTAAATTACATGCCTAGTAATCTTTAAGGGGTATATCTTCTCCCACCCCAAACTTTAAAAAACTTAGAACTATATATAAATAGCGATAAGCATTATAAAGAAATAAAACCAAAGTTATGAAAATAACTATCACTTAATTATAGCCTTTAATAAGCGCTTCGAGTTGTTCCCATGGTGGAGAAGAGGAGAAAAGTTGTTGATTTAATCTAATCTGTTCAAACATCTGAAAATCTCTTCATGACATGCATCAAACTTCCACTATTTCCACACACCCTCTTTCCCTTGAGCCCATTTAATTCCAAAAACCAGACTTTGAATTTCAGCACCTAGCAGAAAGCAAGAGGTTGTCATAACTTTGTTGAAAGCCAATTATGATTATTCCATCAGAGTCCCAAATTGAACCTACAAGAACTAAGGTTTTTCGTTTGCATTTTTATATCTATAGTTGATCTTAATACCACCCTATTTTGGAGGAATCCAAGAGTAAACGAATGATAATCAGATATTACATTTCCATTCAAATCTTATAAGCTTTTGTAAAAGCATGGTTGGACTCTAGAAGAGTCTATAAGGACATCTGTTGTTGTGTCGAACCGTGTTCTTTGCATCATAGATGCTCCACATTTTATTGATCACATCTTCATCAGTTTTATATCGTAGGCCACTTATCAGTCTGAGAGAATCCAATTCTAGATATTTTATCTTTTGACAGAGAAAAACTGTTAATATCAATCACCCATCCCATTGATTCGTCACCATGATACAGTAAAAATGTTATAAAAAGTAGCATATACTTTGGCACAGAGGTTATAGAAAGAAGAAATTCTTGTTCTTCTTGCCATGTTGGCCACACTCTCCATGTTTTTCATGAACTTCAAGTAGAATAATTTAACTCGAGGGCTACACTGAAGCTTAGAATCTTGTTTCTTAATTTTGAGGGGATAAAACTCGAAGAAGGGAGATTAGACTAGAATTATGTTTATTAGTGAAGTAAGTTGATCTAACTGAGAAATCTTCATCCTTACTATAATGTCACTACCAGGATTCTTTCTCCTCTGACAAACATTAATATTTTTGTTATCTACTAAATCAATATCCCAGATTTTGTGTTCAACATGTGAAAATTCCATCCATTCTGCTTTAGATTCAAAAACGATTGACTCTCATCCTATCTTTCCCAGTAGGAATATGGGTAAGAGGTTTAAAGGAGTAATGTCTAGGAATCCAAGGGTCTTTTCCGAAACAAGGTGTCTTTCCCATCTCTTTTCTTCCAACCCCCCTTTTAAGGGTATCCAAAGAAGCTACATATATTCCAGCTTGGATTGTCATGTTTGTCTTTAGTATCATGAAGACGATCTTTATCAGTGAAATAATTGCCTTTGAAAGTTTTATCCACTAAAGAATATGGATACTTTAAAAGTTCCAAGCATGTTTGGATAGAAGGGCTATGTTAAAGAAGCAGTAGATCTGAACCCACTCACCCCCCTGATTCTTTCTACTTGCAAAGTTCATCCCATTTGAGTCAGTGACTCTTTATCTTTATTCCTGCCCCCACCAGAAGGAAGCCAAATTACTTGATTTTGTCTAGTCTCCCCCCAAGGAAGTATAATATAGGCATAGAATAGGGTTGGTATTGCCTGCAACACACACAAACTAAAATAATGCTTCCCGCTTGAGACATTGTTTTCCCTAAATCAAAACTTTGTTCCTGATTGACTGAATAATGTAATTGAAGAACGTTTTATTTCACCATCCTCCCACCCCATAAGGAGCCCTAGTATTCTTAAAAGATTCTGTTTTCTTCAAAACAAAACATCACAAACTTGCTTCTTAATCAGAGGGTTCATTTTTTTGCTAAAAATTATATGTCATTTATTAGCATTATCCTATGGCCCGAGGACTACGAAATAGTCAATGATATCTTTTAGAACCCTAGAATTTGTCACGGTGTAATCCCACAAAAGAACATCATCTGCAAAGCTAGATGACTAATGGAAGGACCCCAAGGGGAGATCTTAAGACCCCTGAAAACATTATTGTTACCCTGCTTTGTTTTGAAGCTATAGTCAGTGCTTCTTGAGCCAAATGAAAAGATAAAGAGAAAGGTGGTCCCCTTGTCTGATTCCTCTAGAGGAAGAGAAAAAAGGCCAAGGGACTGTTAGCCATAAATTCTCTACCCTTTTTTAAACGTGCATAAGTTTTTTTCTAGGGTTGGTCATGGCTAAGGTAAAATGATCACTTTTCATTCAATAGATTCTCACCCCCGAGATATAGATTCTAAACCCCGAGATATAGATTCTCAGCCCCGAAGATACAGATTCTGTAGAATACAGATTCTTCAGAATACGATTCTCAACCGAAGATACAGATTCTTCAGTTATCAACTGAAGATACAAATTCTCAACCGAAGATACAGATTCTTCAAAGATACAATTCTCAACCGAAGATACAGATTCTTCAGATTATCAACCGATGATACAGATTCTTCAGAGATACAGATTCTCAACAGAAAATACAGATTCTTTAGAGATATAGATTCTCAACCGAAGATACAGATTCTTCCGAGATACAGATTCTCAATCCTGAGATAGATTCTTCGCTTGGAGATATAAATTCTCCACTTAGAGATACAAATTCTCTACTCATTCGAGATATGATTCTCACCTCTTCGGAGATATAGATTTTCACCTCTTTCAAGACACAATTCTTACCACCTGAAAGTCAACATGAAAACACTCAGAACGGGTTTCGGTCCTAGAGGCACCTGAGTTATTTTCTTTTAAAACGTGTTTCGGTCCCTAGAGCATTGTTGGAAAATTACATACATAGTAATTAAACCTAGCTAAAATGGGCAAGTGCACCCAATTCGTTGTAATAAAACAAGTGTCGTATCCACAAGGAAATTGGTTTCTTAAATCAACCCAAGCTTCGGTAATAATCAAGTGCAAATAACAGTAAAATGGGGGTTTAGCCAGAGCAAGCTTGGTTGGTGTGTTTTTGTAACTAAAATGCAATAAAAACAATAAAATGTTTTTGATGGAATGGATAGGGAGAGTACCCTAGGATAGTGGGAATCACCCAATTCACTCAAAGAACTTCAAAACCATAACTCATCATCTCAGTGCCTATTAGAGTGTAGCTCAGAATCCCCAAATCATGGGAAATCCAATTCTTACCTAAATAATCAAACCCCTTATTAAAGGAGGTTCAAGTCAATAGCATTAATTAAGCAAGCACTCTTAAATCATAGCCCCAAGTAATTACTTCCATCAAGAAAGCAAAGGGTTGGGTTTACTCCCTTCTTGGTCTAGTTCCAAACTCAAGCTCAAATATTGAATGGAACCACCATAAATGCAATAAGAGATCAGTTTAGTCATTAATTGATATTGAAGAGAATAAAACAAAGTAATTAATGAGTTAGGTTTCTAGCATTCAATGAGCAAAATGGGGTCAAACCCTCATCCTAGGATACAAATGGAACTACTCAGACATAGCTAGAGGCAAGAGCAAAGAAAAGGAAGAATTAGCCATTGGAGGAGCTTCCAGCTTCAATGGAGGTAGAGATCTTCACTTTCTTCTTCCTCCTTCTTCTCTTCCTTCTCCTCTTCTTTTCTCCTCTATTTTCGCCTCTCTCTCGTCTGTTTTAGGGTTGGAGTCGGGTGTATTTGATAATGGGGAAGGAAGCCCCAAAATGTAGTCTTTTAACACATTTTCTGTTCTGGGCAAAAATTCCCGTCCGACCGAACTTGCAAGTCCGGTCGCAAGTTCGTCGGACTCTTTTAAGCGAAACACGTGACGGGTTTAAGCTCGACCGAACTTGCAAGTCCGGTCGCAAGTTCGGTCAATTCCAGTAAGTTTCGGGACGGCCTGAACAGAGCCCGACCGAACTTGCAAGTCCGGTCGCAAGTTCGGTCGGCCCCAGAATGTCATTTTCTCTGTGCCGGAACCCTCCCGATGCTTCCCGTTGGCTAGACATCCTTCCCGAGGTGCTCGAACATTGATGCTTTCGCATATAAAGCTCTCAAAATGTACTCCAAAGAGTATTTACCTATTTGAACAAGCCAAAAGTGTAAGATCACTAATAACACACACAATACTCCATAAAGTGGAAATAAGTCATGCGCCAATAACATGACGACGATAAAGACTTGAGAGAGCATTATTTCACCACTTATCAGCATCGAGTTATTTTCTTTTTGAATGGGTTTCGGTCCCTAGAGCATCCAAGTTATTTTTTGAATGGGTTTCGGTCCCCAGAGGCATCCGAGTTATTTTTCTTTTTGAATGGGTTTCGGTCTCTAGAGGCAACCAAGTTATTTTTCTTTTTGAATGGGTTTTCGGTCCCACAGAGGCATCCGAGTTATTTTTCTTTTTGAATGGGTTTCGGGTCCCTAGAGGCAATCCGAGTTATTTTCTTTTTGAATGGGTTTCGGTCCCCAGAGGCTCCATGTTCCTTTTCTGTTGAATGGTTTTCGGTCCGCAGAGGCATCCGAGTTTTTTTTCTGTTTTGAAACGGGTTTCGGTCCCCAGAGGCATCCAGTTTTTTTCTTTTGAAGGGTTTCGGTCCCCAGAGGACATCTGAGTATATAATCTTTTTGAACGGTTTTGGTCGCTAGAGGCATCCGAGTCTTTTTTCGATATTTATAATTTCAGAACGGTTTTGGTCCCCATAAGCAACCCGAATCAATATAACACATCTTACAATTCATCTTGAATGAGTTTCATTTCTCAAAGCAATGAAATCACATGACATATTTTTGCATATAAGATTACGAGTTGCGGTCCCTAGCAGCACCTGAATACACTATGCTTTGCCTTGCATTTTCTCACTCGAATAGGTTCAAGCCCCTAGAAGTGCCTTGGTATAATGCCATGCTTAGATTTTTCAATTCCTTCGAATAGCTCAGTAAGCTCAAACATCTTTCAAGTAGTCAACAAACTTTGAACAATGCTATCAGTGCAGTTTTTATCTTTGCCTTTGAACTGCTGCTCATGGACCTTCACAATACTCATGGGGAAATTTTGATCATTGACCTTGACCATAATCTTCCAATTGATTAACTGGAGAGTGGAAGTTTCAATTTGGATACGGATCTCAGCATTTTCAACAAAGTGACTATCATCTTCCTCTATTTTGACAACTTCACCAACGGTTTGTGCTATCTTACGAACATTTGTCTTATTCCAAGTAGTAGTGGGGTTCCACATATAACTATCAACGTTCTTCTTCGCTTTTCAACTTGATCATCTGTGTCCAACGCCGAACCTCCATCCCTTCACTTTCCTCTGTGATTGATTACGTTTGATCCACTATTACACTTGCTTCATGTATTGTGTTAAAGACCATAAGGAACTTCATTCTTGAGAAGACAGCAAACCTACCATATTTGGCCATCGGCTGCGTAGGAATTCTAGTGCTTCCTTTGCTGATTATCCCCTTGGAGGGTGATAACTACACACTTGTTCAAGCACACTTTCATCTTCTCATCCGCTTTAATATTGAGAGACAATCTAGATGTGGCATGGGTCTTATCCTTTCGACTCCAGATGTTCATTTATTTGGAGTGTTTGGGAATTTTCGCTTCTTGCATTGCCAATCTTCCACCTACTACTTCTTACATTGTCTCCTACCCATCTTTCTTTGGCTCCTTGGAATTACATTCACGCCCACAGCTTACTACCATTAATGTTCCAGCCCCGCCGAATCCCTTATATTACTCTCCTTGCATCCTCTACATGTGCTACATCCATGAAGCACAGGCGCTGCGGTTGGACGGCCTGAGTTTCCTCCTACTGATGAAGATTATTGACCAATATGCAAATCACCTTATTATCTTTCCAGCTGGTACTCGGAGACGTCTCTATTGATGTTATCAATAAAGATTGTTGTTGGCTGATTAGAGTCTATGTATCTTCTGCCACGGCGGTCATCTCTGCTCGAGATATGCCTCTCTCTCCATTCCTCTCTCATTTCCCTGTGTCTAGAGTAGTTGTGCCCTCTCCACCTCGACTCCCTGTGACTTGAAAATTATGCCCTCTCCAACTTGATTCCTCCCTTCGTCTTGAGCGGTCCACTCCAACTCGATTGCCTTCTATCTCTCCTCATCTTACGTGTGCTCACCTCTTCAAAATCGCCAGGTTGAGACAAAATCGTCAAAGCATCACCCCCATTTTCAAATTTTAGATCTTCACGAAGATTTTCAAATTTCAAATTCCCGTTATGCCTATCAGGGACTCCCAGTTGCACTGACTCGAATGAAACTGCCTCACGAACCTATCGCTGTCTCAGACGGTGAGGATGGGATGGATACGCACGAAACTATACGATCCCTGATATGTTTTTCCATCGGCAACCACGAATTAATCTCTGTACTCAAATTAATCGACCATGGCATGCCGGGAAAATTAAAATCCGTGAACTGGAGTCACTCCTCGCGCGAATCACAAAATGGTGATAGGTATATTGGAGGTCGGCTTGCAGTTAATTAGCCAAACTGCACGGGGATGTGAACCAATAGCACGAGGATATGCGGTGCATATGTTGTGAGATTTTGAAGTTTGCAAGCAGTTCAATTTTCTTGTGGCAAATAATTCGGTTTCAGAAAGAATGCTTTCAGCCTCATGGAATATGGTGTGCAAACACAGTTCCAGTTTTATCGCTTCAGCATGTATGTTCCCTCACCGGTAGAAGAGGATAGAAACGTGATTTACTATCGTGTGTGTACCCTCACTTGCACGGCTGAATTCGTACGTACATAAGTCTAGTATAAATGTTATGTCGATGCTGGCTTCATATCTAATTCCCATAACGCTAGATCACAATTTGATTATCTATTTCCCATGAAACTACAAACCATATCATGGAAATCAGTAAAGTAAACAATCGTTCTTCAATCTTTCTAGATATTTACCATAAACAAAAATCATCCAGTTTACCATTAAGGAAGTGGTTGAGATTTTCTTCTCTATGTGACACGTTAAGCACTCATATGAGTCCTCCAATCTCCTCCCTTAATAGCTCTTAACCTACTAACTTTCCTACATTATTTGTATTAACTCCATCTCTTGAAAAGCTACCCCCCCCCCCCCCCCCCCCCCCCCCCCCCCCCCCTCTCTTTTTGCTAGGAATCACCAAGTGAACCGCTTTTCAAATTTGCCAGTACTCTCAAAACAAAGCGATAAAATTAGTTGAGGTCAAACTGACTTATAGCTACTACTGTGTCAAGAAGTTGATGGAAGTAGTTATGGTTAGTTTGCTAACTTCATGCAAAAAGATACCAATTTTATAAATCCAAGTGTACAGAAAGTATATGATAGAGATGTCGTGATATAAAATGTAATAGATGAGTGATTATACAGGGGCGGACCAGAAATTAAAAATTATGGGGTCACTGACAAATAGAATTTTTTATAGTTAATTTGTTATGACATTTTGAGGTCACTAAGACATAAAATATCTACTATAGTTAAAATTTATGACATTTGTAGGATCACTTAGACATATATCTACTATTTTATAAAAATTACATTAAAACTTACTATATTAATTTTTTTTACAAAGTCATGGTCCGCCCCTAGATTATAATGTTCAGATTTGTTGAAAAGTAGATATGTGTTCCGCCAGATTATTTTTACAATAATATTAACTTTATTCTAAGCAAAAGTAAATTTATTACTAATATTAAGATATTTAATTAATATTAAGTTAAAATAAATCATATTTTATATTTAGTCCGAGTTTGTTTAATAAATGATGTTAATATTGCTAATCCTAAACTTAGCACGTGTTTGATTAAACGGAAACATGAAGCACAATTCCTCTAAAAGGAAAAGGAAGAAACGAAACATAAAAGCACAAGATGCCGCCTTTACTTTGGAAAAGGGAAAGAAACTTTAACATGCAGACGAAGCGGTGCGAGCGACAAACGGTGTGCCTCCACTCACAAACAACCTTATAAATATGATTTATAATTATAAGATCTTGCTTGGGTAAGTATCTAGATTCGGGCAGCAATATCGATTAATTGAGGAAGGCGAAAAAAAGGGAAACAAATCTACTATCTCAGGGAATAAAAATTTAGGGATAAATCGGAATCGTACAAACAAAAAAACATATCCCTCGTGTCAAATTAATCATCTAGAACCTCTCTATGTTATACATTCGCTCCTCTGATGTCCAAAAAACTCTCTATAAACACTCAAAATTGAACATATTGCTGAATGAAATCAGCAGCACTAATAATTATGGGACAGTAAGGAGTGTCCCAATTATCCCACGGATAGCAGAGAGATGAATACAAGAATGGTTGCTGAAGGACGTCTAACCTGAAATTCAATAACAAAAAAACAATGGACACAAACTAATGCTTGAGTTTAGTTTGAGTTGTTGGCAATTGAAACTGATTAAATGGCAATTAGATATTAAACACAAAAATACTAGTAAAGCACTGTAATTTATTAAATTATGATAATTAAAACACTTCAGCACGGATCAATCCTCATAATCAATCAATTTATGTGAGAGTAGCATCAAGTGTTTGTTTAATTAAACAAAATGTGAAGAGTGAACTGAAAGTAGTACTCACCTCAGCTGCCGAAATTGACAAGTATCCTGTAGAGGACGATGGGGTGCCTTCCGTCGATGTCGGAGGTTCTGCATCGTTAGCACCGCCGCTACCGCCACCACCGGCTCCACTAGTTCCTCCTAAGCTGGTGGTATTGCCTATCCCCGTTCGTAGCCCAGATAGTTGGTAGGCAGTGTCCCATCGGGTTTGAAGAGACCGTAATTCCTCTCGAGGTGGGTCCAGGTTTCAGATTCTCGTTGAAGAGGGCAAACAAGAAAATGTTGAGATCCGAACCCGGCCTCATTGGCGTTCCCTTGTCTTTCCTCTGAGCCATAAGCTTGAGGAGGTTACCGTTATACTTTCTGCGGCGTTGTCGGGGGTGGCCCCTACTTCGTCGTCATCTCCTCTAGAAGGCCAGCCAGTTTCAGAGATATGTACTGACACCGTCTTGTAGCCAAGAGAGGCGACGGCGGAGAGTAGACAGCGTCGATCTGTGCAAAAAGCATGTTGTCGTAGTGGAGACCAGAGGAAGGATCGACGACTCCCTGGTTGGGCTGGAAGAGGACGAAATCGAGGGGGATCTGCTTGGGAGATGCCTTGTAGGCGAAGAAGGGGTAAGCGTTGATGAGAAAGGGAGATCCAGTCCGGTTGTTGAAGTCAAGAATGTCGGAGATAGAGTCGGTTAAATCGGAGCGGAAGGCACCAGCGGAAGGTGGGTAGGAGGTGGAAAGCTCAGTGAGAGAGTGGGTGGTGGTGACGGTAACCTGACGGTCGAGGCCCAGGGCGGAGACGGCGGACTGGACGCTGCGCAATGCAGGAAGAAGGCTTTGGGAGAGGGAGGTATCATTGGAGGCCATGATCTCGTTTCCGACGACGATGGAGGTAATGTTGGTGGCGGGGAGGTACGATTTGACGTTCTTCCGACCCAATCAAAGGCCTGTTTGGAATCAGCTTTGATCTTCGGAGTAAATCGTTGGGGATGCAGACCATGAGCTCAACCCCTGTTTTAGAGAAAGCCTTGAGGACAGAGGGGTCGGCATCGTAGAGCTTAACCTTGGTGGCGCCGATGGAGCGGACCAGAGGCACAACTCTGTCCGGAGAGGGCAGATTGTTGGCAATCTGGCCGTAGTTAATGCCAATCCCAGCGAGCAGACTAAGGGGGGCAAGGGGAGGAGGAGCAGGAGACAAGTGACGACACTAATACTACTGTTGATGCAGATGAAACGCCCCACCAACAACCCGGCAGCGGCAGCAACATCTTCTTCAATGCAAGCTAAATGTGCTAAAACCAAAACTAATGTTATTAATCTGCTGCACCACAAAAACCCTATTACCTACCTTTCGTTTTGCCCGCCGATGAATTACAGAAAGTTGCAAACTATAGAGAAAGTCGACAAAGTGAGCTTAGCTATATGACACCCCCTCTTTGGTTTCTACTACTCCCACAGATATTTTTAAAGGGAGATAGTATCTTTTAATCAACCTTTGGTTTCTATCTGGACAAAGGAGAAGAGTGGGGGACCCAAATAAACAAAGGCTGGGGGTCCGGTCTGGGGGATTTTTTTTTTTTTTGAAAATTCACAAATACAATGTTTAAGTTTCTAATTCATAAAATATCACTTGTTTTTTTTGTTGTTAGTTTTAAACATGTTTAAATGTTGTCCAAAATTGATGAAACTTTACATAACAACGTTAAAGTGTTATATTTAGGTCAATATCAAATTTGAAGTTTTTTAACCTCATATTTGATATATAGGATCCAATGAACATGTGACATGTCCATTGGGTCCCACATATCACAGCTAAAAAACTTCAAATTTGATATTGGACCAAAACATAACACTTTAGCATCGTTCATGTAAAGTTTCATCAATTTTGGACAACGTTTAAACATGTTTAAAGCTGAATTACGAAAAAAACAGTGATATTTATAAATTAGAAACTTAAACAATAATATCTTGTGAATTTTCTTTTTTTTGGAACTGGAATAAGGATGTACTGACATTCATAGTCGTCCTCCTGGTTATCTCTAATCGAACTCATTCTTCTGAAAATCAAGCATACCTCTTTCTCTTTTTCGTCCAATATACTTTATTATATATAATACGTACAATGGTCTTTTTTCTCAAACTAGTGTGCCTTTTATCCTTTTTATGTGCTTACTTGTGAGGCAGTATAAGTATCTTTTTTTTTTTTTTTCCAAACGATCGGTATCAATATACACTATAAAAAAAGGTCTATTTCAATATATCCATATGACAATCGCTCAAACAGAATGTTTTAAAAACATTTACATAATCTATTGTGGCAGTTGGTGCTTCAAATCGTCCAAATAGAGTACAAAATAGTCCAAATTAAACAACCTATATTGGTAGTTGATACCACCAACAGCCGAAACAGATCGTCAGACCCATAGGACCGACCTTTATGGATCGGTCGACTACGTATAAAACTCCTGGAGTCGACCGATCCAGAGGACCGACCCATATGGATCAGTACAATTTTTTAAAACCTTCTGGTGTGAACCGACCCAAAACAACCGATCCATATAGGTCGGTCGTCTATTTTGACGATTGTTATTTAAAAATTGCCGAAATAGACTCTTTTCCGATATTAATTTTTTTAAAATAATAAATAACTCTATTTCGGTTGTGTTAGTAACAACCACCGAGATAGATCTATTTTACCTTTTTATTTCAGCTGTTTTTAGTAAACAACCGCCAAAATAGAGTCCTTCATATCAGTAGAATTCACCGCGTCGGGCAATTCACCCTGCATCTATCTCTCAACTCTCAAACCATCTCGATCTCCTCCTACGAACCACCTGTGAACCGCTCTCGCCTCTTGCCGTCGCCGCCAACGCCGCCGCTGCCATCCTTGCCATCGAACCCGCCGTCGAAGCAGTGGTCATCCTCGCCGGAAACTACTGCGGCAGCAACAACAAACGAGGTAAAAAAAACCCTAAATTGGTAAGTTGGATTTTCACTCAAAAATTGCATAGTTGTTGTTACAATTGACAGATTTATGTTGCATTGTGCTTGTAGATGTTGATATTTATTTGTGTGTGTCAAATGTTTAGAAGATTTGGTTGTAGAATTAATAAAATTATGTATGCATACAAGGTGATTGATGAAATGTCTGAGTGAAAATCTATGCTGTTTTTTGCTCTTCTTTTAAGTATAGTTAGGGTAGCTTATTTGGGCTGGAATTAATATGCTTATATATGGGTTCGAGCAATGTTTGATCATTATTTGCGCTTATAATTATAAGCAAACGATAAACATTATAAGCAATATAGCTTAGTACCCTCACTTCATTCTTTTGTTGTGTCTGCATTTGCCTTTGTAGTGATTGGTACTACTGCTTCAGTCGCACACTATACTAAAGACGTACAAGGATGAAATCAAAATCGGAGCGGGTAATATACTTGAACTAATTGATCAAGTTGGCGAACAAGAGACATACATCTTTTGCCCCTTTCTGTTGAAATTATTTTGTTGTGTCTGTGGCACTAGCTACAAAGATAAATCACTAGTAGTGGAATTGATACATCTCTCGCACGCCAAATAGAAAGAGGGGCTGAAAAAATTTAATTTTGGAACCGGTAATATACTTTAACTTATCTCTTCATTCTCTTCATCTCATCTATTTTGCATTTGTATGAAACCTAGGACAACATGTTGCCAATGATTGAAAATTTTGGAAGAACTCTTATCTTGTTTGATTGATGTCAATTGTTGCAATATTACTCTGTTGTATATGACTTTGGTGAATGCTTAATAAGCATGATATGGATTAAATTATGTAAAGGTCACGCTAATTTTTTTTACTAATGTTGTTATTTTGTCTTGTATAACAATTTTTTTATCAGGTCTCACACTATATTAGTCTATGAATTCCAACGAATTCAACCACTAGTGTGGCTGCCCGTCTACCAACCAGCCTCCTTCTCCCTCTATCCATCGTAAAAACAAGTAAGTAATTTCACTTATGTTTTAAAAGTAATTTTGAAAATGCATAATTTTTTGGGGGAAATTAAATGGGCTAGTTTATTTGGGTTTGAACTAGTCACCCTTCATTAAGATAAAAACACGTGCAAACAAATGCAATCCATACTATAGAAATATTTTGGGAAATTCATCACGGGGTACCACTAAAAAGTTTGTTAATTCACAAAATACCACAGTTTTTAAAAAAAGTTTTTCAGGTACCATAAAAAAAATTAATTCACCAGATACCACAAATTACTACAAATTTTTAAGACCAAAATACTCCTCCTTGTTAATAGACATAGTTCACGATATACCACATAAATATTTTTAATCCACAAGATACCACAACATTTATTAAAATATATTAAAAACAGTAAAAAATAATAAAAATTGATAGGTTTGTTAAAGGGGGTTGCTATTCGCAGTACAAATTACTAATCACCGCGGTTCAAATTTTTTAAATCATATTAATGTTGTAAACATGTGATGATGTGTCCCTGTGCTTTTTTTTTCAAAAGTGATATTAAAAGTATCTAAAAGTAATAACCCAAGAAGTTTGTAGTTGATTAGTACCAAATTTTGCTAGTTACTTTTTTGTTGTAATCAATACTGGAATTTTTTTTTAAAAAAAGTGTTGGATTACATTTTTATGTGTTTACACTATTAATATGATTTAAAATTAATTTGTACTACGATTAGCAAAAACTTTACTATTTGTAGTATAAGTTTTTTTTCACCAAACTTAGTTGAATAAGTTGGAATGTTGTGGGGAGACATTTTTTTTTGAAACAAATGAGAATTGAGCTTACTCGTGTCAAATTAAGACACTAATTGGCTCAATTAGTGTCTTAATTTGACAAGAGTTTTGGCATTTTTATTTCCAATACATGTGGATATTCAGTTCTCATGACGTAAACATTGGGTTTATTTCGTTTGGTAGAATGGTTCAACATATAGTGTTCTTCAGTTTCATATAGCGTTCTTTGGTAGATGTTTGCGCGTGGAATAAATGTGTTGTTATACTTTTCTGGATTTATAATTTTTGGTAGATGTTTGGACGTGGTAAATGTTTGTTATACTTTTCTGGATTTATAATCTTTGGTAGATGTTTGGACGTGGAATAAACGTGTTGTATACTTTTCTGGATTTATAATCTTTGGTAGATGTTTGGACGTGGAATAAACGTGTTGTTAAATGACTGCTGCTCGGAATGAACCCTAACTTTCAATTGTGTGATGCATGGGGTTTGAATTCTAGGACTTTTGTTAGGAGTTTTTACATTTTGATATATTTCAGTTATTGTGACATAAACATTACGTTCTAACCGCTTGGTAGATGTTTGGATTATTAGATAGTTATTCACTTTCAATTTGTGATTCATGGGGTTGAATTCTAGGATTTTTGTTAGGAATTTCTACATTTTGATATATTTCAGTTCTTATGAGTGTGTTGATGGATGTGAAATATCCTCCCAAAAGTAGACTACATTAAACAAGTTCAATAGCGACAATACAAGATTCGTTTTCCTATTCGATACACGTGCCTGCTCTTCAATCATCACGCTACAATCTTGAAGATTTAAAAGCTCTCTAGAAGATTAAAATAGATACTAAGAAAGAAAAAGTGAGTGTTTTTCGTTTATATAGCCGATGCTGGTTGATAGTGATGCAAAAGTAAATGAAATTCAAGTGACAAAATAACGAACATCTAAACGAAATACAATAGTCTAAAAGAGAGTCAAAAGAAAGATGGAAGTGCAGATAAACATTTAACATAAGTGATTGGACAGAGAATTAACATTTAAGAGTAATGAAGAGCAAAAGAAACGGTGCATTTCTAGGAAAATTTTGGCATAGTCTCCCATGTTTTTCTTCTCTCCCCCGGTTCTAAGAACCTCCACAAAATCAACCAGAAGGTCATTAATAAGATCACCAGCAATTTCAGCAACAATTTCATCATCACCAAGTCCACTAGAGAATAGCTACATCAATTTGTATCTTAAAACAACAAAAACATAAAACCCTAAACTATGGCGCTCCGTACTGGTGATAGTACGAATCCCATATAGATAAGGTACTGAAGACCCCATCTATCCCCTGTTCCAGTTTGCCTCTGTTCCTCGGGTTGCATCTCCTCATGGTAGTAACGCTAGTCCCCTATACGGTTCCCAGGAAAGTAAGGCCTACCAACCTTAGTTGCCTCACTCATGAGCTATAACATAATATTATAAAGTTAGCCTAGCATTCATAAATGCTATAATCAACTGAAATTATACAAATGAAGAGATCAACTTACTAAGGCGGGATCCGGCCGGTGAACGAAGGTGTTTTCGTACATGTCAGGATTCATGATCTTCGGATGGGTGTGTTTGACGTACCAATCCAGATATTCTCCGTCACATGCATGCAGCGCTGCCCGTGTCTTAGTGAACCTCGAAGTAGGACCACACTCACGTGTGGTCTCACGCTGCTCGTGTCTTGGTGAAGACAACGCTCGGCATATATGGCTCATTCACGCTCATGTACTGCAAGGTACCCCTGTACCAAGAGCTGACCCCTGTTCTCATTCACCTTCTCGCGACCGTAGGGCAACCAATCAATCTACATTGGATCACAGGAAACATAATCATCAATAATAAACAATAATGTAAATAATACAAATTGAAATTGTTGTACCACTTACATTTCTTGCTGTCAGAGCATCTAGATGCTTGCGGTAGTTCTACAGTGAATCTTTATTTTTCTACTAGGAGATGGACCTGACCCATATCATAGTCCACAGTCTATCATCCCTATCACGCCCGTCAGCACTGCTGGTCTAGGAGTGGGGAAGTACGCATATATCCAGCACTACATAAACTTTTTTAAAAATTATGCCAACTAATAATGTGAATTCATGAAAATTTATTACACATTGTTGTACATTAAAACACTTACCTCGAGAAGGGTCAAAGAGCCAGCAATGCTATTACAGTCAGCACGAGATGCTATCCCTAATTGGCGATACAACCACGCAAGTGTACCTCTTTTAGCTTTGTATGTTTACCCATGGGAGTGACTAACCAGAACGGTAGAGGACTTATGCATTAATGACCCTTGTTAGCAAAGATGGTAGTAGCGAGAGCATAGTATAGCCAACCGCACGCCTGCTTCATAGGTACCTTTGGGCTGGTCGAACACCACTCTATAAGTGGACATGTCTGAATAGCACCAGTATGCCATATGCGTTATGTCATCTGCTCAACGCCATTTTCAAAATCTAACAATGTAGCCATCGACTGCCAAAGCTCACTGTTTGACGATTCCCCACAAGCGAATGACCAATGATTGGGATCCTTAGTATCTGCCACACATCATGAAGTGTGATCGTCATCTCTCCAAAGCATATGGAAAGAATTGGTGTCCGGCTGCCACCTCTCCACAAAGGCCGAGATCAATGACATATTGTTGAAACCCCATGTGACATCTAGTAGATGATCCAACCCTGAGTACAAAATCATATTCCTTGCCCTTTTGCAAGAAACCCCGCTAAACGGCCAGTTCGTGATTATAGGGTTTCGGGGTTTAAATCCAAAACAAAACACCCCGGTCCTAGACAATTACCACAAATTTTACACATGCATGAATAAATAATTAAATATACTTGCCAAAGTGAAAGATAAGATAGTACATACCTTAGTCATTGACCAAAGGTCAATGGCGACATGCCCCCCGAAGCTGGTGATGACCCTAGTCAGTAGTGGACCACCGGTACTGGCACTTCAGTAAGCCTCCAGAAAGTGGGAATAACGGGCTCCATAGCGAGAGCAGCTTCCTCATCAGTCGCGCTCTCATGATCAGGTTCGTCCTCGTTCAGGCCCTCATCCTCATCCATCTCCCCAGCCTCCTCCTCATCGATGTCCATGTCAACAGCTGCTGCAACATCTGGAGGGGTCTGGGGATCATGATAGCTACCACCACAGAAGTCGGTGCCTCCACATGCTCCACCTGGTGGCTACTCTGACCCTCTATATTGTAACTGTAGCTATGGTGCTCGGCCATATCAGCAGATGACCAACCACCTGTAGAGGATGAAGCTGCAGACATCCTCCTCCTAGGTATGTGCGCTACTGGGTCGGAATCATGGAATGACTGGGAATGGGATGTGTAACGCCCCTATTTAACATATTTATAGCGGAAATAAAATACTAAAGGCGTACAGATCATCGGGTTCCAAACACCCGGTACAAACCTCACCAAAACACAACTTAATGATTACAAAAGTCACGGGCCTGAACCACGAAAAACTTAACAAAAATAAGCAGTAATAAAACTATAAACTCTCCAAGCCTAATCCCATCCCAATCACTCTTTCTCTTCGTGGCCACCTGTAAGATAACACGTACCTGCAAGATAAACCAAGCAGCCCACCCCGAGTGGGGTGGGTCAGTTCCCTGGAATGGAACTGGTACGATCCTCCAAAAACAACTTAAAATACAATTCTTAAATAAAATAAAACTTGAAAACAAACACTTAAAACACTCAGAGGAATAAAGCATTTCACAATCACCAAATCAAGATATCAGGTAAGAATGAAGTTTAATAACTGAAAGATAAAGTTAGTGGAACAAAATCACATCATGTGTTAGTGAACATCCATTTCCTTAGTTAAACCCAATTCCCGTTAGGAGTAGAAAGACTCAGATAGTCACAAAGGACTAGGAATGATGAAATAGATCCAAGAATCAACAACTCAAGAGTGGAATAATTCAACTTGGGAGAGATGGCCCCCACCGCCAAAATATAAAGTCCGTATGGACAAGGGATATACAGCCCCCTGCTGTCATATTAAAAATGTCCTGGTGGACGAGGGATATACAGCCCCTGCTGTCAATACAATTCCCCTATGGGCGAGGGATATACAGCCCCTGTTGTTACCATTAAAGACGCGCGCACGTCGAAAGAAGATTTCCAAGATTGACCTTTTCCAAATTCCCACTAGATCACCAACTACCCAGAGCAATACCAAAACACTCAGTCCTACAGAGTGCAGAAGCGTAAACCCTAAGCAGCAATGTCTAACGGGACAACCAAATAGAAGAACCAATACCCATGTAAGTTTCATACTCAAGGCTCAGTTAGTCACACAAGCTGAGTTAGTCACACAACCAATTCCTTTTTAGAAATTCCTCTTAAAGTCAGTTAGCGTTTTCCAAAACATCCCACAAGTCAATCAGCAAAATATCGGAGTACGAGAAATCGTACCTGGTATGTGAAGAACAATAACTAACTCGTATAAGTGATTCCCCAAAGTAACCTATAATTAAGGTGTTCCAATGTTGATTAGTTAAGAGACTTATAAACTTAACAGCCTTCTTCACTTACTGATTAATAGTTTCAGGTTACCATTATTCTCTTACAAAGGTTTGGGCCTGACTTGTTAACTAAATCCTTTGTTAGGCCCATCTCGTTTAGTTTGGAATGATTTAGAATTTATTCCTGAGAGTGGCCCAAACTCTCTTTGGATTGTTAAAGTGGGCTTTTGGAGTTCATAGACTTGGGCTTAGTGGGTTAGCCCAAGACCGTGTTAAGTTATGTTGTGTAATAAAACCCTTAAATTAATAGTGATTATTTAATCACTCACTGACTAAAACCTAAGGTTTAATATATATATATAACCTACTTATTATAACTATCACAAGGATTTTATTTCCCTCAACTATATTAATGTATTTATATACATGTATATTTATATTATATCCTTATGTATTAAAATTTATCCATAGCATTTTTTAGGAAATTTTACTGTATTTATTAATGTTCAATAACTTCTAGGCTTAACACAACCGACTTAAGGTTTATAACATAATGTGTTTCCTTTATTTATTTAATATATATAAGTATACCCGTATTAGAAATTACTAAGACATTCCCTATGTAATACACCATATTTAAACTATCTTATTAATACAACCTTAACTGTATTCTAAGTATATTTCATGAAGTATTTCTTTTACCATATCTTAGGGTTCTAGCTCTTATAATGTTTAGTTATTATAAGTGGTAATTTAATTAGTTCCTTGATTTACTATAAGTTACTTCTTAATTCCCTTTTATAAATGCGTAAAAATAATATTATATTTGTTCCTTAGTTTATTTAAATATTAACTCCCATATAATATAGTAAATAAAATGTAGGATAATTAAATTCCTTAATTTATATAAGTTTCTACTTAAGTAAGTATATATACATATATGTAAATAATTTCACTTCTCTTAAAAGCTAATACAAAACATTTATAAACTACTTACTGTTATAAAATGTTAATTTAGTTCCCTTTATTTTCCCCAGCTTAAAAGTTAATTAACAAACCATACTTTAATTTTTGATTACATTAAAAACCTTATATTATAGGTTATTCTTATGAAAAACTCATAAACACAATTTTTAAAACCTTTTACCATTGCCCAAAAATTCCCAAATTTAATATACAGTAACTATAACATTTTAGACATATTATAAAATTTTATTTCATAAAATATCTTTTTAATTTAGCCAAATAATTCCAGAAAACCCGTAACTTGTAAAAATCATAACTTATGTTTAAAAACTCCAAAACCATAATAATTTACATCAAAATAAACTAGATAAAATAAGGAATCTATGGTTAAAATTTCAAGTCAAATACATTCGGGAAGATATTTAAATTAACCAACAAGTTAGACTATTTACTGGAATTTATAAACCTAAACAATTTTAAATCACCCGATCTAATCTGGACCGTCCAATCTTTAAACGAGATCGGACGGCCCCTGAACTCAAGTTCTTCAGCGAAGTCACTTCGCCCCCGAGTACTAAATCGTTAATTTCTCCTAATCCCAGAACGAAATCGAGTGATTTTTGTTTCTATGGATTCGTAATCAAATTTCGGTTCTATTGGTTCAATTTCCCCAATTATAATGCAGAGTTCATCCAGTTTCAAATTCGATTCGAAGGTTAGGGTTTATTTTCGGAACAGAGACAAATCGGTTGCAATTCTTACAAATTCTCCTAATCTAATACGAAATTGACTAAATTAAACATGGGTTAGATCGGAAACATGACTACGAACAACAATATCGGAGAAATTTGATCGGAGACTCACCGGATTGTGTGAATTGGGTGAATTCGATTCGGAAAACTGGGAAAAAACTCGAACTTTAGACAGTTCGGGGTGCCAACTTTGAGGATCTATAACTAGCAGTACAAAACGAGTTAGATAATGAGTAAGGAGCTCATTGGAAAGAAGAAATGTAGATCTACGTATTGGTAGCAAGAACTAAACCTAACTCGCACCATACAGAAAGATATTGAAGTCACAAAACACGAGTTTACCTTTCTGTTTCGGTGTTATTTTATGTGTTGGCGAAACCGAAACTTTAGACCTCTATATCTCCCAATTGGTTACGAATCAGACTTGGGCATAAACACGAAAATTGTAGAGGGATTAGAGATCTTTACAACGAGCTAAAGAAATCGAATTTTGGTTGATTAACGAGGAAGTTATGATCGACGCAAGTTACCTGAAAACGAAGAGAATTCTGGAATTCTGGAAACAGTCTCGCAAGGTGGCTACTTTGGCTTGATTTTCCGGTTGACTCAGAAGGATTTAGGGTTTGTATGAGTAATGTTGGAAAGAGGAATTGTAGGAGAAGAGAATGGTGAAGATGGCATGGAAAATACTGAGAGATGTAAAAGTTATAGCCGTCTAAAGTTAGGGCAAAGTAATGAAATCGGTTACCGAAATTCAGGGAAGAAATCGGCTAAGTGTGGGCGACCTATTACAGAGTGACACGTGGCATCTCTTAAAATTTTGATTCAAAACTTCAATCTAGCATAACTTTGGCTAGGATGATCCGTTTTTGACGTTCTTTTTATCGATCTTCATGGTTTTTCATAACCTATTTATTGGTATAGGTTTCATGGCCTGGTTTGACCATTCTCAAAAAGTCAACTCTAGCAAGGCTTAATAAGCTTTAAGGTTTCTAGATTTTATATTGACTTTATGTTTCAAAACAATGTTCCAACACTTCCTAAAATCTTTATAATATATTTGGAGTGTTTAGTAATTTTTCCAAGATTTATTGACTTATAAATCTTATTATTAAATTCATAATACTATATAATAATGTATAATAATTAGGGTTAAATAGGAGAAACCCCTAAATAAATTTCACAATTCCATATATAATTTAATATTCATAATTCCATATAATAATTTAATTTTTAATAAAAGAAATCCCCTAATTAATTTAAATTAATTTAGGGGTATTTCAGTATATCCCCCTTAAAAGAAACTTCGCCTCGAAGTTTAACAATCAAAAACTAATAGGCACTCACACCGCTTCGGTGTGCTGAGACAATAATAACTTCAATAAATTCCATACCATTCCAATCCTTTATCTCCATTTCAACATTCCACTCGAGGGTACCGAAATCAAAGTACGAAACCATAACAACGTGAATCAAAATATAAACTGAAACAAAACACACACAACGTGACAAAGTACTGTGTCACAACGTAAAACTACGTACCTACATACACCTCTCATTACAACAGTGCATCGAGGCATAATCCGGATGAGATAACGAAGGAGGAGTATGCCAGCATATCCCCCTTAAAGAGCTATGGTACGCCCTCGTACCGCCACTAACGTGAATCATCTCAGGATAGCAGAGTATCATGCAAACAGATGTGGGTACTTAACTCTCATGGAGTCCTCGGTCTCCCAAGTAGCTTCCTCACCCCATGATGTCCCCAAGAACCTTCACTACTTAACTGATCTGCCCCTCGTTTCTCGACCTTCGTGTCCAAGATCTGTATAGGAGTCTCCTCATACCTCAGTGTAGGCTCAATCTCCAACCTCTCTGGCTGCAGTACGTGAGAAGGGTCAGGCATACTTCTTCTTCAACTGAGATACTGAAACCCATCATGTACCTTCCCCAACTCTGCTGGTAGCTCGAGTCTGTAAGCAACTGGCCACTCGCTCGCCCTATCCTGTACGGGCCAACATACTTAGGGCTTAGCTTCCCCCTCATCCCGAATCTGAATATCCCTCTCATCGGGGACACTCGTAAGAAGCCATGTCTCCCAACTGAAACTCGAGCTCTCTGGTACGCTGATCCCCATAAGACTTCTTTCTGGGACTGCGCTGCCCTCATGCGCTGCTGAATAACCTAACGTCATCCTGCAGTGTCTGAATATACTCGGCCCATCAAGACCGCCTCAGCAGGGTCACTCCATGATAAGGGAGTCCGGCACGGCCTACCATATAGACCCTGGAATGGTGCCATGCCGATAGACGCTTGGTAAGAGTTATTGTAGGAGAACTCTACCATTGTAGACGCTCTACCCACTCCCCTGATAGTCCAGAGCGACTGCTCGCAACATATCCTCCAATGTCTGAATGGTCCTCTCAGTCTACCCATCAGTCTGCGGGCGAAAAGCTGTGCTAATTCGTAGCTGAGTCCCAATGCCTCCTGCACCTGACGCCAATATCGACTGAGGAAACGATTGTCACACGATCAGAGACAATGTCGTCTTCGGTACCCCATGTACCGGATATTGCTCTGTGGTAAACACCTCAGCCAGTTTGGCACCTTCCATGTGTCCTTGATCGTATGAACCTAGCTGTCTTGGTCAAACCTATCGACTATAACCCATATGGCATTCAGTCCACCTCTAGCTGGAGGGAGACCGACCACAAAATCCATGCTGATGTCGTCAAACTTCCAGCACGGTACTGGAAGTGACTGAATCTGGTCGCCTGGTCGTCGATGCTCAAACTTCACTTTCTGACAAGTGAGGCACCGAGAGCAAAATCAGCTACATCCCTCTTCATCCCGCCTCCACCAGAATAATTGCTTCAAGTCCTGTACATCTTGGTGGCTCCAGGGTGTTACTGATAATGTCAGGAATGAGCCTCTGAAAGAATCCTGGTCTGAAGCTCTGTCGCATCTGAGGAACGCAGAGTCTGCCTCTGACTCGAAGGTGTCCCTCGCTGTCCAGCTCATAGTCGTACTTCAAACCGTCAGTCAGCCCATCTGCTAACTTTCGCCTGATGCCCTGTAGATAAACGTCACTGTCCTGGGCTGCATACACCTCCTCAGCTATCGTGGTCGTCTCAACAGGGTGAGAAGTGAATAAGCTCTTCTGCTCAGAGCATCTGCCACGACATTTCCTTTCCCTTCTGAGTTACTGGAGGTTGATGTCATAATCGGCCAGTAGCTCAACCATCGTCGCTGTGTCTCAAATTGAGCTCCTTTTGGGTCCAGATGTACTTCAGACTCTTATGGTCTGTCAAAATCCGGGACTGTGGCTCCATACAAGTAATGTCGCCAGATCTTCAAGGTGAAGACTATGGATAGGAGCTCAAGGTCGTGGGTGGGGTAGTTTCCTCGTGCTTCTTCAGTTGTCTAGAAGCATACGCTACTACTCGGCCATGCTGCATCAGTACTCCACCATTCCTCTGCCTGAAGCATCGCAATATACCTCGTACCCCTCATTCCCCTCTGGGATAGTCAATACTGAGCTGTGGTCAAGGCGTCCTTCAGCGCTTGAAGGAGACCTCACAAGCCTCTGTCCATACAAAAGGGCTGTCCTTCTTCATCAAGGAGGTCAAGGGCTTGGCTAGCCTGGAGAGAAGTCCTTCACAAAGCGTCTATAGTAGCCAGCCAACCCAAGGAAACTCCTAACCTCTGTCACGGTGTGAGGTCTATGCCAATCTTCACTGCCTCAACCTTAGCTGGGTCCACTGAAACTCCCTCAGCTGAGATCACGTGTCCAAGAAATGACACCTTGTCCAGCCAAAATTCACACTTGCTGAACTTGGCATATAAATGTTTCTCCCTCAGCGTCTCCAAGACTGTCCTCAAATGCTGCTCATGTTCCTTTGCTCTTGGAGAAGACTAGAATGTCGTCTATGAATACGACTACCGACTTATCTAGCTGGGCTTGGAGACTCTCTGCATCAAATCCATAAATCTCGCCGGTGCATTGGTCAGTCCAAACGGCATCACTGTGAACTCATAGTGCCCGTATCTGGTCCGGAAGGCTGTCTTCTCAATGTCGGCTCAGCTACAGCTATCTGGTGATATCCGGATCGCAAATCAATCTTAGAGAACACCTTGCTCCCCTCAGTTGGTCGAACAAGTCATCGATCCTGGGTGTGGGTACTTGTTTTGATCGTGACATTGTTCAACTCTCTGTAATCTATACACAGTCTCATGCTCCGTCCTTCTTCTGACGAACAGCACAGGAGCGCCCCAAGGTGAGACACTGGGTCTGATGAAGCCCTTATCCAGTAGCTCCTGCAACTGCTTCTTCAACTCGACCATCTTGCAGGGCCCATCCGGTAGGGAGCCTTAGTAATTGGTCCCGTGCCTGGTACGAGGTCGATGTTGAATTCAACCTCTCTCAGCGGTGGTAGTCCAGATAGCTCCTCTGGAAAAACATGGGGTACTCCGACACAATGGGAACGTCGCTCCTGAACTTCGGATGCGTCCTCAGATCCTGGGCATAACAGTAGTAGGCAGTAGGCCCTTGGACACTTCCTTCATCAGGGATAATGCTGATACAACCTTCACAGTCGGCTGCTTAGGCTACATTCGGTATGATACTGTGATCCCTGTGGCTGACTTCAAGAGGAGACGATGCTCTGCGCAGTGTAGTCTACCTCTGTACCGCTGTAGCGTGTCCATGCCGACAATTATGTCAATCCCATGCCAGGGAAGACAATGGCGTCGAGAAGAAGTCTGCTCCCTTGATGTGCATGCTCAGATTCTTGCACTATTTGCTACATTTGATCAATTCTTTAGATGGCAACAAAACTGAGCAACCATGGATATTCCTGGTGGGGGCATTTATCTTAGTATGAAATGCTTGGGATATGAAGGAGTGGGAGGCTCCAGAATCAAACAGGACGGTGGCCTCCACTCCATTAATTTGGAATGTGCCTGCAATTATTGAGTGAATTAAGTTTTAAGTTTCTAGTAACTCTTCCAAAGCAGTTGTTCAAGGTTAATTGGTATACCTGTGATGACCGTTCCATTGCTCTTTGCTTGAGCCTGGTCCAACACATTCAGCCTGACCTCTAAATTTCCAGCTCCTACATGAAGAAATAGTTTCTTAGAATTTCCATTCTTATTGAAAACTTCATGAGCAGTTTAATGATTACAGAGCTGAAATTGTAAAGTACATAGCTAGATCTGTCTAAAGGTCAGGTTTAATCTGCCAGGTTTCAGGTGAGTCTGGTTAATAATGGATGTGGGGGCTGTGTTGGGCTTGATTCTCTTCACTCCATGGTAGATGAGTCTAGCTGCTCCACCAAAGATCAGTACATCACCTGACTTGAGGAGGATCTTGGTGGCAAGGTCCATCCTCTTCTGGTTACCAAATAGGAACTCCGCGTCATCTCCAAGTGATATGGAAACCACTGGAACTCCTTTGGTGATGGATTCTAGGGATTCATCGTTATCTTGATGCAACCCTAGCTTACCTTCTTTTCCATAAAAATTGATGATGCAGACGTCTTAGGTTAGGTCTGGGGCGGGCTCATCCTCCAATTCTTGTGCTGCCTTAACTGCAGCTCTAGCGATGGTCAGCAGTTCCTCCGGGATTGGTGGCACCTTCACTTCTTCATAGGTCTTAGTGGTGTGGTTCCACTTCTTACCTAGGCACATGATCTTCACCTTCTTGGTTGAACCATTCTTGAAGGTAGGGGTGTAAAAATTTCCTTCCTTCAGACCTAACTCCCTGATCTTGAGGATTAATGCATACTGGGCTGCCGGGGTCAGGTACTCTCTTAGTAAGATCATCCCGGGTCTCAAGACCTCACATTTCTCTGGTGGGGTGTGGTTTGGCTTCAAAAGGGATATTGGGTGTGGTATAGGGCAAAATAGGAAAGCAAATATCGAAAGCTGAGGAACAATTGTCATTAAATAAATAAGTCAAGGTTCACAACTGGAAATGAAAGGTTCGTAACGAAACAAAATGAAGGGTTTATAGTTCATCCCTTTTTACATTGACAACAAAAGAAAAACTAGCCAATGGAATGTAAAGAAAGTAAAAGTCTAAGCCTCTTCGTGAGGGAAGTAGTCCTCACCAGGTGAACTCGGGTCATCACTCGCTGCCTCGACGCGGTCCACCATGTTAAGGACTGGTGCCTTGCCCGGCCTCTGGGGATAGTTCTGTCCCGGCCTCTGTGGATGACTCTGGGCAGGGCGACCGGTAGATGGTCCAGCACCTCCTGTGCTACCTCGACCTCCTCCAGTGGTAGTAGCAACTGGGGCTCTTGCAGTGGTCCCGGTGGTGGGTTTGTAGTTCCAAGAATCCGGGTTCTTGTGGCATTCGAATCCCCTATGCCCTTTCTTACCGCAGTAGTTGCATTCCACCAGGTTTCCTTTACAATCCTTGCCTGGGTGGTCCCGCTTGCACCACTTGCAGAAGTATCTTCTCACGGTCCGTTTCCTGTTTCAGTGCAAGGTTAGTAACGTGATAGCATATATGTAGCCATATTACAGATTCTAACTTTTCTCACCCAAATGGCTAGGAGCGGAGGGGCTTAGCATCACATGATAAGAGACAATGGCTTTCTCGTTTCCTCCCTTGAAAAACTTTCCCCTCCTTTCTTGAGTCTGAGGGGGTCCTCTCTCATTCCTCCTCCATTGTCATTTCTCCTCTTGCCTAGCACAGAATCCTAATAGGCAATGGTGGTCTCACAATCGTTCGCATCATCAGCTAGTTCCTGTCGTTGCAAGATGTGTTAGTGGGGAAACCTTTGCGTACCAGAAGTTTTAAATCATATTCCATACCTGTAGAGTCATCCCTCTGGTGGAACCGATCATGGTCATGATCTTGAAGTTCAAACCGGTATGGAATTTGTCCACCAGATATCTTGGGGCGTAAGCTCCCTCCCAATAACAACAAGTAGTTCCACGAACTTATTGTAGTACTCAGCAACAGAAAGACTCCCTTGCTTCAGCTGCTCGAACTCACTCCTCATCCTCTTCTGTAGATAGGATGGATAAAATTTAGCTCTCAGGGCCACTAGATATGCCTGGAAGTCAAAGTTCGCCTGGGCCGTCAGCTCGGCTCTAGCAGTCTGACACCATCGATGCGCGGTCCCTGAAGAAAGTAGGCCGCTATGTCCACCTGACGATTCACTGGAACATGCAGAGAGGTGAAGGCCTTCTACATCTCGTCTATATACTTCTCCAACGTCCTCGGTTCTGGTTGGCCTTCATAGATGGGAGGACGAAGGTCGTTAACCGCCTTCAGCCAGTTGAACTCCCGGGGACCATTCGGTGGTGGTGGTGGTGGCTGTGGGATCTGAGCCTGCTGCTGGGCCAATGCAGCTGTCACTATCTGTGCTATGACCTCCGGGGTGACAGCGTCGGGTCCAAAGCCACTTGAGGGACCAGCTCCTCTTCCTCCTCTTCGAGACATTTAGCTGGTGTGATGGTTGTTGTTACTCAGAAGGCGTATTGTAAAGTCTAACTATCTATGAAATATTTATAACGTCCTAGGGACGGTTCGTATGTACATGAAGTAAAACATAAGTAGTAAGTATGGGGTAGGGTCACGCACCTTTCTGGAATTCTCACTTCCCAATTCTACCCCAGTTCCCCAGTTTTAAGTGCACCCATAATCTAAGTATTTCACTCGGCTTGTTTTCTCGGGTTCAGAGCGTAACTACGCTCTGATACCAATTTCTGAAACGCCCCTATTAAACATATTTATAGCGGAAATAAAATACTAAAGGCGTACAGACCATCGGGTTCCAAACATCGGTACAAAACCTCACCAAAACACAACTTAATGATTACAAATGTCACGGCCTGAACCACGAGAAAACTTAACAAAAATAAGAAGTAGTAACAAAATATAAAACTCTCCAAGCCTAATCCCATCCCAATCACTCTTTCTCTTCGTGGCCACCTGTAAGATAACACGTACCTGCAAGATAAAACCAAGCAGCGCACCCCGAAAGGGGGGGTCAGTTCCCTGGAATGGAACTGGTACGATCCTCCAAAAACAACTTGTAATACAATTCTTAAATAAATATAACTTGAAAACAAACACCTAAAACACACATAGAAATAAAGCATTTCACAATTCACCGAATCAAAATATCAAGATAAAAAAAAAAGTTAATGACTGAAAGACAAAGTCAGTGAACAAAATCACACCATGTGTTAGTGAACATCCATTTCCTTAGTTAAACCCAATTCCCGTTAGGAGTAGAAAGACTCAGATAGTCACAAAGGACTAGGAATGATGAAATAGATCCAAGAATCAACAACTCAAGAGTGGAATAATTCAACTGGGAGAGATGGCCCCCACCGCCAAATATAAATGTCCGTATGGACGAGGGATATACAGCCCCCTGCTGTCACATTAAAAATGTCCTGGTGGACGAGGGATATACAGCCCCCTGCTGTCAAATATAAATGCCCCTATGGGCGAGGGATATAGCCCCCTGCTGTTACCATTAAAGACGCGCGCACGTCGAAAGAAAGATTTCCAAGATTGACCTTTTCCAAATTCCCACTAGATCACCAACTACCCAGAGCAATACCAAAACACTCAGTCCTACAGAGTGCAGAAGCGTAAACCCTAAGCAGTCAATGTCTAATGGGACACCAAATAGAAGGAACCAATACCCATGTAAGTTTCATACTCAAGGCTCAGTTAGTCACACAAGCTGAGTTAGTCACACAACCAATTCCTTTTTAGCAATTCTTCTTAAAGTCAGTTAGCGTTTTTCGAAACGTCTCACAAGTCAATCAGCAAAAGTAACGGAGTACGAGAAATCGTACCTGGTATGTGAAGAACAATAACTAACTCGTAAAAGTGATTCCCCAACAGTAACCTATAATTAAGGTGTTCCAAAGGTCGATTAGTTAAGAGACTTATAAACTTAACAGCCTTCTTCACTTACTGACTAATAGTTTCAGGTTACCATTATTCTCTTACAAAGGTTTGGGCTTGACTTGTTAACTAAATCCTTGTTAGGCCCATCTCGTTTAGTTTGGAATGATTTAGAATTTACTCCTGAGAGTGGCCCAAGCTCTCTTTGGATTATTAAAGTGGGCTTTTGGAGTTCATAGACTTGGGCTTAGTGGGTTAGCCCAAGACCGTGTTAAGTTATGTTGTATAATAAAACCCTTAGATTAGTAGTGATTATTTAATCACCCACTGACTAAAACCTAAGGTTTAATGTATATATGTAACCTTCTCATTATAACTATCACAAGGGTTATTATTCCCCTCAACTATATAATGTATTTATATACATGTACATTTATATATATATCTTTATGCATTAAAATTTATCCATAGCATTTTTTTTTAGGAAATTTTACTGTATTTATTAATGTTCAATAACTTCTAGGCTTAACACAACCGACTCAAGGTTTATAACATAATGTGTTTCCTTGATTTATTTAATATATATAAGTATACCCGTATTAGAAATTACCAAGACATCCCCTATGTAATTTACCATATTTAAACTATCTTATTAATACAACCTTACACTGTATTCTAAGTATATTTCATAAAGTATTTCTTTTACCATATCTTAGGGTTCTAGCTCTTATAATATTTAGTTATTATAAGTGGTAATTTAATTAGTTCCTTGATTTACTATAGGTTACTTCTTAATTCCCTTTTATAAACGCGTAAAAATAATATATATATATATATATATATATATATATATAAATATTTGTTCCTTAGTTCATTTAATATTAACTCCCATATAATATAGTAATAAAATGTAGGATAATTAAATTCCTTAATTTATATAAGTTCCTACTTAAGTAAGTAAATATACATATATGTAAATAATTTCATTTCTCTTAAAAGCTAATACAAAACATTTATAAACTTACTGTTATAAGATGTTAATTTAGTTCCCTTTATTTTCCCCAGCTTAAAGTTAATTAAAAAACCATACTTTAATTTTTGATTACATTAAAAACCTTATATTATAGGTTATTCTTATGAAAAACTCATAAACACAATTTTTAAAACCCTTTACCATTGCCCAAAAATTCCCAAATTTAATATACAGTAACTATAACATTTTAGACATATTATAAAATTTTTATTTCATAAGAATATCTTTTTAATTTAGCCAAAAAATTCCAAAAAACCCGTAACTTGTAAAAATCATAACTTATGTTTAAAAACTCCAAAACCATAATAATTTACATCAAAATAAACTAGATAAAATAAGGAATCTATGGTTAAAATTTCAAGTCTAAATACATTCGGGAAGATATTTAAATTAACCCAACAAGTTAAGACTATTTACTAGAATTTATTAAAACCCTTATAAACTAATTCTGGTATGTTTTAATCTCGGTCGTCCAATCTCTTAAAACGAGATCGGACAGCCCCTGTACACCGAGTTCATCAGCGAAGTAAATATGCAGATTGAGTATGAATTCACCAATATCTCCTAATCTACAGAACGAAATGAGTGATTTTTGTTTCTATGGATTCGTAATCAAATTTCGGTTCTATTGGTACCAATTTCCCAATTATAATGCAGAGTTCATCAGGTTTCGAATTGATTCGAGAGTTAGGGTTCTTATTAGTTTCTGAGTTCAATTCGAAAACAAATCCGACGAATTCCCCCTATGGCACATAATTGATTCAATTAAAACATGGGTTAGGTCGAAAACGAAACTACGAACAACATTATCGGAGCAATTTGATCGGAGACTCACCGGATTGTGCGAATTGTGTGAAATTCCGATTCGGAAACTGGGAAAAAAACTCGAACTTTATACAGTTCGTGGTGCCAACTTTGCGGATCTATACTAGCAGTACAAAACAAGTTAGATTATGAGTAAGGGCTCATTGGAAAGAAGAAATGTAGATCTACGTATTGGTAGCAAGAACTAAACCTAACTCGCACCATACAGAAAGATATTGAAGTCACAAAACACGAGTTTACCTTTCTGTTTCGGTGTTATTTTATGTGTTGGCGAAACCGAAACTTTAGACCTCTATATCTCCCGATTGGTTACGAATCAGACTTGGGCATAAACACGAAAATTGTAGAGGGATTAGAGATCTTTACAACGAGCTAAAGAAATCGAATTTTGGTTGATTAACGAGGAAGTTATGATCGACGCAAGTTACCTGAAAATGAAGAGAATTCTGGAATTCTGGAAATAGTCTCGCAAGGTGGCTACTTTGGCTCGATTTTCCGGTTGACTCAGAAGGATTTAGGGTTTGTATGAGTAATGTTGGAAGAGGAATTGTAGGAGAAGAGAATGGTGAAGACAGCATGGAAAAATACTGAGAGATGTAAAAGTTATAGCCGTCTAAAGTTAGGGCAAAGTAATGAAATCGGTTACCGAAATTCAGGGAAGAAATCGGCTAAGTGTGGGCGACCTATTACAGAGTGACACGTGGCATCTCTTAAAATTTTGATTCAAAACTTCAATCTAGCATAACTTTGGCTAGGATGATCCGTTTTTGACGTTCTTTTATCGATCTTCATGGTTTTTCATAACCTATTTATTGGTATAGGTTTCATGGCCTGGTTTGACCATTCTCAAAAAGTCAACTCTAGCAAGGCTTAATAAGCTTTAGGTTTCTAGAATTTTATATTGGCTTTAATGTTTCAAAACAATGTTCCAACACTTCCTAAAATCTTTTAATATATTTGGAGTGCTTAGTAATTTTCCCAAGATTTATTGACTTATAAATCTTATTATTAAATTCATAATACTATATATAATGTATAATAATTAGGGTTAAATAGGAGAAAACCCCTAAATAAATTTCACAATTCCATGTAATAATTTAATATCATAATTCCATATAATAATTTAATTTTTAATAAAAGAAATCCCCTAAATTAATTAAATTAATTTAGGGGTATTTCACTGTATCCCTGAAGAATCTGTATCTTCGGCTGAGAATCTGTATCCCTGAAGAATCTGTACCTTCGGCTGAGAATCTGTATCCCTGAAGAATCTGTATCTTCTGCTGAGAATCTGTATCCTTGAATTAGGACGAGGAGTCTCATACGAATAGATGTAATGGTCATGATGAAAGTTAATTATGAAAGTGCCAAACGTGGCAATGAGGATGTGCATGTCAAAATACGATCAAAGTGTATGTAGGAAATTTGTCCAAAACAAGAAATGCTGAAAGAGGTGCCAAACGTGGTAGTGTTTGAAGAATAATCTGTTTAACGAAAAGGAAAGCGAAATTAACATTTCCTAACCATAGACTTCGAACTTGTAATTTATCTCCTAGGAGATGAACATGCCATCGGTGGGGTATGGTGTATGATGTAAAGGTAAGGGCTTATGTGGGTCTGTGGTGTTTGATGTGGAGGTAAGGGCTTATGCGGGCCGGTGGTGTGTGATGGTGGTGGTGATGTTTAAGCTGGGTTCCAATTGGTGTTGTCATAGCAATTGTTGGAACCAACAATTGCCCCCAGTATTTTTCCTTTAAGACAATCTGAGCTAGAGTTCGTGGCAATCGATCGTTTCGATCGATTGCCCCCAGTATTTTCTTTTATTAAACGTGCAAACGAGTCTCGTCCTCACAGGGTCAGGGCTTATGTTTTTATGTGGTGCTTCCTAACCTACACTTGGCGTGTTGGTGCTTGCACTCGTTCCTCACCTACAGTCACAACTTTTAGACCATTGAATTTGATATTTGATGGATTTACGCATTTGATCTGTTACTTTCACGTGATTGGACGCACAACTATCAAGTCGGAAGTCTTTAAAGCTTATAACGAGGCCACGGGGTGTGATGAAGGCCAACGGGACCATGGAGGGATATTTGAGGTATGTGGAGCTTAAGTGGGTGACCAAAGCTGCAACTTGCGTCTTCTCTCAGATTCATCTTCCTTGTCTTGAAGTCGTCTAACTGCTTCATGTTGACATTGTTTTTGAGCTTCTGGACTTGGACTTTTGAAGTTGTCCTTTACACCATTTCTTTTCGTCTTTTGGATTTCTTCGAGGCACTTCGGTTTTGCCTCTTTGTTTGATCCTTTCTTGACTTTGCCTTCGGGGTTCTTGTGTTTCCCGGCTTTGGGCTTCAAGAGCTATTTTGATGTGTGCTCTTTGGATCCTGTGTCACTCTGGGACCATTTACGGATCGCTTCGTCATGTCGATAGCGGTGTTGCTTTTTTTGAACTAATGAAGATGTTATCTGAGACTCGAGCTTCTCGCTTCTCGCTTCCTTTGGTCACCGGGTCGGACATTCATCACTGGCTGGGTTATTTTGTGGAGTTCACAATATCGAAAAGGGATATATGAAAGGCTCAGCGGGGGTGCCTAGGGTTTAACATCGGGTTCACAAGCTTTTGGCTATGTGGAGCTGTACCTAGGTGCTTCGTCATTCCTGATAGTTGTGTATCCGTTCTTTGTTACTTTTCGCAGGTCTAAGAGTAAATTTACAAACTATCTCCTTCGGTTAGAGTTATGCCGTTTACCTCACCTTTGAACGTGGCCTCCCCAGAGTCGTGTAAAAATGACACACTCGTCCACTCATGGTTTTTCCGCTCAAGACACTCTCGTGAATTTCACTCAGAGACTAGTTCACACGCTTAAACGAAAGATTCGAAGACAATGATCCTAAACTCGGATTGCCCCCAGTATTGATTTGGGGTTTGTGACAACAGTTTGATATATGTGGGCCTTGAACCTCATTGTGGGTTGTTTGGATATTATGGGGTGAGTTGTGGTGTTTGGTTAGGCATGTTCAAATTTTTAGAAACAAGAGACAAGTCGTTCCATTGCATAGTCAGAAAATGATTACTTCGTGATCCTTGAAAGACGTGAGTGCTCTTTTTTTTAAAGTTTTTTCGAATAAATGAAAAAGGAACTATGTTTTATTCAACAAAAAGAATAATGTTGGAAATTACAAACTCAGGAAAACTACCGAAAATGATTCAAGGGAACTAACTACTACAAAAGTTGAAAGACAACTAATCAAGAAAAGAAATGCATTTAATGAGAAAAACACTAAAAAACAACATTTCTGATGATGCCTGGGCACGCGTGCTCTGCGCTCCCCACCATGTTCTTAGAATTGGAGCCCTTGGTCAATCAGACCCTGGATTCTGTGTTGTAGGGCTCTACAGTGGTCAGTGTCGTGACCGGGCAGCTGATGAAAGTGACAAAATTGATTAAGATCCTTCCCCAAATGAGTAGTTCCTGGCCTCAGGGCGAGCGGTTGCATCGGATATCTTTCTCGAAGCTCTTCAAGTGCTTGTCTTGGTGTTCGGCCGATGTCTGTAAACTCTCTCTGTCGAGAACTCCGTCGGGATGGTTCTACTGTCCTAACGCTCCAACCAGGTCCTCTTGACTGTCGATCACTGTCTTCCTCATGTTGCCTGGTTCTCTTACGGGTGCAGCTTTGGATGCAAGTTGCTGCTCCTGGTTGTCTGATCACTTTCCTGAGTTCTGTAGCAATTTCTTTGACATTCCCCTCCGATCCTCGGACCCTAATGGAGCCAACTTCAATGCAGTCATAAAGGGTGTTGAGAAGCCTGTCCACTAACTCATCCCGAGTTGACGTTCGGACTCGAGGGAAAGAGCCTTTGCTTTCAACTCTTCGATAACAGCAACGTAGTTAGATTCCACGGCGTCCATGGCAGAAACTATGCCTCTGCTCCATGCTTCAATGGTGGCCAGTGCTTTGTTCCAAATTGCGAGCTGGCTTCCATTCGATTGGACCGCACTTAGGACTTGAGTCTACCTGTGTCCAAGGTGTCCATTATTAGCTAACAAAAAGAAGTGGGCTGAAACATGACGCTTCACAAGATAGATCGAAACAGACTTAGGCTGAAAGCAAGTGGGCCAGGATACCCAGAGAATGAGAGGTGTTGGGCTGGAGTATCTTTCAGACTACGAACTGGCACTTGGGCTGAAATCTAGACAGATTGCTTTGATTGGGCCTGAGAGGTGACACCTAGATCTAGGGTTTGGGGCTAGGGCCCGAATAAGAAGTCTACCTAGTCTAGAATGAGCCCTTGGGCCGGAATGTGTTGGGCCTGGAGTAAAGCACATGGGCTGGAATGGTCCCTAAATCACAAATGGGCCTAACTTTCTTTGGGCCAGATAAGATGGTTGCTAAGCAGAAAAAGATTTTATTTTCAGAACTTGTGGGTTATTTCAAGTTCAGGTGGATTTTTTTTTTTTTTGTGCCTAGAACTAATTGGATAATTCAAATTGGGCCAGAAGAGAAATCACCTAAGTCTAAGATTTTGGCCGAAGCCCGAATGACTCACATATTAAACCAAACAGGACCTCTGGGCCACAAACAAGTAGAGCCGCCAATTCGGTTGGGCTAGGTTAATGTAGGAGAAGTTCCTATCAATCTCTAGGCTGGGTAATGGGCCGATCATACAAGCAAACAAGCCCACACAAATTCAACATGTCCTCACTTGACGGTTAAATCAATTTGGGTATGGATCGATTCGGAGAGGTGCTTGGGGCTTGGGCCCAGGTCACCACAAAGGAATAGGGCTTGCACGCTATTCTCTTTGGGCTTCCCCACTTTTTTCACATCACCTGAAGGTGTGCGTCTGCGGCCGGGTCTTTGACTGACCAAACAATGGGCTAGGTAAGGACACTGTCAGGAAAACGCTTGGGCTAAAGCCCAGGTATTAAGGGGATGTGGTTAGACGACATCCTCCTCTTTTCCCCCGCTTATTCACATCACCTAAAGGGTTGATTCCCTGACAGGGGACCCTCAAATGGGTCCCGGGGTGAAATCGGTTTGTGTGGACCCTCGCTCTCATATGATGTAAAGGTACAAAAATTAAAGTGCGCAAAAGAGTAAACAAACAAAGTAATAAAGCCATAAATAAACAATTTCGAGTTAAGCCCTCTTTCTAAAAATTAAACAAGTTAAAATTAAGAAGTTTGTCCCCAGCAGAGTCGCCAGTCTGTGAGCCTCGATTTTTAAACCCTATCCTGTGTTGGTTAAAGCTGATTAGGATCTAACCGGGTTTTAGGTCCACTTATAACCTAAGGTTAATAACTATGTCATATAACAATGATTATTAAAACCTAAGCTAGCTCACTGGAACCTATTATGAGTCGCCACCTAATTTTAACCTAGATCAAATTAGGAAAGGAGAGTTCGGGTTCGGGGGCTTGATATTCGACTTAATTAGGGTTCAATTACTTTCATTACCCCTAGAAGTTGTTTTTTCTTCTACTTAGTTTAATTACGGCTTATTACGAGTCGTTTTTAACCTAAGTGCGCGAGCTTCTGTTTTTTTTGTTTTTTTAGCATTTTTTGACTGAAAATAAAAGTGAAAGTTGAAATTACCTAAACTAGGGTTTCGGAGGCAGAATTTGGTCAAATTTTGTTTCCATCCGTAGCCACGGACCTAATGTCCGTAACCACGGACCCTAGTTAATCTATGTGAAAATAAAAGTCGAATTAAACAGAAAACAAAAATTTGAAAAGTCCGGGCCACGGACAGGACGTCCGTAGGCCCGGACATACTTTAGCAAAACCTAAATTTTTAAAATTTTAAAATCCTGCCGCCGTCCGTGGCTGTCCGTGGCCACGGACAACCCGTCCATGGTCCCGGACCATAGGTCCGAGATCCCGGACCACCCACGGACAGGGGTTTTATGGTGGTTCCCGAAGGTTTTTCGGCTCAAAATTTATGCACGTGTAGCCTGAAAGGTATACAATTCGTTAGTAATTGAAAGATTGCAGTTTGAAGTCGAATTATGTACGAAACTTGACGAACAAGTAACAAGGCAGAAACAAAAGTAATTAGCAATACAGAAGTGTAAAAAGGTTAGTTTGAACCCAAAATTTGACAGAGAGTTAATAAGGTCGTGGAGAGTTAGAAAGTAGAATTGCAACCTGTTTTACCTTCGAATTCAGGAGGATTCTTCACGTCGGGATTCTTCGGAGGCTCCGATGGTGCCGGTTCCGGATTGAGTTCGACCCGAGCTTCTGGTTGTTGATTGTTGAAGGTGTTCTTCACGTTTTGGAGGTGGTTTGGTTGATGTTTGATGATTGTTGATGTGTTGGGAGTTGAAAAATGTGTTTAGATGGTGATTTCGGGGGATTTTTGATGTGATTTTGGTGCTTGGATGTGCAAAAACGTGAAGAGAATGAGACGGCTGCCTTCTTTGAGGGTCTAGGGTTCTTGAGGTTCTTCTTTGATCATGGGATAAGGTTCCTTATATAGGCTTCCTTAAAGATAGAAAAATCCGGTAAAAACCGAGATTTACCGACGTTTTAGCTTAAGGGCTTCCAAAAGGAATTTGATTATGAAATTTTACACATGGGTAAAGGATGATATTTCCGAATTTTCTAAAGTGGAATCGAATTTTTTGGACATTGGAATATTTTTAAATTCAATTTCTCGTCATATTCAATCAGAAATTGCTAGAAAGTTATTGGAAATTCGAAAAATCAAAATTCCAACGCCATTATGCTTCAGATGTCATCCTCTATCATGGGTTAAAATTTCAAAGCATTTTGAATTGATTTGACCCTTATTTGGAGGAGAGAGAAAGCCTATAGGGGGCTTAGGAGCCTTGAAAAATTACGAAAATGCCCCTGGAGATGACTAAGCTGTCCCTAGTACTCTGAAATGTGCCGATCGAACTGGGAACCCTCGCTACTAGCCTATTAGTAGAGACTCTCTTCCGGGGGGGTGAAATTTTGGGTATAACACCTAGACCAGTTCGTCGTGGTGTTTATTGATGATATCTTGGTGTATTCCAAGAGTGCTGAGGAGCACGAGGAGCATTTGAGGACTGTTCTCCAGACTCTGAGGGAGAAGGAGCTGTACGCGAAGCTGAAGAAGTGTGAATTCTGGTTGGATCAGGTGGTGTTCTTGGGACATGTCGTCTCCAAGGACGGTATCTCCGTGGACCCGGAGAAGATTAGAGCTATTACTGAGTGGGCCAGCCTACTAATGTTGGAGAGATTCGTAGCTTCCTTGGACTAGCGGGCTACTATCGTAAGTTTGTGGAGGGCTTCTCCAAGCTGGTGATTCCTTTGACTCGTCTGCTGCAGAAGGATGTGAAGTTTGAGTGGAGCGAGGCATGTGAGCAGTGCTTTCAGGAGCTGAAGAAGAGGTTGACGTCTGCGCCGATTCTGACCCTTCCTGAGGGTAATGACGGACTAGAGGTTTTCTGTGATGCGTCCCATAAGGGACTTGGGTGTGTTCTGATGCAGCAGGGGAAGGTAGTAGCGTATGGCTCCCGTCAGCTTAAGCCATATGAGAAGAACTATCCGACCCACGACCTGGAGTTAGCTGCTGTGTCTTTGCGTTGAAGATTTGGAGGCACTACCTGTATGGAGCGGCGTGCAAGGTGTATACCCTCTGTTCACTCAGAAGGAGTTGAACTTGAGGCAGAGGAGGTGGCTGGAGTTGCTACACGACTATGATTTGGAGATCCTCTACCATCCTGGTAGGGCGAATGTGGTGGCTGATGCGCTCAGTAGGAGGGGTCCGTCTGGAGCCGTTTGTGCTTTGTCTGGGGTGCAGAGGTCTGCTCTCGAGTTGCAGCGTATGGGTATCTGGGTCGTCCGTCCAGAGAGGTCTGGGGTGTTAGCAGCGTTGCAGATTCAGCCTACCTTGATCGACCGGATCAAGGCCAGTCAGGAGCTCGATGTCGGTTTGTGTAAGATCAGAGAGAGTATCTCTTCCTGTCAGGAGTCCGAGTTCCGGGTTTCAGAGGATGGCTGCTTGAGGTTCAGAGACCGTGTTTGTGTGCCAGCAGACGACGCTTTGAGACGTGAGATCATGCAGGAGGCTCATGGAGCCCGTACTCGGTACACCCAGGTGGTGTGATGTACCGGGACCTTCGGGAGACGTTCTGGTGGAGTAACATGAAGAGGGATATTTCTGACTTTGTATCCAGATGTCGGACTTGTCAGCAGGTCAAAACCGAGCATCAGAGACCAGCTGGTTTGCTTCAGCCTCTTCCCGTTCCGGAGTGGAAGTGGGAGAGCGTCGGTATGGACTTCGTTATGGGACTCAAAAGAATTCAAATAACGAAATAAACTAAGCCCCAGAGTTGAGCAAGTGACCTTCGCTGATCAATCTGCAATGTTAGATAGAGTAGGGGAATGAGCAAACAACTATGCCCAGTAGATGACCAACTTCATCAACCAGCATGCTCAAAACATTTTAAGAATATTAACAAAACAGAATATTGATGTCCGGACACAAGTTCGGACGAGCTTCTGTTTTGACCATAACTTGCTCGTTTGAGCTCCGTTTTGACTTCCGTTTGCGGGGTTGGATTCCCCTTCTGATTTCCAAGCTGCCTATGTGCTTTCTGGTGCCTTTGGTGCACATATGCTTAATTGTTTTAAGCTTCTGTTTTGGGACCTAGTTATCTCTGTGTCTGAACCTTTGGATGGCTGGTCTCGCTGTCTCGTAGCGCGCTATGTAGGATCCTTCTGTTCACGGGTGATGTTCCCCATTCTGTTCACAGGTGTTTCATCTGTTTGTTCACGAGTGAGGTTTCCTCGTTCTGTTCACGAGCTGGTTGCTCGTTCTGTCTGTATGCCGTGATCAACTAGTGTCCCGCTCTGTTTTCTGCTTCTGTCTGCTTCTGACTCTGTTTAGTCCTCTATTGTATGGACTTCTGTTTCTGTTTTCCGACATGATTATGGACTCCTTGCGACTCCTTCTGTTTTGTTAATATTCTTAAAATGTTTTGAGCATGCTGGTTGATGAAGTTGGTCATCTACTGGGCATAGTTGTTTGCTCATTCCCCTACTCTATCTAACATTGCAGATTGATCAGCGAAGGTCACTTGCTCAACTCTGGGGCTTAGTTTATTTCGTTATTTGAATTCTTTTGAGACATTTGTATTTGACTTTGAGCCTTTGGGCCTCTTTAGATAGCTTCCGCTTTTGATCTTCGTTTGGTGGGTTTTGTAATGACTTTTGGGATGTTACGACATCATTTTGATTATACTTTATTCAAGTATTCGTTTTGGCCTTGTTTGATTATCTGTTTAAGTTCATTTGTTAGAGCCTTGCGTTATTACGTAATAATACGCGGCGTGTAATACCCCTAACTCACTAGGCCAGGTGTGGGGGGTTACTAATGCTCCTACGATGTTCTAGAGGTGTATGATTGCTATCTTCAATGACTTCATTGAGAAGAGCATTGAAGTTTTTATGGACGACTTTTCAGTCTATGGCAGAGATTCGAGGAGTGCCTGGAGCAGTTGGATAAGATATTGGGGAGATGTGTGAGGAGACGAACCTTGTGCTGAACTGGGAGAAGTGCCATTTTATGGTACGAGAAGGTATTGTACTGGGTCACAAGGTTTCTAAGGAGGGCATCCAGGTAGATAAAGCCAAGTGGAGGTGATAGAGAAGCTTCCCCCCACCGACTACAGTGTAGGATGTCAGATCGTTCCTTGGTCACGCAGGATTCTACAGGAGATTTATTCAGGACTTTTCAAAGATTGCTAAGCCCCTGTCACCTGCTTCAGAAAGATCTCCCCTGTCAAGTTCCAGTTCACTTAGAAGTGCTTGACAGCCTTTCAGACCATCAAAGATAAGCTCCGCTCAGCTCCAATTGTGGTCCCACACAGATTGGTCAGAACCGTTTGAGGAAATGACTGATGTATTGATTATTGATCTATCTTTTGAGTGCTTTGAACCCTGTTTTCCATATCTTTTACTTAGATTTAGGCATTAACATTCTTGGTTCCATGTTATTTTGGCTTAGGACATGATTAGGTAGTTAGAGCTTTTTGAACAAAAAGAGGAAAATTTACACATGTCCGGGTATGTGTCCGGATGGGCCCACACGGACACGTTATACCTGTCCGGGAAACTTGTGCGGATATAAACATGGACAGGTCCAGATCGCATTCCCCTTGGTCCCTGTCCTAATACACAGACACGTACGCGGACGACCCTTTGATCCATGTCCGTATACGGAGTCCCACGCGGACAAGTACAGATCTCATCAGGACACACCTATCCGTATACGGACACAAACACGGACAAGTACAGATCTAATCAGGACACCCCTGTCCGTATACGGACTCCCACGCGACAAGACACAACACCGAAAGCAAAATCTGCAAATTTCTCTCGGTGAGATTAAAACGCCGAAAGGTTCCACTGATCTAAATTATGCATTCCCCTAATCATCTATCTACGCCGAAAGTCTGTCTCCACTAAATTTACCAGCTAATATCGCACGTCTAACCTTGCTTCTCATTTCTATAAATACACACACTTCATCCATCTTAACACACATCTGATCATCGATCATTCTTCTTCCTCCATCCTATCATCCATCTATTCTCTTGTCATTTACACAACATTTCCCATACTCCATCTCCATACACATACCCATATTCAAACACCAACACACTCCGCTCCAACAACCTTTTCACTCTGATTTCTCCACACAAAAATCATACACATTACTTCGCACACACGCCACACAAAATCTCACGTCCGAATTTACGTCCGACCTAGACCTACCCGACACCTCACGTCCGTTTTTGTGTCCAACCCAAACCCATCCGGACGTCTCACAAACATTTCTAGAAATTCCATTTTTCACTTCATTTCCATCAACTTCACTTCATTGTCGCCAGTTCCAACCTCCAAACCAGCATAGCGCAAGGACGAAGAGCGGAGCAAGCAAGAGGATCTTCGTAACAAATGATTTCTCCTAACTCTCTCATTTATTCTTTCAATTACTATGTCTAGCTAAGAGGATTTACTCTGGGGGAAGGGATGTTGTAATTAGTTAACTCTGCATTATTTTACTGCTTAAATTGAGACTATTTGGATTGCTCGGTTAATGCTTTTAAGTGCTTTTAATAAATGTCATGAATTTATTAGAAGCCTTCGAATCGTGTTATGATCAGACAAGGTGATTAGCATTGACGGTCCTATTAACCTGTTGCATGTGGTAATTGCAATCGGATAAATTACATTAGCAGTTAGGTCCTTTAGTCCGGTCTAAACTAGACTAGTAATTCTGTGCGATAAAACCATCTAGGTATACCCGTTAACTCTAGATTAGAGCTACGCGTCCTGTCTAGATGAGCTATCTAGAATTAAGACTTAATACAAAATAGATATTTGAAAATTACAAGCCGATCCAAGTCTCCGTTAAAGTAGTAGGATATGCAGAACCTAGCTAGTGAAACAGCTCCCTGAACCTAGAGTCCCGATCATACTTCCTATCTATCGCTTTAATTTATCTGCTCTTTATTTTCTTGTCTATTATTGATTCCAAAACCAAAACAACCCCATTCGTTACCCATTGCCTAAGGCTAGACTTATTTTCTTCAAGTCCCGGGATTGATACCTGGTTGCTTCTTAATTGCTATACTACTGTGACCGGAATTTTTGCAACCCGACGGTCTGTTGATTTGTTATTTTTCTAGGATTATTTCTTGGTTCTTAATATATCAATTCAACCGTTTGCAAATGGCGCCATTGCCGAGGACTTGACTTTGTCTAGTCCCTAGCCTTGGTTAATTCGTTACTCTATTACAATACCCTGTTTACTATTTTTATATTGTTTCATAATTTATTTTGTCTATTATTTATATTTAAGGTTTAATTTTTTTTGTGCCATTTATCCAATTGTTTCTCATTACTGTCATTTAATTTCAGTTTTATATTTTCTGTCATTTAATTTTCCAGTACTATAAGTTCGTTTGCTTTCGTCATTTCGTCAATTTTATTTTTATATTCCCTTGTCTACTTTAGTTCTAAATTCAACACATTTTGTTCCTTTCTCTTTCGTTGTTACAAGTACCTAGTGGATGCGCAGAAGGCGTTCATCTGGTCTACCCGATACAGACTTTGACCCAGAAATCGAGAGAGTTTTCCTCCAAGCTCTGAGAGCAAGAAGGCAGCTCAATTTCAACATGGCAGCAAACCATGACCAGCTGGGAGGAGGTCCAGTCACCCAATACACGATGGGGAGAATAAACAGACCACCAGCCACACCCAGAAGAGGCCCAGTGGTTCTACCAGACCTAACTGCAGAACTAGTAACAGATTGGCAAAAGGTAAAACCCTCCCATCAATCCAATGCTGTTCGTAATCACCCTGCAGGAACCTTTTCAGGTGCCGACCCAGCTGATGCACTAGACCACGTACATCGATTCCTAGTGCACTTGGACTCGCTTGGCTTATCACAAGGCCTTGAGGAATATGCCAGACTGAGTCTGTTCCAGCACAGCCTATCAGGAGAAGCTTCAAAATGGTTCCATAGACTACCACCAGGCATCATTACCACCTGGGAGCAGATGATGGATAAATTCTATGAGAAATACATCCCCATCTCCAGGAAACGACACATGATCGCCAATCTGACAGCATTCAGACAGTTGGGTAGTGAGACAATATGCGAGGCGTGGGACCGATTCAAGGAACTACTCCGCCAGTGCCCTCACCACGGTCAGAATATCACCTCGCTGGCTCAAGGATTCTTCCAAGGGCTAAAAGATGAAAACAGAGGCAAGGTGAGAGCTGCCTTAGGAGGGAACCTGCTAGCGAAAAGCGGGGAAGATTTCATGGCAGCAATGGAGTCCTACTGTGAGGAGCTTCGCCAATGGAGCAACAATGGGGGAAGAGTATTCTCAATAGGTCACAGTTCTACCCGAGCTCCAGACTCGATGATGGAACAGATAGCCGCCGAGCAAGCGCAGTTGAAACCACGATGGGGAGTATGGAAAAAATGCTCGAACAACTCACCATGGGGCCAACCCCTAGGCAATTTGCCAAAAAGGTGTCTACAAGTTCCAACGAAGTCTGCTGCTCTCAGTGTGGGGACGCACATGACTATGAGGACTGCCCAATGGTAGCCGAGATGAAGCAAATAGAGGAGGCCAACGTAATAGGACAATTCAACAACACAACCCTGGGTGCAGAATCAGTACCAAAACCTCAGGTATGGAAATCCGAACAACGCGCTGAACTCACATCAGATGTAGCCTCAGAGGGCGAATCAAGGAGGACCACCTGGCTTTGCTAGGCCTCAGTATAATCAGTTCAGGCCACAGCAGTCTCAAGCTCAGCAACCATCATTAAGCTCAAACAATGTCAATCTGAAGGAGATGGTGGATAAGTTGATGGCTTCTCAGGAGCAGCAAACTGTAATCAATCAGAATCTGGCAGCTGGTCAGCAAAAATTAGAGAATGCCATGGTAGAGATGCAGGGAACGATGAGTCAGTTGACTCAGTTCCTCTTACAGCAGAGACCTTCTGGATCACTGCCTTCCAACCAGACCCAAATCCCAAGGAGCAGTTGAAGGCAGTGTCGGTCTCAGAAGCAGTAGTGATTGAGGACTGCGAAGATTCTGGAGGGGTAGCAGCAGTTACCCTAAGGAGTGGAAGGAGCTTAATCAATGACAAAGTAGCAGGGAGCCATACTGATGAGGAGACCGAGCCCCGGTCTAATACCGCCGGTGCACCATCAGGGCATCCTGCCCCTCCTGAGGTAGTTCATGAGGAGACCCAGGCTCCTATTCCCCCCTCCTCTCATTCAACTGCTATTAAAAATACGAAAGGAAAAACATCTGTAAGAGAACTTCCTTTCCCAAACCGTCTCAAAGAACGAGAGCTTGATGAGTAGTTTGGAAAATTTCTAGATGTCTTTCGTAAGCTGACTATTAATATTCCTCTTATTGATGCGATCAAACAAATGCCTAACTATACTAAATTTGTGAAGGATTTAATTTCAAATAAGAGGAAATATAAGGAGAAGGACACCATTCACCTAACTGAGACCTGTTCAGCAGCGATCCTACAGAAGTTGCCTCCGAAGCGTGGTGATCCAGGTCAGCCCATTATTCCTTGCTCAATTGGAGATATGGATTGTGGATACGGTCTCTGCGATCTGGGAGCGAGCATCAACCTGATGCCATACACTATGTTCAATAAGCTTCATGCGGGTGAGCTCGTTCCAATTCATTTCAATCTCCAATTAGTTGATAGATCGTCAATAACACCCAAAGGTATGGTAGAAAATGTGGTTGTTGGTGTGGGTAAGTTTTTCTTCCCAGCTGATTTTGTAATCCTCGACATGGATGAGGATGTCGAGGTACCTCTAATTCTAGGTAGACCTTTCCTTCGTACTGCTAAGACTGTTATAGATGATGATAAAGGAAAGATCACCTTAAAATTTCGTGATGAAGAGTTGAGTTATGATATTAATAAAATGATGCGAAAGAACTCTTCTTCTTCTCATGCTGTATTCTCTGTTGATGATTTACTTGAGGATTTTTCTTACTAAGGATGATTATATCCCTAGAAGTACTGATGTTCGTTTTTCTTTCCATGGGTGAGTCTTCTGACTGTTTAGAGCAGGTACTGAGCCTATACATTGAGATGACAAGGAAAGCTTTGAGATGGCCTCAGTCGTCCAGCAGCTAAATCAAGGGAGGTCATATTTTTGCTCTTCACTCCTCCAGTAGAAAAGCTGGATCGACCTATCCAAAGGCCTATCCCTTCAATAGAGAAGCCTCATACCCTTGAACTCAAATCTCTTCCTTCCCACCTTAAATATATTTTCTAGCAGAGGGTAGCACCCTGCCTGTTTATTATCTCTGCATCTTTGTCTGTTGCGCAGGAAACTAGACTTCTAGAGGTGCTCAAGAGGCATAAAGGTGCCATGGGGTGGTCAGTTGCTGATATCAAAGGGATCAATCTGGTTTTCTACACTCACCGGATCTATATGGAGGATAATTATAAGGCAGTGAGGCAGCCCCAGAGAAGATTAAATCCCAATCTGAAGGAGGTGGTCAAGGCTGAAGTGTTGAAGCTTCTTGATGCGGGCATTATCTACCTTGTATCAGACAGCTAGTGGGTGTCTCCAGTCCAGGTTGTCCCAAAGAAATGAGGGATCGTGGCAGTTCCCAATGAGAAGGGGAGAGGTTCCCCAGAGACAGACGACCGGATGGAGAATATTTATTGACTACCGTCGCCTCAACATGCCACGAGAAAGGACCACTTCCCCTTCCATTCATCGATCGATAATGCTAGAGCGGTTAGTTGTTGGTCAGGAATTCTATTGCTTCCTCGATGGCTACAGTGGCTACTTTCAGATCCCTATTGCTCCCAAGGATCAAGAGAAGACGACCTTTACTTGTCCATATGGGACGTTGCATATCGGAGGATGCCATTCGGGCTCTGTAATGCCCCTGCGACATTCCAGCAGTGTATGATGGCAATTTTCAATGACTTTATTGAGAAGAGTGTCGAAGTATTCATGGATGACTTCTCTGTTTATGGACAAAGCTTTGATGTTTCCTGGAGCAACTGGACCAGATCTTGGCCCGCTGTGAGGAAACAAACCTCGTGCTGAATTGGGAAAAGTGCCATTTCATGGTACAAGAAGGTATTGTTCTAGGGAACAAGGTGTCGAGAGAAGGCATCCAGGTAGATAAGGCCAAGATAGAGGTGATATAAAAGCTACCTCCACCAACTTCAGTTAAGGATGTTAGATCTTTCCTGGGCCATGCCGGTTTCTACAGGAGATTCATACAAGACTTCTCAAAGATTGCAAAACCTCTCTCAGACTTGCTTCAGAAAGACATCAAATTTTAGTTTTTTGATGAATGTATGATGGCCTTTCAGACCATTAAGAACAAGCTCTGCTCATCGCCCATTGTTGTTCCTCCAGATTGGTCAGCACCATTCAAAATTATGACAGATGCAAGCGATTATGCTGTAGGTGCTGCGCTCTGTCAGATGAAGGATAAAATACTGAGGGTGATCACTTATGCAAGCAAAACTCTGATCGATGCACATAGAAACTACACCACAACAGAGAAAGAATTGCCTGCTGTGGTATTTGCTCTAGATAGTTCAGACCATATCTGTTAGGAAGCAAGGTAATCATTCACACGGATCATTCGGCACTGAAATATCTCTTCCAAAGAATGATTCTAAACCTAGACTGCTAAGATGGATTTTGCTTCTACATGAGTTTAACTTGGAGGTTGTAGATAAAAAGGGGAAGTAAAATGGAGTTGTTGATCATCTGTCTAGACTAGACCTCCCTGATGATGGAGTCCCAATCAATGAGTTCTTCCCTAATGAAACCATTTTAAGATTGGAAGGTAAATGAACCATGGTACGCGGACTTAGCAAACTATCTGGTTTCTGGTTTAATTCCACATGGATACAGTTATAACCAGAGGAAGAAGTTCCTTTTAGAGACTCACTATTATATATGGGAGGACCCTTATCTGTTTCGGGTCTGTGATGATGGTCTGATGAGGCGTTGTCTCCCGGATGCAGAGATTTCAAGTGTGTTAGAATTTTACCATTCAAAGGAGGCAGGTGGACATCACGGTCCTACAAGGACGGCTGCCAAAATATTAGAGTGTGGTTTTTATTGGCCCACTCTTCACAAGGATGTCCTTCGCTTCTGCTCTCAATTCGATAAATGTCAAAGAATGGGTAATATATCCAGAAGGCAGGAGATGCCTCAACAAGGAATTCTGGAGGTAGAATTGTTTGATGTATGGGGAATAGACTTCATGGGCCCTTTCCCTTCATCCCATGGGAATCAGTATACCCTTGTTGCAGTAGATTATGTGTTTAAATGGGTCGAAGCAATTGCTTGTCATGCTGCTGATGCTAAGCAGTAGTCAAGTTCCTAAAGAAGCATATCTTCACCAGGTTTGGTGTGCCTAGAGCGATCATCAGCGATGGAGGCTCACATTTCTGCAACAAGGCCTTTGAATCTTTAATGACCAAGTACAGAGTGACCCATAAGGTAGCATTACCTTATCATCCACAAACCAATGGTCAAGAAGAAGTGAGCAATCGTGAGCTTAAATGGATTCTGCAAAATACTGTTACTGATTTAAGAAAGGATTGGTCAATCAAGCTGGACGACGCCCTTTGGGCCTACCAAACTGCATTTAAAACCCATATAGGGATGTCCCCATTCAAGCTGGTATATGGGAAAGCCGTCATCTCCTAGTAGAGCTTGAACATAAAGCATATTGGGCATTGAAGGCCCTAAATGTTGACTTACATGCTGCAGGGGAGAAAAGGAAATTTCCGCTGTCTGAACTCGAAGAACTAAGGGAACACGCTTATGACAGCTCCAGAATTTAAAAGGAGCGCACCAAAAAATCCATGATCAAATGATACTACAGAAGAGAGAATTACAAGTGGGGATCTGGTGTGCTCTACAATTCCAGGCTGCGTCTTTTCCTTGGAAGTTAAATCCCATTGGGAAGGTCCATTTAAGGTTGTGGGGATCACTTCCTATGGTGCCTACGAGCTGGAAAACAAGTCAGGAGAAGTATTCAAAGTGAATGGTGCTCGACTGAAGAAGTACCTCGGCGCTACCTTTTCTCAGCCTCCTGCACCGGGTGTATCCTTGATTGAAAGTTCTTATTCCATTACTTCTGTTTCTGCTATCTATACTGCAGCGCTCCTCCAAAACCATCAAAGAGGCCACGCTCGCAATGGTATTTCAGACTGAAGAAAGCTATTGCAAGCTACTGTGGTGGCCCTCCTTGATTCTACCTGCAAAGTCTAGCCAGAGACTTTAACTCCGGGCAGCTTGGTGGGAGGCAACCCACCGATTTGTATCTCTTTTCGCTTTTTGGTTTAGTTGGGTAATTTACTCTTTTGTTTTTATTTTGTGGTGTGTTAACAGATGTTGTGCATACTGCAAGAGCCTTGGCTCTTATTTCTACTAATGGTTTTGTCTAGTTCTACTTGAGTTCTTCTGGCCTTGCAGATTCGAAAACTCTCAACTAGCTAAATTTATGCTTGACTGAACTCAAGTGTGGGGGAATCGTGAAGAATTACTCCTTAAAAGATCAGGGAGCAAATCTTAAACCATCACTCTTTGATTTCTGTATTTGAGTGCTTATTTGATCTTGCCTGATTTACTGCTTATGTGTGTTTAATTAGTTAGCCTTTATCAAGTCTATTGTGATATTTTTGGTGATTTACAGTTTTAATATGTTAAATTATAAATTATGATATATATATATATATATATATATATATATATATATATATAAAAGGAGATTTTCAACGTGTCTGGTATTGTGTCCGACCAGAGCCACACGGACACGTTATAAAGCTCCATGTCCGCATAACGGACGCTAACACGGACAACATATGTATACGGCCTCTCTGTTTCCACTCACGTCCGTATGCGGTCGCTTACACGGATGAAACCAATATCAAAGTCCGTAAACGGACACAATCGCGGATGTTTGCAGACCACCCACGTCCTATACGGACAGCCACACGAACGCATTTTTAGCCTTGTCCGTTAACGAGACCACAATCAGGACGCTAAGCAACTCAGTCATGTCCGCAACAAGGACTCAAACACGGACGTGACTTAAGATGTGGCTTCTTCTTTTTTCCTTCTCATTCTTTCTTTCTCCAATTCTGAACTACACCCGACGCCCTTCAACTCTACTCCTACGTGACTCCCCAGCACCACCAACCCTCACCGGCGACCACCGCCCATCTCCGCCCCCAACGACGCCGCACCGCCGCAGCCCCAGCGCAAACCGCAACCATCACTATTCCAACTGCACAAAATCAACGCCAGGTTTCGAATCACATTGTGGGAATTTACACATTCAATCTCTTTCGTTTCAAATTTTGACACCATGGATAGATTAAATAGTTTTGCGTAGATTAGGTGGTTAATTAGATGCTTTCCTCTGTGCAGTTTGTGTGAAATTTGTGTGTTTGGGCGAGTTCTGTTCGTCGCGATTTTTTTAGGGTTCTTGCTCTGTCCGGACTTGCGTTCGCACAGCCAACCGGACACAAGTCCGGACATGTTGAATTTTTGCAAAATTTTGAGAATTGTTTCTGGCTTTGCACTTAATGTGTATGTTGGTTACGCTTTGTCTTATGTCTGTTAAACCCTAAATTTCCTTGCTCACAAGCGATAAAGAACTTTTGAGAATCTGACTTGATATGGGCTCGTTTCTGTCAGTTTGTGTTCTTTTGCCTTTCAACATTGTATCCTTTATTATTGCACTTTAATTTCCTGTTTGACAACAATAAATAGATGCCTTGTACTCGAGGAGGTGGGGTCACACGCTCAGGGCGCTCTTCGCGAGCCCACGCACAGATGATACATCAGATGCGCCCCCTCCACTGCCCCCTCCACCGCCCTCTCCACTCCGTGAGGACGGGTTTATCTCCGTCACCGCCCATGCCTGGTTCGACCAGGGCGGGAAATTCGTCATGGAGAGGCGAATATCAGCAGAGATGATTAGCGCCACAGAGATACAGCCTCTCTTTGAGAGCTTCGGGATCGCCGCAGTACGGAGGATGGGCAAAGGACTTTTCGCTCCTGACCTAGTCCGGGAGTTCTACGCGAACGCCTAGGCACACGATACTCAGAATGTCATCACCTCTTACGTGCGCCACCACCCGGTTGAGATCACTCCCACCGCCTTCAGTACCATTTTTTTGCTTCCGGATAATGAGGAAGCCCATATAGATATGGGCAAGGAGCTACTTCGGACCACTAGGACTAGATGGGTCCAGGAGATCGGGCAGACGTCCAGACATAGGGGAGAGGAGAGTAAGGGGGTCATCCCCTACACTAGCCTCCCATCGCTCATGCAGAGGCTGGTAGCAGAGATCCTCAGCCATCAGATCCGGCCTCGTGCTGGAAGTGATGTTACTGACGAGGACTGTGTGCTGATTGACTACCTCCTAGCACTGCATCCCCCTCCACAGCGACAACTCTCCATCCCGTACATCATGTTCTGACAGCTGCACAAGGTGATCACCTACCTGAGATCGAAGAAGAAGATCACACCCATCTTTCCCTTCTTCATCCACTACCACCTCGCCTGTGTGCTCCCTGACGACATCTTTACCGGAGTCGGCGTGCGAGAGGGCGAGAGCCCTATCTCTTTTCAGACTGTGAAGAGATGGGGTTTCATGCGCTTAGAGGACGGGAGCTGGGTACGCAGCAGCTCTGGCCTGGGGGCTACTGCTTCATCCTCGACTTCGGGCTCTGCACCAGAGGCCACTACTACCATGCAGCCACCTACTCCTCCAGTCATGAGCATTCCACCAGCGCTGCAGACCATGATAGATACCATCCTACAACAGCAGGAGACGATGATGTGTAGCAGCAGGTCGGTGATGTCCAGCAGAGACAGAAGCAGATGGCAGGGCATATTGACGAGATGCACCAGGCACAGGGCACGCTCCGAGACACACTGGATCGGATTACCCAGTGCTTGGAGCGCAGTGTCGAGGTTCAGAGTGCGACAGCTCTACTCATCCAGCAGCTCATGGACTGCATGGATCGCAGACCACCTCCGGGACCATCACAGTGATCCTCTATTTTTGTTTTATTTCGGTTGGTATTTATTTTAGTTTGTACTCTTTTGTTGTTTTTTCCTTTTTTTATTTCATTTTAAAGGGTAAACGGTGTTGTAAACCATACGAACTAACTTGCAGTTGTTTTAATGTTAAAACTTCTATTCTATTTTCCTCTAATGATATGTTGTGTAGTCTCTTCTATTTTTCACTCAACACTTATGCACTCGAGGGGACGTATAGCACGACAAATAAACCTCAACCGCCCCACAAACTTATGATTTGCTGGAACATTGGGGAGTACTCTTTTTACATTTTGTTATCTCTACATGCTTGCCAATGTTCTACGTTATACTGCATGCTTACTTGGGGTGCGATTTCCACGCAATGCGGACATTGCTCTCTCAAGTGTGGGGGGAAATTAAGAGTAGAAAAATCAATCTGAATATACAAGTTAGGTTTAAATATCACACACTTGTCTTTATTTGTCTACTTGCTTTTGAGAAAATCACTTCTTCGCATAGATTTAGGAATCAAGGCATGTTGACTACCTCAAGAATCCTTCTGCTTTAGGTTGTTTGTATATCTAATTTTATTCAAAATTAATCTATTTTCACTAAAATTGATGGATTAGTTGATTATGGAAATTGAATTAGTTTAGCTTGGGATTCTTGGAAATGATTTGAAAGTTTGGAATGAAAAGGAAATGGCAAGGTACTCCGCTGATCAAACAAATTTTTTTCCGAACAAAAGCAGACCTATCCGGTTATTAAGTCTTAAGGGTGCCTCAACACCTATCTACCTAAGGTCTCAGGATCTGGGATAGTTGGTCCAACACCGTTACATGAATAGAGAGAAAAGTTTGGGTTACGGAATAACTCTACAATTCACAATAATTCGATTGTTTTATATATATCTCTTGAAAAAGAATGTTCTTGCATGCGAAAAATTGATTACAGTTTAAATTTTGATCATGAGTACGTGGTGTGTTGAAAGGTATTATGGAATAAGGCATTACTTCACACCCCTTGACATCTAAAGGTTAGAGGAAAGGAATAGTGAAAGATCCCAAGTTTATCTACTTCCCAATTTTGTATCTTTTGACTTCTCCATGCATTTAAAAATCTTTTCATTTTCAATGACTACGAAAACCTACATCTAGAAGCAGAATTATTCTTTTGATCGCCATCATTGCTTGCTTTCTGTCTGCATCTGTTTAAACCCTGAGTTTCAATGTTACAGCCTGGAAGATAGTTTTATTCTCTATTTTGCTTGAGGACAAGCAAAAGATAAGTGCGGGGGAATTTGATGCACTGATTATTGATCTATCTTTTGATTGCTTTGAACCCTTGTTTTCCATATCTTTTACTTAGATGTATGCATTAACCTTCTGGGTTCCATGTTATTTTGGCTTAGGACGTGATTAGGAAGGAGTTAGAGCTTTTTGAACAAACAGAGGAAAATTTACACATGTCCGGGTATGTGTCCAGATGGGCCCACACGGACACGTTATACCTGTCCGGGAAACTTGTGCGGACATAAACACGGACAGATCCAAATCGCATTCCCTTGGTCCCTGTCCTAATACATGGACACGCACGTGGACGGCCCTTTGATCCATGTCCGTATACGGACTCCCACGTGGACAAGTACAGATCTTATCAGGACACACCTGTCCGTATACGGACACAAACGCGGACAAGTACAGATCTCATCAGGACACCCCTGTCTGTATACGGACTCCCACGCGGACAAGACACAACACCGAAAGCAAAATCTGCAAATTGCTCTCGGTGAGATTAAAACGCCGAAAGTTTCCACTGATCTAAATTATGCATTTTCCTAATCATCTGTCTACGCCGAAAGTCTGTCTCCGCTAAATTACCAGCTAATATCGCACGTATAACATTGCTTCTCATTTCTATAAATACAACACACTTCATCTATCTTAACACACATCTGATCATCGATCATTCTTCTTCCTCCATCCTATCATCCATCTATTCTTTGGTCATTTACACAACATTCTCCCACACTCCTTCTCCATACACATACCCATATTCAAACACCAACACACTCCGCTATAACCACCTTTTCACTCCGATTTCTCCACACAAAAATCATACACATTACTTCGCACACACGCCACACAAAATCTCACGTTCGGATTTGCGTCCGACCTAGACCTACCCGGACACCTCCCGTCCGGATTTGTGTCCGACCCAAACCCATCCGGGCGTCTCACAAACATTTCCAGAAATTCCATTTTTCACTTCATTTCCATCAACTTTACTTCATTGTCGCCAGTTCCAACCTCCAAACCAGCATAGCGCAAGGACGAAGAGCGGAGCAAGCAAGAGGATCTTCGTAACAAATGATTTCTCCTAACTCTCTCTCATTTATGCTTTCAATTACTATGTCTAGCTAAGAGGATTTACTCTGGGGGAAGGGATGTTGTAATTAGTTAACTCTGCATTATTTTACTGCTTAAATTGAGACTATTTGGATTGCTCGGGTTAATGCTTTTAAGTGCTTTTAATAAATGTCATGAATTTATTAGAAGCCTCCAAATCGTGTTATGATCAGACAAGGTGATTAGCATTGACGGTCCTATTAACCTGTTGCCTATGGTAATTACAATTGGATAGATTACATTAGTAGTTAGGTGCTTTAGTCCAGTCCAAACCAGATTAGTAATTCTGTGCGATAAAACCATCTAGGTATACCCGGTAGCTCTAGATTAGAGCTACGCGTCCTATCTAGATGAGCTATCGGGAATTAAGACTTAATACAAAATAGATATTTGAAAATTACAAGCCGATCCAAGTCTCCGTTAAAGTAGTAAGATATGCAGAACCTAGCTAGTGAAACAGCTCCCTGAACCTAGAGTCCCGTTCATACTTCCTATCTATCGCTTTAATTTATCTACTATTTATTTTCTTGTCTATTATTGATTCCAAAACCAAAACAACCCCTCATTCGTTACTTATTGCCTAAGGCTGAACTTATTTTCTTCAAGTCCCGCGGATTGATACCTGGTTGCTTCTTAATTGCAATACTACTATGACCGGGATTTTTGTAACCCGACGGTCTGTTGATTTGTTATTTCTAGGATTATTTCTTGGTTTTTAATATATCAATTCAACTGTTTGCAATGACATATGCGAGCGATTATGGTGTTGGCACCGCATTATGTTAGAGGAAGGATAAGATGCTGAGAGTAATCACCTATGCTAGCAAGACCTTGATAGACGCGCAGAAAAATTACACTACTACAGAGAAGGAGTTGCATGCTGTGGTGTTCGCTCTGGATAAATTTCGACGTATCTGCTAGGAAGTAAGGTGATTGTCCATACTGATCATACGGCCCTCAAGTATCTTTTCCAGAAAAATGAATCGAAAACCTAGACTTCTGAGGTTGATTTTGCTTCTCCAAGAATTTAATTTGGAGGTTGTGGATAAGAAGGGGAAGCAAAACGGAGTTGCTGATCACCTGTCTAGGCTTGACATTCCTGATGATGGAATCCCAGTCAACGAGTTCTTTCGGATGAGACGGTGTTCATGATTGGAAAGGTGAAAGAACCATGGTATGCGGATTTGGCAAACTTTCTTGCTTCTGGGCTGATTCCTCACGATTACAACTACAACCAGAAGAAGAAATTCTTATTAGAAGCCCGCCACTATATCTTGGAGGATCCCTATCTGTTTAGGATTTGTGCGGATGGTTTGATAAGGCGATGCCTTCCAGATGAGGAGATCCAGAGTGTAATAGAATTTTGTCATGCTAGAGAGGCAGGTGGCCATCATGGCTCTACAAGAACAATTGCTAAGATATTAGAGTGTGGATCTTTTGGCCCACTCTCATAAGGATGTCCACCACTTCTGTTCCCATTGTGACACCTGTTAGAGGATGGGAAACATCTCTAGAAGGCATGAGATGCCTCAGCAAGGTATTCTTGAGGTGGAGCTTTTTGATGTTTGGGGCATGGATTTCATGGGCCCCTTCCCTTCATCCCATGGAAACCAATATATCTGAGTAGCTGTGGACTATGTCTCGAAGTGGGTTGAAGCTATTCCCTACCACACTGCTGATGCTAAGACAGTGGTAAAATTTCTGAAGAAGCACATATTTACCAGATTTGGGGTGCCCAGGTGTGAGCCTCGATTTTAAACCCTATCCTAAGTGGATTATGTTGATTAGGATCTAATCGGGTTTTAGGTCCACTTATAACCTAAGATTAATAACTATGTCATATAACAATAATTATTAAAACCTAAGCTAGCTCACTGGAACCTATTATGAGTCGCCACCTAATTTTGACCTAGAGTAAATCAGGAAAGGTAGAGTTCGGGTTCGGGGGCTTGGTATTCGACTTATTTAGGGTTCAATTACTTTCATTACCCTTCCTAGGTCGTTTTTCCTCTACTTGGTTTATTTACGGCTTATTACGAGTGTTTTAACCTAAGTGCGCGAGCTTCTGTTTTTTTGTGTTTTTAGCATTTTTTGACAGAAAACTAAAGTGAAATTGAAAGATACCTAAACTAGGGTTTCAAAGGCAGAATTAGGTCGAATTTTGATTCCGTCCGTGGCCACGGACCTAATGTCCGAACCCACGGACCCAGTTAACCTAATTACACAGAAAAGTCAAATTTAAACAGAAGCGAGATTTTGAAAAGTCCGGGGCCACGGACAGGACGTCCAGGGCCATGGACAGGACGTCCGTGGGCCGGACATGTTTTATAAAACCCTAAATTTTGAAAATAAAAATATCCCGCCACCGTCCGGGGGCGTCCGGCTTTCGGACAGAGCGTCCGGGACCCCGACATAGCGTCCGTGGGTGCGGACCGACCTCGGACGGCGGCGTTGAGGCTGTTCCCGGCGGTGTTTTTGGCTCAAAATTTATGAGTACGTAGCGTGAAAGATTCTAAACATGTTAGTGATCAAAAGTTTACAATTTGACTACGAATTAAGGACGAAACTTATTGAACAAGTTAGTGGACAGAAACACAAACAAACCTTAATTCAGAAGCAAAGAAAAGTCAGTTCGAATAGGAATTTCAACCAGAAGCGTATTGTGATCAGTGGAGTTAAAGAATTCGAATTCTAACCTGTTTTGGCTTCGGGATTTGGTTGTTCCTTCACGTCGGGAAACTTCGAACGCGTCGTTGGTAGCCGATCCGGTTCAACTTCGACCCGAGTTTCTGATTTCTTCTTCCTTGTATGATTAAGGACGGTTTGCTTCTGCTTTTGTGGTGTTTTGGTGCTTGGAAGTTTAATAGGAAAAGAAAGGATGAGTTTTTGGTGATTTTGGGGTGATTTCTGCAGTGTTTCGGTATTGATTTGAGGCTTGGAAGTGTAAAAACGTGGGAAGAAGGTTTGTGGCTGTGCTCTCTGACTTTGGAGGTGTTCTCCTTTGCCCTAGTTCGTTCTTGGGGGGTCCTTTTATAGAAAGAGCATGGTCAAATTGATAGAGCAAGATCTTTATCTAAAAGACTGATTTTGTGCTCTAAGGGAATCTGATTTTTTAGAATATGTTGCAAGCCGATAAAAATTATGAAAATTTAACTGAAGGTAAATAATGATTTTTAGGAATTTTGAGAGTTGGAATCGGATTAGTTTGATAAATAATCGATTAGATAAAAATCGCACAATATGGAATCTCCCATAATTCATAACTAATTATTGGAAAGTCGAAATAACGAAATTCCAACGGTATTAGTCTCTAAAACTCATCCTCTATCTTGTGTTAAAATTGCATGACATTTTGTTTTGATTTCGGTATTTTCCAGAGGAGAGAGAAAATTGCAAAAATGATTGAATTTCTCTTTTAAATTTTGGGATAAGGTTCCCAATAAAATAATTTCAGGTTTATGACTGTATGTAGTCATGGTAACCATGTGACAATTTTATTTTAATTTTGGAAACCTTTTAATTTCTATTTTGAGGCTATTTCATGTGTTAATTATTAAAGAAATTAGCTTATAATATGAATTAAAAGCTAAATTTCCAGAATAAATATTATCAGAGAATCATGAATTACCTTTCATAATGACCATGATATTTGGAAGTGTTTGGAGATAATGAACAAGTCATATGAAAAATAGAAAATCCCGAGAATGTCCTTGGAAAATCCTGCATTGGTGCATTTTGACCACTTTGCCCTTTGTAACACGTATGCCTTAGAGACCACTCCGGGGGGGTTGAAATTTTTGGTATAACAGATTGCCCCCCATCAACTAGGCTTTGTAATGAAGATGAAAAGACTAGTTGATGCCTGAGTGATACCCCAAAATTTTGGATCTTAAAAGGCCCTATATGCAGATTGCGTCGAGCTATTCTAAGGCGCTGACTACCTATGAGTGAGAATGAGAAGATGTCAAGCGATTCTAAGGCGTTGACTACCTATAAGATGAAGTAATGTCAAGCGATTCTAAGGCGTTGACTACCTATAAGATGAAGTAATGTCAAGCGATTCTAAGGCGTTGACTACCTAAACGATGAAAATGATGTCAAGCTATTCTAAGGCGCTGACTACCTATAATGAGTGAAATGTGCTTAATGTGATGATGAATTGTATGACCTAGGTGCATCTAGGGACCGGAACCTATTCCAAAGTGTGTGTAAAAGGTTAAGGACTGAGAGTGCCAAACGTGGCAGGTGCTAAGGAAGTGGGTAAGACTTATGACAAGCTTGAGGGTGAGTTCTTCTACTCAGGTGAGAATTTGTATCTGTAAAGAATCTGCATCTTCGTGGTGAGAATCTGTATCTGAATCTACGGGTGAGAATCTGTATCTCCGGGAATTGTATCTTGAAGAGTCTGTATCTATGGAGGAGAATCTGTAGTCTGAGAATCTGTATCTTAGTGGTGAGAAATCTGTATCTGAATCTATGGGTGAGAATCTGTATCTCTGAAGAGTTGTATCTATGGATGAGAATCTGTATCTCTGAAGAATCTGTATCTTCGTGGTGAGACTCTGTATCTCTGAAGAATCTGTATCTCGGGGCGGAGAGAATCTGTATCTTCTGAAGATCTGGTATCTTCGGGGTGAGAATCTGTATCTCTGAAGAATCTGTATCTTCGGGGTGAGAATCTGTATCTCTAGTCTATGATGAGGAGTTTCATACAGACGGATGCAAGGTAAACTTTATGCAAATGATCATGATGAAAAGTTGATTATGAAAGTGCCAAACGTGGCTATGATGATGTGCATGTCAAAATACAATCAAAGTGTACGTAGGAAACTTGTCCAAAACAAGAAATCGTTGGAAAATGTGCCAAACATGGCAATGTTAAGGATCAAAAATTGTCCAAAGCAAGACATTGCTAGAAAGTGTGCCAAATGTGGTCATGATGAGGTTTATGAAACCGAAGTGTTAAAGGAAAGTTGTTCAAGACAAGAAATCGTTGAAAGAGGTGCCCAACGTGGTAGTGTTTGAAGAAAATTCTGTTTAGTGAAAAGGAAAGTGAAATTATCATCTCCTAACTATAGACTTCGGACTTGTAATTTATCTCCTACGAGATGAACATGCCGCCGGTGGGGTATGGTGTATGATGTGAAGGTAGGGCTTATGTGGGCCTGTGGTGTTTGATGTGCAGGTAAGGGCTTATGTGGGCCTGTGTAGTAGAGGTGTGGAGGTAAGGGCTTATGTGGGCCTGTGTGGTGTATGAAGTGAAGGTAAGGGCTTATGTGGGCCTGTGGTGTTTGATGTGGTGGTAAGGGCTTATGCCTGTGGTGGGATGGTTGTGCTCAAGCTTTAGGTTTCAATTGGTGTTGTCATGGCAATTGTTGGAACCAACAATTGCCCCCAGTATTTTTCCTTAGGACAATCTGAGCTAGAGTTCATGGCAATTGATCGTTCCGATCAATTGCCCCAGTATTTTCTTGATTAAACGTGCGAACAAGTCTCATCCTCACAGGGTCGAGGCTTATGCTTTGATGTGGTGCTTCCTATCCTACACTCAACGTGGTTGGTGTTTGCACTCATTTCCCGCTCATGGTCATAACCTCTAGACCATGAATTCGATATTTGATGGATTTACGCATTTGATCTGTTACTTTCACGTGATTGGACACACAACTATCAAGTCGGAAGTCTTCAGGGCTTATAACGTGGCCATAGGGTGTGATGAAAGACGACGGGATCATGGAGGGATATTTGAGGTATGTGGAGCCTAAATGGGTGACCAAAGCTGCAACTTGCGTCTTCTCTCGGATTCATCTTCCTTGTCTTGAAGTCGTCTGGCTGCTTCATGTTGACGTTGTTTTGAGCTTCTGGACTTGGACTTTTGAAGTTGTCCTTTACACCATTTCTCTTTCGTCATTTGGATTTCTTCGAGGCACTTCGGGTTGCCTTTTGTTTTATCCTTTATTGACTTTGCCTTCGGGGTTCTTGTGTTTCCCGGTTTTGAGTTATGAGAGTTGTTTGATGTGAGCTCTCTGGATCCTATGCCACTTTGTGACCATTTACGGATCACTTTGTCATGCTGATAGCAGCATCGCTTCTTTGGACTGATTAGATTGTTATCTGAGAGTCGGGCTCCCCGCTTCCTTTGGTCACCGGGTCGGTAATTCATCATTGGCTGGGTGATTTGTGGAGTTCATAATATCGAAAAGGGATATATGAAAGGCTCAGCGGGGGTGCCTAGGGGTTAATGACAGGGTTTACAAGCTTTGGCTATGTGGTGCTGTACCTAGGTGCTTCATCATTCCTGATAGTTGTGTATCCGTTCTTTGTTACTTTTCGCAGGTCTAAGAGTAAATTTACAAATTATCTCCTTCGGTCGGAGTTATGCCATTTACATTTTCCTTTGTATGTGGTCCACCGGAGTCGTGTAAAAATGACACGCTCGTTCACTCAGGGTTTTTCCGCTCAAGACACTCTCGTGAATTTCACTTAGAGACTAGTTCACACGCTTAAACGAAAGATTAAAGATGACGATCCTGAACTCAGATTGCCCCCAATATTGACCTGGGGTTTATGACAACACTTAAATAGATGCGGATTTTGGAATGCTTCGTGGATATTATGGGATAGTCTATGGTGTGAGGACGGACATGTTCACCCTTTTAGAAACAAAAGACAAGTCATTTTATTCCATAGTCGAGAAATGATTACTCTGTGATCCCTTAAAAAGAAAAAATTTTTGTGTTTTTGTTTTGTTGAATGAATGCACAAAAAATTATGAAAATCGAACTATGCTCTTATTCACGAATGGAAAGATAACATCAAAAGTTGTAATCTAAAATGATAAAGGAAGCTAACTACCATAAAAGTTAGAAGAATGATTGAGAAAAGAAAACTACTAAATCGAGAAAACTTATGAAATAGTGATGTTGAACAGTCTGATGCCAACGTGTTGAAGACTGGAGCTGTTGACCGTCGGGGCGCCATTGACCATGATTGTCTTCCTTCCAAGCTTCAAGTGGGCCCTGTAAAATGCCCATGGGTTATGTAGGAAGTAACTGGGCCTGAGTCTTCGCCAAACTGAGAGTGAAGTGCATAGATTAGAGTGATTCCTAGACTAGAACGGACATGTAGGCCTGAATCCAGAAATTGAGCAAACAAGCTGAAAGAAATTACATGGACCGTGAATGGGCCACTGGGCCGAGGGATAAGCCTTGAAGTCTAGATTCGTTTGATGCTCTTGTTGGGCCTTGAAGCCGGAAACTGGAATGAATTATGCAAACTATCTTGGATTCAAATGTTTTATGGGCCGAAATTCTAATTGAGAGCGAAGCTCATGGGCCAAAACTATGAATTGTCTATGGGCTCAAATGGAATGAGTTATGAGTGTGGTACTTGGCCAGATTGATTGCTCTATATGTGAACTGGAATTTGGGCCGAGTGATTTTGGTTTGGCCTAACAGATGACACCTAGATCTAAGGTTTTGGGTTAGGGTCATGATAAGAAGTCTACCTAGACTAGAATGAGCCCTTGGGCCGGAATGTGTTTGGGCCTGAAGTAAAGCACATGAGCTGGAATGGTCCCTAAATCACAAATGGGCCTAACTTTCTTCAGGCCAGAGAAGATGGTTGCTAAGCCGAAAAAGATTTTGTTTTCAGGACTTGTGAGTTATTTCAAGTTCAGATGGATTTCCTTTTTATGGGCCTAGAACTAATTGGATAATTCAAAATGGGCCAGAAGAGAAATCACCTAAGTCTAGGCTTTTGGGCCGAAGCCCGAACGACTCACATGTTAAACCAAACAGGGCCTCTGGGTCGCAAACAAATAGAGCTGCCCAATTCGTTTTGGGCTAGGTTCATGTAGAGAATTTCCTATTCAATCTCTAGGCTGGGTTAGTGGGGCCGATCATACAAGCAAACAAGGCCCACACAAATTCAACATGTCCTCACTAGACGTTTAAATCAAACCAGGTATGGATCGATCCGGATAGGGTGCTTGGGGCGTGGGCCCAGGTCACCACAAAGGAATAGGGCTTGCACGTTATTCTCTTTGGGCTTCCCCACTTTTCACATCACCTGAAGGTGTGCGTCTACGGTCGGGTCTTTGACTGACCAAACAAAGGGCTAGGTAAGGGCACTGCCAGGAGGAAAACGCTTGGGGCTAAGGCCCAGGTATTAAGGGGGTGTGGTTAGACGACACCCTCATCTTTCCCCCGCTTATTCACATCACCTAAAAGGTGTGAGTCCCTGACAGGGGACCTCAAACGGGTCCCGGGGTGAAATCAGTTGTGTGGACCCTCGCTCTCATATGATGCAAGGTGCAGAAAATTAAAGTGCGCATGAAAGTAAACAAACAGAGTAATAAAGCCATAAATAAACATTTTCGAGTTAAGCCCTCTTTCTTAAAATTAAAACAAGTTAAAATTAAGAAGTTTGTCACCAGCAGAGTTGCCAGTCTGTGAGCCTCGATTTTAAAACCCTATCCTAAGTGGATTATGTTGATTAGGATCTAATCGGGTTTTAGGTCCACTTATAACCTAAGATTAATAACTATGTCATATAACATCAATTATTAAAACCTAAGCTAGCTCACTGGAACCTATTATGAGTCGCCACCTAATTTTAACCTAGAGTAAATTAGGAAAGGTAGAGTTCGGGTTCGGGGGCTTGGTATTCGACTTATTTAGGGTTCAATTACTTTCATTACCCTTCCTAGGTCGTTTTTCCTCTACTTGGTTTATTTACGGCTTATTACGAGTCGTTTTAACCTAAGTGCGCGAGCTTCTGTTTTTTGTGTTTTTTAGCATTTTTTGACAGAAAACTAAAGTGAAATTGAAAGATACCTAAACTAGGGTTTCAAAGGCAGAATTAGGTCGAATTTTGATTCCGTCCGTGGCCACGGACCTAATGTCCGAACCCACGGACCCAGTTAACCTAATTACACAGAAAAGTCAAATTTAAACAGAAGCGAGATTTTAAAAAGTCCGGGGCCACGGACAGGACGTCCGTGGGCCCGGACATGTTTTATAAAACCCTAAATTTTGAAAATAAAAATATCCCGCCACCGTCGGGGCCTCCGGCTTTCGGACAGAGCGTCCGGGACCCCGGACATAGCGTCCGTGGGTGCGGACCGACCTCGGACGGCGGCGTTGAGGCTGTTCCGGCGGTGTTTTTGGCTCAAAATTTATGAGTACGTAGCCTGAAAGATTCTAAACATGTTAGTGATCAAAAGTTTACAATTTGACTACGAATTAAGGACGAAACTTATTGAACAAGTTAGTGGACAAAAACACAAACAAACCTTAATTCAGAAGCAAAGAAAAGTCAGTTCGAATAGGAATTTCAACCAGAAGCGTATTGTGATCAGTGGAGTTAAAGAATTCGAATTCTAACCTGTTTTGGCTTCGGGATTTGGTTGTTCCTTCACGTCGGGAAACTTCGAACGCGTCGTTGGTAGCCGATCCGGTTCAACTTCGACCCGAGTTTCTGATTTCTTCTTCCTTGTATGATTAAGGACGGTTTGCTTCTGCTTTGTGGTGTTTTGGTGCTTGGAAGTTTAATAGGAAAAGAAAGGATGAGTTTTTGGTGATTTTGGGGTGATTTCTGCAGTGTTTCGGTATTGATTTGAGGCTTGGAAGTGTAAAAACAGGGAAGAAGGTTTGTGGCTGTGCTCTCTGACTTGGAGGTGTTCTCCTTTGCCCTAGTTCGTTCTTGGGGGGTCCTTTTATAGAAAGAGCATGGTCAAATTGATAGTGCAAGATCTTTATCTAAAAGACTGATTTGTGCTCTAAGGGATCTGATTTTTTAGAATATGTTGCAAGCTGATAAAAATTATGAAAATTTAACTGAAGGTAAAGAATGATTTTTAGGAATTTTGAGAGTTGGAATCGGATTAGTTTGATAAATAATCGATTAGATAAAAATCGCACAATATGGAATCTCCCATAATTCATAACTAATTATTGGAAAGTCGAAATAACGAAATTCCAACGGTATTAGTCTCTAAAACTCATCCTCTATCTTGTGTTAAAATTGCATGACATTTTGTTTTGATTTCGGTATTTTCCAGAGGAGAGGGAAAATTGCAAAAATGATTGAATTTCTCTTTTAAATTTTGGGATAAGGTTCCCAATAAAATAATTTCAGGTTTATGACTGTATGTAGTCATGGTAACCATGTGACAATTTTATTTTAATTTTGGAAACCTTTTAATTTCTATTTTGAGGCCTTTTCATGTGTTAATTATTAAAGAAATTAGCTTATAATATGAATTAAAAGCTAAATTTCCAGAATAAATATTATCAGAGAATCATGAATTACCTTTCATAATGACCATGATATTTGGAAGTGTTTGGAGATAATGAACAAGTCATATGAAAAATAGAAAATCGTGAGAATGTCCTTGGAAAATCCTGCATTGGTGCATTTTGACCACTTTGCCCTTTGTAACACGTATGCCTTAGAGACCACTCCGGGGGGGGTTGAAATTTTGGGTATAACACCAGGGCGATCATCAGTGATGGTGGTTCTCACTTCTGCAACCGAGCTTTCGACTCCTTGATGACTAAATATGGGGTGACACACAAGGTGGCATTACCTTGCCACCCTCAAACTATGGTCAGGCAGAAGTGACCAAAGTGACCAATCGTGCACTTAAATGGATCTTGCAGAAGACTGTTAATGCATCAAGGAAGGATTGGTCAGTCAAGCTGGATGACGCTCTGTGGGCATACCAGACTGCTTTTAAGACTCCTATAGGGATGTCTCCGTTCAAGCTTGTGTACGGAAAAGCCTGCCATCTCCCAGTGGAATTAGAGCATAAAGCATATTGGGCATTGAAGGCCCTGAATTTTGATCTACACAATGCTGGAGAGAATAGGAAATTTGAGCTGTCTAAACTTGAAGAACTGAGGGAACAAGCATATGACAACTCAAGGATTTACAAAGAGCGCACAAAAAGGATCCATGACCGGATGATTCAAAAGAAAGACTTCAAAGTAGGGGATCTAGTGTTGCTCTTCAAATCTAGGTTGCGTCTCTTTCCTGGGAAGCTGAAATCACATTGGGCAGGCCCCTTCAGAGTTGTAGGTGTCACATCCTATGGAGCATACGAGTTGGAGAACAAAGCTGGTGAAACCTTCAAGGTAAATGGTGCTCGCTTAAAAAGCTATCTTGGTACTGATCATAAGCTTCTTCCTATGCAGGCGGTATTCTTTGTTAAAAATGACTCCAGTTCTGCAGCAAAGATAGTTTCTCATGACACAAATTCAACCACGAAGATGAAATTTTCTTGGCAAATGCGGAAGGAGTTGGAAGGTTGAAAAATCTTGCTGTCGGATTTTGTGGAGCTTCAAACCACGATGTTTTTGATTGAATCAAATGGGGAAGTGTCTAGCTAAAAGACTTTAAAGAGGAGCGGCTGATGGAAGGCAACCCAGTATTTTCGATACATTATTTCAGTTCAATTGTGGTTATTTAAGCTTGTATTTTGTTAAAGTTCTTTACTTTGTTTTTGGTTAAGAAAAGAGCAGGTTTCTGCATCTGTAGCGTTCAAAGTTCGGACACAGTTTGAGAGATTGAAGACTGTGCAAAATGAGATGTCCGAACTTCGGTCCTAACTTCAAAGTTCAGACATTATGCGAGAAGAAACGGAAATAAAGAACGGGGATGTCCGAACTTCTGTCCGGACATCGAAGTTCAGACCCAATTTGAGAGTTTAGCAAAGGTAAATACGGGGATGTCCGAACTTTGGTCCGAGCTTCAAAGTTCGGACACGATGCGAAGCGCTGCCCAGGTATGTCTGTCCGAACTTCAGTCCGAACTTCAATGTTCGGACACTACGGTAATTCTGAAATTAAAGAGCGCGGGTGACACATTTCGATAGCAAATCCCTAACTCCACTCGAGCAACAGCGACGCCGAAACGATCCCCCTCTCCTTCAATCTCTCACAACTCTCTCATTCTTCCACCAAAATCTTACAATCTTGGTATCCCTCTCTTCGTTTTTGAATTCTCTACAATCCTAGCACAGGAAATTGACCAGAAACTTCCCAAATCACTCAGATTTTACGCCTGTTCTATTCGAACCCTAACTGTCGAATTTGGGGAATTTTGAGTTGAAATCTTGCAGATTTTGTTGTATTCCTGCTTCTAATTACTCATTCAACTTAAGCAATGTATTTTCTCCACTTTCCTACCTCTTTTATTGTGTCTGTGCGAAATTTTGGAAACTGAGGTATATTTAGTCGAGAATGTGCTGGTTAATGTTGAGTTTAGTGGACTTTATCTGCATATATGAGGTTTGTTTTCTGCTATGCTATGAGTTGCTGGATAGAGGTGTGTAAACCACACTATTATGATTTTATTGTGCATATTTGAGTGTGGGGGTTGGATTTTGCATGGCTGAAGTAATACCATTGACTGAGATTGAGTGAAATATGTTGGAATATTGTGATTTTCTGTCAATTAAGTCTCTCCTGGTCACTGATTGTAGAAGATTTCCATTGCAAATGAGAAATGTGATTGACCTTTGTTGTGGAGAATGATGAATATTAAGGGGAGACTCTATCGAATTTTGGATAACTATGTGCTTGCATCGAACTTTTTCATATACCAGTTTTGACATTGGCTGCCTTCGCATGAGCAGATGTTGAGCAGAATTACTGGCCGTTCTAAGAAGGCTGGGAGAGCCAGCGCAAGTTCAAGTCGTCGAGCTCCGCAAGATGAATTTAGAGACGACACAGCCAGAGAATGGTTTGCCAAGAGTATGGACATCATTGTTGAACGCTGTGTGTGTGGTGCTGAGCTGGAGCGTCAGCTGGGGCTGAGGGAATTACTGGACCATCTTGGTTGGGATAAAATCCTGGATATGGGGGGTCCGTACTCTGAACGAGCGGTACAATGTTTTATGCGAATCCTGTCTGTCAAGATAGGCTGATCCGCTCTACTGTTGATGGTGACAGAGTGACAGTCTCCACGATGGAGATTGCTCGCTATTTCGGTCTTCCTTACCCGGCTCCCCCTCACCCTAAGAACCTTAACCCACATGACTACCAGGCCACAGCCCTAAACCACTACACCCCACTCATGGTCCAAGGGCCCGGCGACGCAGAGGAGATGACCCGTCAAAGCCGGTCATCCCTGCTGATCTACTTCAGGACCCCCGAGAGAGAGTCCACTTAGCCCTGCTGGCTGCGAATGTTCTCCCGCGGCAGAGCTCAGACCTAAACCATACTGATTGCCTTCTTCTCCAGGCTGTGATGTATCCAGAGTTTGCTGGGGCTGCTGAGGTCACTTACCTGCCGTAGGTCATCACTTTGCATCTGTGTCACATTGTGGAGCACAAGGACCGACACAAGCTAGGTTATCCGGTCATGATCTGCCAGAGACTTCGGAGGCAGATGGTCACCATCCCATCTGAGGGGCTGCATGCTACGCGGTCACCTATTGATATTGGCGCCCTGAAGATGTGGTTCGAGTTTGACGGGGTGGCCTGGAGGAAGAAGGCTGCCCCATGTCCATAGAAGCGCTAGCGAGGTGTGGGTGAGGGTTCATCAGAGCCAGCTCCTCCTGCTGCAGCTGAAGAGGAAGAGGAATTTGCTGCACTGCCGCCTCCTGGGAGCGAGTATGTCACTCGCTACGAATTTGATCAGCTAGAGTCTCGCTTAATGGAGATGGATCGTCGCTATCAGGCGGAGATCGAGATGCTTCAACAGCAGGCTAGCCACTCTCAGGAGGATTATGAAGCTTTGCTTTCTCAGTTTCAGCAGTGGCAGGCATACTACCCGCCCCCACAGTGATGATGTTGATAGATGATGCTATTTTTGTTTTGAAGCCATCTCTGGACTTCTTTATGGTTTTACTTTCAGTTGTTTTTAGACTTTGTTCTTTTTAGTTTAGCTGAGTTGTATTTTCTTTATTTCGTTTTTCATTCTGTTCTTCTCTTGAACTCCAAGTACTACTTGTTACTAATGCGATGCTTCCAACATATCTCTTTGTTTTTTGATGTTTATGTACAAGTCTGCTTTACCGTGATGACTTCATGGCTGGACACTTGCTTGGAAGCAAGTGTGAGGAAACATTCTCCCCTAGCAAGACATTAAGTGTGAGGAAGAACCTCTTCCTCAATCAATCAAAAGGAAATCAGGGGAGTTTTCAGTTTTCTTTCTTTTTTTTTCGTTTTGTGTTCAGCCTGTGCTTTAGCGTGTTATATCTCTGACAACATTTTACTTCCACCCTTGTGAGTCTGACACATTTAGTAAGATCTTTTCTTGTGTTAATTTTCTGAACAATGAGGACATTGATCCTCTTTAAGTGTGAGGAAGGGGAGATTTCTGAATGTGTCGGCCATTTATTGTGCATCCCGCATTAGTTTTTATTGTTCTTGGGCTATATGGGGGTAAGTTCCTTGGAGTGCTTTTTTGTTTGAATAATTGGGTGATTTCTTTTTCGTTGCGGAGTCGAGTCCGGTGATGACTTTAAGGATTGGTTTGCTCAATGCTGTGTATTCTCGTATTTTAGAAAAAACTGAATTTTATTAAATGTCTATGGACAAGCTGAGTATGGAGTCAGAACTGGGTTAACTTGGAACCTTGGGAAAGATGAGAATGTTTGGAATGAAGGATAAAAGCAAGGCACTCCTCTGATCTGATTTATTTTCTGAACCAAAATAGGCCTCTTCCATCCAGCTATTAAGTCCATGGGGTGCTTCATCACCCATTTACCTAAGATCATCTGATCTGGGATAAAAGACCCAACACCGTTACAAGGATGGAGAGAAAAGTATGGGGGATGAATTGATTGTGCGAATAATTTAATATACATGCAAGAAAAAAAAGAGGAGGCTCCCTAAAGTTTTATGTTTATTGCAAATCCTTTAATTCAATCATGAGTGCGTGGTGTTGAAAGGTGCTGCGGAATATGCAGCAGTACTTCACACCCCTTGTCATCCATGGGTTTGAGAAGAGAAATAGTTGGAAGGTTCCGAGTTACTCTATGTTTTAACTCCGTGATCTGACTTCTTCATGATTTTATGTTTTAAAGCTTGCTTCACTATTTAAGAGGCATACAGTTAAGAACAGATTGGTTTTTGGGTTATTATTATGGCTTAACTCCCTTTTATCTTGTGCAATCCCAAGGTTGGTACTAAGGCATTTTGAGGTATTTTACTTCTGTTTTGCTTGAGGACAAGCAAAGGTTAAGTGTGAGGAGGTTTAATAAGTGTGAAATATGCATGGTTTTAGTGGTTTTAACGTCTAATTTATGCACCTGTATTAGTGATATTCCACACTTATCTTACGTTTTCCTTTGGTTTCTTGTTCAATGAGAGTTGAAACCTTTTTGTGTGTCTAATGTAGGAAAAGGCCAAGAAAACAGTAGCTTAGTTCATGAGGGTGATGATGCAATGAATGGGGATTAAATTGGAGTCACAACGAAGAATTTGGAGGATTTTGAAGGTGTGTCCGAGCTTGTGTCCGAACATCCAAGCTCGAACACAAGTCGAGAGTTCGAGAGCTGTGCCTGACGATGTGTCCAAACTTTGGTCCGGACTTTGAAGTTCGGATGTTTTTCGAGACTCACAACGGAGAAGTCGAAACTCTGCTCTACGCTGCATGTCCGAACTTATGTCTGAACATTGAAGTTCGGACACAAGTCGAGACTTTTAAAATCGAAGCGCTCAAAACGAAGTGTCCGAACATTGAAGGTCGGACCAATGTTTGACTCGACTAAATTTTCAGCAGAAGTTCGGCGTTTTGAAGGAAAAGTGGGGAAAACTCTATATAAGTGACCTAATCAGAGTTGAGAAGGGAGATTATTACATCACGACACTCTTACGCTCTTCAACAACGCTCTCTTCGCTCATCTCACTTCACCTTCATCAGCTTCACTTTCATCCACATTCATCACTCGCATCATTGCCATCGCTGAGGAGCATTGCCGGAAGGGAGTCAATCACCGTCTTCAACCTTGCGCCAGCAAGTCTCCGAGTCTGGATAATTACTCAATTTGGGAGTTATTCTTTCCTTAGATAAGTTCTCTTTTGATTGTATTCATTCGCTTCTTTGATATGTCTGGCTAGTAAGGATAACTCTGGGGAAGGGTTGTTCGTAATGGATACAAGTTAGTGAGGATTTCTGCAATTTGATTATGAGATTGTAACGGATTGTTTCTAGGTTAATGCTAATCATTCATCTTCTCCATTAAATTTGCGCATTTATAGAGTCGTTTTGTGAATCCTGTTATGAACGATTAATAATTCTTCACACGCATTCCGCCAATGTGTGTTTTGCCAGCTTCTAAATTAGAGTTGACATGTTCTGATAGGTGAGCTCTTCCTTTAACTAGGACTTAGGATCGAAGAGAGTTTAAGAATTGACCTTTCTGTTTCTCATAATTAAATTTTAGGTTTGACTAGATTTATCCAGTAAAGAATAACCCAAACCGGAGCGCCACTCATTTTTATTGAACTTATCAATTTATTTTCATTAATCGTTCATTTAGATTTAGACTTGCGTTTACTTAATTTAATTACAAAACAATTCACAACCTCCTAAATTTCTAGTTTTCTTAGGATTAGGCTTATTTCTTCAAGTCCCGTGGATTGATATTCGGCTGCTTCTGTTAGCTATACTATTGCGACTGGGATTTTTGTAACTTGACAGGACTTTGATTTATTACTTTCTAGGTTAAATTAATTTAGTTTTTAGTATATCATTTTCCCTGTTTGCAGTATGACATGCTATTGAAAGAAAAATGCTTATGATATGCGAATGAAGATGGTATGTAGATGATGCTCGGTGCATTTAGGGACCGAAACCCGTGCCAATGCTCCTGGTTGGACCCTATGTGGACTTATTGTCATTCCCCCAAAACCGGTGTGCAGGGATAACTCCTGGTATAAACCCTGGGGACTTATTGCCTTCTCCCACCATTCGTTGATCCTCAAATAAGCTGACACAACTAAGGAGGATTTATTGCCATCACCTAGCCAACTTTTATAGCCAGGGCTTATGCGACCTGGGTTATGCAAATGGTATGGAATGTTTGATGATGCAGTATGCAAGGTAGGGCTTATGTGTGCCTGGGGGTGACTCTGTGTAAGGTAGGGCTTATGTGTGCCTAAGGATGACTTTATGAAAGGCAAGAAATGCAAGATAGGGCTTATGTGTGCCTTAGGATGATTTTATGCAAGGTAGGGCTTATGTGTGCCTAAGGATGATTTTATGAAAGGTAGGGCTTATGTGTGCCTAAGGATGGTTTTCTATGTGAGGATGCAAGAAAGGGCTTATGTGTGCCTAAATGGAAATGCTAGTTAGGGCTTATGTGTGCCTAAATGAAAATGCCAGGAAGGGCTTATGTGCGCCTAAGGATGATTTCTATGAAAGGTGAACGTTTCTATGCAAGGTAGGGCTTATGTGTGCCTGGGAAGAAAAGGTGTGTGGTAGTGATCATGGGTGTCTGAGGAGGTGTCCATTTGTGATGGAAGGGCTTATGTGTGCCTGGGGGTGACACTATGGTAGGATTTTTGGGAGCCTGAGATGTTTTTGTGGTGGTAGGCCTTATGGGTGCCTGAGGTATTTTTTGGTGGTTGGGCTTATGTGCATCTGAGAAGGTAAGAGTGTATGGTAGGGCTCATGGGTGCCTGAGGTGTTTTGTGGTGGTAGGGCTTATGGGTGCCTGAGGCTTTTTTTTGGTAGGGCATATGTGCGCCTGAGAAGGTAAGAGTGTATGGTACGGCTCATGGGTGCCTGAGATGTTTTGTATTTTTGTCGTGATAGGGCTTAAGGGTGCCTGAGGTGTTTTTGTGGTGGTGTTGTTTGAGCTTTGGGTTTTAATTGGCATTATTCTTGCAATTGTTGGAACCAACAATTGTCCCCAGTATTGTTCCTTAAGGCAATCTGAGTCTTAAGATTTGTGGCAATTAATTACGCAAAAACAAGTCTCGTTCTCACGGGGTCGAGGTTTATTTTGATGTGGTGCTTTCTATCCTACTCTCAAAGTATTTAGTGTTTGCGCTCACGCTCTCCTTCTGGTCAAAACGTCTCAACCACTGAATTTGACATTTGTAAGATTACGCGTTCAACCTGTTACTTTCACGTGATTGGATACACAACTACTAGGTTGGAAGTCTTTAAAGCTTATAACGTGGCCATGGGGTGTGATGAATGATGATGGGACCATGGAGGAATGTTTGGGATATGTGGAGCTATAAGGGTGACCAATGCTGCAACTTGCACTTTCCCTTGGACTTGCCTTCTTTATCTTTGAAGTTGTTTGGTTACTTCGCTTTGATCTTGCTTTTGGACGTTGGACTTGGAACTTTTGCAGTCATCATCTCTCTCTTCTTTTGGTTTTAGATTGGGATTTCTTTTAGGCTTTTCAGATTTGCCTTGCATTTTTGGTGTGAGCTCTTTGGATCCTGTGTCGCTTTGGGACCATTTGCGGATCATTTCGATGTTTTAGTAGTGGCATTGCTTTCTGGACTTGTAAAGTTGCTGACCGGGAGTCGGGCTCCTTGCTTCCTTTGGTCACCGGGTCGGTTATTCATCATTTACTGGCTTGTTTTGTGGAGTTTGTAATGTTGCAAAAGAGGGGATATGTGAAAAGCTCAGCGGGGGCGCCTAGGGTGTAATGTCAGGGTCACAAGCTTTTGGCTGTGTGGTGCTGTACCTAGGTGCTTCGTCATCCATAGCAGTTGTGTATCCGTTCTTTGTTACTTTTCACAGGTTTAAGCGCTTCTTTGTACCTACTTTCATCACAGGTTGTAAGCAGGTTTGTAAATTTACAAAGTGTCTCCTTCGGTTGGAGTTATGCCGTTACCTCATCTTTGAATGTGACCTCTCGGAGTCGTGTAAAAATGACATGCTATTTCACTCTTGGTTTTTACCGCTCAAGACACTCTCGCGAAATGTTCACTCAGAGACTTGTTCACACGCTTTAAACCAAAGAAAAAACGTTATCGATCCTGAACTCATATTGCCTCCAGTATGTTTTGGGGTCTTTTGACTAGCATTTGGAATACCCAGGTTATTTTTGGAGGGTGATTGTGTGTGTGGTAGTAAATGATGACACGATGATCTTGTGAGGGGTGAGGGTGATTTTGTGACAACAATTGTTTTTTGGGTTTATGTTTTGGTGACATGGTGAATGAATAATGCGAAGTGGTATGACACATGTGGTACTTGTGATGAAGGTGGTGTATGGGGCGAAGTGATGTGATGACTCATTCATTTTTTGGTGAAGTGATGTAGTGGTAAGATGTATGCGCATGATGGAGTGATGTTGTGATGAATGGCATTTGTTTGGAGTTTTCTGGTTGATGCATTGGTGTGGAGTGGTAAGACTCACATGATACATGTGATGAAGGTGGTGAATGTATATGAGGTGGTTGCTTTGACAGGAAACTTGTGAAAACAAAGGTTCTATTTTATGCCTCTTGCAGGTGTTGTCTATGAGACGACATTTTTTTTCCTTTTCATTTTTGTTGAATGAATGCACAAAAATTATGAAAATGGAACTATGCTCTTTTTCATGATGAAATGATAGCTAAAAATTGTAATCTCAGGAAAACTACATAAAATGATAAAGGAAACTAGCTACCATAAAATGGAAGAAAAATGATGAGAAGAACAAAAGACTGAGAAACTACTCGATTGAGAAAACTGCTAAAATAACAATTTCTAATGATGATGAACTGCCTGATGCCAACGTACTAAAGACTCGAACTCTCGACCGTCAGGACACCATTGAGATGACATGATTGTCATCTTCTTTGACTTCGAGTAGGCTCCGCGTGAAAGGTATGAACTAATAAGACCTATGGGTTGTGTATGAGACATTTGGGCGTGAATCCTTTCCAATTTGAGAATGAAGTGCATGGGCTAGGGTGATTTCTAGACCGGAACGAATGTGTGGGCATGTATACCCTTATCTAGAAGTGAAGCATATGGCCTGAAGAAGCTGGTATAGACTATGAATGGGCCACTGGGCCGAGAGAGAAACTTTGAAATCCAAGATTCAATTGAAGTTCTTGTTGGGCTTTAAGACTAGAAACTAAGATGAATGGTTTACACAAACTATCTTGAATTCAAATGGGTCAAACCTAAGCAAATGGTTCTGATTGGGCCTAAAATATGATACCTAGATCTAGGATTTTGGGTCGGAGCCCGAATGAAAAGTTTACCTAGACTTGAATGGCCTTGGGCCGAAATGGAAAGGCCTGATTGATTTCCATGTCTTATGGGTTACTTTAAGTGGATTTGTATTTCATGGGCCTAGAATAAATTGATAATTCAAATTGGGCCAAAAAAGAAATCACTTAAATCTAAACTTTTGGGCCGAAGCCCAAATGACTCACATAAAACCAGACTGGGCCTTTGGGCCGCAAACAATTAAGCCGCAAGTTCGGGATGGGCTGAGTTGGTGTAGGAAAATTTCCTATCAAATTCTAGGCTGGTAGTGGGCCGATCAAGCAAGGTTTCACACAAGTTCAACATGTCCTCACTAGAAGATTTTGATTAATGGGTATGGATCGATCCGGAGAGGTGCTTGGGGCGTGGGCCCAGGTTACCACAAAGGAATAGGGCTTGCACGCTATTCTCTTTGGGCTTCCCCACTCTTTTCAAATCACCAAAAAATGTGCGTCTACGGTCGGGTCTTTGAATGACCAAACAAGGCTAGGTAAGGGCACTGCTAGGAAAATGCTTGGGGCTAAAGCCCAGGTACTTAAGGGGATGTGGTTAAACGACATCCCATCTTTTTTCCCCCACTTAATCACATCAACTTAAAAGTGTGTAGTCCCTGACAGGACCCTAAAGCGGGTCCCGGGGTGAATCGGTTTGCGTGGACCCTCGCTCTCATATGATGCAAAGGTTGTAGAAATCTAAATGCGCATGAAAGTAAAAAAACAATGTAATAAAGGCCATAAGTAAACAATTTCGAGTTAAGCCCTCTTTCTTAAAGTTAAAAAAATTTTAAAATTAAGAGTTTGGTCCCCAGTAGAGTCATCATTCTGGGGGCCCTCGATTTTTGAACCCTATCCTATGTTGATTAGATTGATTAGGATCTGGTCGGGTTCTAGGTCCAATTATAACCTAAGATTAATAACTATGTCATATAACACTAATTATTAAATCCTAAGTTAGCCCACTGGAATCTATTATGAGTCGCCATCTAATTTAGGCCTAGATTAAATTAGGAAAGGAAAGTTCGGGTTTGGGGGCTTGACATACGACTTATTTAGGGTTCAATTACTTTCATTACCCTCCTAGGTCTCGTTTTCCCCTACTTAATTTAATTACGGCTTATTACGAGTCGTTTTAACCTAAGTGCACAAGTTTTTTTGATTTTTTTGTATTTTTGATATTTTTTGACAGAAAATTAATGTGAAACTGAAGTTATCTTAACCAGGGATTTGGAGGCAGAATTAGGTCAAATTTGTTTTTGTCCGTGGCCACGGACCTACTGTCCGAACCCATGGACCCCAGTTAACCTAGTTATACGAAAAGTCGAATTTAAAAAGAAAACAAAATTTGAAAAGGTCGGGCCACGGACAGGACGTCCGTGGGCCCGGACATTGTTTAGAAACCCTAATGTTTTGAAAAATATGAAATCCCGCCGGTGTCCGGTGGCGTCCCGTAGTCCGTGGGCCCGGACACAGAGTCCGGGGCTAGGACCACCCACGGACGGCAGGTTTAGGTGGTTTCCGACAGTGTTTGGCTCAAATGTATGGACGTGTAGCCTGAAAGATGTACAAGATGTTAGTAATTAAAAGAATTTCAATTTGAAGTCGAATTACTAATGAAACTTAAAGAACAAGTTAGTTGACAAAATCGAAAAAAACAAATACTGATTCAGGACCGTAACAGTCGGTTCGATCCGGGATTTCGACAGAGAATAACTAAAGACAAAAGGAGTCAAATTATCCACTCACAAACCTTGTTTACCTTTCTGATTACGGTGATCCTTCACGTCGGGATTAGTCTAGAGCCTCGTTGATGGCAGATTCGAGTGAACTTCAAACTGGGCTTCTGATTATGGTCGTTCTTAGTGTTCTCCACGTTTTGAGGGTGTTTTTTGTGGTTTTGGTGATGGTTGATTGATAAGTGTCCAAATGAGCATGTTCTATGGCGTATTTATGTTTATATATAGCACTTTTTGCTCATTTCTCCACTTTGGTTAGTTTTCCTCTAGTTTATGTTTTATTGGTTTATCTTACAAATTCATTGGTTCAACATGAGGAAAACCAAGTTAGGAGAAAAAGATGTAGAGACGAAATAGGCATAAACGGATCTTAAAATGGAGCCCAAACGAAGAATCTGGAGCCTATCGAAGTTTGCAGGACAAATAGATGAAAATACACACGTCCGGGTCAGTAGACCCGGACGCAGATCCGGACAGGTTCCCTAGCCTAGGACGCAGGGTCGGACATGAGATGTCCGGATGGGCCAGACCCGGACGCTGATCCAGACAAGAATTAAAAGTTTGTCCGTTCCTCGGGCGCAAACGCGGACGCAATACAAGCGTCCTACTATGGAACGCAACCCCGGACGTCTCACGTCCGTACCACGGACATTACCTCTGACGCGACAAAAAAGTATGTCCTTACCACGGCCAGAAACTCGGACGTGACACACGTCCGGATAGCCATATCCGGACACAAATCCGGACACGTGTAAAATGACTGCGCCGAATCCAAAAATCACGCGATTGAAATTCAGCACCGTCTTCTCTGTTTTTCCTCAATTACGGCGCCCACAAACTTATCTATCTACACATCAAACGTATTAGGCCCCGTCTCTCTTATTTTCTCCTCCCCACCAGCCTACTTTAAGCCTTGTCCTCTTCCCCCTCTTTACTCCTATATAAACCCACTTCTTCTGCCTCTATTATCACAATCGATCACCACAACAGCACCACACCCCACCATTCCCTATTCTCCTTCTCAATTCTCCGGCAACACCATAATAACCACCATTCTCCATTTTTTATTTCTTTTTCATTCCACCACCATAATTTCGTTATATTCACATATCACCCCACATATTTTCCATATCATCCAAATCACTCCATTTTCCCTATATTCAGCAGAAGCAGTATATTAAAAGGAGAGGAAAGAGTCATCAGCAAGAGCGAGAGCGAGTGCAGACCCTTCTTCCAAGCAGTCTCCGAAATAAAATGGCTATTTCTATCTTTACTCTTATTTATTTCTGTCAATGTCTGAGTAAATTTATATTTGTGCTAAGGATGGGTGTTTGACCCCAAATAATTCAGACTTATTTATAATATCGAATTTGATTATAAATATTGTTTTGTCTCTCTAAATTATTAAATGCGTAAGTAAGAACTGATCATTTTTGCGCATGTACGGTTTCTTTGGTTTCAATGATTTTGTAAATTCGAGAATAGACCACAATGAGAGACAAACGTTAGATATTATCTCCTTAATTAGCTGATAAAATCCATCGCTGTTATTAAAAGAATTTTTGCTTAATGCTAATTAATGATTTTAGAATTTTTCTGTTAGTAAAAAGTTTATTGAATTAATTAAGAGTTGACCTTTTTTATGCTTTAGGAAGGCCACAAGATAAATTCTCAAACAGACAAATAGAGCAAATTAGGATTATAATTAAACTCTGAAGTCTATTTGGGCGATTTCATCTTCCTTAGCACATTTTCCATCCAATTGATACACAACAGTTTTATTAAAGCTTTTAATTTTTTTATCTGTCCAACCCAAAAAACACCAAGATTGCCACTGGCTAAACCCCTTTTTATTTACTGGTTATTAAATACCGAAACTAGGAAAATTGAACAATTCGCTGAGGATACGACACTTGTTGTACTACTCTGACTAGGTGAACTTGCCTATTAGTTTGTAATAAATCTATATATAATATTGTATAGATTTTGCTCAACAATTTTTTGGCGCCATTGCCGGGGAGATTGATTCCATCAATTTCCCCTAGTTTTTGGTACCTTAATATTTGTCTAATTTAGTTATTCACCTATTTAAATATTTCTGCTTTTATTTATCCATTTACTGATAATTTCATAAATTCTCATAAATCAAATTTCTTCTGTGTATGCCAAACACTCGAACCCGAGGTTCTCCACCTATCAATCCGAGACCCGAACCCGAGCGCACTTTATTCAAACTCAAGAGAAATCAAGACATGGCCGAAAACCAAGTCATAGATGAGATGGACCACGAAAATCAACCGCAACACCGTGCCCTCAAAGACTACCACCAACCGGATACTGAAGGGAAGGGCATCAGCCATAGTTCTCCCCGAATTAACACCGCAATAAACCGAACGATGGGTTTTCAAAACCCACTACATCACCGCCGTCCGGGATTTAGGCAAGTTTAGTGGAGCAAATCCAGATGAAGCCCCAAATCATTTTAGTCTCTTCCTTGATTTCTATAATTCCTTTGGTCAAACCAGCACCGTCAACGAAAGAATCCGTCTACAACTACTTCCTCACTCGTTGTCAGATTCAGCAAACAGGTGGTACCGAAGTCTTCCCTCCCGATCAATCCACACATGGCTGCAAATGGCCCAGAAGTTCCTTGCCAAATACTACCCAACCAGTAGAACAAGGCAATTGATCGGAGAAATCAACACATTCTGTCAGGAGCCGGGAGAAACGTTGTACGACACATGGGACAGATTCAAGGATATGCTGATGAAGTGTTCCCACCATGTCTCGACGATCAATCCCTCTGCCTCTCGTTCTTCAATGGCCTGGATGATGGGAACCGGCTACTCGTAAATTCCTCTACAGAGGAAGTTTCATGATGAAATCTCCTCAAGAAGGGATGAACCTTCTCGAAACCATGACGAACAATACAAGACAGTGGACGAGATCTAAAGGAAGAATGCCACGAGCAGCAGGCCTACTCCATGTTGAGCCTACGGATCATTTATCAGCCCAGATCTCGTCCCTTACAAAGATGATGGAGAAGCTAACAACATCTCAAAACGAAATCGTAAAGACAATGGCTTCCTCACCTCCAACTTCTTCTGTAGAAGGATGTGTGCCATATGCGCCGGTCCTCATGAAACCCATCAATGCGAAGGTAAAAGCGAGTACGAAGATGTACACTTCATAGGAAACCGCTCCGGTAATTCCTACAAAAACAGCATCAACAACAACTACCCATGGAGAAATCACTCGAATTTCTCATGGAAAAACAACGATCAAACCCAAGGGGGGCAGAACAATAGTTCCAATACCTATCAGGGAAATAGACCCCAACCAAACTCTAATATGGGTTATAGAGCACAAGGTGCCCCTCCAGGTTTCCACCAACAACAACAACCATCCTCATCCTCTGCTGATCCAAATGAGGAATTCAGAAACCTAATGAAAGGATTTGTGACTTCGACTCAAACCAGAGTCGTGGATCAAGAAGCCACTAACAGAAGGGTTGAAGCCCAGATACAACAAACCAACCAACAGCTGGAGCAAATCAGCCAGCAGCTTACACAAAGGCCACCTGGCACCTTCCCTAGTCAGCCAAATCCAAATCCAAGAGAACATGCCAATGCAGTGACTTTGAGAAGTGGGAGGCCACTCAACTCATCTCTTCCCCGAGATGAATTTGATAATCAAGAACAGCAAGCTAACAAGCCTCAAGATGATCAAGAACAAGAACTAGAAGATGCTGAAGAAGCCCCTCCTCCTCCGAAAAATATTTCCAAGGAGAAGGATCCTCCTGAGTCTACTCTTTCCACTCTAACTAAGATTCTTCCCCCACTTCCTTTTCCAAACAGAATAAAAAAGAAAAATTTAGATGTACAATTTGGAAAGTTTCTAACCCACTTCAAGAAACTAACGATTAATATTCCTTTTGTAGATGCTTTGAAACAAATGCCGATATATGCAAAGTTCATGAAGGATATCATCACAAACAAAGATCGTTGCAGGAAATGGAAACTGTGCACCTTACGCAGGAAGTGTCCGTAGTGCTTCTAAAGAACCTCCCTCCAAAACTTGGAGACCCAGGTTTGCCATTTATTCCATGTTCCATTGATAATGTTGATTGTGGTAGTGGGCTATGTGACCTAGGAGCTAGTATCAATTTAATGCCACTCTCAACTTTCAAGAAACTTCAGATTGGTGAATGCATGCCTACTTCTATTCAATTACAATTAGCAGATAGGTCTTTAGTATTCCCGAAAGGGATAGTAGAAGATTTGATTGTTACTGTAGGAACTTTGTGTTCCCCGCTGATTTTATTGTGATTGATATGGAAGAAGACACTAGGGTGCCCTTAATCTTAGGACGACCTTTCATGAGAATTGCTAGAGCATTAATTGACGTTGACAAAGGAAAGATCATTTTAAGACTGCATGACGAAACTTTAGAATACGACATGTCCAAATTCATAAAGAAACCCACACATATAGAAGCCACCTTTCCATAGACATCGTCGACTTTATTGTGCATGATATTTCCTCTACTATTATTCGTAATGATGCTCTCGAAAATGCTTTAGTTGAATCTTGTGATAACCAACCAATACACCCTGACACAATTGAAATGGTAGCAGCTCTGGATAAAAGAAAATCATATGCTAAACCACACTACCTACCACTAGAACCATTAGAGCATTCTACTCAAAAGATACCACCATCAATAGAACAAACCCCTCTCGTTGAAATGAAACCATTACCTTCACAGCTGAAGTATGTCTATCTTTCTGATCCTTGTACTCTACCTGTATTATTTCTTCATCCCTAACAAGTACACAGGAGGAACATCTTGTGAAGATCCTTCAGAACCATAAGAAGGGCGATAGGCAGGTCCATCTCGAATATCAAAGGTATCAACCCTCACTTCTGCACACACCACATCTACATGGAAGATACCTATAAGCCATTAGTCCAACCATAGATAAGGCTAAATCCCAACATGAAAGACGTGGTAACGAAAGAGGTGCTCAAACTACTTGACACTAGAATCATCTACTCCATCTCTAACAGCAAATGGGTGAGCCCCGTTCAAGTTGTCCCGAAAAAAGGAGGTCTCACTGTGGTCCCCAACGACAAGGGTGATCTAATCCCCCAGAGAACCACAACGGGCTGGAGAGTCTGCATCGACTATAGGAAACTAAACAGCGCCACACGGAAGGACCACTTCCCTTTGCCCTACATTGATCAAATACTGGAGAGGTTGTATGGGCAAGATTACTACTGCTTCCTGGATGGCTATTCAAGATATTTTCATATACACATTGCTTTAGAAGACCAAGAAAAGACCACATTCACATGCCCATACAGGACATTTGCATATAATCGGATGCCATTTGGTCTATGCAATGCCCCAGCCACATTTCAAAGATGCATGATGTCAATCTTCACCGACTATCTTGAGAAGAGCATCGAGGTCTTCATGGATGACTTCTCTGTCTTCGGTCCCACATTTGAATCCTGTTTAAATAATCTGGACGCCATCCTCGCTCGGTGTGAAGAAACAAACCTTGTGCTTAACTGGAAAAATGCCATTTCATAGTTAAAGAGGGAATAGTTCTTGGGCACAAAATATCTTCGAAAGGCATTGAAGTTGACAAAGCCAAGGTCGAGGTAATTGAAAGGTTACCACCACCTACGACGGTGAAAGACATCAGAAGCTTCCTTGGCCATGCTGGGTTCTATAGAAGGTTTATCAAGGATTTTTCCAAAATTTCGAAGCCTCTATGTGATCTCCTAGCTAAAGACGTCAAGTTTAATTTCACTGACAAATGCCTACAAGCCTTTAGCACACTGAAAGATTGCCTCATCTCCGCCCCCATCGTGGTATCACCAGACTGGAGCCTTCCATTCGAAATTATGTGCGACGCTAGCGACTACGCAGTGGGGGGGGCCGCTTTATGTCAATTGAAGGAGAAGATCCTGAGAACCATCTACTATGCAAGTAGAACATTCAACGATGCCCAGAAGAATTATGCAACTACTGAGAAGGAACTTCTAGCAGTAGTCTTTGCTCTGGATAAATTCCGATAATATCTCTTGGGAAGCAAAAGTAAGTAGTAATTCACACCGATCACTCCGCTCTGAAGTATCTATTCGCCAAAGAAGATGCCAAACCTCGACTCCTCCGGTGGATACTCCTACTACAAGAATTTGAGATTGAAATCAGAGACAAGCCAGGAGTGCAAAATGTAGTAGCATACCACCTATCTCGCATAGAGGCACTAAGTGATGGCACATCCATCAATGAATTCTTCCCAGATGAGTGCATTTTTATGATTGGCGACACTGGTGATCCGTGGTACGCTGACATGGCCAACTACCTAGCACGAGGAGTAATACGACACGGGCTAACCTACCAGCAGAAGAAGTTCTTTTCAGATGTAAAACATTACTACTGGGAGGACCCCCTCCTTTTCAAGGTCTGTGCAGACATGGATGGTGAGAAGGTGTGTGCCCCGAGATGAAGTCCAAAGCATTTTACGACATTGTCACTCTCTTGACGCCGGAGGACATCATGGGCCAGCACGAACAACAGCTAAGGTACTTCAATCAGGTTTCTTCTGGAAAACCCTGCATAAAGATTGTCATTCCTTGTAGCATCCTGCGATGAGTGCCAAAGACTTAGGAACACCTCTAGAAAACATGAGATGCCTCTCAACATTATACTTGAGGTAGAACCGTTCGACGTGTGGGGCATTGACTTCATGGGACCCTTTCCTTATCTTGCTCAAACCTCTTCATCTTGGTAGCAGTCGACTATGTGACTAAGTGGGTGGAAGCTATCACCTCTCCCACAAATGACGCAAAGGTAGTGCTTAAGTTCTTGAAAATGAGCATATTTACAAGTTTCGGAGTCCCACATGCTATAATAAGTGATGGAGGATCTCACTTTGTAATAAGCAGTTCACAGCCTTAATGACAAAATACGGAGTAAGACACCAGGTAGCCTTACCTTATCACCCTCAAACAAACGGCCAGGCTGAGGTCTCTAACCGAGAATTGAAGTGGATCCTATAAAAGACAGTTAATTCTTCAACAAAAGACTGGTCCCTGAAGCTGGATAATGGACTATGGGCATATAGAACAACCTACAAGACACCCATCGGAATGTCCCCATATAGATTGGTCTTTAGAAAAGCTTGTCATTTACCGGTGGAGCTCGTGCACAAATCGTTCTGGGCGTCGTGAAAACACTAAACTTTGATCTACTGAGAGCAGGTGACAAACGGAAATTTCAGGTTACCGAGTTAGAAAAGTTTTGAGAGGATGCCTACGAAAATAGCCGTATCTACAAAGAGAAAGCCAAGAAGTGGCACGACAAAATGATCCTTAAATGGGAGTTCCATATGAGAGATTTGGTTCTTTTGTACAATTCCTGGTTGAAGCTGTTCCCTGGTAAACTAAAATCCCATTGGGCTGGACCCTTTACTGTCTTCAAGGTCACCCCATATGGATCAGTTGAGTTGATGGATGCTAAAGGACAAACTTTCATGGTAAATGGGTCAAGACTAAAGCATTACCAGGGTGGTAATCTCGAGAAAGTTGATGCTCATGCAATAAATCTACAAGATCCTTAGATTTGAGTATGCTTCAAAGCGTCTAGCCAAAGACGTTAAAGAAAGGCAGCTTCCCGGGAGGCAACCCGGATGCAATTTTCTTTCATTTGCTTTTATTTTCTTTTAATTTTCAGGTTCTCTTTAAATTTTGTTTTTGCTAAACTCTTAACCCCATTTGTAGTATCTGCTTCTAGTGTCTTATGCAGGTACAACTTTATGACTACACCGCAACCAAGCTACGCTACTTTGAAGATGAAGCTCAAGTGTGGGGGAACTCCTATAACCCAAGCAAAAACAATCTCAGGGGAGTACTAGTTTTTTTAATTTTGCTTTTACTTTGCTGAATTCTGCTGTGGATAGCTTATTTGCACAAATTTTTATTTGTGACCGTTGTGTTTACTCTATTTTTCTACTTACCGAAAAGGTCTTCTGAATCATTCCCTTGTTTTTCTGGTGAACAATGAGGACATTATTCAATTTAAGTGTAGGGGAGTGCCCTTTTCGGTAAATTTTGTGCTTAAAATGATAATCTCTCTACTTATCTTGCGTTTGTCCAAAATTTAAATCGTGGACCCTGTTGATGTAGGTTTTCTCTTTATGAACAAATACTATTATGAATTGTGGGATAAATGGTACAAAAGTTTTCATTTTTGATTGCTCTTGAGGAGCGTTTTTACGCGGTGTGACCAAATGATCTGTAATGGTTGGATTTTTATTGCTCAGGAGTTCTTTCTCTTCTCTCTTAGGGATTGCTAAGGGGTGCTTCTCTGTCCAAGAAAAAAAAATAATAATAAAACAAGGGACTTGCGAGACGCCATTGGTAACCAACAAAGAAAGTTGAGTGTTCTAACATACAAAGGCTTGATGCCTACATATTATCTCCTCATATTTAATGCAAAAGTGAAACAAATGCATAGATCTAATTTTCCTTTTATTTTCTCCTCAATGCCCATTCTTGAGAGAAGTTGGCCGTGGTAAAACTTCTCAAAGTCACATAAACTGAGAAGCATTGAAGCACTCCGGATCATTCCCCGAAACTCTAATTTTTATTTTCACCCTGAGCACACCTATGCCATCAGTAGGGAATGGTTCACACTCCTCAAAAAGTTTAAGTCGCGTATTGTTCACCTCCTTATCCTACCATTCATAATAATATTTGTTAGTATTGTGCATTCCCTACTTGCTTGGGTACATGGTTTTGCTTGAGGACAAGCAAAAAGGTAAGTATGGGGGTGTGATAAGTGTGCAAATGAGCATGTTTTATGGGTGTATTTCATATGTTATATTATCACTTTTCTTGCTCATTTCTCCACTTTGGTTAGTTTTCCTCTAGTTTATGTTTTATTGGTTAAACATGAGGAAAATCAAGCTAGGAGCAAAATATACGAAGAGACGAACGCATAGGCGCAAACAGATCTAAAAACGGAGCTCAAACGAAGAATCTGGAGCCTATCGAAGTTTACAGGACAAAACAGACGAAAATACACACGTCCGGGTAAGTAGACTCGGACGCAGATCCGGACAGGTGCGTCCTAGCCTAGGACGCAGGGTCGGACGTGAGAGGTCCGGATGGGCCAGACCCGGACGCTGATCCGGACACGAATTAAAAGTCTGTGTCGTTCCTCGGACGCAAACGAATGCAAAATACAAGCGTCCGTACCACGGACGCAACCCCGGACGTCTCACGTCCGTACCACGGACGTAACCTCGGACGCAATAAAAATGCATGATCTTACCACAGACAGAAACTCGGACGTGACATGTCCGGATGAGCCATATCCGGACACAAATCTGGGCACGTGTAAAATGACTGCGCCAAATCCAGAAATCACGCGACTGAAATTCTGCACCGTCTTCTATGTTTTTCCTCAATTACGGCGCCCACAAACTTATCTATCTACCACATCAAACATATTAGGCGCCGTCTCCCGTATTTTCTTCACCCACCAGCCTACTATAAGCCTTGTCCTCTTCCCCCTCTTCTCCTATATAAACCCACTTCTTCTGCCTCTATTATCACAATCGATCACCACAACAGCACCACACCCAACACATTCCCTATTCCTTCTCAATTCTCCCGTAACACCATAATACCCAATTCTCCATTTTTTATTCTTTTTTATTCCACCACCATAATTTCTTATATTCACATATCACCCCACATATTTTCCATATCATCAAAATCACTATATTTTCCCCATATTCAGCAGAAGCAGTATATTAAAAGGAGAGGAAAGAGGCAGCAGGAGCGAGAGCGAGTGCAGACCCGTTCTTCTCAAGCAGTCTCCGAAATAATGGCTATTTCTATCTTTACTCTATTTTTATTTCTGTCAATGTCTTAGTAAATTTATATTTTTGCTTAGGATGGGTGTTTGACCCTAAATAATTCAGACTTATTTAATATCGAATTTGCTTATAAATATTTTTTTGTCTCGCTAAATTATTTAATGCTTAAGAACTGATCATTTTTGCGCATTACGGTTTCTCTTATTTCAATGATTTTGTAATTCGAGAATAGACCACAAAGAGAGACAAACGTTAGATATTATCTCCTTAGTTAGCTGATAAAATCCATCGCTGTTATTAAAAGAATTTTTGCTCAATGCTAATTAATGATTTAGACTTTTTCTATTAGTAAAAAGTTTATTGAATTTATTAAGAGTTGACCTTTTCTATGCTTTATGAAGGCCACAAGATAAATTCTTAAACAGACAAATAGAGCAAATTAGGATTATAATTAAAGTCTGAAGTATATTTGGGCGATTTCATCTTCCTTAGCACATTTTACATCCAATTGATACACAACAGTTTTATTAAAGCTTTTAATTGTTTTTATCTGTCCAACCCAAAAACACCAAGATTGCCACTGGCTAAACCCCTTTTTATTACTGTTTATTTAATACCGAAACTAGGAAAATTGAACAATTTCCCTGAGGATACGACACTTGTTGTACTACTCCAACTAGGTGCACTTGCCTATTAGTTTGCAATAAATCTATATATAATATTGTATAGATTTTGCTCAACATTGATGCTTTAGGAGTTGGAAAAAGTGTTTGGAAGGTGGTGATTTTGGTGAAGATTTGACAGAATTTTAGGGCTCGGGAGTTGGAAAACGTGAGAGGCTTAAGACGGCTGTGAATTCTGACTTGTTAGGGCTTGAGAGCTCCCCTTTGATCAAGGGTTAAGGTTCCTTATATAGGCTTTCTTAAAGATAGAAAAAATCTAGTAAAACTGAGTTTTTACCGACACTTTAGCTCAAGGGTTTCCAAAAGGAATTTGTCCATGAAACTTTAACCATGTGTAAAGGATGATATTTCTGATTTTTCCAAGGTGGAATCGAATTTTTTGAATGTTGGAATATATATAAACACAATTTCTCGTCATATTCAATCAGAAATTACTAGAAAATTATTGGAAACTCAAAAAATAAAATTCCAAAGCCATTATGCTTAAAATGTCATCCTCTATCATGGGTTAAAATTTGAAAGCATTTCGAGTTGATTTAAGCCGTCTTCGGAGGAGAGAGAAAACTTATAGGGGGCTCAGGCATAGGGGATCAGGGCCTTGAAAAAATTACGAAAACGCCCCTGAAGATGACTAAGCTGTCCCTAGCACTCCAGAATGTGCAGATCGAACTGGGAATCCTTGCTACTAGACCAAAACTACCCTTTAGCACCTTCATCTCAAGAGACTCTCTTCCGGGGGGTTAAAATTTTGGGTTATAACAGTCGACGTGCCTAGAAGCGCGAGAGAACCCTGCCTGGCCAGCAAGAAGGAAAGCACTAACCGTGCAATGAAGTGGAAAAAGGGGAAGTAGCAAAACCTGAGACATATGTCTACGGGACCGCAATAGTTAGATAATACCACCAGCGGTATACTAACCGACTGAGGAACTAGTCAAGTGTGGGTAACTCCAACCTACACACCAAAGATAGGTTTCGCCTGATCAACGTAGCTTAGATAATCATGAGCGCATCTACAAATTACACTCCGACAGGACTACAAATGTAATTCCTAAAGAAGAGTCAAGCCTCGGTAACCACGGTAAAGGTGTGGAAACGAGCATAAGGAAAGAAAGAACTAAGTGAATAGGTGTCTCCGAGAATGAAGAAGCACCCTCATTAATGACTACCATGTCAAAGACCAACGAGAAGCTACTCAAAAGATCGATAATTAAATCAGAGGACCAAAGAAATGCCAACAAGGCTACTGAATACGGTAGGGATGGAAGCAATACCGCAACCGGTATGTGTTGAACCGATAGCCAACCTGTATGGCGCACTTGCCATGGCAAGTGCTGTAATAATAGGGCTTCAGAGAAACTTTTAGCCACTAGGAAGTACTTAGTAAAGTACCACGATGGCGAATGAAGCAATTATAGGATCACAAATCCTAAGAACTTGAAAAATGAAAGCTTGGAAGGGCCTTACGACCTAACCATTGTATTAAAGAATATACCAGTCGGTGAGAAGCTAGACTCGGTCAAGGCCACCAGACACCTAAATACCATGAAAATGTTTTTTTTGAACCTCAAACTTTAAACTACAACCGGAAGACCTACACCGCCATTAATGCCATACAGAGCAGGTAAGTTACACCCAGTTCACTTTCGAACAACATTAAGACAATCAAACAATCCGAGGGTATCAACCCGAAGGAAAGGATAGTGTGAGCCTCAATTTTGAACCACTACCTTATGCTGATTAGAGTAGATTAGGGTCTGATCGGGTTCTAGGTCCACTTATAACCTAAGTTTAATAACTATGTCATAAACATTAAGGGAAAGTTACATCCCCCACCCATGACGTTTGATGAAATTACACACCCCACCCACAAGGTTTCAAAAATTACTTTGCCCACCCATGTGGTTTCCTCTATTTTACATCCGACAACTTTTCTAATATTTGATCAACTTTAAAGATGCTTAAATGTTGTCCAAATTGATAAAACTTTACATGGATGATGCTAAGGTGTTATATTTTTGTCCAATGTCAAATCCAAAGTTTTAAAGCTCATATATGACCTGTGGGACCTAATGAAAACACGTTGACATGTCACATGTTTCATTGGGTACCACGAATGACATATGAGCTAAAAAAACTTTGGAATTCACGCTAGACCGAAATATAACACCTTAGCATCGTTCATGTAAAGTTTCATCAATTTTTGACAATGTTTAAGCATCTTTTAAGTTAATAAATATTAGAATAGTTGTCGGATGTAAAATAGAGGAAACCACATGGGTGGGCAAATTAATTTTGAAACCTCGTGGGCAGAGTATGTAATTCCACCAAACGTCATGGGTGGGGATGTAATTTCCCAAACATTAATTACTAAGTCCTAAGTTAGCTCACTGGAACCTATTATGAGTCACCACCTAATTTAACCTTGTGTAAATTAGGAAAGGTAGAGTTCGGGTTCGGGGCTTGGTATTCGACTTATTCAGGGTTCAATTACTTTCATTACCCCTCCTAGGTCGTTTTTTCCTCTACTTAGTTTATTTACGGCTTTTTTACAAAGTCGTTTTAACCTAAGTGCGCAAGTTTCTGGATTTCTATGAGTTTTAAACATTTTTTGACAGGAATTAAAGTGAAAACTGGAATTACCTAAACTAGGGCAGAATTAGGTCAAATTTTGTTTCCGTCCGTAGCCACGGACCTAATGTCCGAACCCATGGACCCTAATTAACTTATGTGAAAATAAAAGTCGAATAAAACAGAAAATGCAATTTTAAAAAGTCCGGTGCCACGGACAGGCTGTCCGTGGGCCCGGACATATACTGTTAAAACCCTAAAAATTTGAAAAATAAAATCCCCGCCGCCGTCCGTGGAACCGGACCATGAGCCCGAGGTCACGGACCACCCACGGACGGTGGGTTTTTCATGGTTCCGCGGTGTTTTTGGCTTAAAATTTATGGATGTGTAGCCTGAAAGATGTACAAGATGTTGTAATTAAAAGATTTCAATTTTGAAGTTGAATTATTGAAGAAACTTAAAGAACAAGTTTTAGTAACAAAGAAAAAAACAAAAAACTAGTTCAGGAGAGAAAAAGTTCGGTTTGATTCCAAATTTCAACAGAGAGTAATGATGTTATAAACCAAGATTTGGTTATTATTTTATTTCGTCACAATTTAACTTTAAGTTGTTCAATCTTAATTCAGGACATGGAGGTCCTTTGGATTAAAGTCAAGGGCGAGGTGGTCCTTTTCGTTTTAGATTTTTGGTAAGGATTATTATTGATATTTGGGTGATATTAATAAATATCAATTACTTTTCTAATTAGCCTTTCACCCACTACCTAATCACGTTCATTCACGATCAGTCGCTCAGCCCTAGAGACGTTCTTCTTCCTCTTCTCTCTCAAGCTTCCTTCTCTGTTGATCTTCCTGCTGTGCTGCTGGTTGGAGATTCGAGTGCTGCAGGATCTTCGTCGTTCCGCTGTCCCCTTCGCAATCAGGTTTGTACATCTTTTGGTAGCGTTGCTATTCCGTTTGGAGAACTCCTCAAATCCCTAATTCCCTTTTCTACAATCTGATTGTGAACCAGTAATCCTCCGACGTCTGCGTCGTTCTCTCCTCTGCTGTGGATTGCTGCTGTGTCACGTCTATCGTATTCAGGTGAGGGGTTCAATTCTGTTCTGTTTCAGTTTGGTGTTGTGGTCAGTTCTGATTGAGAGTGTCTCTGCGTTGTGTTCAGAATTCAGTGGTTTGGTTTGCGTTCGGTCTGCGTTTGAGGGTCTACATTGGCTGGATTCTGCTGTTCAGAATTGAGGGATTGTCTCTGCTGTTTAATTCGAGGTAGGTGGCTTATGGATTCGATTAGTGTGTTCGGCCTTGGGGAGTTTCGTTCCGGTTCTGAATTCTGATTGCCTGCTGACTCTGAATTTTGGTTGTGAATTGTCCTTTTGATGATGTTTTCATGCTTACAAACCCCCAAGGTTGTTTTCTGAAAACCTATATTGTTTTGACATTGTTTTGATGCCTCTGGTTGTAAAAATCGCCTCTGTTCTCTGCATTTTTCGGCGTGTCCGAACTTCCGTCCGAGCTTTGAAGTTCGGACATGCCCTTCTGCGCTTAAACATTCTGAAGTTTTCGCTGTGTCCGAACTTCTGTCCGAGCTTTGAAGTTCGGACACAGCCTTCTGTATTCTCTGATTTTGGCTTCGACTTGTGTCCGAACATTGGATGTCCGGACACAAGTTCGGACTCTCCACGTCCTGTTTTCCGAAGAACGTCCGAACATCCGTCCGAACTTGGATGTTCGGACACCTCTGACTCTCCATCTGTTTTAAGGTTCGACTTGTGTCCGAACTTTGAAGTCCGGACACAAGTTCGGACATCTGTCTGGTTTTGCCTTCTGAGTCTCGACTTGTGTCCGAACATTGATGTCCGGACACAAGTTCGGACAGGCTACTGTTTTGACCATAACTTGCTCGTTTGAGCTCCGTTTTGACTTCTATTTGCGGGGTTGGATTCCCCTTCTGATTTCCAAGCTATCTATGAGCTTTCTGGTGCCTTTGGTGCACATATGCTTATCTGTATTTAAGCTTCTGTTTTGGGACCTAGTTATCTCTGTGTCTGAGCCTTTGGATGGCTGGTTACGCTGTCTCGTAGCGCGCTATGTAGGATCCTTCTGTTCACGGGTGATGTTCCCCGTTCTGTTCACGGGTGTTTACACCTGTTCTGTTTACGAGTGAGGTTTCCTCGTTCTGTTCACGAGCTGGTTGCTCGTTCTGTCTGTATGCTGTGATTACTAGTGTCCCACTCTGTTTTCTGCTTCTGTCAGCTTCTGCTCTGTTCGTCCTTAATGATTGGACTTCTGTTTCTGATTTCTGATATATTTGTGGGCTCTTGACTCCTTCTGATTTGATAACATTCTGTAAATGTTTTGAGCATGCTGGTTGATGAAGTTGGTCATCTACTGGGCATAGTTGTGTGCTCATTCCCCTACTTCTAACGCTTTTGCAGATTGATTAGCGAGGATCGTCTCCCCTCAGCTTCTGGAGTTTTGTTGCTTTGTCTTAGTTTCTTTGAGACTTTGTATTTGGATTTGGCCTTTGGGCCTTTTGTTAGTTTCCGCTTCTGATATTAGTTCTTGTTTGGATGAGCCTGGCCTTTGTTAGTTTCCGCCTGAATTATGGTGGGTTCTGTATGACTTTTGGGGATGTTTAACATCTCTTGTTTTATACTTTATTTAGATTCGTTTGGGCCTTATTTGACTATCTGTTTAAGTTCGTTTATTAGAGCCTTGCGTTATTATGTAATAATACGCGGCGTGTAATACCCCTAACTCCTAGGCCAGTGTTTGGGGGTGTTACATTTAGTGGTATCAGAGCTCTGGGTTCTAATCTGCTGGGATTTTAAGTTAGCCAGTCAGTCAGAAATGTCAGTGTTAGTGTCTGAGTTAACTGTCTGCTGTTGGACTTTCAGAATGCCGCCAAGGAGAGCGAATAACCCTCCAGGGAATGTTGCTGATGCTGTTCAGCAATTCATGACGCAGCTCATGCAGACCATGGCTGCAGGGGGCGGTCCAGCTGGAGGAGGACCAGCTGGCGGAGCAGGCCCGGCTGGGGCAGATGCTGGAGGGAGGAATGTGAAGGCGCTTCAGGAGTTCATGAAGCTGAAGCCGCCATCGTTCGATGGGGCAGGAGATCCCCAGGAGGCCAGCCACTGGTTGTCAGAGGTGGAGGATTTACTTCGGGTGATGGGCTCTGAGGAGGAGCAGAAGGTCGATTCGCTACCTTTCTGTTCAAGGCCGAAGCCAAGGAGTGGTGGAGGTCAGTGATGGGGAAGTTCCCACAGCCTTGGACGGGGAGCAGTTCACTGGGGAGTTCAAACAACAGTTCTACCCCGACGTCTACAAGGATCAGCGCATCTGGAGTATAACGGCTACGCCAGGGCCGGGACATGAGCGTTGAGGAGTACGTCCGCAAGTTATCAGCCTGTCTAAGTTTGCACCTGAGCCTGACGAGCATAGGAAGGCCAGGAAGTTTGAGAGTGGCCTGAGGCCGGACATCCGATCTGCTGTGACGCCGCTGCGTCACAAGACCTTCAGGGACGTTGCTGATGTCGCCCTGCTGGTAGAGGCCGACTTGAGAGGTCGCCAGTCTGGAGGGAAGGACCAGAAGAGGAAGCAGAGGTCCGATGACAGTGATAGGAGGGATCAGTCTGCTTCTCAGAAGAAGCAGTCTACTGGAGACCGCTCTGGGGACCGTTCGCGAGACAGAGGTGGTTCGTCTTCATCAGCTCCCGCTCCGAAGTGCCAGGTCTGTGGCAAGTTTCATAGAGGCCAGGACTGCTACAGGAAGTCTGGAGCCTGCTTCAAGTGTGGATCCATGGGACATAGGATTGCTGATTGCCCTCAGGTGAGAGGAGCAGAGGTAGCTCTGGAGGTGGAGCTGGAGGATCTACATCTGGGTCTAGGGATCGAGACCGGGCTGAGCAGAAGAAGCCCCAGGGCCAGGCCAGAGTGTACGCGATGGCTGAGAGAGAGAGACCGATCGACTGACAGAGTTGTCACAGGTATTCTCCAGCTGTCATCTCGTTCTGTTTTCTGTTGTTTGACTCTGGAGCCACCCACTCTTTTATTGCTGCTGAGTTAGTGGGTGAGCTCGGTTTGCCTGTCATGCCTCTGGGTGTTGAGTATATGTGTGCATAGTCCATAGTTAGGGACTCTTCTATGCTGTTGAATTCTGTTTGCAAAGATAGTCCTGTGTTAGTCAGAGATAGGACTCTGTGTGCTAATCTCATCCCGATGGAGATGACTTCTTTTGATGTGATTCTGGGCATGGATTGGCTTGCTGCGCACCATGCCCATATTGATTGTGCTGCTTCGAGAGTCACCTTTGAGGAGCCGGGTCAGCCCCGCCTAGTTGTAGCAGGGAATGGACTCCCGTGCTCGCCGCCAGTGATTTCAGCCATGCAGGCGTTCGTTTTCTGAGGAAGGGATGCCAGGGATATCTGTGCTACATCCCTGAGGTTCGCAAGGATGCGAAGTTGGAGGAGATTCCAGTGGTCAGAGACTTCCCCGATGTGTTCCAGGATGATGTACCTGGGCTTCCCCTGTCAGAGAGGTGGAGTTCTCGATCGAGCTCGCACCTGAGACTCAGCCGATTTCGAAGGCCCCATACCGGATGGCGCCTGCTGAGCTCAAGGAGTTGAAGGTCCAGTTGCAGGAGCTGCTGGATAAGGGCTTCATTCGCCCGAGTGTGTCGTCTTGGGGAGCGCCAGTGCTATTTGTAAAGAAGAAGGACGGTAGTATGCGGTTGTGCATTGACTACAGGGAGCTCAACAAGGTTACCATTAAGAATAGGTATCCTCTCCCGCGCATAGACGACTTGTTCGACCAGTTAGCAGGAGCTAAGGTGTTTTCGAAGATCGATCTGAGGTCGGGATATCATCAGTTGAGGATTAAGGCAGACGACGTGCCTAAGTCCGCTTTCAGGACTCGTTATGGACACTACGAGTTCCTAGTGATGCCATTCGGGTTGACGAATGCGCCGTCAGTATTCATGGATATGATGAACCGAGTCTTCAAGCCGTTTTTGGACCAGTTCGTTGTAGTTTTCATCGATGACATCTTGGTGTATTCCAAGGTGCTGAGGAGGAGCACGAGGAGCATTTGAGGACCGTTCTCCAGACTCTGAGGGAGAACGAGTTGTATGCGAAGCTGAAGAAGTGCGAGTTCTGGCTAGATCAGGTGGTATTCTTGGGACATGTGGTCTCCAAGGATGGTATCTCCGTGGACCCGGAGAAGATTCGAGCTATTACTGAGTGGGCCAGGCCTACTAATGTCGGAGATATTCGTAGCTTCCTTGGACTAGCGGGCTACTATCGTAAGTTTGTGGAGGGCTTCTCCAAGTTGGTGATTCCGTTGACTCGTCTGCTGCAGAAGGATGTGAAGTTCGAGTGGAGCGATGCCTGTGAGCAGTGTTTCTGGAGCTGAAGAAGAGATTGACTACTGCGCCGATCTTGACTCTTCCGAGGGGACCGAGGGTCTTGAGGTTTTCTGTGATGCGTCCCATAGGGGACTTGGATGTGTTCTGATGCAGCAGGGGAAGGTAGTAGCATATGGCTCTCGTCAGTTGAAGCCATATGAGAAGAACTATCCGACCCACGATCTGGAGCTGGCTGCGGTGGTCTTTGCGTTGAAGATTTGGAGGCACTACTTGTATGGGGCAGCGTGCAAGGTGTATACGGACCATAAGAGCCTCAAGTATCTGTTCACTCAGAAGGAGTTGAACTTGAGGCAGAGGAGATGGCGGAGAGTTGTTGCACGATTATGATTTAGAGATCCTCTACCATCCGGTAGGGCGAATGTGGTTGCTGATGCGCTCAGTAGGAGGGTCCGTCTGGGACTGTTTGTGCCTTGTCCGGTGTGGAGAGGTCTGCTCAGGAGTTGCAGCGCATGGGTATCTGGGTTGTCCGTCCAGAGAGGTCTGGGATGTTAGCAGCACTGCAGGTTCAGCCTACCTTGATCGACCGGATCAAGGCCAGTCAGGAGCTTGATGTCAGTCTGTGTAAGATCAGAGAGAGTTTGTCTGCTGGTCAGGAGTCCGAGTTCTGGGTTTCAGAGGATGGCTGCCTGAGGTTCAGAGGCCGTGTTTGTGTGCCGGCAGACGATGCGTTGAGGGTGAGATCATGCAGGAGGCCCATGGAGCTCCTTACTCGGTACACCCAGGAGGGGTGAAGATGTACCGGGATCTGCGGGAGACTTTCTGGTGGAGCAATATGAAGAGGGACATCCCCGACTTTGTATCCAGATGTAGGACTGTCAGCAGGTCAAGGCCGAGCATCAGAGACCAGCTGGTTTGCTTCAGCCTCTTCCCGTTCCGGAGTGGAAGTGGGAGAGCGTCGGTATGGACTTTGTTATGGGACTGCCTAAGACTCCGAGGGGTTTCGATGCAGTTTGGGTCATTGTGGACCGGCTCACGAAGAGCGCTCACTTCTTGCCTGTCAGGAAGACTTTCAGTTTGCACCGTTTAGCCCAGTTGTACATTGATGAGATAGTACGTCTGCATGGGGTTCCGGCTTCGATTGTGTCTGACAGAGATCCGAGGTTTGTGTCCAGGTTCTGGCAGAGTTTGCATCAGGCTTTGGGGACGAAGTTGTCTTTCAGTTCAGCTTACCATCCTCAGTCAGACGGGCAGACAGAGAGGACGAATCAGGTCCTAGAGGACATGCTCAGGGCATGTGTGCTCGACTTTGGGGGCAGCTGGGATCAGCACGTGGCACTGATAGAGTTCGCGTACAATAACAGCTTTCAGACCAGTATCGGGATGGCTCCCTTTGAGGCCTTGTATGGCAGGAGGTGCAGATCACCCATCTGTTGGGATGATCTGAAGGAGAGAGCTGTGATTGGTCCAGACTTGGTTCAGGATGCTGTGGGCAAGATTCAGTCTATCAGAGAGCGTCTGCTTGTGGCTCAGAGTCGTCAGAAGAGTACGCCGATCAGAGGAGACGACCTCTAGAGTTTGAGGTGGGCGACCATGTGTATCTGAAGGTTTCTCCTGTGCGAGGAGTCGTTCGTTTGGGAAGAGAGGCAAGCTTAGCCCTCGTTTTGTGGGTCCTTTTGAGATCCTAGAGAGGATCGGACCGGTTGCCTATCGTTTGGCTCTGCCTCCGTCTTTAGCAGCAGTGCACAGTGTTTTCCATGTTTCGATGCTGAGGAAGTACATTCCGGACCCATCTCATGTGATCGACTTCAGTCCGCTTCAGTTGAGGGAGGACTACACGTTTGAGGCAGTTCCTTGAGGATTCTAGCCCGAGATGTTCGTAAGCTCAGGAGTAAGACCATGCCCTTGTGGTGAAGGTGCAGTGGTCGGGACAGTCAGAGGAAGAGGCGACCTGGGAGGTCGAAAGTGATGTGCGTTCTAAGTTTCCCGCCCTTTTCGAGCAGTAGGTATGTTTTAATTCGAGGACGAAATTCTTTTAAGGGGGAGGTGATGTTATAACCCAAGATTTGGTTATTATTTTATTTCGTCACAATTTAACTTTAAGTTGGTTCAATCTTAATCAGGACATGGAGGTCCTTTGGATTAAAGTCAAGGGCGAGGTGGTCCTTTTCGTTTTAGATTTTTGGTAAGGGATTATTATTGATATTTGGGTGATATTAATAAATATCAATTACTTTTCTAATTAGCCTTTCACCCACTACCTAATCACGTTCATTCACGATCAGTCGCTCAGCCCTAGAGACGTTCTTCTTCCTCTTCTCTCTCAAGCTTCCTTCTCTGTTGATCTTCCTGCTGTGCTGCTGGTTGGAGATTCGAGTGCTGCAGGATCTTCGTCGTTCCGCTGTCCCCTTCGCAATCAGGTTTGTACATCTTTTGGTAGCGTTGCTATTCCGTTTGGAGAACTCCTCAAATCCCTAATTCCCTTTTCTACAATCTGATTGTGAACCAGTAATCCTCCGACGTCTGCGTCGTTCTCTCCTCTGCTGTGGATTGCTGCTGTGTCACGTCTATCGTATTCAGGTGAGGGGTTCAATTCTGTTCTTTTCAGTTTGGTGTTGTGGTCAGTTCTGATTGAGAGTGTCTCTGCGTTGTGTTCAGAATTCAGTGGTTTGGTTTTGCGTTCGGTCTGCGTTTGAGGGTCTACATTGGCTGGATTCTGCTGTTCAGAATTGAGGGATTGTCTCTGCTGTTAATTCGAGGTAGGTGGCTTATGGATTCGATTAGTGTGTTCGGCCTTGGGGAGTTGCGTTCCGGTTCTGAATTCTGATTGCCTGCTGACTCTGAATTTTGGTTGTGAATTGTCCTTTTGATGATGTTTCATGCTTACAAACCCCCAAGGTTGTTTTCTGAAAACCTATATTGTTTTGACATTGTTTTGATGCCTCTGGTTGTGTAAAAATCGCCTCTGTTCTCTGCTTTTTTCGGCGTGTCCGAACTTCCGTCCGAGCTTTGAAGTTCGGACATGCCCTTCTGCGCTTAAACATTCTGAAGTTTTCGCTGTGTCCGAACTTCTGTCCGAGCTTTGAAGTTCGGACACAGCCTTCTGTATTCTCTGATTTTGGCTTCGACTTGTGGAATCATCTGATCGTTGGCGATGTGTCACGTCCTGTTCCGACTTCCGCAAGAATGTTTCCGAAGAACGTCCGAACTCGTCCGAACTTGGATGTTCGGACACCTCTGACTCTCCATCTGTTTTAAGGTTCGACTTGTGTCCGAACTTTGAAGTCCGGACACAAGTTCGGACATCTGTCTGGTTTTGCCTTCTGAGTCTCGACTTGTGTCCGAACATTGATGTCCGGACACAAGTTCGGACAGGCTACTGTTTTGACCATAACTTGCTCGTTTGAGCTCCGTTTTGACTTCTATTTGCGGGGGTGGATTCCCCTTCTGATTTCCAAGCTATCTATGAGCTTTCTGGTGCCTTGGTGCACATATGCTTATCTGTATTTAAGCTTCTGTTTTGGGACCTAGTTATCTCTGTGTCTGAGCCTTTGGATGGCTGGTTACGCTGTCTCGTAGCGCGCTATGTAGGATCCTTCTGTTCACGGGTGATGTTCCTCGTTCTGTTCACGGGTGTTTACACCTGTTCTGTTTACGAGTGAGGTTTCCTGTTCTATTCACGAGCTGGTTGCTCGTTCTGTCTGTATGCTGTGATTACTAGTGTCCCACTCTGTTTTCTGCTTCTGTCAGCTTCTGCTCTGTTCGTCCTTAATGATTGGACTTCTGTTTCTGATTTCTGATATATTTGTGGGCTCTTTGACTCCTTCTGATTTGATAACATTCTGTAAATGTTTTGAGCATGCTGGTTGATGAAGTTGGTCATCTACTGGGCATAGTTGTGTGCTCATTCCCCTACTTCTAACGCTTTTGCAGATTGATTAGCGAGGATCGTCTCCCCTCAGCTTCTGGAGTTTTGTTGCTTTGTCTTGAGTTTCTCTTGAGACTTTGTATTTGGATTTGAGCCTTTGGGCCTCTTTGTTAGTTTCCGCTTCTGATATTAGTTTGGTGGGTTCTGTAATGACTTTTGGGGATGTTTTAACATCTCTTGGTTTATACTTTATTTAAGTATTCCGTTTGGGCCTTATTTGACTATCTGTTTAAGTTCGTATTAGAGCCTTGCGTTATTATGTAATAATACGCGGCGTGTAATACCCTAACTCCTAGGCCAGTGTTTGGGGGTGTTACAAATGAAGTCGGGGAGAGTTAGGAGAAACCTGAAATCAACCCTGTTTTATCTTCGGATTCGAGGGTGTTCTTCACGTGGATTCTTCTAAGGCTCGTGGATGCCGGTTACGGATTGAGATCGACCCGAGCTTCTGACTCCTTGCTGCTCTTGATGTTCTTCTCACCTTGGTGGTGTTTTGGTGAAGGTTTGATGATTTTTGGTGTTGTAGGAGTTTTAGATGTGTTTAGATGATGATTTTGGAAGGTTTTTGGTATGATTCGGGGCTCGGGAGTGTAAAAACGAAAGAGACTTTGAGATGGCCGTGCTGGCTGATGTTCTAGGGCTCGGGAGCTTCTCCTTTGATCAAGGGTTAAGGTTCCTTATATAGGCTTTCTTAAAGATATAAAAGATCTAGTAAAATTGAGATTTTACCGACACTTTAACTCAAGGGTTTCCTAAAGGATATTGACCATGAAATTTTAGCCATGTGTAAAGGATGATATTTCAGATTTTTCCAAGGTGGAATCGAACTTTTTGGATATTGGAATATTTATAAATTCAATTTCTCGTCAGATTCAATCAGAAATTACTAGAAAATTATTGGAAATTTGAAAAATCAAAATTCCAAAGCCATTATGCTAAAAATGTCATCCTATATCATGGGTTAAAATCTCAAAGTAATTTTGAATCTTTTTTAGCAATTTTCAATGGAGAGAGAAAGCTTATAGAGGGCTTAGGAGCCATAGAAAATTACGAAAATGCCTCTAAAGATGACTAACCTGTCCCTAGCACTCTGGAATGTGCCAATCGAACTAAGAATCCTTGCTACTTGACCAAACTACCTTTTAGCACCTGCGTCTCCAGGGAATCTCTTCCGAGGGGTTAAAATTTTGGGTATAACAGATTGCCCCCGGTCAACTTGTTTTGTAATGAGAATGAAAAGACTGGTTGATGCCTAAGTGATGCCCAAAACGTTTGACCAGTAGTAAGGGAGAAAAACTATTGTGCTGTTCTATTATGAGGCGCTAGCTACCTAAAAGAGAAGCTTCAAATAATTAGGCTATTATGAGGCGCCAACTACCTAAAATTTGACAAGTGGACTAAACTAAGAATGAATAAACTAGACCGAGCATGTAAGGTGAAATACCCCGTAATTAAAAATAATGATTAATTAGTCTAATTATGATTTTAATGACTTAATTACATCTAAATAAACATGAAGGAACAAATCCCGAAGAAAACGGACCTTTAAAATGGATTAAAAGCACAAACGAACCCTAAAGCGCGTTTTTCGAGGAAACCGGGAAAAACGCGACTTTAAGCTGGTCAAGTAGACTAGTAACGATTTTTGTCACCAAATAGTCATTAATAAACATTAATGAAGGGTAAGAACCATAAAATTAATTAAATGAGAAAATTCTGGAAAACGGGCTCCGGTTAGTACAAACTGTAAGAACCGGGAAGTTGTGGCGTGAGAGTGTAAATAAGCAAAACTAATGTGTCCCATTTTAGAATAAAAATTAAAAATCTGAGTGTGGTGTGTAGCCGGCTGACCCCCTCTCTCACTCTCTCAATTCCTCTCTTATACACATAAAGACAAAACAATAAAAGAAAACAAGTACAAAGTAAAATAAAACTCTCTCTCCTTACAACCCACTCCTCTCTCACATATTTATTCCCCTCTCCGATTTCTTCCTCCTCAAGCACACTCCCATGGCGATTTGAAGAGACCAAACCTGCCTCCCCTTCTCTCTCCATTTTTGAGCACCGAAATCTTGTCCAAAATTATAAAAATCACACCATTGGAATCCCCTTGTCAAGGAGAGTATCTCCCTCTTTTCAAAAGTGAAAATACCCACTTTCATCTCCATGGGTATTATTCTTCTTGAAGATTAAGACCACCATTAGAGCTCCTCCGTTATCTTGTTGGTTTGAGGTAAAAAGAAATCCAAAAATCTCTCATTTCTAGCCCTCATTGTGATATTGTAGTTTCCAGATTTTTGAACTTCCTTGTCTTCCATGTCCAGCCATTTTTAAGCCATCTTGTGCTGGAACCTTGCTCTTTCCCTAGCCAAGAACTCCACTAGTCATTGAAGGTAATACTCTTTTAAAAGCTTTAAACCTTCTTGAAGTTTAGGGCTGATTTTTAAGGCTAAGAATTTCCATTAGAAATGCTCATTAGTGTATTTGGATATGGGTTGTAGCATTATCAGTGGTGTGAGGAAGAACAAGGAAGAAAGAAACAGGAAAGGAAGAAGAAGGAAAAATAAGAAAAACTAACAAGACAAGGTAAATGCTCTTACCTTGAGCTAGATTGTATGGTGTAGTGTAACAGATTTTACGTATTAGAAATGAGTAATGTTTGTATTTTTGAGTAGTAACTATGTAGTAGTATAATGGAGAGAGAATGTAACAGTTTTGAAGCTTTTAAATGATGAATAAATCTTGGGAAAACCATGGGGAATGAATATGTATGTCCAGGAAATTTTATGTGTTGATTAGTGCTTGGATTGATATGGAAAATCTGGAAATGAATGTGAGCTGAAACAATGTGTGGGCAATGTTAAAATTATAGGGGAAACTCTGTCAAATTTTACCTAGAAATGAGAAAACTTAAGTGTTTTAGAGAGGGAATAACCTAGACAATAAACTAGGTGTGTTTTGGTATTTGTGTGAGTGATTAATCACCTTGAAAACGATTTAAAAAGGAACTAGGTAATAGGAAGAACTAGGATGTAAAGTAATGCACTTAGAATGCTATGAGTGGCATTGGTAGAGGGAGTATTGAAGTGTGAAAGATAGAGTAAAAATCTGTAGCAATAGGGAAACAAAAACTGGTGCAAGTGTTGAAAAGAAGTGAGAAGAATTGTGTAAGTTGATTTAGGAATGAGTAATGAATTTGGTGGATGAACCAAGGTGATTTAGAGGTCAAAATGAGTGTTAAACATGTTGGGAATGTATTGGTAAAGTTAGGGAAGCAATGGGAAAGAAAGGGGCTGAAACAGAATTTAAACAAGTGTACTACTGGCTGGACCGACCTTGGGACCAAACTTAGCAAGGTTGGTCGAGCCTAAATTAACCAAGACAGAAGTCTACTGACTTCAACCGAACTTGACAAGGTCGGTCGAGGCGTAAATTGTGAAACCAGAAGTCACTAACTACGATCGACCTTGGGACCACACTTGGTAAGATCGGTCGAGTCATAAATTTCGAACCAAGTAACACACTGACTTGGACCGACCTTGGGACCGAACTTGCAAGGTCGGTCGACCCTGAATTTTTCCAGTTGTGTAACTCCCTGACTTCGACCGACCTTGGGTCCTACCCTGGGTAAGGTCGGTCGAGTCAAACAAAAAAAATGCTTAATCATAGTAATCATATTTATATATGTGTATATTTACACATATAGTAGTACACCATGAATGGAGTAATAATGGTAAGAAAGTAAGTTAAAGAAGTAATAAGAAAAGAATGATTTTAATAATCAAGCATGGAATGTAAAGAACTAGTATGTATACATTAGAAGTATATGTGAAGGAATGAGTAGGTCAGTAATAGATTATTGACCATACAACCCTATGTATGTATAGACTTGGATAGTTGGATCCCGAAGGGAAACCGGAAGTACAAGTACATGGTGAATGGTATGATTTCCTCATGCCCTGTATCCTAACTTGGTTACTCTGATTTGTGTGCTTATTTGATCACCTAAAAGAATAAATGCACCGAATCGGATCTATGCACTTACTTGTGCTTGTATTACATTGTTCTTGTGTTAATGTCTTGAACACTCAGTTTGTATAATTCATGAAATGAATCGATGAGAATGAAGTGTATGTGTACCTTGATGTGTACTTGTGTAGTGTATTAACCTATGGTATGGAAGTAATGACTTCTAATAATTCCTAACCACCTAACTCCTAACTTGAGTAATGAGTAAAATGGAATGAGTAGAAGTCCGATATAGTTTCGGCCACGCGTGAGGATAAGGAGACAGAGGTTGGATCCGAATCCTGGCCTTAATCCTTTCCATGGACCAAACCCCTTAAATGGGTAGTATCCTGGATTGGTGAGCCACCCTAAAGCCAGGTGGTGGGATATAGTAGTCCCTACCCAGAGGTCATACCGACTTGACTTGAGTAAGTAAGTAAGTAAAGTATTTGTATGAGTAACGGTCTTGACTACTGTAAGTCATTGACCACGAGTAAAAGAGTAATGTGCACCCGATTAACCTGGTGTGTAAAGAAGCTAACAAGCCCTGTGTATGTATTGGAGAGGTGTATCTCTGTATTCCGTAAGTATGAATGGTTGACTTGTAATATCATCATTGTATGCATGGAATGTATGTATGTTTATGATATGAATGTATTGTATTGTATACGAGCATGTATGTATGTATTAATAAAATGAACCGCATGTAGTCGACTAAATAGTCGTTGTACCCTCGCTAGTACGCGGGTATGCGGATTTCATATGCAGCGTTTAGCTGAGCCCCTTGGGGCACTGTTTTTATTTTATAGGTACCCGTGACATTTGAAGGTCGAGTAAGTGGTACACTCCTTTTGAGTAGGAATTGAGTTGTGAACTTTAGTATGTAATGTGGTATTAGATGAGTTGTACAGTAGAATGAGTAGATGTACAGTTGTAAGTAAGTATTGGAAGCGTATTGTAAGTATTTTATTACTCGGTACATCTTAATCGTCAGACTCGTTACTGTAAGAAGTAGTAGCCTTGTTAGTCTTGGAATGGCTAACGGCGTTGTATCACCCGCGGGGAGTATGTAAGTATCCACTGCGTGTAGAGTATTATGAGGATGATTAGAGGATAATGGAAGGATTAGCGGTTGGGGGTGTTACATAAGGTGTCAGGGACTTAAAGTTAAATGGAATACACCGAGCATTATAAGGTGTCGAGAACCTAAAGGTAAAATGGAATACTCCGAGCATTATAAGGTGTCGGGAACCTGAAGCTAAGTGGAATATACCGAGCATTATAAGGTGTCGGGAACCTGAAGCTAAGTGGAATACGTCGAGCATTATAAGGTGTCGGGAACCTGAAGCTAAGTGGAATATGCCGAGTATTATAAGGTGTTGGGAACATGAATGGAATACGCCGAGCATTATAAGGTGTCTGAACCTAAAGATAAATGGAATATGTCAAGCATTATAAGGTGTAGGAACCTGGAGGTAAATGGAATACGACGAACATTGTAAGGTGTCGGGAACCTGAAGGTAAATGGAATACACCGAGCATTATAAGGTGTCTAGAACCTATGAGTGGAATGTAGATATGAGAATTATGTGTATGACATGCTATTGAAAATAAAATGCGTACGATATGGGAATGAGGATGGTATGCAAATGATGCTCGGTGCATTTGGGGACCAAAACCCGTGCCAATGCTCCTGGTTGGACCTTGTGTGTACTTATTGCCATTAACCCCCCCCCCCCCAAACAGGTATGCAGGGATAACTCCTAGTATAAACCCTGGGGACTTATTGCCTTCGCCCACCATTCGTTGATCCCAAAATAAGTTGACATAACTAAGGAGGATTTATTGCCATCACCTCCTCCCAACTTCTATAGCCAGGGCTTATGCGAGCCTGGGCTATGCAAATGGTATGGAATGTTTGATGATGCAGTATGCAAGGTAGGGCTTATATGCCTAAGGGTGATTCTATGTAATGTAGGAAAGTAAGGTAGGGCTTATGTGTGTCTAATGATGATTTTTGAAAGGTAAGAAATGTAAGGTAGGGCTTATGTGTGCCTAAAGGTGACAATGGAAAGGTAGGGCTTATGGGTTGCCTAAATGGGAATGCTAGATATGGCTTATGTGTGCCTAAATGGAATGCTAGATAGGGCTTATGTGTGCCTAAGGATGACTTCTATGTAAGGAAGGAAATGCAAGACAGAGCTTATGTGTGCCTAAGAATGACTTTATGGAAGATAGGGCTTATGTGTGCCTAAGGATGTTTCTATGGTGGTAGGGCTTATGTGGGCCTAGAAGGTAAAAGTGTATGGTAGGGCTCATGGGTGCCTGAGAAGGTAAAAGTATATGGTAGGGCTAATGGGTGTCTGAGGTGTTTTTGTGGTGGTAGGGCTTATGTGTGCCGGGGGTGTCTTTTTGTGGTGATAGGGCTTATGGGTGCCTGAGGTGTTTTTTGTGGTGGTGGTGTTTGAGCTTTAGGTTCCAATTGGCATTATTTTGCAATTGTTGGAACCAACAATTGCCCCTAGTATCTTTCCTTAAGGTAATCTGAGTCTTAAGATTTATGGCAATCGATCGTCCTGATCGATTGCCCCCAGTATTTTCCTTAATTAATTATGCCAAATCAAGTCTCGTTCTCACATGGTCGAGGTTTATTTTGATGTGGGGCATTCTAACCTACACTCAAAGTGTTTAGTGTTTGCGCTCATACTCTCCTTTTGGTCAAAATGTCTCAACCAATGAATTTGACATTTGTTAGATTTACGCTTTCAACCTGTTACTTTCACATGATTGGATACATAACTACCATGTCGGAAGACTTTAAAGCTTATAATGTGGCCATGGGTATGATGAATGATAACGGGACCATGGAGGAATGTTTTGGGATATGTGGAGCTATAAGGGTGACTAAACCTACAACTTGCTCCTTCTCTTGGACTTGCCTTCTTTGTCTTTGAAGTCGCTTGCTACTTCTCGTTGATCTTGCTTTTGGATGTTGGACTTGGAACTTTTGAAGTCATCATCTCTCTCTTCTTTTTTGTTTTAGATTGGGATTTCTTTTAGGCTTTTCAGTTTTGCCTTGCATCCTTTTTCTTTTTCAGGGTTCTTGTGGTTCCCATTTTTGAACTTCGAGAGCTGTCTTTGATGTGAGCTCTTTGGATCCTGTGTTGTTTTGGGACCATTTGCGGGTCATATCATCATCTTGGTAGTGGCATTGCTTCTTTGGACTTGTGAAGATGTTGTTCGGGATTCGGGCTCATTGCTTCCTTTGGTCATCGGGTCAGTTATTCATCATTAGCTGGCTTGTTTTTGTGGAGTTTGTAATGTTGTGAAAGAGGAGATATGTGAAAATCTCAACGGGGGTGCCTAGGGTGTAATATCAGGGTTCACAAGCTTTTGGCTGTGTGTGGTGCTGTACCTAGGTGCTTTCGTCATCCCTAATAGTTGTGTATCCGTTCTTTGTTACTTCTCACAGGTTTAGTGTAGATTTACAGCGTGTCTCCTTCGACTGGAGTTATGCCTTTTACCTCACCTTTGAATGTGACCTCTCTGGAGTCATGTAAGAATGACACGCTCTTTCACTCTTGGTCTTACCGCTCAAGGCACTCTCGCGAAATGTTCACTCAGAGACTTTGTTCGCGCGTTTTTAAACAAAAGAAATAAATGTTTTTGATCCTTAACTCAGATTGCACCCAGTATTTGTTTTGGGGTCTTTTGACAAGCCTTTGAATACCCAGGTTATTTGTGGAGGTGATTGTGTGTGTGGTGGTGGATGATGACAACGGTGTGATCTTGTGAGGAGGCGATGGGTGATTTTGTGACAGCATTTTTTGGTTTTCCGGTTTATGTTTTTGGTGAAATTGAGAATGACGAAGTGGTAAGATGTATATGTATGATGGAGTGATGTTATGGTTGGATGACATTTTTTGGAGGTTTCTGGTTTATGCTTTGGTGAGATGGTATAGTGGTAAGACATGTGATACATGTGATGTAGGGGGAACGTATATGAGGTGGTGGCTTTGTACAGGAGAACTCGTGAAAACAAAGGTCTATTTTAGGATGCTTGCAGGTGTGTTCTATGAGACGGCACATTTTTTAGTTTTGTTGAATGAATGCATGCACAAAATTATGAAAGTGGAACTATGCTCTTATTCATGAATGAAAAGATAACTGAAAATTGTAATCTTAGGGAAACTACCTAAAACGATAAAGAAAACTAGATACGATAAAAGTTGGAAGAACGTTTAATCGAGAAAACAGAACTACTTAATTGAGAAAACTCATGGAATGACAATTTCTAATGATGTTGAACTACCTGATGCCTGCTACTGAAGGTTCGAGCCCTCGGCCGTTGGGGCGCCATGATCGTATTCCTTCCAAACTTTGAGTGGGCTATGTGAGCATTCTGAATTAGGAATGCCTTTAGACTGTGCATGAGGCACTCGGCTTGAACCTTTTCCAATTGAAAGTGAGGTGTATGGGCTGAAATAGTAGTATGAATATGGATAGGCACTCGGGCCTAAATGCTTTTGTGAATGTGGATAGGCACTTGGGCCTAATGCTTCACATAATTGAACCAAATTGTGTGGATAGGCTCGGGCCTGTATGAATTGAGAGTGAGTCGGCACTTGGGCCGGAATTTAGGATGTGGCGCTTGGGCCGGAGTGTTGTAAGAATATGGCACTTGGGCCGGAATGTTGTGAAGATGTGGCGCTTGGGCCAGACTTTGTTTGAGAATGTGGCACTTGGGCCGGAATGTGTTTAAGAATGTGGCGCTTGGGGTGGAATGTGTTTGGAAATGTGGCGCTTGGGCCAAAATGTGTTTGGGCTAGAAATGAGGCACATGGGTCAGAATGATTTATGAGCCATACCTAGATGTGGATTGGAACTTGGGCCGAAGACTAACGAATGATTCTGGTTGGGCCTCGAAGATGATACCTAGATCTAGGACTTTGGGCCAGAGCCCGAATGAAAAGTTTTCATAGACTAGAATGGGCCTTTGTGCCGAAAAGGTTTTCAAAGAAAAGGCTTGATTGATTTTTTATCCTTGTGGATTACTTCAAATTTGAGTGGATTTATTTTTCATGGGCCTAGAACTAGATGGAAAATTCAAATTGCGCCGAAAGAGAAATCACCTATATCTAAGGTTTTGGGCCAAAGCCCAGACAAATGACTCACACATTTAAACCAAGCAGGGCCCTCGGGCCGCAAACAACTAGGCCGCAAATTCGGGTTAGGCTAAGTTGATGTAGGTTAGTTTCTATAAATTTCTAAGCTTTGTAGTGGGCCGATCATACAAGCAAACAAGGCTCACACAAGTTCAACATGTCCTCACTTGACGTTTATCCAATTCGGGTATGGATCGATCAGGAGAGGTGCTTGGGACATGGCCCAGGTCACCTCAAATGAATTGGGCTTGCACGTTATTCTGTTTGGGCTTCCCACTTTTCTCACATCATCATGTGGTGTGCGTCTACGGTCGGGTCTTTGAATGACCAAACAGGGCTAGGTAAGGGCACTGCCAGGAAAATGCTTGGGGCTAAAGCCCAGGTATTAAGGGGATGCGGTTAGACGGCATCCTCCTCTTTTCTCCCACTTATTCACATCAACTAAAAAGGTGTGAGTCCCTGACAGGGGACCCTCGCTCTCATATGATGCAAAGGTGCAGAAATTTAAATCACGCACAAAAGTAAACATACAACGTAATAAAGCCATAAATAAACAATTTCGAGTTAAGCCCTCATTCTTAAAATTAAACAAGTTTAAAATTAAGAGCTTCTCCCCAGCAGAGTCGCCATTCTATTAGCTTCAATTTATGAACCACTACCTTGTGCTGATTAGAGTTTATTAGAGTCTGATTGGGTTCTAGGTCCACTTATAACCTAAGCCTAATAACTATGTCATAAACATTAATTACTAGTCCTAAGTTAGCTCACTGGAACCTATTATGATTCACCACCTAATTTTAACCTAGGGTAAATTAGGAAAGGTAGAGTTCGGGTTCGGGGGCTTGGTATTCTACTTATTCAGGGTTCTATTACTTTCATTACCCCTCGTAGGTCGTTTTTTCTCTACTTAGTTTATTTACGGCTTTTTACGAAGTCATTTTAACCTAAGTGCACAAGTTTCTGATTTTTATATGCTTTTAACATTTTTTGACATGAAATTAAAGTGAAAACTGGAACTACCTAAACTAAGATTTCACAGGCAGAATTAGGTCAAATTTTGTTTCCGTCCATAGCCACGGACCTAATGTCCGAACCCACGGACCCTAGTTAGCCTATGTGAAAATAAAAGTCAAATTAAACAGAAAATGTAATTTTGAAAAGTCTGGGGCCACGGACAGGCTGTCCGTGGGCCCGGACATGTATTGTTAAAACCCTACAAATTTGAAAAATAAAATCCCACCGCCGTCCGTGGGTGTCCATGGCCACAGACAACCGTCCGTGGTCCCGGACCTTGGGTCCGAGGTCACGAACCACCCACGGACGGTGGGTTTGTGATGGTTCCCGACGGTGTTTTTGGCTCAAAATTTATGGACGTGTAGCCTGAAAGATGTACAAGATGTTAGTAATTAAAAGATTTCAATTGAAGTAAAATTATTGACGAAACTTAAAGAGCATCTAAGTTGACAGAAATGAAAGTAAACACTAATTCAAGAGCCTAAAAAGTTCAGTTTGATTCAAATTTCAACAGAGAGTTAATGAAGTCGAGGAGAGTTAGGAAACCTGAACTCTACCCTGTTTTACCATCGGATTCGAGGTGTTTATTCACGTCGGGATTCTTCGAAGGCCTCGTGGATGCCGGTTCTGGATTGAGATCGACCCGAGCTTCTGACTCCATGCTGCTCTTGATGTTCTTCACGCTTTGGTGGTTTTTGGTGAAGGTTTGATGATTTTTGGTGTTGCTGGAGTTGAAGAATGTGTTTAGATGATGATTTTGGAAGGTTTTTGGTATGATTTTGGGGCTCGGGAGTGTAAAAACGAGAGAGACTTTGAGACGGCCATGCTCGCTGATGTCTAGTGTTTGAGAGCTTCTTCTTTGATCAAGGGTTAAGGTTCCTTGTATAAGCTTTCTTAAAGATAGAAAAAATCTAGTAAAACTGAGATTTTATCGACACTTTACCTCAAGGGTTTCCAAAAGGATTTGACCATGAAATTTTAGTCATGTGTAAAGGATGATATTTCTGATTTTTACAAGGTCGAATCGAATTTTTTGGATATTGGAATATTTGTAAATTCAATTTCTCGTCAGATTCAATCCGAAATTACTAGAAAATTATTGGAATTTTGAAAAATCAAAATTCCAAAGCCATTATGCTCAAAATGTCATCCTATATCATGGGTTAAAATCTCAAAGTGATTTGAATCGATTTGAGCCACTTTCGGTGGAGAGAGAAAGCTAATAAAGGGCTTATGAGCCTTTGAAAATTACGAAAATGCCCCTGAAGATGACTAAGTTGTCCCTAGCACTCCTGAATGTGCCGATCGAACTGGGAATCCTTGCTACTTGACCAAACTACCTTTTAGCACCTGCGTCTCCAGGGACTCTCTTCCGAGGGGTTAAAATTTTGGGTATAACAGATAGAGTCCGTATTAAATACCAAAAGAAGGTAGAACATATCTAAGAACACAGTAGATGAATTTCCCTTGATTAAGTTCATGAAGAACCACATGTTCGTTATCATAGGACGACATAAGAGGAGTTGACAACAGAATACTAAAATAACTAAACATGTGACGGACACTACGAGTGTACAAAAATGAGATGTGGGACGACCGCACTCCAAAGGAGCTTGCGGACCTGATAGACTTATTTATAAGTTAGCCAGGTAAGTAGTAATGTGTCAGTAAGGTACCCTACATATGTAGATGAGTAGTGTAAGGAACACGAGATGTAGTCGACTCCATACCACTATCAGTGAAGCAAGTTCAGACTAGAACAGCTGATTACCTCGATCGAAGAGAGAGAACTCAGTTAAGCTAACGAGCCTAAAGAAATCAGAGACCTCATTCCAGGAAAATGAATAAGAGTTATGAAGTGCGAGGAGAACTGATTATTAAGTACAGACGTCTAATATGTCTCAAGATTTGTGAAAGAATCACATAATAGCCGGAATGAATACCCACCTAAACATAGTAAGGCAAATGCCTAACATGGACACGTCCTTAAACGCTTGAAGACTCAGGTCCATAGGTGAAAGAATCAATGATCTACCCGAGAATGGGAGACATTACAACCCTAAACGGGAAGTTTGGAATACAGTACTGCAATGTGTTATAGTTAACCGAGCATACTCATAAATATTAGCCAGATGAGATGGAGTAACTTAGCAACACCCAAGAGTAATCCTTGAAAGATGTGTGAGTCAATGACAGTTGAACAAGATATTGTGGAGGAGACATGGAAGCTCAAACAAATACTCAGTTAAAACACCGAGTTGAATCCACTTAACAAGAAGATACCATAAATTACTAAAAGGCACTGATTAATATCAAGTTACCTAAGGGGCCTCTCGTGAAAGGAAGCGTGATGCAACAACCTTGTCATGGAGCCTAGTACTACCTCCACACCCATTTGATGGTATACGGAGAAGTAGAAACTTGTGTGAACAGCCTACAATGAGCAGAGCTCGAGGCAACGTGGCTTATAAGCCATGAACCAACTACGATACGTAGATTTAAACGGTTGAAACCTATAGAGAGTCATAAGAAGAATTGCTAGGAGTGGCTCCATTTGGAGAAGAGATATTATTTCATACAAATGAATAGAACGAAGAACGAACCGCCCATTATTGGAGTGGGGATACCTCTCGTTATTATGTTGAAGCTTGAGCATGTGATTATTGCCAAGGGACAATTGGAACAAGAAAGAGAGATTTCCAAGTCTAGTATCAGGAATGAAGCTTTTACAGCAATTTTCAAAAACCGAAAGAGTAGTCAGTTCAGAGCAAACATTGTATGTGAACAATACGGACTGTAGAGTGAACAACGCTCAAGGAGCATATGGACTTAAGAATAGCATATTCTGTAATCAGCCAAGTAATGGCGAACCATAGTATGAATGGTGGAAGTACATTAGCGGAAGCTAACGTAGTAGCGGATGCCATGTAAATCAATGTTGTAGAATCAGTGAGAACATGGAGCGCAACAAGTGACCATCATATGCGTACTGTCAAACAATGACATGGAGAACAAGCGGAGTGTTGGGACATCAGAGTGTTGCAGAGATAGCCTATCACCTCGACAGAGTCAATCATCCCCAGACAGACACAAAGTGTGAGCCGCTTCAATAGAGTCCACGCAACTAAGAAGACTTCACAGACTCTCCCGTGCAGCTGCGAATAACAAGGAGTCAACTCGGGAATGCCTTAATCACCACAAAGGTCATGAAGTCTTCACTCAACACCCGAAGATCGCGGCCCAAGTAAGAAGACCACTCAAAACCGTTGGAAGTTGTCCACTAAGTTAGTTCCGGAATTTTCGGAACTAACTCCTTCGACCTACCGTTGTATTAAGAGTATACATAAGCTGTGTAATAGTCAGTTTCAGGTGTGCTTTTCATTGAGGATTATTTCAGAGCTTAGAGAGAGTAAGAGAATCGCTTTGTAAGCCAGAAAGAAGAGAGAGATATGTACCAGTTAGTTAGTAGCTTTTAGATAGACTTTGCTAGGAAGATCCTAGTTTCACTACGCTACCATTGATCTGATTAGAAAGTGTGTTGGGTGATTGAGTGAAAAACCACTAAGTAGATTCCTTCTACTTAGTGGACATTTGTAAGTTGTTTATTTGACCAGGAAATGAAATAGCTTATTTGTGTATCTTGCTGAGTTCCATAGAGTCCTTCTTCCTTTTCATCGTTTTGTTTCAATTACTGCAAAAGTCTTCCGCACCATCAGTTTGATCAGTTCGATTGAGTGCCTCTGCATCACAGAGTGTTTCTCACATACGAAGGCTGATTGAGTCAAACCAACTCTTAGACTCACACCTTTGGTTGGTTTGAGTTAGCCACCCGATCCTACACGTGGTATCAAAGCCTTGCTTAGGCTAACGGTCAATCAACGAAGCAATAGCAGATCTCTTCGCCAATCAAAACAACAAAATGCACTTCGAGCACCCCAGGCTCACCTCCACCAACTACGACCATTGGAAAAACGAGATCGAGCACACATTGAGTCTGTCAACTCTGAGCTTTGGGAGATAGTCACTGGAGGAGATCTTGCAGTCAATCCAGATCGATCAACATTGACTGCTGCAGATCGTAAAAGGTACGAGCTGAATCGACAAGCATCACGTGCAATATACACTTGCCTGTCCATCCCAGAACAAAGGAGAGTAAATCACTGTAAGTCCGCAAATGAGATATGGACACTCCTTCAAGCTACCCACGAGGGAGTCACTGAACTCAAGAAATGCAAAGCTCAAGAACTCCGAATGGACTATGAAAATTTTCTACAAAAGCCTGGTGAGTCCCTGGAAGAAGTGCTTGATCGTTTCTATTTACTAACTACTACTATGCAGGAAGTTACATCTTACCGGATAGAGAGAGTGTCTTGCACAAGCTGCTGGACAGCCTTCGAGAAGAATGGGCAGAAACGATAATCTCCACCAAAACATGCAAGGATCTGTCTAAATGGAGTTGTCAAGACCTAGGTTCCTATCTACAATCCGTAGATAAACACAAGAAGAATGTTCGAAAGAAATGTGGTAATACATCTTCTCCTTCTTCTAGTAAGATTACTACTTTGAATGACCAGGCCTTGCAGGTTAATTCGACTCAGTACACTCAAGAAGGAGCCTATGTCGCTGATACTCAAATCAGACAAGCCAAGGCTGAGCTGGTGGATATTATTGTTGAGGAAAGTAAGGCTGAGACTATGGAAGACTTTGTCTTCATAATCAAGAACTTCCGAAAATTCATGCGCAACCAACCTAATCGACAGAGTCAGCCGTTCTCAAACACCTCCAAACAAGTCTTTAATTCTGTAACTTGTTTCAACTACAATAAACCCGGTCACTTCAAGAAGGACTGTCCCTTACTCAAGAACCAGTATGGAAAATCCCAAGGGAGATCACTGATGGTAGCTGTTGGTTGGGGCGATTCAGACTCCGACGATCCAGACGCAGAGTCCAGCGGCCTGGTATGTCTCATGGCACACGACACGACGGAGTCCATAATTCCAGACAATGAGGTAACTCGTTCTTACCTTGAAACAGACCTTTACCGTATTTCTCCTATGGGATTTTTAACTTTAATTGCTAAAATTGTCTCTGAGAACAACTCCCTCAAAGCAAGTCTTACCAGCAAAATAACCGAGCTATCTGAGGAACTCGAAATCTCAAAAGGTCTGATGTATGCCCTAAGAGATGAAGCTGAGGAACACAAAACCATCTCTTGTTCTCTCAGGTTAGATCTACAAGAATCAAGGCGTCATGTTGATTCCCTTCAAAAGGAACTTCATGATACCTTAGAGCGACCTCAATTTAGCCAGGGTGACCATAAAGAGTCTCTCACCCTGATCGACTCTCTCAAACAAGACCTCACCATCTTTACTGACAAGTGCTGCTCTCTTTAAAATGATCTAAATGCTTCTGAATCCAAAAACATATCCCTGAACACCACTATCAAAAATCTCACTCAAAAACTAAAAGAAAAGGAGCACGCTCTCTCCCTTAAGCCAGTCAAGTTTATCAAACAAGTCACTTCCTCTCATCTACCTGAGTGGGCCAACTCCAAGATCAAAGAAATCAGCCAAGATCGAGATGATCTTCGCTCCAAAGTAGAACAACTTTCTCAACAGATTGTAAATCTACAATCCGGAGTTCGATCCACTCAAACCACATCCAAGTGGCACAAGGGTAAGTTCGACATCCCAACGAATATGTCCAAATCCGACAACAGAGCCAAACGATATCAAGAAAAGAAAAATTCGACTCCTGGTGGAAAGGACAGCAGAAAGATGTCAATCTTCCACCAACCAAAATTTGTGGCTACTGCGGGAGTCTTGGACATAGAGACAGTGCGTGTGATAAATTGAATAGAGATCTATCGTTTAACGTCAAACGTGTTACGTTGATACTTGAAGCACAAGAAGAATTGAAAAGGTCTGGCTCGAAAAGGGAACCCAAGTACATCTGGGTTCCCAAATCTAACAAATGATTTGTTATTTTTAGTTTGCAGTGACAGCTGGTACTTGGACAGTGGATGTTCCCGTCATATGACTGGAGATCCAAATCAATTCAATTCGCTTTCATCCTACCAAGGAGGTAAGGTTACTTTTGGAAACAACAACCAGGGTGAAATCGTGGGAGTTGGCTCCGTAGGTAACCCCTCAAAATTTATAATTGATGGAGTCCATCTAGTCACTGGACTTCAACATAGTTTACTAAGTATTTCTCAAATTTGTGATAGATTCAATTTTGTACTTTTCTCCTCTTCGGATTGTAAGGTTTATGATGAGCGTACAGGTTCATTAAAAGCTGTGGGACGTAGAGAAGGAAATCTCTACAAAATGTGCTTAAACTCCATTAATCCAGACGATCAAGTCTATCTCAATGTGCATTCCAAAAACTCATTACTGTGGCACTCCAGACTTGGTCACGCAAATCACAGGCTGTTGAACAAACTCAAAAGCAAGGACTTGGTGATTGGTTTACCTGACACAACCTTTGACACAGACTCTGTCTGTGAAGCATGCGTAAAAGGTAAACACACCGGTCCTCCTTCAAAAGTAAGTCTACTCTCTCTACTAGCTATCCCCTATAATTATTACACATGGATCTTGTTGGTCCCATGCGTACACAAAGTAGAAGTGGTAAGAGGTACATCCTGGTCATAGTCGATGACTATTCCAGGCGGACTTGGGTCATTTTTCTATCTACTAAGGATGAAACTTTTACGGAGTTCGTCAACTCCATAAAATGCTTGTCACCAAGTTTTCATTTACTTTGAAAACCCTGAGAACGGACCAGGGCACTGAATTTTGCAACAAGTTGTTTGACGAGTTTTGCAGGGACAACGGAGTGGATCACCAAATATCATCCACACGCACTCCAGAACAAAACGGAGTGGTTGAACGCAAGAATAGAACTTTGGTAGAAATGGCACGCACAATGCTCATTGACAGTCAACTCACTCCATCTTACAGGGCAGAAGCTGTTAACACAGCATGCTATGCGTTAAATCGTGCGCTGATTCATCCATTCCTTCACAAGACACCCTATGAACTACTCCGTCAACGAAAACCAAGTCTTATTCATCTCAGGCGTTTCGGATGTAAGTGCTTTATCCACAATAATGGTAAGGACAACCTGGGTAAGTTCTCTCCTAAAAGTGATGAAGGTATTTTCTAGGCTACTCTTCTAAAAGCAAAGCTTATCGTGTTATTAATCTGAGAACTCAATGTTTAGAAGAGAGTCCCCACGTCAAGTTGGATGAGTCCCACAATGTTGGATCATCTTCTGATCAACTTGACTTCGCTCCAGATGATTTCCTCACCGATCCACATTTCATCACTGTGCCCATAGGGAGAATCCCTAATTCTCAATCCATTACTCCTATGATACTCTGGAAAACAAAAATAATACATCAGACTCCACTGACTCTGACACTAACCCTGAAACTCCCTTACCACAAAACTTGACCTTTGAAGCACTCCTTGATAGTGATTGGGTTACTGCTATGCAGGAGGAACTCAATTCTCTCCAGCGACATGCTGTCTGGGAGTTAGTTCCTCGTCCCACGCATCAACAAACAATTGGTACTCGTTGGGTCTTTCGTAATAAACTTGATGATGCAGGACAAGTTTTCAGGAATAAAGCTAGATTGGTCGTTCAGGGCTACAATCAAGAAGAAGGGATTGACTATGATGAAACCTTCGCACCCGTAGCTCGTTTTGAAGCAATTCGCATGTTAATCACATTTGCTGCATTCAAAGGTTTCCAATTATATCAAATGGATGTCAAGACATCCTTTCTCCATGGCTACATTGATAGAGAAGTCTATCGAGCAACCACCAGGGTTCACAGACTCCGTCCATCCCGACTACGTCTACAAACTGTGTAAGGCCCTTTACGGACTGAAACAGGCTCCGCGCGCCTGGTATGAAAGACTGTCTTCATATTTATTGCAAAATGGTTTCTCTCGAGGTAACGTAGATAAAACACTCTTCATTCTTCACTCATCGCATGACTTACTCCTAGTACAGATTTATGTCGATGATATCATTTACGGCTCTACAAGTAACATCCTCTGTGACCATTTTGCTAACCTCTTGAAGCAAGAGTTTTCCATGAATGAGTTAGGTGAGCTCAAGTTTTTCCTAGGATTACAAATTCAACAGGAGAAGGACGGGATTAAGATCCATCAGCAAAAGTACATCAAGGAACTCCTTGACAAGTACAACCTCAAACATGCCAAGAGTATGTCCACACCAAGCTGTACATCTGCAAAACTTCATCCTGATGATGACGGAGTCGGTGTCAATGCCACAGAATATAGAGGAATGATAGGGTCCCTCTTGTATCTCACTGCCTGTCGCCCTGACATTCTTCACGCAGTCTGCCTCTGTGCTCGCTTCCAAGCAGCACCGAAGCAGTCTCACCTCAAAGTAGTCAAGCGTATCTTCCGCTATCTTAAAGGTACAAGTACACTCTATCTATGGTATCCACGATCTTCTACCTTTACTTTATCTGGATATAGTGACTCTGATTGGGCTGGTTCTCTCCATGATCGAAAGAGTACTTCAGGTAATGCACAGTTCTTGGGTCTTTGCCTTGTTTCATGGTCCTCCAAAAAACAAAACTCCGTAGCACTCTCTACAGCGGAGGCAGAGTATGTCTCTACTGCAGCCTGTTGCTCCCAACTTCTTTGGATGAAACAACAACTTCAAGACTATTATGTCACCCAAGAACAAATCCCAATCTACTGTGACAATAAAAGCACCATCAAAATATCCGAAAACCCAGTCCAACACTCAAGAACCAAACATATTGAAATTCGTTTTCATTTTGAAAGACTGTGTCGAGAAAAAGCTCATCCATCTTGACTTCGTGCCCACAGAAGATCAACTTGCAGATATATTTACTAAACCCCTGTCTATAGCACAATTCGAAGCACTGCGATCAGCAATTGGGTTGACTCCGTCTACCTAGATGGTCGCATCTCCTTGCCCCTACTGCAATCTTCAGCAGGTACTCCCTCATGTCTCACCGAGTCTGTCTTTGTTTGCACTTGAATCTGTGAAATGTGTTTTATTACTTAGCATGTCTATAACTATAGCGCTACCACCCACGTCATCTATCCGAACCCACCTTGCCAAAATCCTCGCCGTTAATCTCGCTAAACCCTGACGTCGCCGCATTTATCTCACCTGACACACGCCATCTCTATAACTTCCAGCCTTTATATCCATCACCCGTCTACTCCATCTCTCTCATTTCCATACCCTCTACACCCAAGTGTACTACAATTTTCAAATGGCAGGCATCCACTTCAACGGTATCAACATCCCAGCCGATATTTTCGCCGATCCCATTCGCATTCAGGCGTACCTCCAATCGATGGCCAACCCAAATCCATCTCCACTCACCACCACCACCACCACCACTCACTCTCCCACTAAAACCACCGCTACTTCGTCTCCCACACACTCCGCCACGCCATCACCTCCAACCCGCAACCCATCCCCTCATCAAACACCGCCATCCGCTGCAAAAACTGATATTCTTGACACGGATATTGAGGATGTCACCCCAATCCAAACCCTGCCACCATCCCCAACACCACAAGCTCAAATCCCTCCTACCGAAACCCATCCTACTGATCAACCGCAAGCCCCAACCCACAAATCTCCTACACCAACCCCACCCGCATCACCCGCAAAATCAGCAACACCACCACAACAACCCAAACCCAAACCCGTAAAATAAAAGATCAAACCTCCAACCGACCCACAGCCAAAAGGGTACTTCGTTCTTCTGTCAAGGCGCACCCTGTCTCCTCTGGTTCCGGCGAATCGTCTCCAGTCCAAGAATTGCCCACGGCCAGTCACGATGCTTCTACTGGCGCAACATCCACCAGAGACCAGAAACCTCCAAAGCCGCACCGAAGATGTGCGAAGATACCCCATCAACCAACGCTACATGCTCGGGGACCCTGCCTCAGAACGGAATATCGTCAGGGGTAAGTTCCTCGATTTCTCTTGGGCTCTATCTTCAAACCTAGGGGAATTAGTGACCATGCTAGAGGTTCAGGGGTGGAAACACCTCTTCTGTGAGATAACGGAGTGGTATCCCCAAGAGTCTGTCGATTTCTTTCAAAATCTTGTTATCCGAAACGGTGCTGCACAGTGTTTTGTCAATTCCACCCCAATCTTCATCAATCTTGAAAAATTGTCCCAAATCCTTGGAGTCCCTGCTACTGGCCTGTCCTTCTATGAGAAAGGAGTCCTTCCTAAAATCCCCGGGGTCCCACAAAAAAAAATCTATCACTTTTTCTCCTCCAAGAAAAAGATTGGCTCACCCATACCCCGTGGCGATCTCTCTATTTTACACCAACTCCTACATATTCTGGTCATCAAAAACATTGTCCCCCGTAAAGAAGGAAATCTCATGGTCAACTGCTTTGACCTTACCATTATGTACTGCATTATCAACTGGCATTCCATTAATCTGGCCCACATCATCCTCCATCACTTAGCCTAGTCTGTCGAAACCCCGAAACACTCCCTGGGGTATGTGTTCTGGCTGCCTTGAATACTTAAATTCTTTCAGGTACCCCTGGCGACATCGACGCCAGAGTCTATCGAAGAGGCAGACACCATCAACCTGCGGTATCTGAATCGGCTGACATCTATCGACAAATCAAAGCTGCTGCCCCCACCATGAACTCCAACGATGGCGGGAACCTCCACTTCTCAAGAGGCAGTCCCTCACGCTTCACTCCTACCCCTCCTGGAGAAAGTGGAGCGACTCCTTGCACAAGCCAGAGCTGATTCAGGGGCAACACGGATGATAGACAGACTTGCTGGGATAGAGACGACTGTGGTGGCCTTGCAAGAACAACTCCTTGACATCCAATCCACCCTGACCCCAACCCCTTAGCCATGGCGTGTGTGTGTAGTGTTACGACTTAGGCTGTTTTTAAGTTCTAAACACTTTTTGCTGGTTTCTGTGTGAATACTTTGACTAACTCTGTGTGACTGTGGGCGTCCCTCTGATGAAAGAAAAAAGGGGGAAGCGGTGAATCCCGTCTGGTGTACGGGTGACTCTGTTGTTGTTTTTTAAACTGCTTTTAGATTTCTGCTGCTGGACCGTTGCAGAGATAGCCTATCACCTCGACAGTCAATCATCCCCAGACAGGCACAAAGAGTGAGCCGCTTCAATAGAGTCCACGCAACTAAGAAGACTTCACAGACTCTCCCGTGCAGTTGCGAATAACAAGGAGTCAACTCGGGAATGCCCTAATCATCACAACGGTCATGAAGTCTTCACTCAACACCCGAAGATCGCGGCCCAAGTAAGAAGACCACTCAAAGCCGTTGGAAGTTGTCCACTAAGTTAGTTCCGGTATTTTCGGAACTAACTCCTTCAACCTACCGTTGTATTAAGAGTATAAATAAGCTGTGTAATAGTCAGTTTCAGGTGTGCTTTTCATTGAGGATTATTTCAGAGCTTAGAGAGAGAAAGAGAATCATCGCTTTGTAAGCCAGAAAGAGAGAGAGAATCGTACCAAGTTTTAGCGCTTTTAGATAAACTCTGCCTAGGAAGATCCTAGTTTCACTACGCTTACCATTGATCTGATTAGAATGTGTGTTGGGTGAGTGAGTGAAAAACCGCTAAGTAGATTCCTTCTACTTAGTGGACATTTGTAAGTTGTTTTATTTGACCAGGAAATGAAATAGCTTATTTGTGTATCTTGCTGAGTTCCACATAGTCCTTCTTCCTTTTCATCGTTTGTTTTCAATTACTGCAAAAGTCTTCTGCACCATCAGTTTGATCAGTTCGATTGAGTGCCTCTGCATCATAGAGTGTTTCTCACATACGAAGGCTGATTGAGTCAAACCAACTCTTAGACTCACACCTTTTGGTTTGAGTTAGCCACCCGATCCTACATGGAGCTATGAGCTAGACTCAACGATTATGAAAAGCAAGAGATGGTAGATAGACTGGGCAGTGAAGCCAGTAGACTGTACCATGTGACGAAAGATCTCACAGGGAAGGAATTGTTCACTCCTATTGTAATTGCTTAAGGAACTAAAAGTGTATACCTAGTGGATCAATTTGATAAATGAAGCAATAAGCTTTGGGACAAGAGTACCTGAATGCTAAATAACCAATCCGTACAAGATACGGAAGACTTGCAAACACACAATGAATATGGCGCAAGCCAGTTAAGCGAAAACCAAGAAACAAAACCGTGTGGCCCTTAGCCTAAGAGACATGAAGAGCGTTGGACATACCAACAATCATAACAAATGAATCCCACCAGAATAAAAGTAGAAAGAAACTTATGAACGTTATAAAGACCGATGCATAAGAAATGCAAGGTCGTACAAATGAAAGAATACTGGTAAAGACCCAGATAAGTGAGCGTAATTTAGAAGCCACTAACAACCGAGGAAGCACTACATACTAGGTAGTAGCTCGACCTCAACCGACAGTAAGTCGAAAGAACCAAGTGAATAATCACGGAGGTGTATAGTAGTATGGACAATAGATTTCTAGAGAACTGGATAGGAAATCTAAAACTCATCGAGTTCGTGTACGGTAAGGAATACACACGCGTCGATAGAGAAACCTTTATTTCCAAGAAAAAGAGATAAAAGGGGAGATGTACAACACATTAGACTAACGAGAAGGGCGAACTAAGCTCTTAAGTTATTAGGGTCCAACACCTGAAGCTTGAGAGGCTAGAAACCGAACCCGGTATGAGTTTAATTAAACTCCAATAAGAAATTTTGGTGCGGGGACTAAACCGTCAATATGGTTAAGATCCTCTGACCAGAATGCATTGTATAATAGACCGCATGGAAGCTAGAACACTTCATGGCGGCTGAATATCTAAACCAATGTTCATTGATAACATATGGTTGATTACGCGGGCGTAGTCCCTTTTATGGGGGTAGAGCGAAAACCCGCTTAGTGTATTGTTCACGTATTGCGCACAGGAGATGCGAATACCATCTATATAAACATACCTACCTTATAACTCTGGTCTGAGAAAACAAGTGAAAAGGAGTAGAGAAACTCCAGGGGAATCAAAATCCCTATGGTATATGTTTATTTGAGACCAGATATAGTATTATGATGTATGAATTGGTATGAAACCGATGTAGAACCTAGTAGGAATTGAATTCCCTAAGTAATTTTCTTTGAGGAGAATTGAGAATGATTGATGGACTGAGTTCCATAAATTGGAGATGTATTGCTCTATGATTATGACTTCAATGATTAAAAGATAGAAATGGGAAATGATTGAATTATTTGATTGTTTGAAACTGAAGTGGGAGGTTGAACTTGATTGCTAGCTATCAAAGAAAATTGAACACAAATTGGGGTGGAAGGATAGTTCAACACTGATGCTGATCACATTAGGGTTGAATGATTCTTGAAGCTCCCTATAAGTTGTCACAAGTAATCACGTTAAGAATAGATGCAGTTAGCATGAATTGGAATTGGAGTTGTAATGTGTTTTTAAAGAAGATTTTCTGTAAAATTTGAAAACAAGGACTAGTTATGAAACCACTACCACTTAACTGAGGGTTGCGGTCCTTTGTCTGGATGACCAGGAGATTGGTGGGAGTGTGTTGTTTTGTTTTTTCCAAGGGCTACCACTAGTAGAAAAAGATTTTAAATGACGCACTTTAAACCACGGTTATTAACGGAACCGTCATTTAAATTCTATAAACACGGTTATTAACAAAACCGTCATTTATATTGCACGGCCCATCAAAAAAATGACGGTTGTTTATTAACCGTCATATTAAGTACATATAAACGACGGTTGTTTACGGAACCGTCGTTTATGTTGCACGGCTCATCATAACAAAATGACGGTTTTATACTAACCGTCGTATAAAGTGAGTTTAAACCATGATTACGATTGAACCCGTCGTTTAAAATATTGCGCCAAAACTTAAAAACCATTATTTATCTGATAACCGTCGTTTATTCCTCTCGTGACATAGGTTTTAAATGACGGTTTGTATATCAACCGTCGTTTAAAGTCATTTAATTAAAAACCCTTACGCCTCATTCTCTTCTTCCTCCCTCCCGACTCACCCCGTCTCTCCTGTGCGATTCCCGTCGACGACTCCCCTCCCCCATTCTCCCCGTCGCCGTTTTGCCCCCTTCCCCGCCGTCGCCCTGCTACTCACGGTCCCAGCTCGCAGCTCCACCGCCCACGCGCCTGCGCGCCCTCGTCAGTTTGTTTGTCGTCCCCCCGAGGCTCCCTCTCCGGTGAAGCCACACCTTGAAGCCGCGAACGCCGCCCACCATCCAGTCGCCCCTCCGGTGAAGCTCCCCCCTCCTCCACTACCCAGCGCACGCCGGCCCAGCTCTACCACAATCAACCACAGTCCAGTCGCGCGCCCCCTCGGTGAAGCCTCCCTACTGATTTTTACATGCTTTTAATATATAATGTGTGAACTTTATTAGTAGTTAATGTTACTTATTATAGATTAGGGTTTGAAAATTGAAATGGGTCATTAGCAACCATCGATAAAAAAATGTCCTTTTAGATTCATTGGTATTTATTGGCACCAAGGCTAATATGAATAGGTATCTCAATGAGCTGGAAAGTTATCATCATAGTATATTTGATTTGGTTATATTGATTTGTTGAAGATTTTGGGCCCATGTGGAAAAGTAGTAACTCTTTATCGATATCCACATTTTAATTATAAAAAAATAGACGACTGTTTTGGGTTGAGTTTTTTGTTTACGCGTTCACCGTAGTATTTATTTTGTTTGATATGTTCGAAACGTGTCGATGGTAATGGTTTATACGGCATAAATGTCGAGATGTGCTCTTCTTTTCATTATTGTCATTTGTTTTGTTACTGCAGTCTTTTCTAAAAAATGTTACTAGTAGAGTGTGATGTAGGATGCACCTCTTAGCCTGCTATTATGCTGCTATTGTGTTTGTTTCTACTTAAAAAAAGTGTGGAGTCTCTAGCAATACGCAAAGGTCATGCCAAGTTTTTTCCAGAATTTAAACCTATTGGATAGGTGTTACTACGGTTGAAAAATTCCTCTTCCATCACATTTGTGAGTTGATCATCCCTACTCATTAGGTTAGTTTTTTAAAAATGTTTCAATAACATGGTTTATTCAAAATATATTCGTTTGTTTTTTTGTTCAATTATTCATATTTTTTCAAATTAAAACCTTATATTCTAATTTCATTGAATAGGTGTCACTACACACGGTCGGATTGTCTACTTGTCGCACTATCTACTGCTGTCAACCTCTGCCACCAGTTTGCCTGATCAGAACCCACGGTAAAACACTTGTGTTTCTGATTATGATTTTAGAAACAAATACTTATATATTGTCACGAATAAACGTTATACTAAATCTACTTGTATTCTGCAATCATTAGAATATATATTATCATAGTGTGGTGAAATGTGAGATTAAGTTAAGTTGAAATGGGGTGGTTGTTTTTGTTCATTGATCATATATATTATATATACATTTACTATTTGCATACTTGTCTGTCTGATAATAATTCGTATGGTTTGCTGAGAATAAATGTTGTTGCTACTTGTGTTTGTTTTTGCCTTAACAAAATATGGAGTATCTAAAATACGTAAAGGTCATGCCAAATTTTTTCCAGAATTTAAGCTCATTCTAATTCCATCGAATTTAACTTTCTTCATAATTTCTTACAGTTTCAATTTTTTCATCTCTTGCAGGTTGCTCTGAGGTAGAATACAATCGAATTAAGACGAGGAGAGCAAAAATAACCAGTAATAACATTAGCTATGTTCGTTTGTTTTAATATGTTCAATTATTCAAGTTTTTATAAAATTAAAACCTTATTCTAATTTCATTGAATAGGTGTTATATACTACGCGCAAGAGCATTTGCCTACTTCTCCTTCTTCTGTGTTGTCTGCGCTAGCTGACCATCCAGTACTCATCAGGTTGGTATTTAAAACGTTTCAATTTATTTTTGTTTTTCTATTAAACAATGGAAAATCAATTCAAACATAGAATTACCTGTCTGAGATTTACCTGATAGAGGTATGTCTTAGATCGTCCCTGTTGGGACTGTCCAATGACCTTTGATCTCACCATCTAGGTTGTGAGTTAATAATATACAGTAGTTCAGTGATAGTTTCGGTAGCATTACCCTAGTGTTCTTCTAGTGTACATATATATGTGAACTGAAATGATTCATATATATATATATCTACACTAGGAGAACTGTAGGGTAATGCTGCAGAAATTATCACTGGACTACAGTATATTATTAACTTGTTCCAAGGTGAGATCGAAGGTGATTGGATAGGTTTAGGTTGTTAAATCTGTAAATAAAAAAAGAGGAGATCAATGGAACGAGTTCATGACATCTGGTGTGTTGAAAAAGGAGATGGAGCGCTCAGTGATGTATAGTGACAGATTGGACATCAAGTACCTAGAAGGGGTCAATAAATTTTGCAAAGTCCTTGTTGACAATCTTAAACCAAGGGACAAGGGATATATTCGATGTCCTTGTGTCGATTGCAAGAACGACTTTAAATACCGAGGTGTGGAGAAGATTAAGGATCATCTGATTCGCAGAGGGTTTACAGAAGATTTGACGCCATAACAATACTGCATGGTCAACATTCAGTACAAGTGTTTGAATGTGCTGATAACGTCGTTGCAGAACAATCAGAAATGGATGCTTCACACGATTTTGGGGATACTCAAGATGATTCACTAGTTAGTGATTCAGATGATTAGTAGGACCTTAATGTGATGATGGAAGATGTTGAACAACATTTTTCCAACAAAACCCAAAACATTCGAAAATCTGATGCAAGCATCAAAGGAACCATTGTACAGTGGATGTGATGCGCAAAAGCAAAACAAATTGAGCGTTGTCCTAAAACTATTCAATCTGAAGGCGAGACATGGATGGAGTGATGTCAGTTTTACAGATCTTTTACAACTTCTGAAGGATGTACTACCAAAGGACAATGTGATACCCACAACAACTTATGAAGCAAAGAAGTTAATGTGTCCGATGGGTATGGAATATAAAAAAATACATGCTTATCCAAATGGGTCTATGTTGTACTGGAAGGAGAATGAGTTGGATGACCATTGCTCTGAATTTGGGGAATCACGCTATGTAAAAAAGGGTGACAGAAACCACATAAGCACTAAAGTGGGTTCTCCTGCGAAGGTGTTGTGGTATCTACCGATAATTCCCCGATTCAAAGGTTTGTTTGCAGTTCAGAAAGATGCTGAGAACCTCTGATGGCATGCTACCCATAGAAAGGATGATGGTAAATTGAGACATCCAGCCGATTCACCACAATGGAGAAACATTGATAGAATATACCCTTAATTCGGTACAGACCCAAGGAACTTCATACTTGGTTTATGCACTGATGGGATGAACCCTTATGGCACTTTCAGCAGTACACAGTACTTGGCCTGTTTTATCGACAATATAAAATCTTCCGCCATGGTTGTGTATGAAACCCAGACATATTCTCCTCTCTCTTTTGATATCGGGTCCAAAACAACCGGGAAACAAAATTGATGTGTTTTTGCAACCACTTATTGATGATTTACAATTGTTATGGAATGAAGGTGTGACAGTGTATGATTCATACGGTATGGAAAACTTCACCCTCCGGGCTATGTTGTTTTGTATAGTCAATGATTTCCCTGCATACGGCAACCTCTCGGGATACACAATTAAAGGAGCTCTAGCGTGCCCTATATGTGGAGATAGAACTTGCAGTATACGGTTAAAACATAGTGGAAAAAATGTGTACATGGGCCATCGAAAATTCCTCCCAAAAGGTCACAAATACCGTAAGATGACAAAAGAGTTTGATGGAAAAACGGATCATGCAGTCGCACGACCACCACTATCTGCTACTGAGACTTACAATCAGTTGAAGAATGTTGTGAACAACTTCAGTCCACCAATTAAAGCCACTGAAAAGAGCATCTGGAAGAAAAAATCAATATTTTGGGAACTTGAATATTGGCAACATTTAGAGGTGAGACATTGCATTGATGCTATGCACGTGGAGAAAAAAATTGGTGAAAGTGTGACTGTGACACTACTAAACGTGAAAGGAAAGAAAAATACCATTTGAAGGGTAGAAAGATCTGGTTGAATTGGGTATACGAGAAGAACTCGCGCCACAACAAAGAGGGAAACAACATTCTTGCCTCCCGCTTGTCATACATTGTCCAAAGAAGAGAGAATAAGTTTTTGTAGTTCTCTTCGTCATATTAAAGTGCCATCTGGTTACTCATCGAACATATCAACTTTGGTATCAATGTCTGATCTTAAATTGGTAGGGATGAAGTCTCACGACTATCATGTGCTGATGCAGCACTTACTCCCGGTTGCAATCCGTGGGATCCTTCCAGCTGATGTCAGGAAAACTATTACAAATTTATGTGTTTTCTTCAAATGAATTTCATGTAAAGTGCTTGATGTGGAGACGCAGGATAAACTACAGAATGACCTTGTGATCACCATGTGTCAGTTGGAAATGTATTTTCCTTCCTCCTCATTGTTTGATATTATGGTGCATCTACTTGTTCATCTTGTTAGAGAGATCAAACATTGTGGTCCGTTATACCTTCGATACATGTATCCGTTTGAGAGATATATGGGTATACTGAAAAAGAAAATGAAAAACCGTCGGCGTCCAGAGGGAAGCATAATTGAAGGGACAGTAACTGAGGAGGTAGTTGACTTCTGCACTCACTACTTACACGGTGTTGATGTTATTGGATTACCAAAAGCAAGACATGATGGCATGCTTAAAGGGGTTGGTACCTGTGGAAAAAAATTATGCAGAGTTGATATTGATACATTGAACAAGGCACATCTGGTTGTGAATAATTCTAAAGGTGTTGAACCGTATTTCGATGCACACCTAGCCTACCTCAAAACAAAAAACACCCAACGATGAGTAATGCCAAATTAAAAAAGGAGCAGAATGCAACATTTGTTAAGTGGTTCAGACAGAAGGTGTTGTACGAAGATCCAAGGAACATGGATGAAATGATCTAGTTGTTGGCACTCGGTCCAAATCTCGATGTGTTATCTTATGAAAGCTATGATGTAAATGGATTTTCTTTTTACACTGAACGTCAAGATTGTAAATCGACAAACCAGAACAGTGGTGTGCATCTTATCGCTTCACAAGACATTTTCATAGGAACAAGTCGCAATACACTGAAGAACGAATATTATGGTGTTATTGAGGATATCTGGGTCTTGAATTATAGTAGTTATGAAACTTGCGTATTTCGTTGCAAATGGGTGGACAACAAACAGGGATATCGTGAGGAGGATCATGGCATGAAGCTAGTTGATTCAACGACAGCGACTCCTACTGATAAACCCTTTATTGTTGCATCAAAGGCAAAACAAGTATTCTACTGTCTTGATCAGTGTAATCCCAGATGGTCTATTGTAATGCATAGTAAATCGATAGTTGGGATTGATAATATTGTTGATGAGGATGAATACGACTGTGAAGATGAAACAGATGTACCTATTCGGTTGCCGATGGAGGTAGATAATGTAACTAATTTTGAATATCGAAGGTCCGACCACAATGAAGGATTGTGGAGTGAATGATGATCTTTTGTAAGTCTGATTGACAATATTATATATATATTTCATTTTTGTCATGTTTCAACATTTGATTCAGTTTATGTTCGTATTAACCTTGTTACTTTTTTTATTATTTTTCAGATTATGGATCCTGACGATAGAGTCGAAGAGGACTTATTGTTGGGGTTGGATGATATTGACGATGATGTCGCAAAATCCTCAGAAGGGACGTCGACCGACCCGTGGGTTGAAGGTGAAGAAGGATTCTCCCATCGATTTGGTCTGGGACAAGTACCTCCGACATTCTGGTGGGTCGAAGCAGCATTTTGCTTCTTACTTGGGATTGATGGTAAAATCTCATTGCTCGATTACTAAGGATTGGAAGGATCAAGAAAAGGCAGACAAAGAAATCATGTGGCAGATGGTGAAGAAGCGGTACAAAGTCACGGATGAAATTCGGATGAAGATTGAATCACTTCTAACGACATCGATGCGACAGTTCAAGCAGCGGTTGGTAGATGGTTGGATTACCAAAGCGGGCTCGAAGAGGTCACCGCCGTGGGTAGTGTATGATGGTATGATCACGGAGGAGGACTGGAAGATATTCTACGACCATCGCAGACTGAAAAGTTTAAGGTATTTTACAATTATTTTTTCTTATTTATTTAAGGAATAAAATTTAACATATATTTTTATTTTATGTATAACTTACAAATATACAAATTTTGAAACAGTTACGTCAAGAACAAGCGAGACGTAACCGGGCGAAGAATATATATAAGCACTTCATGGGGCGAGCTGGATATACGGGGCGCTTGGAGAAGTGGAAGAGCGAGGGCCTACTGACGAAAACTAATGAAGACGGCACTCAGTCAGTTATTGATAATGTTCACGATGCAAGTAGGGCGCAGACATTTATGCTGGGTCGCATGAAGAAAAATGACGAGGGAGTATATGTGTTCCCAAAGCGAGACTGCTGAGTTGGCTTCAAAGATTGTAAGTATATATTTTTAAAAGTTGTTGTTTACTAATTAGTAAGTTCATTTCTAATGTTTTTGTAATTTAAAATAGTCTGGATCTACTGAGCGATGGGAGATGGTTCCGGCCCTTCCGTCTCCGGATGATCCACTGAATAAGGCCCTTGGGCAAAAGGATCATCCAGGGCGAGTGCGGGGGCTAGGAGGGGAAGTTCGCCAAAAAGATGTGTTTCCATCATCTCGATCGAGAGTATCATAGGCTGAAATGATAGAGAGAATGGTGGATGCACGGGTGCAGGAGCGGGTGCAGGAACAGGAAAGACGGCACGCTGAGGAGCGTCAAGCCTACGAGGAGCGCCTGCGAAGACTTGAGGCTTTAGTATTGGGCCAGATGCATACTCATACACACACCTACTCCTACACCGTGTCTGCTCCTACCGCGACGGCGGATACATCGACAGTGGCTGCGTCTCCTACACCGGCACCTACTGCTAGACCGACGTCTGCTCCGGATCCTACCACGACGGCGGATACTATGATGGTCGATGATCCGGATGATTCCTACACCGGAGTCTGCTCCTACCACTACGGCGGATACTCTGATGGTGGATCATCCTGCACCTTATTCTTCTACCAGAGACACATTTCCTCATAAAAACCTTCCGGTTTGTTCTTTTTTCCTCCTTAGTTATTTTAACATTACTTTTTAAAACGATATAATTTTATTACCTTGCTTACTGTTGTGAGTTGATGTAGGTGGCTAAATCATGCCATCTATTTCAAGTGTTGGATGGTGAGACTGTGCATGTTGCATACGATCGTGTTTTAGCGACCGGACCGAGCAGTATAGTACATTTCAAGCTCATCCCACCTCTTCACGCTCGTGTGATGGTAGACGACATTGTGCGAGGCCATGAGGACTCTCTGCTTCCGTTGGAGTGGAATCAGTGGAGTAAAATAGGTCAAGCACAATCTTTAGTTGTTCCATGGTCATATTCTCTCATTGATGTCAGTGACAAGGTAAACTATTTATATGCTTACTTTTAGTTTTTAACTTGACTGTTGACTGATATTTATTATTTAAATTTTGTATACTATTAGATTGATAAGGAATTAAGACCGGTTAAGAAGAGGAAAGTGGATAAGGGGAAGGAAGTTGTGAAATCAAATGAGGAGAGTCAGAGTGTGAGAAAGGAAGTGGTGAAACCTTTCGATATGACTCCTAGGAGATCCCCCATTCTGACACCCAAGTATCTGAAGAAGTTGACAGCCAAACAAAAAATGTTGTATGACTTTTTCATGACAAGGCCGCAGTCTGTCACCAACTTCAACATGAAAGTGTCTAAGCATGTTTTCCACTCCCCTGAGCCTAGAGATCTGATGATTACCGTGAGCGATCTAAGAGATTTGATGGGAGACCTACTTAACATCTCTGTGATTCAGGCCATTGTGTGTAAGTATTTTAAATTATTAAATTATCTTCTTTTTAAAGCTATTAACATTCTTATGAAAAATGTGTTTAGGTGTTTTTGACTAGTAGATGCTAGTGAGCAAGAGATTATTTGCCATCTCTTTCTTGTGTCAGAATTGATGTCAGCAGTCAGGCCGCATTGGATGAGCAAGGAGGTGCACAGCTGATAAGTGTGAAACATATAGGCTTTTTAGGGTTTAAATACCTTATAATTTGTAACAATTCAGGCAATGTTTCCCACTTATTATGTGTTTTTCCTAAGATTGATGTTTGATAAGAACTAATGTATTTATATGCTAAATACAGGAAAACCCAGGAAACAAAGATTATACATCATAAGGATTACAACACAACAAACGGGGAACAAATCAGGAAAAGAGACACAAAAATTGGTCTTGTCCGGATCAGTTTGGCCGGACACAAAGCCGGACGTCTCTTGTCCGGATCTGTTTGGCCGGACAAGAGCCGGACGTGACCTAAAAATCCAGATCCGGAGTTCACGTTTCAGATCTAAAACTCTGTGTCACGTCCGGATCCGGACACGATCCGGACGTCACACAGAATTGAAAAATAAAAAGGCACGCCGGCGCATTAAGAAGACAGGGGAGCGGCGCATTAATTGACGATGCTCCAGGCTCCATGCTCAATCAGAGGATCAATCAAACTATCCACTCACCAACTATACCAAACTCCCACTAATCTGTGTTTCCTTTCTAACCCTATATAAACCATCTCCTGCCTTCATTCCAAATCGTCCAGACTTCAGAGTCTAATCTCTTCTCTCTCACTGCATATCCTCTCACGTACATCCATCTCCACTCATAGACTCCCTCCATAAACCTGCACCTTTCACTCATATTCCATCTCATCCATTCGCTAAATTTTCTCCGCAAAACCTTCGCTTTCACCACACACAAATCCGCATCCATCACCAGATTTTAACCGCGTCCGACCCTTGTCCGGATCCGGACACACACAACCGACTCACGTCCGGATCACTCCGCCTGGACTTAGCGGACACACACTCATCCCCCCACGTCCGGATCGAGTCCGACCCAGACAGATCCGGACATCTCACGTCCGACTCTGTGTCCGACCCTCCCCAGCCGGACACCTCACAAAACTCGCCAAAAATTCCACTTTCGCCCCATTTCACCCAGTTCACTCCATTATCACCAAGACCAACCTTCAAGCCAGCACAGCGCAAGGACAAAGGACGGAGCGAGCAAGAAGATCTTCGTAACAGATGATTTCTTCTAACTCTCTCTCATTTATTATTATAATCGCTATGTCTAGCTAAAAGGATTTACTCTAGGGGAAGGGATGTTGTAATTAGTTAAACTCTGCATTATTTTGCTGCTTGTTGAGACAATTTGGATTGTTCAGGTTAATGCTTTTAAGTGCTTTTAATAAACGTCATGAATTTATTATAAGCCCTCGAATCATGTTATGATCAGATAAGGTGATTAGCATTGATGGTCCTATTAACCTGTTACCTGTGATAATTGCAATCGGATAGATTACACTATTCACTAGGAGCTTTAGTCCGGATTAAACCAGACTAGTAATTCTGTGCATTGAAACCATCTAGATATACTTGCTAGGTCTAGACTAGAACTACATGCCCTGTCTAGATGAGCTATCTGGAATTAAGACTTAATACAGAATAGACAATTGAGAATTACAAGCCGATCCAAGTCTCCACTTAAGTAGTAGAATATGCAGAACCTAGCTAGTGAAACAACTCCCTGAACCTAGAGTACCGTTCACACTCCCAAGACTATCACTTTAATTTATCTGCTATTTACTTTCTTGTATGCTAATCTTGTGAAACCCAAAACCAAAAACAAACCCCCTTTTTGAGTTAACCATTATCTAAGGCTAGACTTACACATCAAGTCCCGTGGATTGACACCCGGTCGCTTCATAATTTGCTATACTATTTCGACCGGGATTTTTGCAACCTGACGATCTATTGAATTATTGAATTCTAGGATTATTTCTAGGCTTTTAATATACCAAATAAATCGTTTGCAAAATGGCGCCGTTGCCGGGGACTTGACTTTTGTCTAGTCCCTAGCCTTGGTTAATTCATTACTTTATTGCAACACACTGTGTATAATTGTTTGTTTGTAATATATTTTGTTTTTAATTTATTTTGTGTGCCATTTATACAATTGTTTTCATTACTTTAAAACCCACTCATTTTGTTCCTTTCTCTCTGGCTGATTATAAGTACCTAGTGGATGCGCAGAACGCGTTTAACTGGTCCTCCGGATACAGACTTCGATCCTGAAATCGAGAGAGTATACCTCCAAGCTCTGAGAACAAGAAGGCAGCTTGATTTCAACATGGCAGGAAAACCATGACCAAATTGGAGCGTGCAGTGGCCCAATACACGATGGGAAGGATAAACAGACCACCAGCCACACCAAGAAGAGGGCCAGTGGTTCTACCAAATCTAACTGCAGAACTTATAGCCGATTGGCAAAAGGTAAAACCTTCTCACCAATCCAATGCTGTTAGAAATCACCCTGCAGGAACTTTTTCAGGTGCAGACCCATCGGATGCATTAGACCATGTACATCGCTTTCTGGTGCACTTGGACTCTCTTGGCTTATCTCAAGGATTGGAGGAGTACGCCAGATTGAGCCTGTTCCAGCACAGCTTATCGGGAGAAGCTTCGAAATGGTTCCACCGATTACCGCCAGGCATCATTACCACCTGGGAGCAGATGATGGACAAATTCTACGAAAAGTACATTCCCATCTCCAGGACACGACAAATGATTGCCGACCTGATGGCATTCAGACAGAAGGGTAGTGAGACAATTTGTGAGGCGTGGGATCGATTCAAAGAACTACTCCGCCAGTGCCCTCACCATGGTCAGGATATCACTTCACTGGCTCAGGGATTCTTCCAGGGGTTAAAAGACGAAACAGAGGCGAGATAAGATCCGCCCTAGGAGGAAACCTGCTAGCAAAGAGTGGGGAGGATTTCATGGCATCTATGGAGTCCTACTGTGAGGAGCTTCGCCAATGGAGCAGCAGTGGAGGACGAGTATTCTCAATAGGTCAGAGTTCTTCCAGAGCTCCAGACCCGATGATGGAACAACTAGCCTCCGAGCAAGCACAAATGAAACCACGATGGGAAGCATGGCGAAAATGCTCGAACAGCTCACCATGGGGCCAACCACCAGGCAATCCGCCAAGAAAATCTCTACAAACGAAGCCTGCTGCTCTCAGTGTGGGGATGCACACGATTATGAGGACTGCCCATTAGTAGCCGAGATGAGGCAAACCGAGGAGGCCAATGTCATAGGCCAGTTCAACAACAGGCAACCCTGGGTGCAGAATCAGCACCAAAACCTGAGGTACGGAAATCCAAACAATGCACTGAATTCACATCAAATGCAACCTCAGAGGACGAACCAGGGGGGACCACCCGGCTTTGTTAGGCCTCAATACAATCAATTCCGGCCACAACAGCCTCAAGCTCAGCAACCATCTTTGAGCTCAAACAATGCCAGTCTGAAGGAGATGGTGGAAAAATTGATGGCTTCTCAGGAACAGCAAACGGTAATCAACCAGAAGTTAGAGAATGCCATGGTGGAGATGCAAGGAACAATGAGTCAGTTGACTCAATTCCTCCTACAGCAGAGACCTTCTGGATCATTGCCTTCCCAACCAGAAACCAATCCAAAGGAGCAGTTGAAGGCAGTGTCGGTCTCAGACGAAGACTGTGAGGATTCTGAAGAAGCAGCAGCAGTTACCCTGAGAAGTGGGAGGAACTTAAACAGAGATAAAGTGGCAGGAAGCCGTACTGATGAGGAGACCGAGCCTCTTTCTAATACCGCCGGTGCACCATCAGGGCATTCCGCCCCACTGAGGTAGTTTCTGAGGAGACCCAGGCTCCTATTCCTTCTTCCTCTCTTTCAACTGCTGTAAAATAAAAAGGGAAAAATATCTGCAAAAGAACTTCCATTTCCAAACCGTCTCAAAGAGCGAGAGCTCGATGAGCAATTTGGAAGATTTTTAGATGTTTTTAGAAAGCTGACTATCAATATTCCTCTTATTGATGCGATTAAGCAGATGCCGAATTATGCTAAATTTGTGAAGGATCTGATTTCGAATAAGAGGAAATATAAAGAGAAGGACACCATCCAGCTGACCGAAACTTGTTCAGCAGCTCTCCGACAGATGCTGCCTCCAAAGCGTGGTGATCCTGGTCAGCCCATCATCCCCTGTTCAATTGGAGACATGGATTGCGGATACGGTCTCTGCGATCTAGGAGCGAGCATCAACCTGATGCCATACACAATGTTAAAAAGCTTCATGCGGGTGAGCTCGTTCCCATTCATTTCAGACTCCAGTTAGCTGATAGATCATCGATCACACCAAGAGGTATGGTTGAAAATGTAGTTGTTAGTGTGGGTAAATTTTTCTTCCCCGCTGATTTTGTGATCCTTGACATGGATGAAGATGTTGAGGTACCTCTGATTCTTGGTAGACCCTTCCTTAGAACTGCAAAGACTGTTATTGATGTTGACAAGGGGAAGATTACCTTGAAATTTCATGATGAAGAATTAAGCTTTGATATAAATAAGATGATGCAGAAAAACACTTCTTCTCAAGCTGTTTTCTCTGCTGATTTAATTGATAATTCTTATGATCTTGATGATGACTACACCTATAGGAGTATTGATTCTTTTAATTCTTTGTTTAAGTTTTCTGATATTTAGAGCAGGTAATAAGTCGATCCATTGAGGATGACAAAGAAAGTTTTGAGATGGCCTCGGTCGTCCAGCAGCTAAATCAAGGGAAATCATACTTTCGTTCCTCCTCTCCTGCTGTAGAAAAGTTGGATCGATCCATCCAAAGACCCATACCTTCAATAGAGAAGCCTCCTACCCTGGAACTTAAATCTCTCCCTTCCCATCTTAAATATGTTTTCTTGGCAGAGGGTAACACCCTGCCTGTTATTATCTCTGCATCTTTGTCTATTTCGCAGGAAACTAGACTTCTGGAGGTGCTAAAGAAACATAAAAGTGCCATGGGATGGACAGTTGCGGATATCAAGGGGATCAATCCGGGTTTCTGCACACACCGGATTCATATGGAGGAGAATTACAAGGCAGTGAGACAACCCCAGAGAAGGTTGAATCCAAATCTAAAGGAGGTGGTCAAGGCCGAAGTACTGAAGCTCCTTGATGCAGGTATCATCTACCCTATTTCTGACAGCCAGTGGGTGTCACCAGTCCAGGTTGTTCCAAAGAAAGGGGGAATAGTTGCAGTGCTCAATGAGAAAGGTGAATTGGTGCTCAGAGACAAACCACAGGTTGGAGGATGTGCATCGATTACCGGCGCTTGAATGAGGCCACAAGGAAGGACCATTTCCCACTACCATTTATTGATCAAATGTTGGAGCGGTTAGCTGGGAAAGAGTTCTACTGCTTCCTTGATGGGTACAGTGGTTATTTCCAGATTCCCATTGCGCCAGAAGATCAGGAGAAGACTACCTTCACCTGTCCTTATGGTACTTTTGCATACAGGAGGATGCCCTTTGGTCTCTGCAATGCTCCAGCCACATTTCAGCGATGTATGATGGCGATTTTAATGAGTTTATTGAGAAAAGTATCGAAGTTTTCATGGACGACTTCTCTGTCTATGGACAAAGCTTCGATGTTTGTCTGGAGCAATTAGACCAGATCTTGGCTCGCTGTGAGGACACGAATCTAGTGCTGAATTGGGAGAAGTGCCATTTCATGGTACAAGAAGGAATTGTTCTTGGACACAAGGTGTCAAGGGAAGGCCTCCAGGTAGACAAGGCCAAGATAGAGGTAATAGAAAAGCTGCCCCCACCAACTTCAGTTAAAGATGTAGATCTTTCCTTGGTCATGCAGGGTTTTACAGGAGGTTTATACAGGACTTCTCAAAAATTGCTAAACCCCTGTCAGACTGCTTCAGAAGGATATCAAGTTTCAGTTCACAGAGGAGTGCTTGACAGCATTTCAGACTATCAAAGAGAAGCTCTGCTCAGCACCAATTGTGGTCCCACCAGATTGGTCTGAACCGTTTGAGATCATGACGGATGCAAGTGACTATGCTGTGGGCGCTGCACTATGTCAGAAGAAAGATAAAATGCTGAGAGTAATCACCTATGCTAGCAAGACCTTGATAGATGCACAGAAAAATTATACTACTACAGAGAAGGAGTTGCTAGCTGTGGTGTTTGCTCTGGACAAGTTTCGACCATATCTGCTTGGAAGCAAGGTGATAGTCCACACCGATCATTCAGCCCTCAAATATCTTTTTCAGAAGAATGAATCAAAACCAAGACTTCTGAGGTGGATCCTACTTCTCCAAGAATTTAATTTAGAAGTTGTGGATAAAAAGGGGAAGCAGAACGGAGTTGCTGATCACCTATCTAGGCTTGATATCCCAGATGATGGAATTCCAATCAACGAGTTCTTCCCTGATGAGACGGTGTTCAAGATTGGAAAAGTAGATGAACCATGGTATGCTGACCTAGTCAATTATCTGGCTACTGGTTTAATTCCTCATGACTACAGCTATAACCAGAGGAAGAAATTCTTGTCAGAAACCCGCCACTATATCTGGGAGGATCCATACCTGTTTAGGATCTGTGCTGATGGCTTGATGAGGCGATGTCTTCCAGATAAGGAGATCCAGAGTGTAATCGAATTCTGTCATGCTAAAGAGGCAGGTGGCCATCATGGTTATACAAGAACAGCTGCAAAATATTGGAGTGTGGATTCTATTGGCCTACTCTACATAAAGATGTCCACCATTTCTGTCCCATTGTGACCCCTGTCAGAGGATGGGAAACATTTCAGAAAGCATGAGATGCCTCAGAAAGGTATTCTTGAGGTAGAACTTTTTGATGTTTGGGGCATAGATTTCACAGGCCCTTTTCCTTCATCTCATGGAAACCAATACATCCTAGTAGCTGTGGATTATGTCTCAAAGTGGGTAGAAGCTATTCCATGCCACAATGCTGATTCCAAAACAGTGGTGAAATTCCTGAAGAAACACATATTCACCAGATTCGGGGTGCCCAGGGCAATTATCAGTGATGGTGGCTCTCACTTCTGCAACCGAGCCTTCGATTCCCTAATGACTAAATATGGGGTGACCCACAAGGTAGCATTACCTTACCACCCCCAAACTAATGGTCTGGCAGAAGTGACTAATCGGGAGCTAAAATGGATCCTACAGAAGACTGTAAATGCATCAAGGAAGGATTGGTCAGTTAAACTAGATGATGCTTGTGGGCATACAGGACTGCTTTCAAGACTCCTATAGGGATGTCCCCTTTCAAACTTGTGTATGGAAAAGCTTGCCATCTTCCAGTAGAATTAGAGCACAAAGCTTACTGGGCACTGAAAGCCCTGAATTTTGATCTGCATACTACTGGAGAGAAAAGAAAATTTCAACTATCTGAACTCGAGGAACTCAGAGAGCAAGCCTATGACAGTTCCAGAATTTATAAGGAGCGCACAAAGAGAATCCATGATCAGATGATCCATAAGAGAGAATTAAAGTAGGGGATCGAGTGTTGCTCTATAATTCCAGGCTGCGCCTCTTTCCTGGTAAGTTGAAATCACATTGGGCAGGTCCATTCAAAGTTGTGGGGATCACTACTTACGGTGCTTACGAGCTAGAGAATAAGACAGGAGAAGTATTCAAAGTAAATGGTGCTCGACTAAAGAAGTACCTAGGCGATACCTTTTCTCAGCCTCCTGCACCAGGTATATCCTTGATTGAAAGCTCCAATTCCATAAATTCTATCTCTGCTATTTGTATTGCAGCACCGCCTCCCAAAGCATCCAAGAAGCCGCGCCGCAATGGTATTTCAGACTGAAGAAAGCCATTGCTAGCTGCTGTGGCGGCCCTCCTTGACCTTATCTGTAAAGTCCAGCCAGAGACTTTAAACTCCGGGCAGCTTGGTGGGAGGCAACCCACCGGTTTGTATCTCTAATCTCTTCCTGGCTTAGTTAATTATTTTCTTCTTTGTTCTTATTGAGGTGTGTTAATAGCTATTGTGCATAATTGAAAGAGCCATGACTCTTAAATTCCACTAATGGTTTCATCTGTTACCACTTGAGTTTTCTGGTTTTGCAGATATAATCTTTCAGATACTTCACTCTAATGCTAAACTGAACTCAAGTGTGAGGAAGAATCATGGAAATGTTCAGGGAGTCCTTTAACACTCTTGTTATTTAATTTCTGCATTCTGTGTGTTTGTTATTTTTGTTTGATTATTTGTGGTATGTTTCATTTTTATGAATGAGATGTTTTTAGGTAGTGGTTTTAATTTAATTATATAAAAAAAAAAAATTAACGTGTCCGGCTGAACTTAGCCGGACACAAATCCGGTCACATGAAACCCTAGCCACGTCCGGATCCGGACTCCAGCCGGACATGACTAAAACATGCGCCCGTTTAATTTCTTTTTCTTCCTTCTTCGTTTCTAACTACCACCTTCTTCCTCCCGACGCGTTCGAACCCTGCACAAACACCACCAAATCACCATCGTTACTCCTCCATTTCCACCACCAAAACACCACCACACTGTTGTCGCGGCGAACCCAGGAGCGCACACCGCGCCGTCACAAGCTTCACCCAGTCAACCACCCGCTTCCCTTCTCCCGTTTTCGAAACGTAAACGTATCCAAACAGGTTTTGACGATTTCTACCTTCTTGATTCGATTTACATCAATGAAGTAGATTAGTTAGTGTCTGATAGTGCCTTGTTAAATGATGCTTGAGATGCGAAAACATAGATAATGTGTGCAATATGGGAATTTTTCTGGTTGGATTCTGGGTACTCGACACCGCTCTGTCGCGGCGAATTTTTTTTCTAGGGTTCTATGCGTCCGGATCTGCGTCCGGCTAAGTAGGTTCGGACGTAGACCCGGACATGTACAAAATTTGCAATTTTTCTGCAATTGTTTCTTGTTCTGTTGTGGTGTTTCAAGCTATTGTTTGCTATGTTTAGCTGTTTTAACGGCTTGGTAAGCGTAAAAACTGTGTGAAAGAATATGTTCAAATAGAACATGCTGCTCGATTGGTTTCGGGTTTTGGTGTAGCTGTTACTTCTCTTTCTCTTAGCTTGTGTTTTATCTGATAGATGGCTCGCACTAGAGGTGGTCCTGCACGCAGAGGGTCCTCTTCGAGGAACCCACGCCCTGACGACGAGTCAGAGCCGGCCCAGGCCCCACTACGCGAGGATGAATTCCATTCTGCTACCACCCGGGCTTGGTATGAGCGGGGAGGAGCCTTCGTCATCGAGAGGCGCATCACAGACGAGGCAGCAGCTGAGGCCGGGCTTACAGGCATATTCGAGGGCATTGGGCCACCAGCATATTGCGCATGGGCGTGGGAGTTCTCCCCAGAGTTGGTACGCGAGTTCTACGCCAATGCTGTGGCGTCAGACACGACACACAGTATTATCTCCTACGTACGCCAGTACCAGGTGGAGGTAACCCCTGAGTCTTTGCTGCTCTTTTATTTCTTCCAGATAATGCGGATAGTCATCGAGAGTTTACGGAGGACGCGCTTAGGGAGAGTAAGACTAGGTGGTTACGAGAGGTCGGGAGTACTACTCGCCGACGGGGTGAGGAGAGTAAGGTTGTACTCCCGTATGCTATACTTCCTTCGCTTACCCAGAGGACCCTAGCAGAGATCCTCAGTCATCAGATCCGGCCTCAGGCTGGGAATGATGCTTCTGACGAGGATTGTGTGCTCCTAGACTACCTCCTGGCCTCACCACATCCACCAGCTCAGCAGATCTCGATCCTATTCGTCATGTTCAGGCAGCTGCATAAGGTGGTGACATATCTGTGGACGAAGAAGAAGAAGATTACCCCTATCTTTCCTATCTTCATCCAGCATCTTCTTGTCTCTACCCTCCCCGAGGAGATCTTCACTGATATGGCGGTGAGGGAGGGTGAGACACCCATCTCCCTTACGACCTTCAGGAGATGGGGCTTCTTCCGCCTCGACGACGGCAGCTGGGTGAAGGGCAGCTCAGGCCTAGGATCCGCTGGTACATCTACGAGTTCCAGCTCTAATCCAGCCACTGCTACCATGGCGCCCCCCACGGCCCCAGTGATGAGCATCCCACCTGAGATGCAGACTATGATGGACGCCCTACTCCAGCAGCAGCAGAGGATGGAGCAGCGCTTTAGGGGGATGGAGCAGTAGTTCGGGGATGTCCAGCAGCGCCAGGTGCGCATGCAGGGACGCATAGATGACATCCGCCAGACGTAGGAGCACCTCCAGGCAGAGCAGACTTCATTCGCGACGCACAGACTATGCTCGCAGGCGCATGGAGCGCAGTGATGCTTTGCAGAGAGAGACAGCCGCTCATCAGACCCAGACCACCCAGATCTTACAGATGCTCATGACCCAGTTCGGCGCGAGACCTCCTCCACCACCACCACCTCAGTGACAGCCATCATTTCTTTACTGCTTTCTTTTATTTTATTTGTTTATGTTTCTATTTTCTGCATTGCTTTCCTTTTGGTCTGTTAAAACTAACATTGAAAAACGGGATGCAGGTGAAGTGGTATTAGATAAATTAAGCAGAGTTTTTACATTCTAAATTGCTAAAATTCTTGTTTCTCTGAGCAGTGCAGCATTCTAAAATGATTACTTTACATGTCAACTCTACTGCGAAACAAACGGCTATAAGTACAGGAAATGGAACCACACTACTTGCGAATGTCTGCTAAGCTTAAACTATGGGGAGTATTCTTTCTCTAAATATAACTCATTCGATTCAAATATTCTCTGTAGTTCGAGTTAATGCACTTTATTCTGTGGTTGTACTTACCAGTGAAAATTTAGCAACTTTTAATATGCAAACAACGCATACTGTCTGTGACTCATGAGGAATCTCTCGACCCTGCCAAACTTCAAGTGTGAGGAAGAACATCTTCCTCAATCCATAACACCAGGGGAGTCTCAGTTCCACCTTTAAACTTATTTGATGTTCCACCTTTGTTGCGTTGAGGGTTTTATTGCATATGCATCTATTATGAGTATAGCATGTTTTGAAAGCTCTTTTCTCTGTTTTTCTTCTTTGACCAATGAGGACATTGCTCATCTTAAGTGTGAGGAAGGAGAGACCTTTCCCTGAAAACATGCTAATTGTTCTTTAATGCCACACTTGCTTTTTGTTGCTCTAATGCCTGTGCACACCGAGTGATATTAAATCAAAGTGAAAACCGTAGGAATCTTTTTGCTTGATAAGGTTTGTATAAAATTGTTTTATTTAAAAATACTCTCTTTTCACTAAAAATCTGGTAGATTGGCTAGTTGTGGTAACCAGATTATTTTAGCTTGGGATTTTGGAAATGAAGTGAATGTTTGGAATGAAAAGGATAAGGCAAGGTACTCCACTGATCAAAAATTTTTCCTAACAATATCAGGCCTCGTCTATCCGGTTATTAAGTCTTAAGGGTGCCTTATCACCTATCTACCTAAGGTCTTGTGATCTGGGATAGTTGGCCCAACACCGTTACAAGGATAGAGAGAAAAGTCTGGGTTAACGGAATAACTCTGTAATTCACAATATTTCGTTTGTTTTGTATATAATTCTTGGAAGAAGAATGTTTTTGCATGTGAAAGAAAATTATTGCAGTTTAATTTTTGTTTTTGATCACGAGTACGTGGTGTTGAAAGGTATTGCGGAATAAGGCATTACTTCACACCCCTTGTCATCCAAAGGTTAGAGGAATGAAAATGGTGGAAAGTCCCAAGCTAAGTTAACTTGTTTTCTACAATCTAGTTTCTCTATGCTTTTACAAAATCGTTCTTGCTTCACTGTTTGTGAAAACCTACCTCTAGAGAGCAAGATTATTCTTTCATTTATCACTTTGTTTGATTTCGCTCTGCACTTGTCTAAAATTTGAGATTATTTGACGGTTTTAGAGATATTCTTATTCCTATTTTGCTTGAGGACAAGCAAAAGCTTAAGTGTGAGGAAGTTGATAAGTGTGAAACATATAGGCTTTTTAGGGTTTAAATACCTTATAATTTATAACAATTAAGGCAATGTTTCCCACTTATTATGTGTTTTTCCCTAAGATTGATGTTTTGATAAGAACTAATGTATTTTATATGCTAAATACAGGAAAAACCCAGGAAACAAAGATATACATCATAAGGATTACAACACAACAAACGGGGAACAAATCAGGAAAAGAGACACAAAAATTGGTCTTGTCCGGATCAGTTTGGCCGGACACAAAGCCGGACTTCTTTTGTCCGGATCTGTTTGGCCGGACAAGAGCCGGACGTGACCTAAAAATCCAGATCCGGAGTTCACGTTTCAGATCTAAAACTCTGTGTCAAGTCCGGATCCGGACACGATCCGGACGTCACATAGAATTGAAAAATAAAAAGGCACGCCGGCGCATTAAGAAGACAGGGGAGCGGCGCATTAATTGACGATGCTCCAGGCTCCATGCTCAATCAGAGGATCAATCAAACTATCCACTCACCAACTATACCAAACTCCCACTAATCTGTGTTTCCTTTCTAACCCTATATAAACCATCTCCTGCCTTCATTCCAAATCGTCCCAGACTTCAGAGTCTAATCCTCTTCTCTCCCTCACTGCATATCCTCTCACGTACATCCATCTCCACTCATAGACTCCTCCATAAACCTGCACCTTTCACTCATATTCCATCTTCATCCATTCGCTAAATTTTCTCCGCAAACATTCGCTTTCACCACACACAAATCCGCATCCATTCACCAGATTTTAACCGCGTCCGACCCTTGTCCGGATCCGGACACACACAACCGACTCACGTCCGGATCACATCGCCTGGACTTAGCCGGACGCACACTCATCCCGCCACGTCCGGATCGAGTCCGACCAGACAGATCCGGACATCTCACGTCCGACTCTGTGTCCGACCCTCCCCAGCCGGACACCTCACAAAACTCGCCAAAAATTCCACTTGCCCCATTTCACCCAGTTCACTCCATTATCACCAAGACCAACCTTCAAGCCAGCACAGCGCAAGGACAAAGGACGGAGCGAGCAAGAAGATCTTGTAACAGATGATTTCTTCTAACTCTCTCTCATTTATTATTATAATCGCTATGTCTAGCTAAAGGATTTACTCTAGGGGAAGGGATGTTGTAATTAGTTAAACTCTGCATTATTTTGCTGCTTGTTGAGACAATTTGGATTGTTCAGGTTAATGCTTTTAAGTGCTTTTAATAAACGTCATGAATTTATTATAAGCCCTCGAATCATGTTATGATCAGATAAGGTGATTAGCATTGATGGTCTTATTAACCTGTTACCTGTGATAATTGCAATCGGATAGATTACACTATTCACTAGGAGCTTTAGTCCGGATTAAACCAGACTAGTAATTCTGTGCATTGAAACCATCTAGATATACTTGCTAGGTCTAGACTAGAACTACATGCCCTGTCTAGATGAGCTATCTGGAATTAAGACTTAATACAGAATAGACAATTGAGAATTACAAGCCGATCCAAGTCTCCACTCAAGTAGTAGAATATGCAGAGCCTAGCTAGTGAAACAACTCCTGAACCTAGAGTACCGTTCACACTCCTAAGACTATCGCTTTAATTTATCTGCTATTTACTTTCTTGTATGCTAATTGTGAAACCCAAAACCAAAACAAACCCCTTTTTGAGTTAACCATTATCTAAGGCTAGACTTACCACATCAAGTCCCGTGGATTGACACCCCGGTCGCTTCATAATTTGCTATACTATTTCGACCGGGATTTTTGCAACCTGACGATCTATTGAATTATTGAATTCTAGGATTATTTCTAGGCTTTTAATATACCAAATAAATCGTTTGCAACAGCACGTGAGGCAGGGATTTTGTACTGCGATGCGAAGAAGAAGCAAATATTTGTTGATCCGATTCATCAGATGTAAGTACATAATAACTGGAATTTTTTTCTTCCAATTACATTATGTGATAAATAAAATATTGTTCTACAAAACATTCTTTGTTTTACCTGTGGTAGCAATCATTGGATGTTTATGGTGTTGTGTATCGACACCTCATGCGTGTTGATACTAGACCCTGGGTGCTGAGGACCTTCGAGAGATCGCTCTAGAGAAATATTTGAAGGAGTGAGTATTTAAAATTTTAATGCATTTTGTATTTATTTTAAGCTTGTCCTGGATTATTGGCAATAAATTGCTTCAACTTAAAATGTTGTATTTATGCAGGGGCCATAAGCTTGGTTTAAGTGATGAGAAGAAACCATTCTCCATCTTGAACTTCCAATACATACGTGTAAGTTATCATTTAATTTATGCATGCATTTTTGTATTAAAGTTAAACGTTTAAATTTCTTGATCTGTCTGAAGTTGGTAATCCATGGATGGTGTGATGACAATGTCCTAAACAGCTTGATTCACGGAGCTGTGGCTATTACGTGATGCGGTACATGTACGAGATTGTACAAAATATTGACACGCTTGGCGATGATGACAAGGTAACCCATTAATTAAAGTTGTAGTTAATGTTATTGCATTTTAAATAAAATTGTGTGTACTAATGATGGTCAGTTTCTTTTTATGGACAGATCATTTCTTTTTTCACAAATGCGGAGGGTCACGTATTCCAAAGTGGATCTGGACTTTGTAAGAGATCATTTATCGCAGTTTTGGTGTAAAAATTACTTGAGCGTTTCTTAGATCTTATTCCTAGCTAGTGTAGTTAGACTTACACTTTGTTTGTGTTGAAGCAACGGTAGACTCTCAAAGTTTGTAAAGTTCAACTCTCTCTTATTTTTGAAAGTTTTGTTTGCAATTCATTTTCAATGTTGCAATTCAAACTAGCAACTTGGTTGGTCATATAGTGTGGTTGGTTATCTGTAACACCCCTACTATTAATTCAATCATTACCGTCCAATCTCCTCGTGCTTCCCGAGTCACGCAGCGGATACATACTTACATACATCGGGTGATACAATGCCGTTAGTCACCCACGTGACTAACAAGGCTACTACTGCTACATACAGCATCGGTCTGATGGACCGGAATATCCGAGTACTACTTAATACAATACATACTCTCATTACATACTGGATACTACAGTACTCCATTCGATACATTACTCCATTCAATACAATACTCCACAATTCCGTACAAGATAATACACTACGCATACCGAGTTCACTAGGTTCCAAATCAATACAATACTTCTCCCAAGTTCATACATACTCACTAGGAGTCAATCTACTACCCATTCCTCACGAACTAGATACTTCTAATTACGAGGTGCGTCGCCGGTCTCTTACCTTGACCGTATTCGCTCCGGTACCTGCACACTAAAAATGTTCCCCCGAGGGGGTCAGCTTACGCTGAATATGATAACCGCATACCCAGCGTACTAGCGAGGGTACGCCGACCATTTGGTCGAATACATGCAATTCATTTGCAATACATACATTCATACATACATACATACATGCTTTCATTCACGATACTACAATACTACACAAGGTATACATACATACGCACAGTACAATACATGCTGGGAAGACAATACAAGTCAACCAATGCTTACTTACCATTTTCCAGAATTCACATACACAATACATACTCATTACATATCCAATACGCAATACGGAGGTACAATTCTCCAATACATACAAGGTCCAGTTAGCTTCGTTACACACCCGGGTTTATCAGGTGTTCAATTCTCTTTTACTTCCGGTCGATGACTTACAATAGTCAAGACCAATAGACATACAATACTTACTTCTTACATACTTTACTTCCAGTTAAGTTGGTATGACCTCCGGGCAGGGATTACTACATCCCACCACCGGGCTTTAGGGTGGCCCACTAATCCAGGATGCTACCCATTCAAGGGAATTGGTCCATGGAAAAGATTACAGCCAGGATTCGGATCCAACCTCTTGTGTTTCCTTATCCTCACGCGTGGCCGAAACTATATCGGACTTCTACTCATTCCATTTTACTCATTGCTCAAAGGAGTTAGGATGTTAGGAATTAGTATAAGTCAGTACTTCATTCCCATACATACATACAATACACAAGTACACAATACTTACACATACTTCTCATTTCCATTCATTCACTTCATGAATTATACAAACTAATTGTTCAAGGAGATACAACAAGAACAAGTAGTTCTAACACAATTGAGTGCGATATAAATCCGATTCGTGCATTTATCTTATTGGTGATCACATAAGCACACAAATCGGGGTAACCAGGTTAGGATACAGAGCATGAAGAAATCATACCGTTCACCGTCGAATACGTACTACCGGTTCCTTTGGAGATCAACTACTTGATTCCTATACATACATGAAGTAGTATGATCAATGATCTATTATTGATCTAACTTACTCCTCCATTGATACCTTCAATGTATACTTACTACTTCTTTACATTCATACTTGGTTACAAAACCATTCTTTTCTTTACTACCTCATAAACTTACTTCCTTACACATTTACTTACTCTCTTACCATTATTACTTCATTAAAGGTGTATTACTACTTATATATGCATACCGGTGTATAGGCATATACATATACATATATATGATAACTATAGTCATATTATAAAAACATTTTTTTTTTGTAAGTGTTTGGGTCGTCCGACCCACCGTCCGACCCAACCCTGGGTCGGACCATTCCAGTAGGTTTTCGCCCTCAGAAATTACTCCCGTCCGACCCAGCACTATTCCGTCCGACCCATACCCTCTGGGTCGGACCATTCCAGAAAGTTTCGATTCTGTGGCTTAGCTCCGTCCGACCCACCGTCCGACCCAGGCTCTGGGTCGGACGAAGTCAGAAACTTCGCCATTTAGAAAATTTGCCCGTCCGACCCACGTCCGACTCACGGCCCTTGGTCGGACCATTCCAGAAAGAATTACCGTCGTTTCTCAAGGCCCGTCCGACCCACGTCCGTCTCACGGCTCTGGGTCGGACGGTTCCAGAAAGTTTATTTTCATTGTTCAGGCCTTGTCCGACCCAGCGTCCGATCCAGCTGTGGGTCGGACAGTAGCAGAACTTTGCTACAGGCCTTGTTTTCTTTTCCAATTTCACCCATTGCTTCCCTATTCTTCCTGCATGCATCCTAACATGTTTTAGTACTATTTAGACACTCTAAATCATGCTAATTCATTCCTTAATACATCACACAATCCTATGCTTATTTATACACTCAATTTCCCCAAGTTTCAACTCAACACTCCCATTGTTTCTTCCCTTATACCTTATGCTACAGATTTTTCCTCTACTCTTATACTCCAATACCTCCTCATCCAATGGCACTCTTAGCATCTTAAATACATTAGCTCACAACCTAGTTCCATCTCATCTATAAACCCATATTCAAATCTGTTACAAGGGACTAACATTCCTCCTAAACTCTCCAAATACTTCCTCTTCTTAAACAACTCAAGTCCTCTCCTTTCTACACAAATTTTGACATGGTCTCCCCTATAATTCTTACTTCCTCCACACATTATTTCAGCTCACAATTCCCATTCTCACAACCTGTTTATACAATACACTATACTCACCATTCAACACTACTACACACATTAAAATTCCTGCACACATACACATACTACCCAAGGTTTTCCCAAGCTTTTAAACTTCATTTAAAATACTTCAAAACTGTTACATTATCCATTCTCAATACACTACCACATTGCTACTACTTATTACTCAATTCCATTACTCATTTCACTACTAAAAACTGTTACAATACAATACACAAACTAACACAAGGTAAGAGCATTTACGTTGTCTTGCTAGTTTTTCTTTCCTTTCCTTTCCTCTTCTTCTTTTCTTCTCTTTGTTCTCGGTCCCAATAGGGTTCCCACGCACAAAGTGCTACAGCACATAATACATACACCATACCATTTAGCATTCATTTTTATACTAACCCTAGAATTTAAGTTTTAGGGTTTAGAAAAGAGTGTTACCTTCCAATGAGTAGATGGAGTTCTTGACTAGCAAGAGAACAAGATTCCCAGCCCAAATGAGTAGCCAAAATCGGCTGGAATGCAAGGAGTAAAACAAGTCTCACTTAAATTTTCGTTTACATATAAGGGCTAGAAAAAGGTAGGTTTTCAAGAATGTTTTTACCTCAAAATGACAAGGAGGTGAAGGTGCTTCTAATGGTGGTACTCAAACTTCAATTGGAGAATACCTATAAAAACGAAAATGGAGTTTTTGGGTTTTTGAAAGGATGAAAATGTTCTCCTTGGCAAGGGGATTACAATGGTGTAATTTTATTGGATTGGAGAAGGTTTGGGTACTCAAAGAGAGGAGAGAAATGGAGAGTTTTGTGGGGGCTTCATTTCCCATTGCCATCGCCCAAGGAGGAAGAGAGAGAATAGAGAGAATAGAGAGGTGAGAGAAATCGTGAGCGAGAGGAGTGGGTAGAGGAGAGAGAGTTTTTATTTTGCTTTTTACTTATTTCTTTTGTCCTCTAGTGTATTAGGGACAATAAAGAGATAACTAAAGAGAGAGGGGGTGAGGAGTCCATCGGTCACACACTCCCTTCTCTACAGATTTTTGACTTTTATTTGCAAAGTGGACATGCTAAGTTTGTTTATTTGCATTCTCGCCCCACAACTTCCCGGTTGTTACAGTTTTTACTAACCGGTACCCGTTTTCCGGAATTTTCTCTTTTAATTAATTTTATTGGTTCTAAAGCTCCAATAATATTTATTAATGAATATTTAGTTGACCAGAACTGTTACGAGTCTAATTGACCACTTAAAGTCGCGTTTTTCCCGGTTTCCTCGAAAAAACACGCTTTAAGGTTCGTTTACGCTTTTTAATATATTATGGATCCGTTTTCTTCGGGAGTTGTTCCCCATATTATTTAGGTCTTATTAAACCTTTAGAATCCATATAATACGCTAACCGAGGTCTCATGCCTCCCATGGTTATTTAACGCTTATTTAGCGTTCTCCGCTTTTAAAGCGTTTATTTATTTCTTTTGGATTTATTTTTCCTTACCAATATTACTCTAGCATTATTAGACTCTTAAATAAGGATTAGAATTATCTTAAACACTATATTTAAGTTTGGGGTATTTCAATCTACCCCCCTTAAGAACTTTGTCCTCAAAGTTGCTCAAGGTTATAGGATTACAATACTTGCTCATTCTTACTTGTCTATGCCAGAGGTCGTACATTCTTCCTCCTTACAATTTCTGAATTCATTACTTCTGGTTTCCACATTCCATACATACAAGTATACCATACTTACTTCCGTCCGCTTCACGTCCCACCATCTGGTTCCACATTACAAGATTTTTACATACATACCATGCAAGGCTATTCCCAAAGCAATGCAATACACATTCCAATCTCGTAGGCGCTCAGGTCATCTAGACACGGACTCCTCTATGTCCCGCCGCCCTTGGAATAATACCCCATACTACCTTACTATCTTCTTCGGTACCCACTTCTAACACATCCTCATTCCCATACTAAAAGAAATTCTTCCACCACTACTAATTAAAAAATTCTAGAACATACAACTCCATATTCCAATTTATACTCATTACTTCTATCCTATGGTGATTCTTGTGACCACTTGAGGGGAGCTTCAAGAATCATTCGGCCCTGATGTGATCAGCATCAGTGTTGAACTATCTTTCCACCCCAGTTTGTGTTCGGTTTCCCTTGATCTGATCAGGATCAAGTTCGACTTCCCACGTCAGTTTCAACAAACAAATAGTTAGTTGTTTTCATTTTCTATCTTTTTACTCTTCTAGTCGTGATACGAATTCGTACATCTCCAAAGGATGGAATCAATCCATCAATTGTCCTCGCTCTACTTCCCAAATGCTTACTCCGTGGTTCAATACTTAAATGCTCATTTCATCAACCTTCATTACTTCCATCCCTTACGCTCCATCATTTCAATTATTCTAACTAAGGAATACGATACTTATGAAGTTTAGCTATCCTTAATTACTACCAATAACATACTTACGAATATACCACTCATGGGCTACGTTCCTCCGCTACTCACAATCAATCCTACTATTCTTTTTTTTTCCAAGGTTACAATACTTGTGGAGCTCTGTCCACTACTCATTCTCAATTGTATTAAAACGATCACCTAGGGAGTTCAATTTCCTCTAGGTTCTACATCGGTTTTATACCGACTCTTGCATTGTAGTGCCATGTCTAACTTCAATTAGACACCCACTACGGGATTATCATTTCCCCAAGAGTTACTCTACTCCAGTTTACTAATACTTTTACACTAGGGTTACAAGATGGGTATATTCATCCTATGGTATTCACATCTCTCGTGCCTAATTACCACAGTTACGATATGAATGAATACGTATGTTTATTTAACATGAGTACCAATCATTAAATCCATTCTCATTTGTGCTATGCACATTCTAGTTTTATGTGTTTTTATTTATAAAAACTTGCATTAAGCGGTTTCGCTCTACCCCCCTTAAAGGGATTATGCCCATGTAATCTACCATTATGTACTATTAAAATGGTTTACTCGATTTGGGCAATCTGAAGCGTTTAGCTTCATTACATTATACTATACAATATGCTCTGGTCAAAGGGTCTTAACCATTCCAATGGTTTAGTCTTTGCACCGAGGATTCGTACACGAGTTTATTTAACTCCTAATTAATTCAGTTCTAGCCTATCTTGCCTCAAGGCATCGATAGCCATTCTTTCATACTTACTAGGTGTATTACATTTCCTGGCTAGGGCCCACTAGCTTCTGTTGCGTGACCCTGATAACTTGGGTTACTCACCCTTCATGTTATCCTCAATGTGCTATACATCACCTTTTATCCCTCTATTGTGGAATAAGGTTTACTAAAAATGTGGTATTCTTTTACCGCTGTTTGAACTCAATGAGTTTTAGGTTGTAACCAGCCCTCTGGTAATCTATTATACATACTATTCGTACTCCCACGATTATTCACTAAGTTCCTCCGACTTGTTGTCGGGCGAGGTTACGTCACTACCTAGTTGCAGTGCTTCCTCTGTTGTCACTAGCTTCTGAATAATACTAGTTCTTCTGGTTCAGTACAGTGTTCTTTGCTTGTATAACCTTGCATTCTCAATGCGTCGGTCTGAGTGACTTTCTTCAGTCTTCTTCCCTTTTTATTCCATTGGAATTCACATCTTGTGATTGTTAGTGTGCTTACACTTTTCGTGCTTCTTTGGCCTTAGGCCGCACGGTTTGTTGCTAAGCTCGCTTGACTGGCTTATGCCATGTTGTTGGTGAAAGAAAAGTTTACTACGGTTTACATTTCCATATTCCTAGCTATCGCATTAGATTATTACAGCGCGAGTGCCATACCAAAACACTCAGTCATACAGAGTGCAGAGGCGTAAACTCTTGGCAGTAAATCACTTATGTGATAGGGATGAATATTTCTGCTTGTCATCTCGTACTTATACTTCGTGTCATTGTCCAACTACTTCCTCATAGCGGTCGCTTGTTGCGCACCGTATTCTTACTCACTATACAACGTCGTTTTTACGGTCTCTGTTATTGTGGCAGCTTACCTTTACTCCTTGCCATTGTCGTAGGCATCATTTCCTTATGGTGTACAACCACTAGGAGGTTCCTAGTCATATGTATGACGGTTGTCGTAGTATACCGCGATACTATTATCTTCCCATTGTGGGGATGTTTTATTCCAATTTAGGTTTCATGTGTAGGTTAGCTCACCTCACATTACTTCCTCATTCATGATATCGTTTGCCAATAACTTGGTTGACCAAAGATGAAGTGGTTTATCGGGTTACAAGCTCTCTTGAGTGCCGGTCATCCATGGTGTGCAATGTGCACACTCATTGGTTGTTTTTGACAATTACTGTCTCATAGTGCTGAGCATTGATCATAGGCTCTAGCTATGCGGTTTTACTTTTGCATATACATCACCGGAACATCCCAAGAAGCTTCAAGGGTTTTCTTGTCCCGTTCTCTAATTAAAGAGTGTTCTATCACTGATAGGTGAAAGTTCTCGTTGAGGGGGTGTGTTTCCACTCATGGGTCTCATGACAAGGTTTACCGTGTAAGTATTTATATAATGGTTCACCACATGATTGGGTCATAAGGAGTATACTTACTCCTTCGAGCTTCGATGCTCTTAAGCGATGTGCTTCTACAGTCCACGGCCTCTTGTGGCGTAGTGGTTTGGAAATCTCATTTCCGTATTCGTTATCTCTTGGCAATATCTATGCATAGGTTTTGTTGTTATAGTAGATGGAAGCCTTTTCTAAGGGTTCGCATCTTCACCACATTGGTGATCTTGGTTAACAAGAGGTGTCTTCCCTCGGGTTTCTCGTAGTGTCCAAGTGTGGACTAGGCCAATGTTGGCATTTATCCCGATTTCTATGCCCCTGTGATATCATTGCTACAGGAGGCATGAAAGTAGTTAAGCTTGTCAACTGCATACTACACTGATGCTCTAGTGACAGTGACGCTGAGTTGACCATTACTCCAAGCCACTCAAGAGGTTGGGTTTGAATTGATGGTCCAGTTGTTGATTTCTTGTCATATGGGATAATATTCTTGTAAGTCCTCTTAGTAATGGTGTGGGTTTTGCCACCGTTTGAGTTCACACAACGTAGTTGGTTGGTGGCTTTTAAGCCTTATTGCTGCAAGCTATGCTCTTTGCAAGCTGCTTATACACGTTTCCATTCTTTGTGTACCCCATAGGTTGGAGGTATTTACTGGGCTCCATGATAAGTCGTAACATCACGCTTCCGTTCATAGGAGACTCTTAGGCAATCTGGTGCTGATCAGTGCCTTTTGTAGACTAGGGTATTTCCTATTAAGTGAATCCCTTCGGTGTCTTAACCGAGTGTTCGTTCTAGTTGTCGTGCTCTTATCATGACACTTCATTCGACTGTTGTTATTCCAGACACCCTTCGAGGATTGCTCCTGGGTGTTGTTAGTTATGCCGTTACATCCGGCTAATGTCTATGGCATGATGTGTCCGCTATACCGCCTTGTGGTATTGTATTAAGCTATTCCCTTTAGATTTATAACGTCTCCCGTCGTTGGGTAGACCGTTTATACTTGCTCCTAGCGCTTGAGACCAGGTTTAATATTCCCTTCGATGATAGATTTTACTTCATGGTAATCACGTGATTGCTCTTGGGCGTTCTGTCCCATTTGCCGAGCATTATAGTGCTCATGTTTTAGGCAGTGGCCTTACTGTGTTAGGCTGGGTATACTTTCCAGCTGTCATATATATTTGCTTGATGTCTTTGAGACATATCCATCGTCCATACCGACTAGTCTGTGCTCTTTGCACTTCCTAGTCCTTACTCCTTATCTTCTGATGGCTTCTCTGAGTTCCTTTATGCTTAATTGCCTGAGGTGTCCAGTTGTTCTGGTTTGAACTTACTGATGGTCCGAAGAACGGAGTCGACTACTTCCCGTGTTCCGTACACTACATGTGTACATACGTGGGGTATCATGTTGATACGTTACCACTTACCCAACTATATGTCAGGCCCGCAAGCTCCTTCGGAGTGTAGTTGTCCCACATCCCGTAATTGGGTACACTCGTAGTGTTCGTCACACGCCTAGGTGAAGTATTCTGTTGCCAACTCCTCTTGTATCATTCTATGATACTCACCGTAATTCTGTCTGTTTGGTTTTAAAAATCCAAGGTTTTAAGAAATAGGGTCTGTGGTTTTGAAAGAAAAATTGGTTTTAAAAATCATGGTACGGTGTCAAAAGAAGTTCTTCATGGCATAGCCATGCTCGAAATCTCGACCAAGTCTAGCTTCCTGCTGACTGGTATGTTTTACATGCAGTGGTCAGGCCGTTTGGCCTTTCCAAGGTTTCATTCCTCCAGTTTTTGGATGTTTATCCCTATAGTCGCTTCATCGCTGTCACGGTACATTACTATGTACCTGTGGTATGTTAAGAGTCCTCCTGAATGCTCTCGTTATTACTGCACTTGCCGTGGCAAGTGCGTGGTACTGGTGGTTTTTGGGTACACCGATACCGGTCACGGTATGGTTTTCACTGGTTCTCGATAGTCTTGTTGACTGTCTTTGATCTTGTTAATCATTTACTTGGGTTAATTACTCTTCCGAGTAACTCAGTAGTAAGTTTGACATGGCTGTCATTGATCAGGGTACTTCTCCAATCCTTGGAGATTCCCCCTTTTATTTGGTTATGTTGTTCCTTGTTGCTTGTTCTCACACGCTTGTTGTGGTTACTGAGCCGGAGTTGGTTTAGGCACTACTCTTGTAGTCCTATCGGTTCATATCCCATGGATATCCTTATAGCTGTGTAAGCTATGCCGGCCAGGTATTGTAATCTTTTGGCGTTGTAGTTTTGGAGTCAGTCACTCCCGACTATGTCCTTAGCCAGCTAGCTCACCGTTGGTGGTGTTGCTTGGCTATTACTGTTGTCCCGTAGACTTGTGTCTCGGGTTTCATTAGCTCTGTTTCCATTTCGTTGCACGGTTAGTGCTTCCTTTCCTGTTGCGGGTTGTTTAGCTGGGTTCTGCGACTGGTAAGCATGTCGCCCCATGCTGTAGCAAGTTGTAGCCTCCTTGTGGTTGGAGTGTTTATAATACCGCTATTAAGTGCGACTATTGTTGTTCAACCGGGATCCACTTTCGGGTCTTCCATTTCTTGGAATCTACCATACGTCGGTTCTTGTTTACTGTGTGATTACTTCACAACTGCCAGATCGGGTTTTCCCCGAGTATGAGAAGGCTTTTCTTCTCTCTGGCGTCCCTTCCCAAGTTATACAATGGGGTTTGCGGTGGGCGGGACTGGTATTGTAGGTATCCGGTACTCATCGGTAGTTCCTAACTAGCATATCTAATGCTAACACTCAGCCCTTAGCCCTAAGCTTCTAATTCCTAACTCGGCATTCCTAAACTCGGTATTTCCAGTCATCAGAGCGATACTTCGCTCTGATACCACTTTTTGTAACACCCCTACTATTAATTCAATCATTACCGTCCAATCTCCTCGTGCTTCCCGAGTCACGCAGCGGATACATACTTACATACATCGGGTGATACAATGCCGTTAGTCACCCACGTGACTAACAAGGCTACTACTGCTACATACAGCATCGGTCTAATGGACCGGAACATCCGAGTACTACTTAATACAATACATACTCTCATTACATACTGGATACTACAGTACTCCATTCGATACATTACTCCATTCAATACATTACTCCACAATTCCGTACAAGATAATACACTTGCATACCGAGTTCACTAGGTTCCAAATCAATACAATACTTTCCCAAGTTCAACATACTCACTAGGAGTCAATCTACTACCCTTCCTCACGAACTAGATACTTCAAACGAGGCGCGTCGCCGGTCTCTTACCTTGACCGTATTCGCTCCGGGTACCTGCACACTAAAAATGTTCCCCCGAGGGGGTCAGCTTACGCTGAATATGATAACCGCATACCCCGCGTACTAGCGAGGGTACGCCGACCATTTGGTCGAATACATGCAATTCATTTGCAATACATACATTCATACATACATACATACATGCTTTCATTCACGATACTACAATACTACACAAGGTATACATACATACGCACAGTACAATACATGCTGGGAAGACAATACAAGTCAACCAATGCTTACTTACCATTTTCCAGAATTCACATACACAATACATACTCATTACATATCCAATACGCAATACGGAGGTACAATTCTCCAATACATACAAGGTCCAGTTAGCTTCGTTACACACCCGGGTTTATCAGGTGTTCATACTTTTACTTCCGGTCGATGACTTACAATAGTCAAGACCAATAGACATACAATACTTACTTCTTACATACTTTACTTCCAGTTAAGTCGGTATGACCTCCGGGCAGGGATTACTACATCCCACCACCGGGCTTTAGGGTGGCCCACTAATCCAGGATGCTACCCATTCAAGGGAATTGGTCCATGGAAAAGATTACAGCCAGGATTCGGATCCAACCTCTTGTGTTTCCTTATCCTCACGCGTGGCCGAAACTATATCGGACTTCTACTCATTCCATTTACTCATTACTCAAGTTAGGAGTTAGGATGTTAGGAATTAGTAGAAGTCAGTACTTCATTCCATACATACATACAATACACAAGTACACAATACTTACACATTCTTCTCATTTCCATTCATTCACTTCATGAATTATACAAACTAATTGTTCAAGGAGATACAACAAGAACAAGTAGTTCTAACACAATTGAGTGCAATATAAATCCGATTCATGCATTTATCTTATTGGTGATCACATAAGCACACAAATCGGGGTAACCAGGTTAGGATACAGAGCATGAAGAAATCATACCGTTCACCGTCGAATACGTACTACCGGTTCCTTTGGAGATCAACTACTTGATTCCTATACATACATGAAGTAGTATGATCAATGATCTATTATTGATCTAACTTACTCCTCCATTGATACCTTCAATGTATACTTACTACTTCTTTTCATTCATACTTGGTTACAAAACCATTCTTTTCTTTACTACCTCATAAACTTACTTCCTTACACATTTACTTACTCTCTTACCATTATTACTTCATTAATGGTGTATTACTACTTATATATGCATACCGGTGTATAGGCATATACATATACATACATATGATTACTATAGTCATATTAAAAACATTTTTTTTTTGTAAGTGTTTGGGCCGTCCGACCCACCGTCCGACCCAACCCTGGGTCGGACCATTGCAGTAGGTTTTCGTCCTCTGAAATTACTCCCGTCCGACCCAGCACTATTCCGTCTGACCCATACCCTCTGGGTCGGACCATTCCAGAAAGTTTCGATTTTGTGGCTTAGCTCCGTCCGACCCACCGTCCGACCCAGGCTCTGGGTCGGACGAAGTCAGAAACTTCGCCATTTAGAAAATTTGCCCGTCCGACCCACGTCCGACTCACGGCCCTGGGTCGGACCATTCCAGAAAGAATTACCGTCGTTTCTCAAGGCCCGTCCGACTCACGGCTCTGGGTCGGACGGTTCCAGAAAGTTTATTTTCGTTGTTCAGGCCTTGTCCGACCCAGCGTCCGATCCAGCTGTGGGTCGGACAGTAGCAGAACTTTGCTACAGGCCTTGTTTTCTTTTCCCAATTTCACCCATTGCTTCCCTATTCTTCCTACATGCATCCTAACATGTTTTAGTACTATTTAGACACTCCAAATCATGCTAATTCCTTCCTTAATACATCACACAATCCTATGCTTATTTATACACTCAATTTCCCCAAGTTTCAACTCAACACTCCCATTGTTTCTTCCCTTATACCTTATGCTACAGATTTTTCCCTCTACTCTTATACTCCAATACCTCCTCATCCAATGCCACTCTTAGCATCTTAAATACATTAGCTCACAACCTAGTTCCATCTCATCTATAAACCCATATTCAAATCTGTTACAAGGTACTAACATTCCTCCTAAACTCTCCAAATACTTCCTCTTCTTAAACAACTCAAGTCCTCTCCTTTCTACACAAATTTTGACATGGTCTCCCCTATAATTCTTACTTCCTCCACACATTATTTCAGCTCACAATTCCCATTCTCACAACCTGTTTATACAATACACTATACTCACCATTCAACACTACTACACACATTAAAATTCCAGCACACATACACATACTACCCAAGGTTTTCCCAAGCTTTTAAACTTCATTTAAAATACTTCAAAACTGTTACATTATCCATTCTCAATACACTACCACATTGCTACTACTTATTACTCAATTCCATTACTCATTTCACTACTAAAAACTGTTACCATACAATACACAAACTAACACAAGGTAAGAGCATTTACCTTGTCTTGCTAGTTTTTCTTTCCTTTCCTTTCCTCTTCTTCTTTTCTTCTCTTTGTTCTCGGTCCCAATAGGGTTCCCACGCACAAAGTGCTACAGCACATAATACATACACCATACCATTTAGCATTCATTTTTATACTAACCCTAGAATTTAAGTTTTAGGGTTTAGAAAAGAGTGTTACCTTCCAATGAGTAGATGGAGTTCTTGACTAGCAAGAGAACAAGATTCCCAGCCCAAATGAGTAGCCAAAATCGGCTGGATTGCAAGGAGTAAAACAAGTCTCACTTAAATTTTCGTTTTATATATAAGGGCTAGAAAAAGGTAGGTTTTCAAGAATGTTTTTACCTCAAAATGACAAGGAGGTGAAGGTGCTTCTAATGGTGGTACTCAAACTTCAAATGGAGAATACCCATAAAAACGAAAATGGAGTTTTTGGGTTTTTGAAAGGATGAAAATGTTCTCCTTGGCAAGGGGATTACAATGGTGTAATTTTTATTGGATTTGGAGAAGGTTTGGGTACTCAAAGAGAGGAGAGAAATGGAGAGTTTTGTGGGGGCTTCATTTCTCCATTGCCATCGCCCAAGGAGGAAGAAGAGAGAATAGAGAGAATAGAGAGGTGAGAGAAATCGTGAGAGAGAGGAGTGGGGAGAGGAGAGAGAGTTTTTATTTTGCTTTTTACTTATTTCTTTTGTCCTCTAGTGTATTAGGGACAATAAAGAGATAACTAAAGAGAGTGGGGGTGAGGAGTCCATCGGTCACACACTCCCTTCTCTACAGATTTTTGACTTTTATTTGCAAAGTGGACATGCTAAGTTTGTTTATTTGCATTCTCGCCCCACAACTTCCCGGTTGTTACAGTTTTTACTAACCGGTACCCGTTTTCCAGAATTTTCTCTATTAATTAATTTTATTGGTTCTAAAGCTCCAATAATATTTATTAATGAATATTTAGTTGACCAGAACTGTTACGAGTCTAATTGACCCGCTTAAAGTCGCGTTTTCCCGGTTTCCTCGAAAAACGCGCTTTAAGGTTCGTTTACGCTTTTTAATACATTATTTGGATCTGTTTTCTTCGGGAGTTGTTCCCATATATTATTTAGGTCTTATTAAACCTTTAGAATCCATATAATACGCTAACCGAGGTCTCATGCCTCCCATGGTTATTTAACGCTTATTTAGCGTTCTCCGCTTTTAAAGCGTTTATTTATTTCTTTTGGATTTATTTTTCCTTACCAATATTACTCTAGCATTATTAGGCTCTTAAATAAGGATTAGAATTATCTTAACCACTATATTTAAGTTTGGGGTATTTCATTATCAAAGGGCAATACCAGTTGGATGCCCTGTACAGGTTGTATATGCGATTGTAAATTGGGTTGTGTTGGAAAACACATTGTGGTAGAGGCTAAAAAAACAAAAAAAAACAAAAAAAAAGAAAAAAAACACGGTTAAGTTAAAACCGTGGTTTTAAACTCAATGGAACGACGTTATAAACCACGGTTTAGTAGAAAACCGTCGTATAATGTATATTTTGTACCACGGTTTCTGTCCAAAACCGTCGTATAAAACCATTATATACCACGGTTATTAAGCCAACCCGTTGTATAAAATCGTCTGATTCCCGCGACACAATGGGCTTTAAACGACGGTCCTCGCAGAACCGTGGTTTATAATCTGCTTTTAAATGACGGTTCCGAACCGTGGTTTATAGCCATTTTCGATATACCACGTGACTATAAACCACGGTTCCTAACCGTGGTAAAAAAACATTTTCTGCACTAGTGTACGGGACTTAGAGGGTCCTGTGTCTGGATGACCTGAGTGTCTAAGGATATCTATATATGCGAACGTTTTGATCAAGACAACCAAAGGGACCGTGGGCCAGAGAGCGTAAGTGCCCTTAATCATGAATCGGTCGTGGACCTGAGAGCGTAAGTGTCCAGCATGACCGGTACCTACGGGATCACAGTGTGTAATACTCGCTATGGTACTCGAGGATTGTTATGCCTTGTAGTCTTCAGACCAATACCATAGAGAGAATACAAAAGAGTATTTTTTATTGCTATACATGCAGAGACATGTTGTGTGATATGTGTAGTATACATCAAGATAGACCTGTTGAGTCCGTAAGGTTACATATATATTATGACCTTAGCATATAATGCCTATGAGTAACAATATAAGATTCACCAACTTTGAGGGCAATGTTCTTTAATGGGGATTGATTGAAATACTCCTGACTTAAATATGGTGATTAATTATTCTAATATGATAACTAGAGGCCTAATGATGCCGAAAGAACATCGGTGAAGAAAGTAAAACCAAAAGAAAGAGGAAAACGCTTAAAAAGCATTACACGTAAAAACGTGTGTTACACAACGATAGGAGGCATAGGACCTCAACTAGAGTCCTATATGGATTCCTAGGACTTAGTTACATACTAAAAACATGTGGGAACAATTCCCAAAGAAAATGAATCCATATAGTGGGTTAAAAACCTGGAAGTGTGACTTTAAGCAGTTTAATGGACTTGTGTGTATTATAGTTGATCTTATAACTATAATTAAATGCTAATGGAGTTCTATGAACCATAAAAATTAAACAATCCGGAAATGACCCGGAATGAATAATAGTGCCAAACGGGGACTTATGGGTGTTAATCGCTAAAAGACCAAAATGTCTCTCCTTTCCGTTCTTGTAAGCTAGTGCCCCCACCTGTAGAGAGCCCACATTCCCCCCCCCCCTCTCAGCCTATTGACTCTTTATTAGTGAGATAAGACAAAAAGAAATAAAAGGGAAAAAGTACATATTACTTTTCACACTCTCTCTCCCCCATTCTTTCTTCTTCTTCCATTTTCTTTATTCTCTAGACACCCACTGCTCTCTCTTATTTTCCCTGGCGATTTGGAATTCTCCATCCAGCCTTGAACTTCCTCCTCCATGACCAAGGCTTAATTAAAGCCAAAACAACACAAAAATTACATATTCTTGCTTGTCTCACCTTAGACCTTTATTTCCACCTTTCAAAATCCTCAAACTCTGAATTTTACTTCCATGGGAGGAGCTCCATTTGAAGGAAAGAGCAGCACATCTTGAGCTAGGACATCCCTTGGTTGGTTTATGGTAAGAAAAACCTTAAAACACTTTTTTTCCAGCCTTCTTTTGTCACCAGAAATTTCCCTGTTTTGAACTCCATTGTTCTCCTTGTGCTAGCTCTATTTTACCTTTAAGAATAGTAGTTGGAACCTTGCTTGATTTGTAGCCTGAATACTTCACTTGGAAGTGGTAAGGTAATCCTCATTTTTAGTGCTTTAAGCACTCCCTTTACATTCTAGGGGTGTTTCAAAATCCAAAGTTCTTACTTAGTGATTATGGTATCTTCCTTGGGAATTGGTGTGTAGTTTATCAAAGGAAACCCCACCTTGACCGGTTTGTAAACAAGAACAAGAGAAAAGAAAAGAACAAGAAGAAAGGGGGAAAGGAAAGGAAAACAGAACTAAAGAGTTCTAAAGGTAATTGGCTCACCTTAAACTGATTTTGAATGCCTGTTGCATTAAACTTACATTTATTTATGTTGAAGTTTAAGGGCCATGGATCCAAGTCATTTAAGACTATTGCACTTTGACATTATGGTTGTGAATGTGCTGGAATTTGGTGTGTTGTTAGTGTCCAGGATGGACATGGTGGTTGAACTGAATTAGGTGAATGATATGATGCATTTGGGCATGCTAGAATAGTAGAGGAACTATGGCAAAATTTCCATAGAAACCAAGTATTTTAGGTGATGATTATGAGTTGAAGAGCCTAAGGTTAATTAGGGGAGTTAGAGATTAAATGGGTGAATTAAACACACCAAAACTATGGTATGAGGAGTGTATTGAGTTGTACAAAAATCGGTACCAAAAATGTTGTAGGAGACTCTTGGATTGGTAGAGATGAACTAGTATGTATAACCTTGAAAGTAAAGGATGGACTTGAGTAATAGAGAGGGAAATGTCTAAGAAAGATTAAGGAGGTTTAATCTGTGATTGAGGTATTAGAACATGTTAGGAAACATGGGGAAAGATTAAGAAAGAGTTGAGGAGAGAGAAGAAACAAGTTAGAACAACATTTGAAACTGTCAAAATGTTATAGATTGTAGCAATGTTCGAGACCTAGTCCTTGTATGTAGTCCCGGACCACATGTAAAAACTTACCGAGAATTGCAAGTTAGGGATGGTCCGGGACTAAGGTCCTACATGAAGACCCGGACCACCCCATGAAAATGGCCGTGAGTGAGTGATAGAGAATTGGTCCAGGACATAGGACCAGCAACAAGTCCCGGACCACGCTGAAAATGTTCCTGAAAGTTATGCCATGAATTGGTCTGGGAGTGTGTGTCCGGACCAGGTCCCAGACCACACCTAAAATGCAACCGAAAGTTAGAAAATGAAAGGGAATGAAGGGGATTGATTGGTATTGTTGTTTGATGATGATTAAGACTTGTTTAGTGACATGAAAAGGCCATTAGAAGTATGAACAAGTGTGAGATTGAACGTAGAGTTAAGAATTATAAGTTTAATGTTAATGACAACATTAGGAACTTATGATATCAAGTGATAATGAATGAGAAACCTTGAGATAAGGTGGGTTAATAATGGGGAGATTAAAGGAATGTAAGAAACGACAAGAAAGTGTCGTAGGTAATAATAAGTAGTCGAGGTTAATAAAGAAAATTAACCGTTCGACTGAATGAATGATAGGAACGAGATTTAGACGAGACGACAGCCGTGGTTAGGAGATCATCAACTTAGTCTAGCCAACGTCAAGGTGACAGGTATGGTTCTCTTGCAATCTGTGTCCTACCGAGTTACACTCGGCTTGTGTTCTATTTTCTTATATGCACCGACCTAATAAGATAAATGCACGATAACGTTTATTGCATTTTATGTATATCTCGATGCCTACTGTGTGTGCTAACCAACCTTGTTTGAGTCTGTGATCTAACTAAGTATCATAGACCAACTCATAAAGAACAACATTTTGGTTAGCGACTCGTAGAGAGAGTCGATCCACGGTATAATTAAATATGGAAAAACACAACATATTTCTCAACTAGAGAACAATGATAGTTCAACTCTATGAACTCACTTGAAACGTGAAAAGATATATATGGGCTATTAAACCCTTTCATAATGATTAGTCGACCTCCTATATGAGGATTTGACCCAACATGAGAAAACAACCAAAACATCAAAGTATTGGAAGTGCAGGGGTGACCCTTAAATTGAAGAATACAATGACTTAGGAAAACTTCCTAAGATTGTGAGATGGCATCAAGAGAGATGCTTCTAACGAATATATATTATTGCTGACCCTGAGAGTGAGTTAGGGGATTGTAAGTCACGTGTGCAGAAAGAGGGAACAAGAGAGAATTGTTCCGGTTTCATGATCAAACTCCCTTGTCAGGGGCCGGTGAACCACATAGTGGTGCCCGTCAGGGCCGTGAGCCATATAGTGGTGGCCCGTTGAAGTAAGACTGGTAGAGCTTATCCGTCTAAAGAGATAAGCTGGGTATAATGGGTTATGCAGGAAGAGGAATGCGAGAAGAGAATGGTTCGGTCTCTAGTTGAACCTTCCCACCATGCTAGACCGGTAGGGTCGAAAACCGGGGAAGTAAGACTAGTACCGTAAAGCCCGGTGGTGAGATCTATATGTGTCTCCCGGAGGTCTAAGAGATTGACTAAGAATTATTCAAGAGTAGAAAATCAAGAAAACAAGATGAGACCCGAGGGTGTCTATAGATCTAAGAAAACAAGTAAAAACTATCCGCCTAAGATGAATAAGTTATTGATTAATACGAATGAGGCTTTACTTGAGATAGAGATTCTCAAGGGCTAAAGAACAAGGTAATATATTCTAACGAACTTGATATCCAAACCTTGTTGTTTGTATTCCTTGTATGAATATTGTCTGATGCGAGCATGTTGAGTGTTTACCAGCCTTTCTGTCATGTTAAATAAAATCAATCATAGGTTTAGATGACAATTAGTTGTTTGTGGCCCGATAGTATGCGGCTTGCACAATACCATGCCAGCAATGGTGATGAGCCCCTTTTGGGCCACCCATTACTTTTCAGGTACACGGGAGCTGACCATGTTCGAGAGTAGGACGGGGAGGGATCGCTGATGCATGTGTAGTTTTGTTAATTACAATTGTAATATGTTCGTAGAGTAAGACCGAATCTGTTGTCGACAATAGTTTGTGATAGATCTGTATTAGATTGTATACGAATTGGTTTAGAAATGGAATGAGATTGTATTGTGTAAGTACTCGAGAATTCTGGTACATCAGACCGTGACTGTTTTAGTTAGGCCTTGTTAGTCACATGGGTGGCTAACGGTATTGTATCACCCACCGTTGTACTTGAATTTTCCGCTTGCGAATGTAATGACGATTGAGTCATTGGGAGTTAATGATGTGATTAGCGGTTAGGGGTGTTACAAACTCCTAATCTTGTAATAGTCAAAAAACTCATAGTATAATTAAAGACGGTTTATTAGCGGGAAAATAAATAATTCTCAAACGCGGGTGTACGCCGTCACTCACCCATTTGAGTAACAAGGCTTCCACTTACTAACAAAACATAACCGTATAGTGATGACTAGGTAGTTGAACCAATAAAACATCAAATTCAAAATCCAAAAATCTAGAACAAGTGAGCTAAAATAATCCCAAAAGTTTACAACCGTATATAATACATATGAGGTCTAAAGGTGTGGTAATCAAAGTAAATGTCGGACTACCCACAAAATCCGAGCTCGACTTCAAGGTCTTGATCAGTGACCTCTAATATGTTGGGTCTAGGCTCAGCCAACACTGATAGCTAAAGTGTAATCCTAGACCTTTAGATCACTTAAGTATGTAGCCATCTGAGCATGAGATTCATTTCGAATTTGGTTACAGTTATAAAATGAAAGTGTAATGCTATAAGTAAATAATCAGCAGTTCAACAAATATCAATCACAACATTTACATAAGTAATCATTTACACAAACGCAACAATAGCGAGTGTAAAAACGATAAAAATACGAAGTTGTAGTCCGAGAACGGTACTCGTTATGCGGCCTTTAAGGCCCCTTTCTTTCGTTCTCCATGCCTTCGGCGATTATTGATGTCTCGTATCAATTTGTAATTAGTGTGCGTTTTACTCATTTACTCAACCTTTATTTCATTAATCCTTGACGGCGTCATGTTAGGATAACCTGTCTATATACTTATGATTACAATATGCAGTTCTCACCAGAATGCATTCCATGCTTCCGGTGCTAAGCGGACAGACACATTCGACGAGATCTTCTCCCGTATCAACCAGTTTAGGTAACCGCTGGACCAATGTGCTAAAAGAACTCATTGGATATTTTTACTTAGCCCTATTAGGGCGTCCTTAAGCGGTCGTAGCCATGTACCAACAGCAGGTACCATCTGACCAACAATCCTATCGGCCTCGTTGGGTTTTCCAAGAACAGACCCGATCCGGGTTTCCTACTCTAGTGATCACTCTGCGCAACCAGCTAATCTATGACTACACTGGGTTTTCCTCCTCACACACCAATCCTCCATCATGTGATTTAGTAACCCAATCTATTTCATAAGGTAAATGCTTAGATTATGGAGAATACATTTGTGTTTAGTTTCCTTGTAGGTCTTACACAATTCCTAGAAGTCGTCTAGGTCATATTCATGTTCGAGTATAAGTGCTCTAGAGATTGGTAATACTGAATCTCGTCCGTAAGTCTTTTACTTGGGTTGATTAGGAATGTATAGCAGTTAATGTAACTTTAATTAGTAATGTTACCTCCCAATCTTGTTCGTATTTTAAGTCGGGTGATTATTGGTATCCCTTAGTCCGATAGACGTCCACGCACAGTTAAATATCGCGTGAAAGACGAGCAATAAAGCACATAAACACATGCATTTATCAAACATATCAGTTTTAACAATTAAGGCACACAAACATGTTTGAACCCAAGGAAACCCTCAGGACGTTCAGACCACACGATAACATACCTTACACCGATGAACAATGCTAGCGTGACGTATCACGCTCGCCCTCTACTCTCGTATAACTCGTAGCTCGTAAAACCTAGCTTGTATCTCTGGAATATACCGCTAAGTATTAGTTTACTATGATTCAACTAATCCGGTATTCCATATAACCACTAATCCCCTCGGTATTAAGCTCGTGGTTAATTCATCGTTGTTACTCGGGTTTTTAAATGGATTAGGGATTAGTTTAAACCTTACTTCATTTGTGTTATAATTAATATGATGTATTAGTTTACTACTTACGATTATTACCCATATAATATCCCACTTAATCATAGGTTACAACTCTTTTGTATACATATACGTATTTATATACATAACAATATAGTTTGTTACTATATGTTATAATTGACCATATATTATTATTAAACTTTTAACTCTCACTTAGGTTATGAGTATATCAACTTGACCCTCTTTGGTCAATTAAGTTGACTTGGTCAATTTAGATTAACTGGGTCAATGTATCCAAGTCAACAAGCATGTACAATTCAAATTATATTCTTTGAATTATATAGTTCATTTGTTTGTTCAACTATTTACAATATGACATTAGTTGCTTACCTAATGTTGTGTAATTAAATCCTCCATCTTATATCATATTTTATCTTTCTCTACAATTACTACACCAGGTGATATAATTACTTACACCTCATGACAATTATAAAACTCATTGTATAATTATTATACAATGTTGTGACATTAGTTTGTCAATAATTACTACACCAGGTGATCACATATTCATATAAGTCATATGAATTATAAAACTCATTGTATAATAATTTCCTTACTGTTTCATGTGTAACATTTAATTCTCTCATATTGTGTTATCCTTCACCTCTCAATATTTAGACTATGATCTTAATGGTATATGATGTTACATAAGATATTATTTCAAACAATATATGAATTATAACACTCTTATGTAATTATTATTCTTCATCATTTCATGTGAGACCTTTAATTCTTTTATTTGTGTTACTCCCCACAATTAAATACAAAGACCATCCTCTTAACCTTTGTAATGTATACAACTATATTTAAATTTCCTAACTTTATGTTATTCCAACTAACCTTATGATTCCCATTTCTCAAAGTATTCCCATTACTTTATGTGAATTCTATAACTCCTCATCTTATGTTTATCTCCTACTTTAATGTCATTTGAACTTCATATAAGTGTAACATTTATAATACTCTCAACCACATGTTAAACTCCATCTCTCAACCTATCACATTCTCACAACAGCCCCTATAATTTTACTAATTACAAATCTTCCACCTTAGTTTTCTAATATTACAGTTTTACTCCTTATGTTAATATTTATACTCTTAATTAATTTTAGCATATAGTTTTCAACCATATATTATAAGAATAGAGCAGCCCCCTTGCTGTTATAGTTTTATTCTCCTTATTCTCTAACTTTTCCTTATTTACCATTTGACCCACTTCATTTCACAAACTTATAATATCATCCTTAACCTATATATTATACAACCTTATCAATTAAATTCCAAATTTAACCCCAAAAAATTCCAGTAAATTCCTTACAACCCCTGGACTGTTTCAAAATGTTGTTTCTGCCCCCCAACTTTCAGAAATTATGTTTTGACCCCATTAGTTTTATAAACTTTACATTTAACTCCTAAACTTGTTTAAATTCCTTGTGAGCCTCGATTTTTAAACCCTATCCTATGTTGATTCAAGTTGATTAGGATCTGGTCGGGTTCTAGGTCCACTTATAACCTAAGTTTAATAACTATGTCATAAACATTAATTATTAAATTCTAAGTTAACCCACTGGAACCTACTATGAGTCGCCACCTAATTTTAACCTAGGGTAAATTAGGAAAGGAGAGTTCGGGTTTGGGGGCTTGGTATATGACTTATTTAGGGTTCAAATTACTTTTATTACCCCTCCTAGGTCGTTTTTCCTCTACTTTGGTTATTTACAGCTTTTTGCGAATTTGTTTTACCTAAGCGCGCATGTTTATGCTTTTTTGTATTTTTGATATTTTTTGACTGAAAATTAAAGTGAAAAGTTAAAATACCTAAACTAGGGTTTCAGAGGCAGAATAAGGTCGAATTTGGTTTTTGTATGTGGCCACGGACCTACTATCCGAACCCACGGAACTACTGTCCGAACCCACGGACCTACTGATCGAACCCACGGACCGTAATTAACCTAGTTATACAGACAAGTCGAATTAAAAGAAAATGAAATTTTGAAAAAGGGGCCACGGACAAGTTTTGTAGAACCCTAAACTTTCAAAAATTCAAAATCTCACCGCCGTCCGAGGGTGTCCGTGGCCACGAACTACCCGTCCATGGGCCCGGACATAGCATCCGGGTTAGGTGGTTCCCGGAGGTGTTTTAGGTTTAAATTTTATAGACGTGTAGCCTGAGAAATTTCTAAGATATTAGTAGTCAAATATTTTCAGTTCAGCTTCAATTTATTAATGAAACTTAATGAGCAAGTTAGTAGGCAGAAACAAAAACAAACACAGATTCGGGAGCCGTAAAAAGTTGGTTCAATCCCAGATTTCGATAGAAAGTAATTAAAGATGAGAGGAGTTGAGAGATTTACTTACAAACCTTGTTTACCTTCGGGATTATGGTGATCCTTCACGTCGGGATGCTTCGGGAGCCTCGTTGATGGCGGATCCGAAAGAGCTTCAAACCAAGCTTCTAACTCCTAGTTGTTCTTGATGTTCTCCATGTTTTGGTGGTGTTTTACTGAGATTTTGAGGATGGTTGATTCTTTGGGAGTGGGAAAAAGTGTTTAGAAGGTGATTTTGGTGAAGATTTGGCAGAATTTCAGGGCTCGAGAGTTGAAAAATGTGAGGGCTATGAGACGGCTATGATTTCTGACTTGCTAGGGCTAGACAGCTTATGTATTGATCAGGGGTTAACGGTCCTTATATAGACTTCCTTAAAGATAGAAAAATCTAGTAAAAACTGAGATTTACAGATGTTTTAGCTCAAGGGCTTCCAAAAGGAATTTGACTATGAAATTTTAAATATGTGTAAAGGATGATATTTCTTATTTTTCCAAGGTGGAATCGAAGTTTTTGGATTTGTTAGAATATTTTTATATTCATTTTCGAGTTGATTTAATTCATTTTCAAAGGAGGGAGAAAGCTTATAGGGGGCTTAGGAGCCTTGAAAGATTATGAAAATGCCCCTAAAGATGACTAAGTTGTCCCTAGCGCTCTGGATTGTGCCGATCAAACTGGGAATCCTTGCTGCTTGACCAAACTACCCTTTTAGTACCTGTGCCTTAAGAGACTCTCTTCCAGGGGGTCCAAATTTTGGGTATAACAGATTGCCCCCCGTCAACTTGTCTTTGTAATGAGAATGAAAAGATTGGTTGATGCCTGAGTGATGCCCCAAAATTTTGTCCAGTAGTGAAGAACGAATTAGATTTTTGCTGAAAGTCTAATGATTGTGATGTGTTATTATGAGGCACTAGCTACCTGGGAAATGAGTTGAATTGAGAAAAAGGTGTAATGAACCGAGTATTGAAGGTCTCAAAAACCTATGACTGGAATGCAGATATGAGAATTGTATGTATGACATGCTAGTGGAGATGATATGCGTATGATGTGTGAATGAAGATGGTATGCAAATGATGCTCGGTGCATTTAGGCAGCGAAACCCATGCCAATGCTCCTTGTTGGACCCTATGTGACTTATTGCCATTACCTCCCAAACCGGTGTGCAGGGATAACTCCTGGTATAAACCCTGGAGACTTGTTGCCTTCGCCCACCATTCGTTAATCCCAAAATAAGCTAACATAACTAAGGAGGATTTATTGCCATCACCTCGTCAACTTCTATAGACAGGGCTTATGCGAGCTTGGGTTATGCAGATGGTATGGAATGCTTAATGATGCAATATGCAAGACGGGGCTTATGTGTGCCTGAGGATGATTTTACGGAAGGTAGGGTGTATGTGTGCCTAAGGATGACTTTATAGAAGGTAGGGCTTATGTGTGCCTAAGTGGAAATGCTAGGTAGGGCATATGGGTTCCTAAGGATGATTTTATAGAAGGTAGGGCTTATGTGTGCCTAACAATGACTTTATGGAAGGTAGGGCTTATGTGTGACTAAGTGGAAATACTAGGTAGGGCTTATGGGTGCCTAAGGATGCTTTTATGGTGGTAGGGCTTATGTGCGCCTAGGAGGGAGAAGTGTATGGTAGGGCTCATGGGTGCCTGAGGTGTTTATATGGTGGTAGGGCTTATGCGTGCCTGGGAAGGAAAAGTGTATGGTAGGGCTCATGGGTGCCTAAGGTCTTTTTTTTGTGGTGGTAGGGCTTATGTGTGCCTCGGAGGGGAAAGTGTATGGTAGGGCTCATGAGAGTCTGAGGTCTTTTTTTTGTGACTGTGGTGTTTGAGGTTTTGGGTTCCAATTGGCATTATTCTTGCAATTGTCCCCCAGTATCTTTCCTTAAGGCAATCTGAGTTTTAAGATTTGTGGCAATCGATCTTCCGATCGATTGCCCCTGGTATTTTCCTTGATTAATGCGTAAAAACAAGTCTCGTTCTCACGGGGTCGAGGTTGATTTTGATGTGGTGCTTTCTATCCCACACTCGAAGTGTTTAGTGTTTGCACTCATGCTCTCCTCTTGGTCAAAACGTCTCAACCATTGAATTTGACATTTATTAGATTTACGCATTCAACATGTTACTTTCACGTGATTGGATACACAACTACTAAGTTGGAAGTCTTTAAAGCTAGTAACATGGATATGGGGTGTAATGAATGACAATGGGATCTTTGGAGGAATTTTTGGGATATGTGATGCTGTGAAGGGTGACCAAAGCTGCAACTTGCACCTTCTCCTGGAGTTGCTTTCTTTGCCCTGAAGTTGTTTGGCCACTTCGTGTTGACCTTGCTTTTGGACGTTGGACTTAGTACTTTGAAACCATCATCTCTCTCTTCTTTTGGTTTTAGATTGGGATTTCTTTCGGGCTTTTCATATTTGCCTTGCATCCTTTTCCTTTTTCGGGGTTCTTGTGGTGTTTTTTAACTTCGAGAGCTGTTTTTTGATGTGAGCTTTTTGGATCCTGTGTCGCTTTGGGACCATTTACGTATCATTTCATCGTCTCAGTAGCGGTGTTGCTTCTTTGGACTTGTGAAGTTATTGTGCGTGAGTCAGGCTCCTTGCTTCCTTTGGTCACCGGGTCGGTTATTCATCATTGACTGGCTTGTTTTGTGGGGTTTGTAATGTCAAAAAAGAGGAGCTATATGAAAGCTCGGCCGGGTGCCTAGGGTTTAATGTCAGGGTTCACAAGCTTTTGGCTATGCGGTGCTGTACCTAGGTGCTTCATCATTCCTAATAGTTGTCTATCCATTCTTTGTTACTTTCACAGGTCTAAGCGTAAATTTACAAAGTATCTCCTTCGGTTGGAGTTATGCCGTTCACCTCACCTTTGAATGTGAACTCTCTAGAGTCATGTAAAAATGACACGCTCACTCTCTCTTGGTTTTATTGCTCATGACACTCTCGTGAAATGTTCACTCAGAGACTTGTTCGCGCGTTTAAACAAAAGAAATAAAAGTTATCGATCCTTAACTCAGATTGCCCCCAGTATTTTTCTGGGGTTTATTTAACAACCTTTTGAAATCCCCTTTGCACATGAAGGCGACATGTTAGTGGGAGGATGATTTTTGTGAGGAGGTAAATGGTGTTGGGTGATTGGTGAATGGATGACATTTTTTTGCTTATGGGTTTGTGTTCCGGTGAAGCGGTGAAGTGATGGAGTGGTGTTGTGGTAAGACATATGCGTATGATGGAGTTATGTTGTGATTGAATGGCATTTTTTTAGTTTTATGGTTTATGCTTTGGTGAGATGATGGAGTGGTAAAACACCCGTGACACATGTGGTGAATGTATATGAGGTGGTGGCTTTGTAGAGGAGAACTTGTGAAAACAAAGGTTCTATTTTATGATGCTTGCAGTTGTGTTCTATGAGACGACACCTTTTTTTCCTTTTCTTTTTTTTTTGTATTTGTTTTGTTGAATGAATGCACGAAAATTATGAAAATGGAAGTTATAAACTTTGGAAAGGAACTAAATAATACTTAGAAATTTAATATAACGCGTTGTATGACATTACACAATGTTAAGAATATGGCCTTAGAAGGTAACTGGGAAGAAAACCACAAATAAAAGAATTAAGTGACTCACATGAAGTGATAAAGAATAGCAATTATACAAGGAGTGTTATAATTCTTATAAAACCATACGAATATAAAGAGTATGAAGGATTATACGACAAGATGTAGTGACCATGTAGAGAATGATGGAATGTCATATACAGTGGGGGATTTAATTATACCATGTCAGTTATATTGACTAATATCAATTGTAGTGAAATTGGACAAACCAATGAGCCATGTAATTCAAAGATTATAATAGAGATTATATAGACTTGATGATTTGAGCACATTAACCAAGACAACCCAAATTGACCAAGTTAACCTAATTGATGACAAATAGTCAAGTTGACCAACTCACAACATAAAGGAGAGTCTAGAGTTAAATAAACTATATGGTAAATTAGAACATATAGTAACAAACTACACTGTTGTATATATGAAAGTATATATGTATATATACATATATAAGACAACAACCTAGGATTAAACGGGAAATTGTAAGGTTTAAACATCATGAATAGTAAACCAATATCACATGTTATGTATGGCAAGAGTTAAACGATTCTTGATTACATTGTGAACCCGAGTAACTACAACAACCGATTAAGAGATTAATCACGGGGTTAGAATCGAGAGGGCTAGTAGTTATTAGAATACCGACTCAATCGAACTACATAAATTAATACTAGTGATATGTTCTAGAGATACGCACTAGGAGATACGAGCGATACGAGCATAGAGGATAAGCGTGATACGTCACGCTAGTATTGTTCACCGGTGAACAGTACATTATTGTATGGTCCGAGTGTCCCTGAGGACTTTCTTGGGTTCGGATGTTTGTGTGAATGCATGATATGATGGATATGTGTAAATATATATGCTTGCGAATTTAATTGCCTGTTATTCCGCGATATTAATCGTGCGCGACGACTTTTGAACTAAAGAGAATTCAATACATAAACTCGAATCGAGTAATGGATAATGGAAAGGAAAATGTCATGTATAAATGATTAGTGTTATCAATCATATTTTATACACTCGAATGTGGAAGTAATCTAGGCGAACATTAAAGACCTTGAAGGTAATTACATGGAGGACATCACTCTTTATACCTAAGAATAGATCTTAGGTAAAGGTTACGAACTAAATCATATGGTGGGAATAATTGAAGACTAGGAAAATCCAGGGTAGTCACGGACTACATGGTTGTGCATTGGTGATCACCAAAGAGAGAATGACTGAATGGGTCCACTCCACATGGAAATTCCAACGAGCCAGATATGATCGTTGGTCAGAGGGCACTGCAGGTGGTGCATGGCTATGGCCGCTTGGGACGCCTTCACAAGAGCTACTGCTCCAGAAGATGAAGTATGTAATCGGGTTGTCCTAACATGATGCTCAGTAAGCTTATGTAAAAGGATCATTAATGAAAAGATGAGACTTAAGAAATATTCTTTGTCATGGATAACGAATAAGGAGCCTTGAGGGCCGTAAAATGGAAACCGTTCAAGAGAGAACAACTCTCGAATCGTTATATTATTCCTTTTACGCACTGTTTAAATACATGCTTATTGGTTGTGTATGATGTTGTATGGTTATTGGATGGATTCTGGTTGCTTTACTTATTTCTTTATGGTTATTATATTTGTAATCGGAACAACATGAAATTGGAATAGCATGTTAACAATTGGGCTAATTAACATGAGAAGTTTAAAGGTTTATAAGGATCACATAGCGTGCTCAGCATTGTGCTGAGCCTTTATGGCCACCAATTACAGGTATCTGATTGAAGACGTACCGGAGCGTGGGACTTTTTGGGGAATAGTTAACCGTATACCTATTTGTAATACCATAGGCTTTTGTTAAAAACTTCACCCGAATTTATGGTATTGATTTAGGTAGACAACTCACTATTCCTTTGGGATTATTGTGTTGTAAACTTCAGTTTGTATTATGTCTCTATCATCATCGCGGAGTTGTGGATTATATTGTTGTTATCGTTTCATTACTCACATGTGTGAGTAATTATGTTTGGTTTTATTTTCCACTAGACTCGATTAATTATCGCGTTAGATTATTCGGATTTTAGAGTAGGGGCGTTACAGCACCTCCTGCCCGACAGACAAGCAAACACAAATGATAGTGAAGCATAAAACCGCATAACTAGAGGCGTTATTATACGAAGCAAAACGAACTACACTTGGGCATAGTTTGGTGGTTTCTTAACAGGAACTTTAATCTCCATTGAACCCGTTGTATAAAATAAGAGAGAGTATAGGTGTCGCTTGCCTCCTCCAGATATGGGATATCATTCACTTACAGAGCAGGCAGTATATTCAATAGGATGCATAGAAAAGAATCAAGGTAAAATAAAACAAAGGTGAACAGATTCATGCTCTAAAATGGGGACCGGCGCCTCCCTTTCATATTTAAGCTTAGTGGCCAGCATCCTGATAAGTCTAAACACACAAGAGAGATCTGAACTAACAATAAACAAGGTCAGTGGAGGATAGATGCGAGATGATGGTAACAGAGAGGGTACAGAGAGGGATAAGGGGTGGATGGTTTCTGTTCTATCTAATCTTAGAAGGTTTGAATTAAAACAGGGTCACACCAATGAAGCATTGATGAGTAAATATAACAACATTGACATGAACGTAGCTAAACAAAATCAAAGTTCACACCCACGCCTCAATTTCTACCCATGTCAATGGACTGCAAAGCCCGTAACACGTTGAATGGTTCCGAATGAGAATATATACAAGCAAAGTACGAAGAAAATAAAGGATTTGAGAAGAAATGCGAGAGAAGGGGAACTAGTTCGCTGGGTGGAGTAATCTCTGATCAAACTGTTCCCCTTCAATACCACCGTCAACACCCTCATGTGTACCATGCAAACAAACAAATTCAATGAAAATGAGAAGATGAGAAAACAAAAGACGTAATACAGGGTGATTTGAAGAGAAGGACCGCCGACACTAAACACCGGTACTGTCCGATGAAGTTGACATTCGAAGCGCCATCCCCTTTTTGGTTCATCTGGGTAAATCCGTAAAACAGAGCAAAAATGTAGGAAGTTTAAAAGCATTTTTCAGGAGAATGACAGGAGAATAGAGAAGATAGGAGTAGTAGCTAACTTACTTTGTTGTTACGCTAAACAAATCGAAATCGACACAAAGGGAGAATCAGACAGCTTCCGATGAATTGAATGTTTTCCGAGAATATGGTGGGTCTCAGTGAAAAAAGAAATTCAGGACTGTGGGGGTGGCGATGGTGGTGAACGCGAGTTCTTCGCGAGTTTCCGATGAAAAAAGAAAAAAGAAGATGAACGGGGTTGAGGTCAACAACAGTTTTCCTTTCGAAAGAAGAGAGAATAATGGAAGTTTTTTTCAGCAAAACATGGTGTTGTCGGCAGGGCAAGAACGTGTTGGTACTGTAGGGTTTCTGAGGTTGTTTTATAATAAAATGGTAGGGTTTAGGGGACAGATGTTGGGCCAGGGTTTAATGGGGCTGGTTTTGACTTTGGGTCCAAGTTAGAATATGTCTAATCCAGTTACGACAAGAATGAAGAAGACAAATAAAACAAAACTATCTATGCTCTACCTGGGTTTTGAACTCAAATTGCTTCCCCTCACTCTACCTAGGTTTTGAACTCAAATTGCTTCCCCTCACTCTACCGGGCTACACTATGGCAGAACTTAGCATATGAGTACAGAAAATAGGAATTAAGCTTCGAAACGAGCTAAACGAGAAAAGAAAACGTCCTTTAAGCTCTTGCCAGAAATTGCACTCGAGATCTATGGGTTGCATGGTGAGTACTTTAACCAGTTGTACCAGGTCGGAATTCAATTATACAAATGAAAGAAATAATAATAGAGCTTTAATTCAAACTGGATTAATGCTCTAAAAAGAGCATTTTAAACAGGGATTTACAAAGAGATAAAAAATGTTTTGTAGAAATATAATAAAATTCACAAACTAAATACTATAAAAATAAGTACATAAAATAATAAAATCGCCACTAGTATAATAGAGATAAAACGCCGGTGAATATGATAAAAATGGAAAACGAATCAAATATGTACAAGTGACGAAATATACTAACATAAACGGAAAATAGTAGTAAAAGGTACATAAAATGATAGAAATAATAATGGAAATAAGGATGATAAAATAATGAGTAAAATCTAAAGGAATAAATGACATGGTCACAAAAAAATAGAAGTAGGAATCAAAACCGAGTACATAAATAATGCAAGGTAATAATAAAATTATGAAATGATTTAAACCGAAAGAAACAAAATAAGTATACAAAATAAAGTCGGATACAATAGATTACAATAAAAAGGCTCGTGTTCTTTTTCATATGAGATGTGAGATTTAAAGGTTGGTAAAAGAAACTCCTTTGATCGAAAACGGGGACGACCGCCTTATTTCTAAATAACAAGTTTATTTTTTGAATTTTCGTTTTAATATAAAAATGGGTAGGAATTTTTGGTGTCTACAGATGTCTCCCCTTGATTCAATTCTTCAATAGAAGGCTTGCATAATTGGATCAAGGTTGACAGGGCGCCAAAAATTCTCACCGAGGTTTTAGGCGTACATCGAGAAGTGGTCGCAAACGAAATAATGCATGAACTCGACGGGAAAGTAATATGATAACCGGGTGCACGATGGCTTATGACGAGCCTCTACTAGACCCCTGATGTCTAGCTCTAAGACTTATGACGGGCCTAGAATGCAATTAAAAGTACGACGACTTAGAAGTGCTTCAACCAGACCTCTTGGCATCTAGCTATAGGACTTATGACGAGCCTATAATACTAACATTTAGATTTATTTGGGGTGCACGAGAACTTATGACGAGCCTCAACTACACCTCTTGACATGTAGCTATAGGACTTATGACGAGCCTATAATGCAATAGAAAGTACGAGGACTTATCACGAGCCTCAACTATACCTCTTGACATCTAGCAATAAGACTTATGACGAGCCTATAATACTAATAGTTATATTGATTTGGGGTGCACGAGGACTTATGAAGAGCCTCATCTAGACCTCTTGACATCTAGCTATAGGACTTATGATGAGCCTATAATGCAATTGAAAGTACGAGGACTTATGACGAGCCTCAACTAGACCTCTTGACATCTAGCTATAGGACTTATGACGAGCCTATAATACTAACAATTATATTGATTTGGGAGCACGAGGACTTATGACGAGCCTCAACTAGACCTCTTAACATCTAGTTATAGAACTTATGGCGAGCTTATAATGCAATTGAAAGTATGAAGACTTATGACGAGCCTCAACTAGACCTCTTGACATCTAGCTATAGGACTTGTTACGAACCAATAATACTAACAATTAAATTGATTTGGGGTGCACGAGGACTTATGATGAGCCCCAACTAGACCTCTTGAAATCTAGCTATAGGTTTTATGACGAGCCTATAATGCAATTGAAAGTACGAGGACTTATGACGTGCCTCAACTAGACATCGTGACATCTAGCTATAGGACTTATGGCGAGCCTATAATACTTTAATGGAGTTGTACAAAACTCGCTACGATGGATAGTGATCTGAAGTTGACTTCGATTGTAATATGATTCGGGATCGGATGTTCTTCACCTGGTCTTTGGACCCTGTATGAAGGATTTGAGGGTCAGAAGTTATCCTTTGGTGTTGTCGCCCTTAACTGCATGAGTGCGGGGTTTTATGGGATCGAGTGATTCCGATATGGTTAGATGGTTTGATGTGATTTAGGGGACCGTAGAGGTTAAGTTGTAATTTTCGAGGTTTGGAGAGGCCTTCGGCCGATGGCGCCGGCATTTCAAAGATGGCTCCGGTATAGCTCTGAGATGGCTCCGGTATAGCCCCGAGATGGCTCCGGTAGTTCAAAGATGGCTCCAGTATAGCCCTGAGAAGGCTCCGGTAGTTCAAAAATGGCTCCGGTAAAGCCTTGAGGTTATCTTTTCGGTTGAAATGGATTCAGTGACCTTGTGGTTCAAGGGATGAAGGGTTTTTCATTTGGAGCGGGGTTTGCACCTTGAGAGGGTTGCCTACGTACTCAAATTTCTGTTGAGATCAGACCTCACGTAGTTCATGAATTGTGGTGAATGAAGGGTTTGGTGATGAATTGGGGACGTCTTGTAGAAGCATCCCTTAAAGGTGTCCGAAGGTCTTTAATCTTCTGTTTCAAAGAAATTATATGGTTTATCATCCTATTCTGAGGATATCTGCCAAGTTGAGTTTCTCTTCAAACTGATTGGTGTAGAAAAATTGATGCTATGATGCGATCTCTCTCGCTGTCGTGTAACGATATTATGTCTTAACCAATGAGATGGAAATGAATGCAAATCTATCCTACGTGCATTTTTATGAAGTTGGACATGTACAGGGGGATATGATCGTTTTAAAGTGAGCTCAATCAAGAAAATTCTAATCAAGTCAAGTTAGTCATCCCTAGGTCACTCCTTTCTTGACAAATTTTCCCAAAAGGGATCTTTTCGGATCTCTTATACCCTTCCATTTCCTTTCTCAAGGTCAGTTATGCTTTCTTTAATCAGGGTGATCAACACTCGCTTTTTCCTCTGCTTCCTGATTTCTCTATTGCTCGTTTGTGCATAACTGCAATGACAAGAAATGACACGTTGCTGCCATTCATGTTTCAAATTTGGTACTCTTCAAATCGAGCAATTACCATCTCTAGTCAGAGGTCTTTTAACAGGTTACAGCGGGGCTGAGGGGTGTATCACATGGGATTGGAGAATTTTTTTGAGAATTGTGGAGCTTTTGTGCAATGGAGGATATGTTTCGGCTTTTCCATGGGTGGAGTGATCTTGCATTTCTTTCGTATTTGTGCGGATTACGATGTGTTTCAAGTCTGCTTCAATATTTCCCTTAATTAGTCTATTTGCACCTCTTTATGTTTGGCATTTTCACTTCTATCTATTTCTTAAGTGTGAGTGTTTTGAGTGATGTGAGGCTTTTTGTTTCGTCTCTTTTACACTTTTGAGTTATCGTGTTTCATTTCTCTTGTTTCATCTTCTTTGGGTATTTCTCTTTCAAGCTTACTTTCACGCTGTGAATGGTGGGGAAGGAACCATGGCTCCGCCTTTTTTATCCTCTTTGCAAGGGTGGATTGTTATGTAATGTGGGATGATATGTTGTGGAGCTATTTTCAAAAATATTTTCTATAAGAGGCTCAACGGGGCTCACTAGGGGATCATTTTCAGGGACGATAAGCCTTCTGGCTGGGTGGAGGTTTCCTTTGTTCCTATATGCCTCGTCATCCCTATTGACTAACAATTGTTGAAATACCCCAAACCTAAGTATGATAAGTAAACATCAAGTTATGATGTAATAAGGCTAAAATATGCCTTAGAAACATTGGTAGACAATTTAAACCATGGAAAACACAAGGAAGCACCATAAAGTCAATTTAAGCAAAAACATGCTCTATACTTGGTGTAAGTTTGATTAGGACCCAAAGGTCATTCTTAGACCTTATTAACATGTTAATGAACATGTTAAATCAATTACCAAAGAAAACCAAGCTCAAAAACAAGTATAAACACAAATTGTGCTTTAAGGAGTCTTAAAGCATGTTTTTGAAAAATTATCTTGGAAATGAGTTTTCAGTGGCTAAATGACCAAGATTATACCTTAATCACCATGTGTACTATTTAGTATCACATTAGGAAGCCTAAATCAATGAGAAACAAAAATTTTCACAAATTTGTGCACTAATTATGAATAGTACCCAAATAGTGCCTAAAATAAGTCAAATGACTTTCTTAAGTGGTCAATGGTCAAATAACACCTAAATATCTAAGGGAATAATAGGGGCACGGTTTTAGAAGAGATGAGTCACCATAGTCTTCAGAAAAATAAGAAAAGAAGAGGAAGTAAAGTGAAAAAGACTATTTACCTTTTTAAAAGCAAATATCTTCTTTATACCTCTTCTCTCTCCTCTCTTCTTCATTTCACTTCTTCCCCACTGATTTTTCTTCTTCTTCCCTGCTCCAAAACCGTGAGTTGCAGCCTCCGTACCCCTCCATCGTCATTTGCTCACCAAATATACAATATTGCTCCAAATAAAAAACTAAGCTTAGATTATTCTTAGTTGGAGCAAGGCCTTCATTTCTATCTTTTCAAATCCTTCAAAGCTCAAGTTTGGTGCCATGGAGAAACTTCATTGAAGGGGGGAAATTCAGTTTGAATAGCTCATTTGCTTCTTCATTCATTCAAGGTAAGAAAACTAAAATAAAAACCAAGTTTCTTACATTTTTACCCATTACTGAAAATTACCTTCTCATGGAGCTTCGTTTTACTCCTTGAACTAGTTCATTCCAATCTTTAAAGGACTAGGGGAGGTCCTTCTTGAATCATTACCAAGTTCATCTTGAAACTCCAAAGTAAACATCCATTTTTAATGCCTTAAAACACATTTTAATCTAAGATTGAATTCTACGAGTTTATGCATGTTGCTTAGTACTCATTAGAGTATTTGAATGTGGATTAGAACATTGGCAACTGGATTGAAGTCCTTGGCTGAGAGTCATCCAAGAGAACCTAAGGAGGAAATTGAGAGGAAATTTTGGAAAACAAGGTAAATAACTTACCTCAAGGTGGTTTATTGTTTTAAGGGGTGGTATCTAGATAAGTACTAAATGTAGCTTAAAGCTTACATTATGTAATGGGTTATATAACCTAGGAAAAAGGATTTGAACAAGCTTGAGAACTTGTGACTAAGGAGCCAATGGAAAATGAGTAAGTAAGATAAGCTTAAGATGGATTTTAAGAGCATTATAACTACTATGAGATTGATGGGTGTAATTGCAGGTTGAAGGCTATTATATGTGGGAAATTCAGTGTTTAAGTTCATGTCATTTAAGGGCCTAAGAGCCACGTCATTTAAGAGCCTTAGTGCTATGCAATTTAAGGGGTATGCATTGTAATATGGATTAACGTATATGAGTGTAATTGGTGTTTTGAGAACATCCATTGAGGATTGGATTGTTTTAGGTTGTTAAGGGATGAAAACCTATGTGTTTAGGCATGATAATATACTAAAGAAGCTATGGCAAAATTTGAGTAGGAACCAAGTGTTTTAAGTAGTAGTTGTGAGTGTTATGACCTGGGTTGTGCTAGGAAGCACTAAAGGAGGTTTTGGTAGAAATAGCTAAACTAAAGTGTTCTTGAGGATTAGGAAGTCCTAGTGTTTATTAGGAAGAGTTTGAGGTTCAATGGGCGGATTAAACACACCATGGTTGAGATATAAGATATGTATTGGATGGAGCAAAATTTTGTAGGAGAAAGTTGTAAAAATGTTTTGAGAGGTTTAGGTGTGAACTAGTGAGTATAACCTTAATGGTAATGAGTGGACTTGGGTAATAGAGGTGAAAACTATATGAGAATGTAGTAACTTGTCAAGGGAATGTATAGAAATGGATAAGAGGGTATAACCATGTTAATGGTGATTAAATTGGGTAAAGAAGATGTAAATGTTTGAGAGGAATTTATAATGGTCAAGTTGAAGGAGTAAAGGCGTGTATAAGGCTAAGGGATTGCATAGTTGAGTGAGAAACAATGTTAGGTGTTATGAGGATGGCTAGAAAAGCATAAGTATGTACAAGTTTAGGTATGATGAGTAGTAAGTGTAATGAAGAAAAAGTTGTGCATGGAGATGCAATATGACCTTGAAAACTTTGAGAAGTTTGAGTTAAGGAAATGAGGAGGATTGATAATGCTTATGGAGTGGTTATAATGGTTGAAAGGAAACACTTTGGTTAGCTGATGTCTTAGGCAAAAATTTACAGGTTGGAAGTGTAAGGAATTAAGTTCTAAGTGTTAAAGATTTAGTAAGAATTTGAGAAAATGGTTAAGGAGTTTGATTTTGGGTGGATTAAGAGGAAAAGATAAGCGACATGAGTACCAGACAGCGGTCCGAAAGGGCATAGCAATGGGATAATACATAGCATGAGAACTAAGACTGCCGGAAAGTCCAGTTAGAAACGGGAACTCCAAACCCCATACAAGGAGAAAGGTTACAAAACCTGGCCGACATAGCGCCGACGACGATGAAGACGCGTACAAACTGTATACAGGAACAGGACTACGATGTAGTGCCTAGAGGATAATTAGTACAGAGTAACCTAGACAAAATGTGTGGAAATGGGAGCGAGGATTAAGACATAAGTAAATAACAAGGGGTTCCCTCAGAAAGAGGAACGCTTTGATAAGTGATTGTACTGTCGAAACTACCAGTAAACTGTTGTAAGGTCAGTTATCCAAAACAAGAGAACATCGAAGGAGTCCTGAGGACTACCACATACACAGAAATTAGGTGGAAGTACCACTACCGACGTGCACAGTACCGGTAGCTCATCTTGCATGGCGCACTTGCCATAGCAAGTGCTACCACGATAAGCTATACGGGAAGCCATCATGGCAATATAGTAGAGTGCTACAGCTATAACGTTTATTATTACCGGATTGCAAATCCTTAAGAACTAGAGAATGAGACCTTGGGAAGGCCTGACGGCCTGACCATGACGAACTAAGGCGACATGCCAGTCAGCAGGGAGCTGGATTTGGTCGGAATACTAAACGATGTAAATTTTAGCAACAGTATAACCAACCACAACAACAACCGACAATACGGTAAGATCAGAGCAGAACGCTACGCTAGTAATAACCTAAAACGAATGTATTACAAAATACAATGGAGACAGTCGACATAAAACTTTCAACAAGAACGGGATAAGACTCCTAGAATGACCACTAAGAATACCAGTAATAAACATTCTTCATTGAAGGTGTTGGTAAACCCTAGGAATGGAATCAGAGGAAACGAACTTAAGTAATGACCTATTAAGGATCAAAGACCTACAATCCCGAAAGAGGGAAGATTAAGGTACTATACCATAGAGTGGGCATAGTCGAGCCGAACAAACGGTGAACGACAGTTAGCATTTGTTGCCAAACTCATTAATTCTCAAGTATGATTAATCATTGACGGGTGGCGTAGTCAACAAATGTTGAACGAAGCATTGAGATGGAAGCGCATGATAACAAGGATAATTACTCAACTTAGACACCATAAGGTGGATACCTAATACGAACCGAACATTAATCGCTAAAAGACTCAAGTCTTTAAAAGCCGAACTATTTCAAACACTAAGTAACCTCAGATCACCTGAATAAACTTCCATAGCGGGAAGCAGGATGCAGCAACTTACCATGAGACCCGGTACAACATTTAATATGTGTAACACCCCTACCGTTAATCTCCTAATTATCGCCTAATCAACCCGATCTCTAACCTAATCGCAACGGAACATTCAAACTAAGTAGCGGGTGATACACACCGTTAGCCGGCCATACGACTAACTAGGCCACAACAAAACAAAACAGTACGGTCTGATAGCAAGAAATACTGAATCGCCAATTACAACTTCAACCAAGTTTAACAATCCATCAACAAATCCCAACAATGTGTGCATCCTTGTTCCCCCACAACAATATCCAAAAGTGATTACTGAGTCTAAGAGTTTAGCTCACAATTTACAACCTTTCAAGTCTACAAAATATTAACGGTTTACATCTAAACGTATCACAAATGTTTAAAACTTTCAAATCTAAAAAGGTGTACCACATGGTACACCGGCTACAAATCCTAACCGTGTACTACTCGGTACACCAATCAAAATAGCTAATCTAACAAGAAGTATCTTGGTCATTCCTGACCCATTACCCGTCTCGAGTTCCTACATTTAAAAACAGTGCCCCAAGGGGCTCAGCAAAAGCTGCATATGACTTCCGCATACCCCGCGTACTAGCGGGGGTACGCCAACTAATTGGTCACCAACATGTGGTTCGTTTTATCATGATAACATGCTAAAATAATTGAAAATAAAATCATGCATGGCAACATACAATCATGGAATAATAATCAATACACAAGTATCACATCCAACAACCAAGGTACAAGTCAATCAAGCTTCACAAGGGGGTGTTAGCCCAATTACCATCTGGGTTAATCGGATGTTATCATCTCATTACTCAAATTCACAATTCAACAATTCCAAGTCTTCCCAAATTAATTAATCCTTCTCTTATCAATTCTCAAGTTAAGCTGGTATGGCCTCCGGGCAGGGATAAGGCTATCCCACCACCGGGCTTAAAGGTGGCCCACTTAACAGGTTGATACCCATTTAAGGGGTTTGGACCATGGAAAAGATTATAGCCAGGAATCGGTTAACAATCTCTCTTGTTACCTCATCCTCACGCGTGGCCGAAACTATATCGGACTCCTCAAATTCTCCCAAGTTCTCAAACCCAAATTCTCAAGGTTAGAATGTTAGATGGTTAGGGAGTTAGTGAGAAGCCACAACAAACAGTCAAGCTTTCACAACAATTAGCCAAACACTTCCACAAGCCATCGTAACTCCAAGCTCAATCACCAACCAACCAAGGCATAGCAATTACAATACTTATACGAAAGTGCGGTAAACCGATTACATGCTTTTATCTTGTTTAGGTGGTGGCAAATAAACACTCAGCAAACAAGCCGGGGTAACCCCGTTAGGATACAGGGCATGAAGAAATCATACCGTGCACCGTAGATCTCGGACTTTTGATTCCCTTCGGTTCGACTATTCGGGTCCTATAACATATCACGAAGTCGTGCGGTTAATGATCTATAATTAACCTAGTTTACTTCATCCTTTACGGTTACCTACTTATAATACCTAAGTCAAGGTATTTTAACTTCCACACTTAATTTATTTATCTTACATTCTTTCTTAACCTTGTTCAAGCCCTTAATCACCTTTAAACATCATTAATTAAGTCCTAATCATCTTATAAATCAATTACCAAACCAATCCCCATCTTATAATGTAATTTTTATAAGTTTAAGCTCACTTTTAGGTTGGTCCGGGACTTGGTAAGGGACTAAAGTTCCGGACCAGGCTTGATTCTAACTCTCGGCACAATTCTACATATGGTCCGGGTCTTTATGCTGGGACTAAGTCCCGGACCAGAGTGAGTTTTAACTTTCAGCTACAAAACAAGGGGTGGTCCGTGTCTTTAGCCTAGAGCTAAGTCCCGGACCAGTGTAACTAGTAAGTCTCGGCCTATTTTCAGAGGGTGGTCCGGGTCCTTGTCATGGAACCAAGTCCCGGACCACTGTAAGCTTTTAACAGATTTAGCAAATCAGTTTCTGTTTTAAGCTCATTCTTTCTCCTATTTCTTCCCTAATCTTTTCCTAAGTATCTAAACATATTTTAACATCATTGTAACACCCTAACCCCACCTAAAGTGTTTACTAAGTCACTTAATTAAATCTAGGTAAAATACACAATTTCACTTAAATTTCCTAGAACACTAAGTGCAGTTTTTGTTTCTTGTTTGCTCCCTAACCCAATGGTTACTCCTAGTGTCATTCTACCTCTACCATTTACGCTATTACTCTTCTACAACCTACCCACCTATACACTCCTTCTTAAGTTAATTTCCCAAGTCATTAACTGCCCAAGTTTCACCTAGAACACAACTAATCTTCATAAATTGTTTTTACCCAATTTGAACAACTAAGTTCTCTACTTTGCTACAGAAAATTCGTCATAGTTTCCCTACATTTCTAGACATTCCCACATCATAAATTTTCATTTCCTAACCATCAAAAGCTAACCAAATCCCTTAAGGGATTCTAACAGCACATAAGTTCAATAAATTCACAAATATTTTTGTTGCACAACACCCATTGTTTTTCCTTGGTTTCCAAGTTCTTAAGCATTATCCAAACCATTCTAAAGCATCCTAAACCTCTTCCTCATTGTACCTCAACATAAACCATTATTCAATCATTCAAATTCCTTCTTTTTAGAGATTAAAATCTGTTACAAGCACACATTCAAAACTAGTTCAAGGTAGGTGTCTTACCCTGTGTTTTCTAGCTTTTCCTTCCCTTCCTTCTCTCTCCTTCTTCCTTCTTTCTTTTTTCTTGATTTCTTATTCTAGTTCTCACCTCACCAAAACCGGTAAGCTACAGCCATTCACCCCACACCACACCACTTAGAAAATCACTCCTTAAACCAATCTCATACTTAACACAAATTAGGGTTTACAAGGGAATATTACCTTAAGCTCTTACAGAGACTTTTGGACAGCAAAGGAAGGAGGTTTTCAGCTCCAAAATGGGACACCAAAAACCAGCTAGGAAGGGAGAACATCAAGGCTTAATTCGATTTTGTTTTGCCACATAAAGCTGGAAAAAATGAACTTTGAAGACCATTTTTACCTTAGAACCAAGAGGAGATGAAGGGGGTTGCAATGGGGGTCTTCAGCTCCAAAATGTGCTACAGCCATGGTGAAGAGTTGGGAGCTTTTCAGTTTTTAAAGGGTGGAAAGAAAGCTCGAGGGAGAGAAGTGCAGTGGTGTATTTTTGTTGGATTTGGAGTTGGTTTGGACCCTCAAATAAGGAGAAGAGAAAGAGCTGGAGAGGGAGTATAAAATCGCCATGGTTGGAACAAATGAAGAAGAAGAGAACTCAGCCAGAGGAAAAAACGTGAGAGTGGGAGAGTTTGGGAGAGAGAAGACTTCTTTTTGCTTTTAGTACTTTCTTTCTTTTATTTTTTTGTCCTTTAGCATATTAGGAAGAATAGAAGAGAGGGGGGCATGTGAGCTGGACGGTAATACACACACACACACTCACAAGTGTGTTCAATTTTTATTTGCAAAGTGGACACAATAGTTTAGCTTATTTATGCTTTCACCCCACAATTTCCATTTTTTGCACTATTCACTCCCGGAACCCGTTTTCTGGAATTTTCTCGTTCAATTAATTTTATCGGTTCTAGACCTTCATCATAATGTACTAATGACTATTTGGTTGACCAAAATTATTACGGGTCTATTTAACCAGCTTAAAGTCACGTTTTCCCGGTTTCCTCGAACACGCGCATTAAGGTTAGTTTGTGTTTTTAATTCGTTTTAAGGATCCGTTTTCTTCGGGATTTGTTCCCTCATGATTATTTAGGTGTAATTAAGCTTCTAAAATCTTAATTAGCCTAATTAATCACTGTTTTAAATTTTGGGGTATTTCAATCTACCCCCCTAAAGGAACTTTGCCCACAAAGTTATTCAAGTTGTTGAAATAGTTTTCTTTGTTCAATTGACTCTCAATTGTCAAAGACCATACACACAACATCTTACAGAATTAAAATTCTGTCGCACAAGGGTATTCACCTCAATCACAATTACATTCTCACACAATTCAACCACCAATCTCAATTCAATCCAAAAGATGTCACAACTCCATTCACTTCAACCACAATTCAATTCCACAATTACAATCAACATCCTACAAGTCCAACAAAATGTAATACAATTTACATACAATGCAGTGCTTACCCCGAAGCAATGCCAAATACAAAACGGTCCTACCCCCCTTAAAAGGGGTACGACCCATACCCTCTAAGCGCTAGACACTCTAGTCTACAAACAACTGCGTGTACTTCGCCTTCATGGCGTCCTCTAGTTCTCAGTCACTTCGTTGACATCGTGGTTTTCCCACAAGACTTTGACCATTCGCACTGATTTGTTGCGAGTGTCTCTAGTCATCGTATCAAGGATTCGCAGTGGGTCTCGACATATCTCATCGTCGGCTCTAGGGATAAATGTTCGAGCTCTAACACATGAGAAGGATTGGATATGTATTTCTTTAGTTGAGAAACGTGAAACACATCGTGAACACGTCCCAAATCCCCAGGTAAAGCTAACCTGTATGCCACGATCCAACTCTCTCAGTAATCTCATACGGCCCTACAAACATCGGGCTCAGCTTGCCCTTCTAGCCAAATCGAAAGACACCCTTCATAGGCCGCGCAGGAACACTTCGTGGCCCACGGTGAACTCAAGGTCGCGTCGTCTCACATCAGCTAAGATTTATGTCTATCCTGGGCTGCCTTCATATTCGCTCGAATCTGCTGAACTTCAGCTTGCACCTGCTCTAGGTATTCCGGTCCTATGATGACCGCGCTTCGCTCAACTCATCCCAACACAATGGGTACAGCAAGGTCTACCGTATAAAGCTTGGAAAGGCGACATCTTGATCGAAGCGTGATAGCTATTATTATTAGAAAATTCGATGAGATGTAGCTTATCAATCCAGCTCCCCTGGAAGTCTAAGGCACTTGCCCTAAGCATGTCCTCAAGTGTCTGGATAGTCCTTTCTGTCTGACCGTCAGTCTATGGATGGAAGGCGGTACTAAGCTTCAACTCGGTGCCCAACGCTTCTCGTGTAGCTCTCCAGTATCTCGAAAGAAATCTGGTGTCGCGGTAAGATACAATGTTCTTCGAGACTTCGTGGTGTCGGATAATCTCCCGGTCAAATAGCTCAGCGAGCTTCGCCACCTTCCAGGTGTCCCTCATCAGTATGAATCGGGCAACCTTGGTGAGGCGATCAATGATGACCCAAATCATGTTGAGTCCTCCCCTAGCAGGTGGGAATCCAACAACAAAATCCATGGAGATGTCATGAAATTTCCACTCCGGAATAGGCATAGACTATATCATTCCTCCCGGTCTACGGTGCTCGAATTTTACCTTCTGGCATGTGAGGCACCTCAAGACATATTCATCACATCAGACGTCATCCCTGACCACCAGTACCTCTTCTTGTCTTTGTACATTTTGGAGGCTCCCGGATGGACATGCTATGTGGAACAGTGTGACTCATACAGGATGCGATCCCTCAGCTTATCATTGCTTCGGGGAACGCATAATCTGCCATTCAGTCAGATCAGACCATCTTCATGAAGCTTGAAGTCGTACTTCCGCTTCTCAAATGTGCCTTCTGAAATTTCCGCCTGATCTCTTTCATATAGGGGTCGCACAACTGAGCCTCTCGCACCTCATCAACCAAGCTGGAGGAAGCGAGTAGTGAATAGAGTGATGTGCTCGGCGACTGAAGGCGTCGGCTACAACATTGGCCTTCCCCTCTTTGTACTGAAGGTTGATGTCGTAATCTTATAAGAACTCCATCCACCTTCTCTATCTCAAATTCAATTCTTTCTGGGTGAACACATATTGCAAACTCTTGTGGTCAGAGTAGATGGTGATACTTACCCCATAGAGATAGTGTCGCCATATCTTCAAGGTGAAGACAATGGCTCCTAACTCTAAATCGTGCGTCGGGTAATTCTCCCCATGCTTTTCAGCTGGCGGGAGGCGTATGCTACTACCGTTGCCATGCTGCATGAGTACACAATCCCATGCCCTTGCCTGATGCATCGCAGTAAACTTCAAATCTCTCTGTGCCCTCTGGAAGAGTGAGAATGGGCGCTAAGGTCAATGAATCCTTTAGGCTCTGGAAGGCTATCTCGCACTCGTCTGCCCACACAAACGGTGCATCTTTCTTCATCAGTGCCATCATGGGCCTCGCAACTTTAGAAAAGTCTCTGACAAACCTCCGGTACTAACCGGCTAGACCAAGAAAGCTCCGAATGTCGGAAACATTCTTAGGTCTAAGCCATGAACGGACTACTTCATTCTTAGCTGGATCCACAGAGATACCTGCGATCGAGATCATGTGACCAAGGAAGGATACCTGGTCAAGCCAGAACTCGCATTTGGAGAACTTCACGTATAGCTGGTTCTCACGCAATGTCTCAAGTACACGCCTCAAATGGCTCTCATGCTCATCTCTTGACTTCAAATAAATGAGAATGTCATCGATGAAGACCACCACTGATGTGTCTAACTGATCACTGAACAACCGATTCATCAAATCCATAAACTTTGTTGGCGCATTCGACAGTTCGAATGGCATCACTGTAAACTCGAAGTGGCCATATCATGTATGGAATGCTGTCTTCTCAATGTCAAAATCTCTGATGGAAATATGGTGATACCCTGATCGGAAGTCAATCTTGGAGAAGGCTGAAGCTCCCTTCAACTGATCGAACAGGTCGTCGTTCCGTGGCAATAGGTATTTGTTCTTCACAGTGACCACATTAAGCTCGCGGTAATCAATACAAAGGCGGAGACTGCCATCCTTCTTCTTCACGAAGATGTCCAGCGCTCCCCAGGGTGATATGCTCGGGCGTATAAACCCCTTGTCAAGTAGATCGCTCAACTTTATTTTCAACTCGGCCATCTCTACCGGTGCCAAACGGTACGGCGCCCTAGCAATCAGACCCGTGCATGGTACAAGCTCTATCTCAAACTCAATTGTCCTCTGAGGTGGCATGCCAGGAAGTTCCTTCGGAAACACATCCGGGAACTCCAACACTACCGGTATGTCGGGGTCGAACTCTGGATCTCGCTGAAGGTTTTGCAGATAGCAAAGTAATACCTTGTTCCCCTTTCTGAGCTCTCGGTACATGGACATGGCGGAGATTACTTTGGTCGAAGGCTCTCTCGGCCTCTGGCGGTATGATACGGTGAACCAGATGGGCTTCTAAGCAGCAATCTATGCTCGGCGCAGAGGATTCGCCCCTTATGCCGCTCCAACCATTTCATCCCAACAATTAGGTCGAATCCCAAACCTCTGAACTCGATGAAGGAAATGGGAAACGCCTCGCCTTTAATTTGGATAGTGGCAGCTTGGTAGTATTTCGTACACTTAACTCGCTCTTTCGAAGGGAGAGTGACCATAAAATATGGCAACTCATCTGCGTCGAGCCCCAACCTCTTCACGAATGATGGCGAGATGAAGGTATGTGAGGCGCCAGTGTCGAATAATATGGTGGCATCGATGCCATTCACTGGGAAGGAACCCGTGATTATGGTGCCACTTTTACCGGCCTGTGTCTCAGTGAGGATACTCAGGGAACCTTTCGTACCGAGTCCATAACCTGTTGATTCATAAGCTTTATGAGTTCATGGTATAACGCAAGTGGGAAAAATTTGACAACCAACACCGCTTTATTGATAAATATCCATCATACATTGTGTGTCTCTAATACACATTACTATCATATTACATGGTGTTACAAGCTTAATACTTCCTAAAGGTAAGGTTCAGGTGTCCGGGTTTCAGGTGTGTGGCGTTGACCACCGTTGATGGCGCCGTATTCACCTTTATCTTCTTGATACCATGATACAGCATTCTCGGCTTACTTCCCATAATTAAGACATCTCCTGACCTGAGTACCAGTTTCTTTACGAGGTCCGCGCGCTTCTACTCGCTAAAAAGGAATTTGGCACCATCACCAATGGACCAAGACACCACGGGCACTCCCAACTTGAGAGATTCCGTTGTCTCGTTCTTATCTTGGTGTAAACCAAGTCGTCCACCTTCTTCGTAGAAGTTAATAATACAAAGGTCCGCTTCTAGTGTAGAAATTGGATCAGCCTCTAGTTGCTGTGCGATCTCTACAACTTGTGCGTTAACCGCTTGAAATTCATCGGGTATTGCTGGTGGTATCGCTCCGTCTTCCGCTCATCTCTCCTGGTAGGTCTTGGTATAAGGGTTCCAGTCCTTTCCCAAGCACATCACCTTCAGCTTCATCTTCGCTCCACGGGGAATTCGGGTGTGTAAAATCCTCCTAGACCCGCTCCCAGTTCGTTGCATCATCGGATGATGGAAATTTGCGCTTTGGATGTCAGGTATCCTTTATTATGATCATACCCAGTCGGATGACCTAACACTGCTCGTTGGTGATGTGGTAAGTGGTAAGGTCGGCTTCTTCGGGAAGTGGGTTTGAAGGGATTGGGTAACAGATATTGAAGGTTCCTATGGCGGTAAATTTTATCTAACGTCAGTTCTAGTTTTTAAACTAGTTTCGTTCATGCTCAATTCATAAAAAGATTTCTACGTCATTCAAGTATTCACTCATGCAACAATTCAAACATTTAGGCATACTCTCACGGATCAAAGGTGTTCGTTAGTACCTAAGCCGGACTTCGTGTCGGTCCCATCTCGATTAATGATGTGCAAGGCCGGCTGCCTCTGGGGTGCGCCCTTCTGAGAACCTCAGGACCCCTGTCCCTGTGAGGTCTGCTGGGCTTGTGCATCGCCAGATGCAACCTCCTTGTCTTCTCTTTGCTTGAAGCCTTGGTAATTGCCCTTGGGCTTGGACTTATTTGGGCACTCAAAGGAACGGTGACCCATTTGATTGCACTCACAGCATCTCACTTCCTTCCCCTGGCAATCGACGCCGGGGTGGTTCTTCCCGCAAGTTCTGCAGTGGTAGTACCGGCCTCCAAAGTGGGCCTTGCTGTGGTCGGAACTATAACCTGAGGTTTTGGTGTTAGCAACATCCGGTGTGGTAATACCAATTCATATAAACCCAACTTTCATTCGACATCTTACCCTTAAACGGCTGGGATCTCAACGGTTTAGCAGCCACTGCTGCAGGGTAGGCTAACTGCAACTGCTCAGTTGCCTTGCCCTTCTCAGCTTGGGCATTGTTGTCTCCGGGGGTACTCTTGTGAGGTGGGTAGGTGTACTTCCCCTTCTTTGGCTTCCAGTGAAATACCCCAAATCTAATTAATATTATTAAACCATTATTTAATGGGAAATAATCTATTATAAATCATTTCACGTACGCATGCAAACCCATGCATGAGAACGTTACGTAAAAACAGTTGTTTCTCCAGAAACGCTAAAACGCCTTAGAAGCATATGGTCAAACATGACCTTGTATGACCCTCTAATTCAAACCAAATGGTCATACAACTATTAATGAATATATAAACATATTCCCTAAGCTATATTCAGTCAGAAACGCAAAACGCTCAGGAGTGCTCACGCACGCCCCTTAAAGCACGAAAAGTCCGGAGGAGTGCCGAGGTGCACGAACTCCTATAAAAAATTCCTTGAGTTCCTAACGTCTTTATTAACCATTAAAGAGAACCCACGAAGTGGTTTCTCAAAATTCAGCAAAACAACAGGAGGATCTCTTAGCGCTCCTTTTTGCCCGGGCGTGTCCCGATGGCCCGTAAATTATGTCATGGGTTGTTATAACCCCATATAACCCAATGTAACATCTTGATATATGTTTTTTTACTATAATAAGTGTTTACAAACACTGGAAACTCATAAAAACAATTTATTTCCAAAGATTTCCTTAGAGCACAAAACACACCTTCGGGTGTCACGAAAACGTTTTACGCAATTGCCTTGTAGTTTTTGACTTGCCACGAATTGGTAATATTAAAAAGGGTTAAAATTACCTTCTAAATCAGTTGGTGAGACTAGTCAACAAGGTTCTCTATAGGGGCCGATTTTAAGAGCAAAAACTAGTATAAAATTTGCTTTAAAAGTTTATAAAAGGCTTAAAACATGATGACTCATCAGCCCATGTGTTATATTACTTAATGCCAAAGTATGTAGGTCTCATTTGACCAGAGAGCTGTCGAAATTAGGTCATGGAATAAGGCCATGTGAGCTAGATACAAAACAAACTAAAAGCAAAAAGTAGATTCCTTTTCTTTTTGCCTTTTGATTTCTTAAGCATGTGACCTTCCTTAGCTCTTCCTTGGCTCTTCATGACTGGTGGAGACCTCCCAATTGAGCTTGAATTCGTCCAGCTACAAGAGGAGAAGAAGACAAGCAAAACTTAGAAAATCAAAAGAAGATACCTTACCTTTTCTTACCTTGTCTTCTAGCCAACATTATTTTCTTTCCAACTCTTGCTTAGTCAAACACATGGCCGGTTTTTGCAGTAAAGAAGGGCTTTTATGAGCCAATAATCTATGTAATAACTAAGGAAAGAATAGTCAAATGACATTAAAATTGACAAACAAAAATCAATTTCCAAAGGCATTCTTACCTTATACGTAAGTTAGTCTCATTTCCCTCCTTGCACTCTTCATTCACGAATTGGTAAGGTTCTAAGCTCTCTCTTCTTGCTTCATCTTCTTCCTTTGAAGCTCTTAAGTCCATTAATGGAGTTTTAACTTCTATCTTCATCTTTAAGGTAATTTCCTAGCATTTCTTGTCAAACCTTGAAGCAAAACTCTTCCTAGCATAACAACAAGAGTTCGGCATCACTTAGTTCACCAAGGAGGTTGTTCAAACCAACATTAATCCAAGGAGCATCTCAAGGTTATCTTAAGGTAGTTTTAATGCTTGAAAATCCTTAAAGCACATTTTTATGTGTAACCAAGTTCTACTTCTTCTAAGGTTCTTTTCTTCTTCATTTTGATGAAGGAAAATTTGTTCTTCATCCACCTTAGGAGTGCCAAAATCATAAGGAGAAAAGTCTAAGGTAAATCCTTGTAAAACTACTTACAAATCTACTTAAGATCTTTATTCAAGATCTAACTCCTAAAACTCCTACACCACTTGCATATAACCGAAGTGGAGCATCAAAATTCCTTGGAGAAAGCTTGGAGATTCAAGAGGAGTTCAAGCACTTAACCACCTTTGTTAAGAAGTAAGTTTACTAAGTAAATCTTTATGTTATAAGCTTTGTTAAGCTTCTAAAAATTATACAAAAATTATGTACATCTCCTAGGTTATTAAAACCGAAACTATATGGTATTATATGCCAAAATACAATCTATAACTTATATAGAAAATATTTACCTTAAGACACATTTTTGTGTCACAAAATTTAGTTATGTTACAATAATTCAGCCGAAATCAAGGGCAAAAATGCTTATTTTTGAGCTAAGAATTTATATAAGACATTACAATAATTTTTACATGAGTTATATAACTCCTATGAATTTATGTATAATTATTATGACATATAAATCCACTTTTATATACTATATGGTCACCAAATAAATATGGCCGAATGTACTATTGATAAATAGGTATTAATGACCTACTTAGGTATATAAACTTATATCACAAAGTTTGGTGAGTTAAAAATATTTATTAGCTTAAATGGCTAATTAATTAAGTTATGTGGCTTAAATGTAATTTTACAAAGTTTAGTGATTTATTGTGAAAGCCGAGAGTAAAGGGTGTTTGGTGTAATTATAATAATATAAGGTTAGGAATAAGTTTAAGAATTTTAGATAATTTAAACAAGCTTTAAAATAACTTTTTATAAAGTTTTGGGCTATTATGTAATTTATAAAAGTTGTTATGAAAGTTTAGAACATAAAAAGGGGCGAATTCATAATTAAGAGATTTATTAGGCTCACCTTTGAAATTTTGAGGAATTATATATTTAGACTTTAGTTTATAAGTCATTAAGAAGTTATTATAAAGTTTTGGGGTGAAAATGTAATTAATGGAGAGTTCAAGACCAAAGCCGAATTACTTGGGGTTAGTTTGGTAATTTAAGAATTTATATATTATATTCGGCATTTATGGAGAATTAAAATTAAAACTATAGTTTATAAGGCATTATGTAAAGTTAATAAGATTTAGTGGTTAAATTGTAATTATAGGGAATAAATTATTATTGCCGAGAATTTAAGGGGCTAAGTTGTTATTTTTGAAAGTTATAGTACTTAAAAGCTATATACCAAAATATTAGTGTGACTATGTAATTTAGCTAAATAAGAAGTTAAAACTCTATAATATAATGAGATTAGAATTTAAATATAAAGTTTATGAATTAATGTGGTTGATTTATAAATAACCGAAATATAAGGGTAATAATTTAGATTTAAATAAAATAGGTCCTATGGATATTTGGAGGAATTAGAAGAAAGAATTTTAATTAAAGGAATTATGGAATTAGAACTATGGCTTATATAGTTATAAGGAAGTTAAAGGAAAACAATAAATATTATTCATGACAAAAAGGAGAATAATGAGATTATAAGAATATCATGTCATTGTAAGACATTTAAATTAGTTAAGAAAATTATAAGTTGTTATGTCACTTAGACAATTAAAATAAACAACAAATATAGTACATGAATATATGAATACATATATGTACATTAAAGGATTTATAAATAAATCAAAAAGGAATAACAAATAAGTTATACATTAAATCATGAGGTAATTAAAAGAAATAAACCTCACATGAAATAACAAATACGAGATTTGTTGAAAGATCCAATAGAATTATTATATAAGGGTAACATAAATTAACCCTCTCAGTTAATCCTATCTAGGACTTTGTTTGACCAGACGTTGACCGGGAATTAAACAAGTCAGTCTACGGTGAACGGTATGGGATTCTTGCAACCTGTTTTCTACCGGATTACACCGGCTTGTGTGCTATCTGTTGTTTGAATTAACGACCAAGATAATTAATGTAAAATGTTGTTTACTCTTGTGCGCTGTTGTATTATTTTATGTGCGTGAATGATGCTGACTACTACGTGTATGTCCCACGCATACAAACACTACTATACCAGTGGATTAAATACCTGCGCTTCAGTATACCGAGGACTTGTACTCAAGTCTCTCACTAACTTCACTTTATAACAAACGTCATTATCCTAAACGTGATAATTGACAATACACATTGTGTTCTTGTTTAACGTCTTTATCACTTAACAACTCTATACTACGAGAACGAGGAGCCCAGTTGGATCTGGCCATGCATGCTACAGGAGCTGTACCTGTCTCAGGTCGTCTCCTATCTACGTCGCGACGGAACTTTCAGTTGGGAGGAAGACTCTATTCCTCCGGGTTTCTAATGCCCTTCAGTTTGAGGAAGACTTCATTCCTCTAGTGGGATTCTATTTCCCACGCCTCTCAGTTCAGGGTTTAACTACGTTATCTCCTGGGGTTTTTATACCCAACCTTTCAATCTTAACGAGGTCACTATACCTCCACTATTTAAGATATTCAGTTATACCTGTCAGTCCCATTGTGTGGACCCGACTATCACTAAGAGATTTCAGTTCAGCTAACTTGACCTTCTGCAGTCTTGTTCTATGTGACATTATTGTCCTTGTATGGATACTTGTTATTATCAGACTATGCTTGTTTACAGCTTTATAAAAATGAACTGCATGTGTTCGACAAAGTAGTTGGTGTGGCCCGGTAGACGATGGGCTGCACGTTTTCCATACCAGCATTGTTTGCTGAGCCCCTTTGGGGGCACCCCCATTTTTCAGGTACCTGAAGTTAAGAAGATTACCACACCGAGTGTAGGTGGGGTAGATTCAAGCTATGGGAGTCTTCTTTAGACATTTGTTTTACTTAAGTATTTTACATTTGAGTTTGATTCCTAGTATCTCGGATTGTATTCGTATTCAGACCGTGACTTTTGGAGATTGTATTTGGACTTAGCCTTGTTGGTCACAAGGGTGGCCAACGGCATTGTAATACCGCCCGGTTGTTGTATTTATTTCCGCTGCAGTGTATTTTATTTGGGAGTGATCGCCGTTCAGTTTATTGGATTTCGGGTTGGGGTGTTACAAAAAGTGGTATCAGAGCGTAGTTACGCTCTGGATACAAGGATACACCGAGATTAGGATATCTAAGACTTTAGGTTACGGGTTGAGTGATAGTATTGAAAGGAGTTTAAGTTAGTTTTACTTAGACTACTATCCAAGACCAGATTGTGACCACAGTACCTAATATACCTCAACATCCTGCAGATGTCAGGAAGAGGAGGACGCCGTGGACAGGCTGATGAGGAGCCAAACATCAGGCTGGCAGACATTGCTACTTTAATCGCTCAGGCATTTGCACAGGCGGGGGTTGCACAGCAGCAGCAGCTACCTCCACCACCACCACCCAGGGAGAGGATTGGGTGAAGAGTTTGGCTGATCTGAGGCCAACTGCATTCAAGGGGCAGACTGACCCTGCTCACTTAGAGACATACATCATGGAGATGGAGACAGCGTTCGAGACGCTTGCAGTCCCAGCTAGGGAAAAAGTAAGGCTTGCAGCCTTTTATCTGAAGGATGCAGCGAGAGATTGGTGGAACATGGTGAAAGCCGACCACCTGGATGACCCAGCTTTTACTTGGGGACATTACACTGCACTACTGAGAGGCAAATACTACCCGGCCCACACCAGAATGGTGAAGACTAGGGAGTTTGACGCCTTGGAGCAGACGGGGAAAATGACCGTGGATGAGTATTATGCAAAGTTTACTTCACTACTCCGGCTACTACCCGGTATAGGATACTCAGACCAAGTGTTGGTCGACCGGTTCTACGGGGGACTGAGCCCTCGACTTCAGTTTGGGATGGGACCAATCATCCCCACCAGTTTACAGGTAAAACAGGAGAGACACAAACAGTTGAAAATTTTATTACATAGTATACCCCGTCATGAGAGATTTGGAGATTGATACCTTGAGATTTCAGGAATGCTATCATGCTGCCTCCGTTGTGGAGATCACCTGTAAGAGAAGGGATGCTTTGAGCTCCCAAAAGAGGAAGGACGGACCTGGTGGCGAAGATGCCAAGCAGGGGAACTCCAACAAAAGGAACAAACCCTATCATAAAGGACAGGGTCCTATCAAGGGAAGGGGAACCAAACTACTGGGAACCCCCAGTCAGGACCCACGGAGCAGCAACTTCACAGAAAACCTACCCACTAAGGGTAGGCACTCTAATCAGGCAGTTAGATTTGGAACTTTTGTGATTACCTCAGTACCGTTGGAATGTATAATTAATCTTGATTGTATTAGGTTCTGGACATGGCTCAAACACGGGCCAGAAGTATGTCCGCCGTTTCAACTGTAGACAGTGCGGAAAGGATCACCCCGGCGTAGACTGCCAAGGGGAGAAAGTCCAGTGCCGCTACTGCCAGATACTCGGACATCGTGCTTTCGAGTGTATCCGAAACCCGGAGAGCAGGAACTACCGCCCGGGAGCAAAGACAAACACAGGCCAAAAGAATGGAGCTAGCGATACTCGCCCTCCACCAACAAACCAACTCAGGGGTATAAGGGCAAAGGCCCAGCATCGGGACCGCCCTACATGTCATGGACCGCTCGATGAGGCTGGTCCTTCTACCAACCCAGGTATTTCTAAACCATGTGAACCTGTTATTGAGCAACGAATGATGTGAATGAGTGCTTGCATGCCTTGATTGCCTAATTGAGTAGGAAAGAATAGTAAGACTCACTAGTAAAATTTAAACCACGTAGGAAGCTATAAGATATGCTTTCCTATCCCCTCACCGCCCTCACCGCCCTCCCTGAAGAAAATATTATCAAGTACAAGAACCAGGGAACGAACAATGTAAGGTTATCCAACCAGGTTTGATATTACTCAAAGATACCTAACACCGGAGACACAAATTACAATCATTAGAAAATGTCACGAATTGGAGCAGGACCAGGAGGGTTCTACACTCCAGAATTTCCAGGAGGATCAAAGATGAAGCTGAAAATGATGTGCTTAGGAAAGGATTGGAATCCTTACTCAAAGACCTACCAGGATACAAGAAATGGAGATGGAGCACAAGTGCCAAAAATCCCAGAAGAATTTTTATAAATTGTGGAACAAGCAGTTAATACAGCTCAACAACTAGAAGAAGATCCAGTTCCCAACTTAAGGGCTGATCTATGTATCATCAACTTCTATGAAGAAGGAGGCCGCTTAGGACTACACCAGGACAATGATGAAACAAAAGGGTCCCTTGAACAGGGGATACCAGTATTGTCTTTGTCAATTGGAGATGACGCAGAGTTCCTTTATGGCGAGCAGAAGCGTGTGGACCTTGCAAAGAAAATCATATTGAGTTCAGGAGATGTTTTAGTAATGGGTGGAAAGTCAAGGTTGCTATACCATGGAATTAAAAGGATTAAATTAAACACAGCACCTTCGACAGTGATAAACACCACTCACATGAAACCAGAAAGATTAAGTTTGACTTTTAGAAAGTACTAGTATTGTAATTGTTTGGACATCTGAAAGGAGAGCATCTCATCAATGAAGCATTATTGTTATGAAAGTGAATGTCTTTAGACCCCATCATATATCAAAGTACTTACTCAGATTCTGTTATTAGGTTGTACTAAGGAGACGGAAGGTGCCTTAAGTATTCTTACTGAGGAGGAGGCCAGCAAGGGCGGCGCGATCCTCACTGGTACCTTTCCTGTTAATGGAGTGGATGCACTAGTACTGTTTGACTCCGGAGCCTCACATACTTTCGTTTCGCCTTCGCTTGCGGGGAAGTTGGGGCTAGACGCTGTAGAGTTACCTGATTTTAAGGTGGCACTCCCGTCTAAGGAGAAGATCAGTTGCACTCGTCTTTATAGAGGAGCCACTATCCGCATTAAGGAGGAAGAATTTCCTATGGACCTTATCGAGTTCAGAGGTCTAGGATTCGATGTTATAGCCGGGATGGACTGGCTGGGGTGACACAGAGGCCGCATTCTTTGTGCAAAGCGCAGGCTGTTACTTAAGAGCCCATCAGGAGTGACAGTATCTTATCGTCAGAGCCCTAGAGCACCGTCTATAAAAGTTATATCTGCTATGTCTATGTACAAGCACGTCAGGAAGCAGAAGGAAGTATACCTATGCTATGTTGAGAATGTAGAGCACGACCCTGATTTTGATCCAGCTATGCCAGTGGTGTCGGAATTTCCAGATATTTTTCCAAAGGAACTTCCAGGCTTACCGCCACCCAGAGAGGTAGAGTTCTCCATCGAATTACTACCAGGTACCAGTCCCATAGCTAAGGCACCGTACCGTATGGCACCAGCAGAGATGGCTGAGCTGAAGGAGCAGCTGAAAGATTTATTGGACAAGGGATACATACGACCTAGCGTATCTCCTTGGGGAGCACCTGTTCTGTTTGTGAAGAAGAAGGATGGAAGCCTACGTTTATGTATTGATTACAGAGAGCTTAATGCAGTATCGGTGAAGAACAAATATCCACTACCACGTATTGATGATTTATTTGATCAGCTCAGAGGAGCAAATGTAACACCCCATCCAAAGCCTATCGTGGTTATCGCAATCTGAGCACTTAATCGAAAACGTCGCAGCGGAAATATACAACACCTGGACCTTGCCACGGTCTGATCGTTAGAATATACCGGCTCAACATTTACAATACTTAACCAAAATACTTAACCAACTCAAAACATCAACATTCACAATCCCACCACCAACCGAGTACTAGTATCTCAAACGTAATCTCAAACTTACAACAGTTTAATATAAGCAGTCGGGTGCACAGGCGCAACCCGAACTCAAAATAAATGTCCCAACCTAAGTCTAACCACTCCTACTCTCGTAGTGCGTCCTCATGGGCCTCTTACCTGCAAGTGTAAAAATAGCCCCCGAGGGGTCAGCACGAATGCTGGTACACCCTCTCATGGCCCCCAAGCTAACGGGGCTACGACGACTAATTGTCGATAGCATGGAAATTGATTACATACACAAGCATAATATGAAGTGCAATAACAACAACCACAGATGAACATATATAGTTCACAACCAATGAACGACTCAAGCGTTCTCTTATCAAGTGGGTCAGTAACCCCCTCCTTAGTCCTCATTTCCTTAATCTCAGTTCCTTACCTTACCTTAATCTTAATCTTAGTCTCAATCTTAATCTCAGTATACAAACCTTTCCTGGAAGGGATTGGTTGTAGCTTAATTCGAACCTGGGATTTAGGTGATCCCACCGCACCATCTTAACGCCACCTACTCTGGACGGGAGTCCAGCGTAGCTGAGCCGGCAACCGGCCCTAGGCTACAAGTCCGAAGACAAGTCCTTAAGCGGAGGGCGGATCTGATTCAGATACCGTCCCCCTTTTTCCTTAGCATGCATGACCGGAGATCGGTCCCGGGTTTCCTCACTCAAGTTCCAGTTAGTAGACATCTTAAACACCATGTGCTAGCTAAGCCTTAACGGGCATTAACCAACAATCATCAAACTTAACTCTTATTCTTAACTCAGTAAGTACTAAACTTGGTTAGTAACAATCTCAAGTCTCGCGGGTTAGTGTAAATATAACACAATCACAACGAGAACAATATAACCGGTTGCATGCTTTATCTTGTTTTAGTCATAGCAAATAAACAGATAGCACACAAGCCGAGGACACCTCGTTAGCAAGCAGGTCACAAGAAGGATTGTACCGTTCACCGTCGATCGTTGTTTGTTTAACCTTCTTCGGGGTCCCAATTCACAAACGTAAAACATTCATTCATTTTTAGGTTATTAGTTATTTTGCACCTTACTTAACTCACTTAGTCCCTAAGGACTTCCATTCAATAACCTCTCAAGTCTTTATCACTTAGCTTACAAACTTAACTTTAACATTAAAACTTATACTTAAGCTTAACTTAATTCCTTAAGTTCTTAGGGTCCTAATCATTATTACCCTTCTAATGGCATACCCTAATACCAATTAACTCCCTTAGAAATTAAAATTTCTCTTTTTTTTCTTTTTTTTTTGTTTTTAGGCTCGACCGGACTTACCGACCGGACTTGCCAAGTCCGGTCCATCCATTCCAGTAACCTTTACCGTTGGAAAATTCTACCCCGACCGGACTTACAAGTCCGGTCCTATGTCCGGTCGATTCCAGAGACTTATTACCGTACAAAATTTTAAGCCCGACCGGACTTGACAAGTCCGGTCCCATGTCCGGTCTATTCCAGAAACTAATTCCCTCACAAAACAGAAGCCCGACCGGACTTGTAAGTCCGGTCCCCAAGTCCGGTCGATTCCAGAAACATTTTCCGGTAGTGTAACAGAGCCCGACCGACCTTGCAAGTCCGGTCCTAAGGTCGGTCGGCTCCAGAAACTTGTTTCTAAATTCTTTTTCAACTCCAAACTTCTCCTCTATATTCTAATATGTTATAACCTCATTTGGGCACCTCAAATACACCTTAAGCCCTCCTTAAAATACCTTAAATCATCCCCAAGATCCACCTTAGTCATTATGCATTTTCCTTGTAATAATGCTAACACTTGTAATGTTTTCCTCTAGGTTTCTAGGTGGTGGTTCATACCTAATGTAACCACTATGCCAAATGTTTTCTTCACCACTATAACATCATCTCCCAAGCATCTCTCACTATCTAAAACTCTTTTAAGCATTTACTTAAAGTTCCTTAACAAGTTTAAACTTCCATCATCATCACATTATTTCCTTCCTAGTTGTGCATCAACATTTGCCTAAGTCCTAAATACTCAAATACATTCTCTTGATTCCTAAATCTTCCATGGTGATAACTAAGTCATTATAAATCATTAAAACACCTTAACTTCACCCTTTTTCATCAAGACAACCTATAGAACATTCCTAGTACTTCCTTAGTCATTAAATTCCCTTAGGATATCTCAAACACTTAAACTCTCCTTTAAATTTTGCCATGGGTTCTCTAGTATATAGTACCTCCTAACACATGGTTTTTCTCCATCAAACAACCAATACCACACAAATTCTCATCACAATAGCTTAACACCCAATTTACACCAAAACCACACCACATCATCATATAGTGCTTAAACTTAATGTGCTTGGCACTTAGGCCCTTAAATGACAATAATCTTAACCACGGAATTTCCACATATATTTGCCTTCAACCTGCGAATACACTCAACAAGGCTCCCATTGAAATAAAATGCTTCTTGTACTTCACCTTTATATTCTTAAACTATCTCTTTTCTCATTTGCTCCTTAGTCACAAGTTCACAAGAATAGTCATTGTTTTTCCTAGGTTTTATAGCACCTTCCCAATATAAACTCTACACTAAACTCATCATATAACCACATCTCATTCCCTTAAACAACAACACACCTTAAGGTAAGTAATTTACCTTGTTTTCTCACAAGCTTAAAAGCTTTTCTCCTTAGGTTTTCTTTGTTCAATCTCGGTCACCAATGTGATTCTCCTTGCCAATGTTCTAACCAATATCCAATGACTCCAATGAGTACTAGATAACACATTAACCCTAAGGAACAAACCCTAGGTTTAATAATATGTTTTAAGGTATTAATGTGATTGTTTTACCTTGGTTTCTCAAGACAAACTTGGATGTGAAGCAAGAAGGACCTCCTCTCCTTTGAAGAGTAGAAAAAGCTAAACAAGGCATAAACATGGAGTCCCATGAGTATATATTTTCGGTCATGTGAAAAATGGTGGAAGCCTAGATTTTCTTACACTTTCTTTACCTTAAGAGAATGGAGATGCCAATGGAGTCTCCAAACTTGAATTTCCTCCTCTGATGGTGGTTTGACTTGGCACCAAAATGAAGCTCTTGGAGTTTTGAAAAGATAGAAAGGAGGAGCTTGAGCTAACTAAGAAGAGTATGTATTTTGTTTTGGATTTGGAGCTAAAATGAGCAAGATGTGGCCAAGGGAAGATGGAGCTTTCATGGAGGTGAGCTCTACGTGAATGGAGAAGAGAAAGAGAGCAAGGAAACCGTGTGAACAAGGGAGAATGAAGAAGTGAGGAGAGAGGTGAGTAAATGTGATAATTATCTTAAAAAGGTGAATAGTGTTTTTACTTTATAACTTACTTATTTTTGCTTTCTCTTACTTAGCTAGATAAGTGTGGTGAGTCACACTAAAAAAACCGGCCCCCTTTAATGAATGAGGGTTTTTAGTCTTTGTTGACCAAATGTCTCACTTATATAGACTTATGTTATAACTAGCTTAATTAATTCACTATTCATCAAAAACAAGGCACATTGTGTGAAATTTTTGATTTCCCATTGATATAGACCTCCAAATGTGATACTATATAGTACACATATTAATTAAAGAGTAATGATGGACATTTAGCCATTCAAACACATTTACAAGACAATTTTTCAAAAACGTGCTTTAAGACTCCTTAAAGCACATTTTGTGTTTTAACTTGTTTTCAAGCTTGGTTTTCTTTGGTAATTGACTTGAAATGACCATTAGGATATTACTAAGGTCTTAGAACAATATTTGGGTACTCTCCCATGTCTCTCCAAGCTTAGAGCACGTTTTTGCTTAAACTGCTCTTTTTGGTGTTTCCTTATATTTTCTTTGATTAGAATGTTTCTTAATGTTTCTAAGGCATTATTAGCCTCCTTATCTTAGTTTCTCATTTAAACACCATATCTAAGTTTGGGGTATTTCAATCTACCCCCCTTAAAAGAACTTTGTCCTCAAAGTTCACACATGTGCTTAACCATTCACGGTACACATTTCTCTTAATCTTAATACCACATCTTATATTCACATTAATACATCTCAAGACTCAAAGGTCAATCTCAAATACAATACATGAGTATCATACATAACTCAAACTTACACCGAAGTGTAGCAACTTACACAAATCCACATCTTAAACAACCAAACAAACGACAAACATGATCGTTTCCTAACTCAAAAGCGAGGAAGCTCTACCCCCTTAAAAAGGGGTACGCCCCGTACCCTATACAGACGATCTAGTCAGTAAATAAAGAAGGGTACTTCGCCCTCATCTTATCCTCTAACTCCCACGTGGCCTCTTCGACATCCTGGTTAGACCAGAGAACCTTCACCAGTCGCACTGACTTGTGGCGAGTGTCCATAGTCTTACTGTCCAAGATTCTCTGAGGAGTCTCCACAGACCTCATGTTTGGTTCTAAAGTCAACCTCTCAGGTTCTAACACATGGGAGGGGTGGTGCATGTATTTCTTTAGCTGTGAAACATGAAAAACATCATGCACTTTACCCAGCTCAGCAGGTAAATTCAACCTGTAAGCAACCGGGCCCACCCGCTCCGTAATCTCATAAGGACCAACAAATTTCGGGCTTAACTTGCCCTTCTACCCAAACCTGAATACACCTTTCATCGGTGATACTCGTAGAAATACCCGGTCGCCCACTGCGAACTCCAGGTCCCGTCGTCGAACATCAGCATACGACTTCTGCCTATCTTGAGCAGCTTTCATGTTCTCCCTGATTTGCTGAACTTCAGCCTTAACTTGTTCTAGGTACTCTGGTCCTATAATGACCGTCTCACTCGATTCATCCCAGCAGAGCGGTGTACGACATGGTCTACCGTACAACGCTTGAAAAGGTGCCATCTTGATCGAAGCGTGATAGCTGTTGTTGTATGAAAACTCGATTAGATGCAATCTGTCAATCCAACTGCCCTGGAAGTCTAAGGCACATGCTCTCAGCATGTCCTCGAGTGTCTGAATAGTACGCTCAGTCTGACCATCTGTCTGGGGATGGAACGGTACTCAGTTTGAGTTCTGTACCCAACTTCTCTGGTAGCTCTCCAGTACCTCGAAAGGAATCTGGTATCTCTATCTGACACTATGGTCTTTGGTATGCCGTGATGTCTCATGATTTCTTTCTCAAATAACTCAGCTAATTTGGTCACCTTCCAAGTATCCTTCATCGGTATGAATCGGGCTACTTTGGTAAGGCGATCCACCACCACCCTATCATGTTGAGACCTCCCCTAGCAGGTGGAAGCCCAACTACGAAGTCCATGGAGATATCATGGAACTTCCACTCCGGAACTGGCATCGACTGTACCATTCCGCCCGGTCGTCTGTGCTCGAATTTCACCTTCTGGCATGTGAGACACCTCAAGACGAACTCGGTAACATCTGTCTTCATCCCCGACCACCAGAAGTATCTCTTCATGTCTTTATACATTTTAGAGGCTCCCGGATGGATGGAAACTGAAGAACAGTGTGATTCTCTAAGTATACGGTCTTTCAGATCCGTGCTACCTCGTGGTATGCATAATCGACCCTTAAGTCTGATCAGATCATCATCATGAAGTCTGAAGTCGTATTTCTGACTCTCAAAGGTACCATCTGTCAGCTTCTGTCTGACCTCTCTCATATACTCATCAGTCCTCTGAGCCTCTCGCACCTCATCAACCAAGCTGGAGAAAGAAACTAGCGAATGGAGTGAGTGTGCTCGACGGCTCAGGGCATCTGCTACAACATTGGCCTTCCCTTCTTTGTATTGGAGGTCAATGTCATGTCTTTCAGAAATTCTAACCATCTCCTCTGTCGAAGATTTAACTCCTTCTAAGTGAATATGTATTTCAAACTTTTATGATCGGTGTAGATCGTGACACTAACCCCGTATAAGTAGTGGCGCCATATCTTCAAAGCGAAGACTACAGCTCCCAGCTCTAATCATGTGTGGGGTAGTTCTCCTCATGTTTCTTCAAGGGCAAAAATGCTTATTTTTGAGCTAAGAATTTATATAAGACATTATAATAATTTTTACATGAGTTATATAACTCCTATGAATTTATGTATAATTATTATGACATATAAATCCACTTTATATACTATATGGTCACCAAATAAATATGGCCGAATGTACTAGTTGATAATAGGTATTAATGACCTACTTAGGTATAAACTTATATCATAAAGTTTGATGAATTAAAAATATCTTATTAGAGCTTAAATGGCTAATTAATTAAGTTATGTGGTTTAAATGTAATTATTACAAAGTTTAGTGAATTTATTGTGAAAGCCGAGAGTAAAAGGTGTTTTTGTAATTATGATATAATTAAGGTTAGGAAATAAGTTTAAGAATTTTAGATAATTTAAACAAGCTTTAAATAACTTTTTATAAAGTTTTGGGCTATTATGTAATTTATAAAAGTTGTTATGAAAGTTTAGAACATAAAAAGGGGCGAATTCATAATTAAGAGATTTATTAGGCTCACCTTTGAAATTTTGAGGAATTATATATTTAGACTTTAGTTTATAAGTCATTAAGAAGTTATTATAAGTTTTGGGGGAAAATGTAATTAATGGAGAGTTCAAGACCAAAGCCGAATTACTTGGGTTAGTTTGGTAATTTAAGAATTTATATATATATATTCGGCATTTATGGAGAATTAAAATTAAAACTATAGTTTATAAGGCATTATGTAAAGTTAATAAGATTTAGTGGTTAAATTGTAATTATAGGGAATAAATTATTATTGCCGAGAATTTAAGGGGCTAAGTTGTTATTTTTGAAAGTTATAGTACTTAAAAGCTATATACCAAATATTAGTGTGACTATGTAATTTAGCTAAATAAGAAGTTAAAACTCTATAATATAATGAGATTAGAATTTAAATATAAAGTTTATGAATTAATGTGGTTGATTTATAAATAACCGAAATATAAGGGTAATATTTAGATTTAAATAAATATAGGTCCTACATGGATATTTGGAGGATTAGAAGAAAGAATTTTAATTAAAGGAATTATGGAATTAGAACTATGGCTATTATATAGTTATAAGGAAGTTAAAGGAAAACAATAAATATTATTCATGACAAAAAGGAGAATAATGAGATTATAAGAATATCATGTCATTGTAAGACATTTAAATTTAGTTAAGAAAATTATAAGTTGTTATGTCACCTAGACAATTAAAATAAGCAACAAATATAGTACATGAATATATGAATACATATATGTACATTAAAGGATTTATAAATAAATCAAAAAGGAATAACAAATAAGTTATACATTAAATCATGAGGTAATTAAAAGAAATAAACCTCACATGAAATAACAAATACGAGATTTGTTGAAAGATCCAATAGAATTATTATATAAGGGTAACATAAATTAACCCTCTCAGTTAATCCTAATCTAGGACTTTGTTTGACCAGACGTTGACCGGGAATTAAACAAGTCCAGTCTACGGTGAACGGTATGGGATTCTTGCAACCTGTTTTCTACCGGATTACACCGGCTTGTGTGCTATCTGTTGTTTGAATTAACGACCAAGATAATTAATGTAAAATGTTGTTTACTCTTGTGCGCTGTTGTATTATTTTATGTGCGTGAATGATGCTGACTACTACGTGTATGTCCCACGCATACAAACACTACTATACCAGTGGATTAAATACCTGCGCTTCAGTATACAGAGGACTTGTACTCAAGTCTCTCACTAACTTCACTTTATAACAAACGTCATTATCCTAAACGTGATAATTGACAATACACATTGTGTTCTTGTTTAACGTCTTTATATGACACTTAACAACTCTATACTACGAGAACGAGGAGCCCAGTTGGATCTGGCCATGCATGCTACAGGAGCTGTACCTGTCTCAGGTCGTCTCCTATCTACGTCGCGACGGAACTTTCAGTTGGGAGGAAGACTCTATTCCTTCCGGGTTTTCTAATGCCCTTCAGTTTGAGGAAGACTTCATTCCTCTAGTGGGATTCTATTTCCACGCCTCTCAGTTCAGGGTTTAACTACGTTATCTCCTGGGGTTTTTATACCCAACCTTTCAATCTTAACGAGGTCACTATACCTCCACTATTTAAGATATTCAGTTATACCTGTCAGTCCCATTGTGTGGACCCGACTATCACTAAGAGATTTCAGTTCAGCTAACTTGATCTTCTGCAGTCTTGTTCTATGTGACATTATTGTCCTTGTATGGATACTTGTTATTATCAGACTATGCTTGTTTACAGCTTTATAAAAATGAACTGCATGTGTTCGACAAAGTAGTTGGTGTGGCCCGGTAGACGATGGGCTGCACGTTTTCCATATCAGCATTGTTTGCTGAGCCCCTTTGGGGGCACCCCCATTTTTCAGGTACCTGAAGTTAAGAAGATTACCACACCGAGTGTAGGTGGGGTAGATTCAAGCTATGGGAGTCATCTTTTAGATATTTGCTTTTACTTAAGTACTTTAGATTTGAGTTTGATTCCTAGTATCTCGGATTGTATTCGTATTCAGACCGTGACTTTTGGAGATTGTATTTGGACATAGCCTTGTTGGTCACAAGGGTGGCCAACGGCATTGTAATACCGCCCGGTTGTTGTATTTATTTCTGCTGCAGATGTATTTTATTTGGGAGTGATCGCCGTTCAGGTTATTGGATTTCGGGTTGGGGTGTTACATCCAGCCCTTGTTCTTATGTTGCTCCTCTGAGGTAGCATTCTTGGGGTTAGTCTTGCGCTTGAGCGCATTCTCTTCGTCCCTTAGCTGGACGGTGGTTTCAACCGTTGAGGAGGCATGGTAACACTCCTGAGGTTCTCGGGTGTTAGAGAGTGTATTTCACATAACAAGTTACTATTTCATATGGACAATGGCATAATGGTTTCGAATCAAGATTTACCTTAAGGGAGGTAAAGCGGGTGTATCCCATGCCGTACCGGAGGCGATGGCTCAGGCCTCCATAGAAGTGATCGACCAACACCTGACCGGTGTACCCCAAGTCGGGTAGTAGACGGAGGATGGATGTGAATTTAGTGTAGTACTCATCGACGGTCATCTTATCCGTCATCTTCAAAGCGTTAAGCTCCAAGCGCTTCTTGGTCTTAACGTGTTCGGGGTAGTATTTTGCTCTGAGGAGGGAGGTGTAGGCTTCCCAATCGAAGGTCAGATCGGCGGTGTGCACAGCTTTTACAAGTTTCCACCAATCCATGGCGGCATCCTTGAGGTAGTAAGCGGCTATCCTCATTCGAACTCCAGCAGGAGCTTCGAGAGTCTCGAACGCCGTCTTCATCTCAGCAATGTAGGCCTCTAGCTTGGCCGGGTCGCTCTCACCTCTAAAACAAGGAGGTCGGAGATCTGCGATGGCCTTTACCCTGTTTACCTCTCGGGGCTGCGGTGGGTCGGGCTGTTGTTGTTGTTGCTGGTTTTGTTGATTCTACTGTACAACCTCGATTACTTGGGGTAGCATCTGTGCTATAGTGGCGGCGACGATTTCAGCTATCGTCTGCGCGTCGGGTCCTCCAGTAGACCCTCCACAGGCTCTGCCTCAGCCGCGTCCTCTGCCTGGCATCTGAACAATTAACATTTACATTAGGTACTGTGACCAACTGGTCTTGAATTTGAGCAGTTGTATCGTCCTTTTGGGCGTTAAGGGGTATCCGTAAAGATTACAGTCATTCAAGGTTAGGTTCCTAATTCTCCGTTGTAAAACGGTTGGTAATCCTAACTCGGTAATCACTACACTTGGTAAACTCGGCTATCAGAGCGACACTTCGCTCTGATACCACTTTTTGTAACACCCCTATCGCTAATCTCTTAATTATCGCCTAATCAACCCGATCTCTAACCTAATTGCAGCGGAACATTCAAACTAAGTAGCGGGTGATACACGCCGTTAGCCGCCCATACGACTAACTAGGCCCCAACCAAACAAAACAGTGCGGTCTGATAGCAAGAAATACCGAATCGCCAATTACAACTTTAACCAAGTTTTACAATCCATCAACAAATCCCAACAGTATATGCATCCTTGTTCCCCCACAAAAATATCCAAAAGTGATTACCGAGTCTAAGAGTTTAGCTCACAATTTACAACGTTTAAAGTCTACAAAATATTAACGGTTTACATCTAACCGTATCACAAATGCTTACAACTTTCAAATCCAAAAAGGCGTACCACATGGTACACCGGCTACAAATCCTAACCGTGTACTACTCGGTATACCAATCAAAAAGCTAATCTAACAGAAGTATCTTGGTCATTCCGACTCTTCACCTGTCTCGAGTTCCTGCAATTAAAAAGAGTGCCCCAAGGGGCTCAGCAAAAGCTGCATATGACTTCCGCATACCCCGCGTACTAGCGGGGGTACGCCAACTAATTGGTCGCCAACATGAGGTTCGTTTTATCATGATAACATGCTAAAATAATTGAAAATACAATCATGCATGGCAACATACAATCATGGCATAATAATCAATACACAAGTCTCACATCCAACAACCAAGGTACAAGTCAATCAAACTTCACAAAGGGGTGTTGGCCCAATTACCATCCGAATTAATGAGATGTTATCATCTCATTACTCAAATTCACAATTCAACAATTCCAAGTCTTCCCAAATCAATTAATCCTTCTCTTATCAATTCTCAAGTTAAGCCGGTATGGCCTCCGGGCAGGGATAAGGCTATCCCACCAAGGGCTTAAAGGTGGCCCACTTAACCAGGTTGCTACCCATTTAAGGGGCTTGGGCCATGGAAAAGATTATATCCAGGAATCGGTTAACAATCTCTCTTGTAACCTCATCCTCGCGCGTGGCCGAAACTATATCGGACTCCTCAAATTCTCCCAAGTTCTCAAACCCAAATTCTCAAGGTTAAAATGTTAGATGGTTAGGGAGTTAGTGAGAAGCCACAACAAACAGTCAAGCTTTCATAACAATTAACCAAACACTTCCACAAGCCATCATAACTCCAAGCTCAATCACCAACCAACCAAGGCATAGCAATTACAATACTTATATGAAAATGCGGTAAACCGATTACATGCTATTATCTTGTTTAGGTGATGGCAAATAAACACACAGCAAACAAGTCGAGGTAACCCCGTTAGGATACAGGGCATGAAGAAATCATACCGTGCACCGTCGGTCTCGGACTTTCGATTTCCTTCGGTTCGACTATTCGGGTCCTATAACATATCACAAAGTCGTACGGTTAATGATCTATAATTAACCTAGTTTACTTCATCCTTTACAGTTACCGACTTATAATACCTAAGTCAAGGTAATTTAACTTCCACACTTAAGTTATTTATCTTACATTCTTTCTTAACCTTGTTCAAGCCCTTAATCACCTTTAAACATCATTAATTAAGTCCTAATCATCTTATAAATCCATTACCAAACCAATCCCCATATATATTGCAAGTTTTATAAGTTTAAGCTCACTTTTAGGTTGGTCCGAGACTTGGTAAGGGACTAAAGTCCCGGACCAAGCTTGATTCTAACTCTCGGCACAATTCTGCATATGGTCCGGGTCTTTATGCTCGGACTAAGTCCCGGACCAGAGTGAGTTTTAACTCTCGGCTACAAAACAAGGGGTGGTCTGGGTCTTTAGCCTAGAGCTAAGTTCCGGACCAGTGTAACTGGTAAGTCTCGACCTATTTTCAGAGGGTGGTCCGGGTCCTTGTCATGGAACCAAGTCCCGGACCACTGTAAGTTTTTAACAGATTTAGCAAATCAGTTTCTGTTTTAAGCTCATTCAGTCACCTATTTCTTCCCTAATCTTATCCTAAGTATCTAAACATGTTTTAACATCATTGTAACACCCTAACCCCTCCTAAATCATTTACTAAGTCACTTAATTAAATCTAGGTAAAATACACAATTTCACTTAAATTTCCTAGAACACTAAGTGCAGTTTTTGTTTCTTGTTTGCTCCCTAACCCAATGGTTCACTCCTAGTGTCATTCTACCTCTACCATTTACATTATTACTCTTCTACAACCTACCCACCTATACACTCCTTCTTAAATTAATTTCCTAAGTCATTAACTACCCAAGTTTCACCTAGAACACAACTAATCTTCATAAACTGTTTTTACCCAATTTGAACAACTAAGTTCTCTACTTTGCTACATAAAATTCGCCATCATTTCCCTACATTTCTAGACATTCCCACAACATAAATTTTCAGTTCCTAACCATCAAAAGCTAACCAAATCCCTCAAGGGATTCTAACAGCACATAAGTTCAATAAATTCACAAATATTTTTCCTCCACAACACCCATTGTTTTTCCTTGGTTTCCAAGTTCTTAAGCATTATCCAAACCATTCCAAAACTGCCTAAACCTCTTCCTCATTATACCTCAACATAAACCATTATTCAAACCATTCAAATTCCTTCTTTTTAGACATTAAAATATGTTACAAGCACACTTTCATTCAAAACTAGTTCAAGGTAGGTGTCTTACCTTGTGTTTTCTAGCTTTTCCTCCCCTTCCTTCTCTCTCCTTCTTCCTTATTTCTTGATTTCTTATTCTTGTTCTCACCTCACCGAAATTGGTAAGCTACAGCCATTCACCCCACACCACACCACTTAGAAAATCATTCCTTAAACCAATCTCATACTTAATACAAGTTAGGGTTTACAAGGGGATATTACCTTAAGCTCTTACAGAGACTTTTGGACAGCAAAGGAAGGAGGTTTTCAGCTCCAAAATGGGACACCAAAAACCGGCTAGGAAGGGAGAAGAACAAGGCTTAATTCAGATTTTTGTTTTGCCACATAAAGCTGGAAAAAAGTGAACTTTGAAGACCATTTTTACCTTAGAACCAAGAGGAGATGAAGGGGGTTGCAATGGGGGTCTTCAAGCTCCAAAATGTACTACAGGCTTGGTTTTAAAATACGCGCATCAGGCGCGCCTGATGCGTTTTAGATGTGATGCGAGCATCAAAACGCATCCATGGCAGCGAGGCGAGTTTATTCAGGATGCGCCCGTGATGCGGTCCGATGCGTCTGATGCGCTCCGATGCGCCCGATGCGACCCCGATGCGCCCCGATGCGCCTTGAGCTTGTTTTTACCATAATTTCTTCGTTTGAAGTCCGTTTTTATGCCTGTTTGTTCCTACATGCTCATATATCATCCTAGTTTGACCCTATGCACTTATTGTTGGGTTTAGAGTAATCAAAAACTCAAGAACATCATAAATGACCTCAAAGATTGAATGAGTCTCGTGTGTATGCTTGATGTCTTTCTTGTGTACAATTGGTGATATAATATGATTATGAGACTCATAGGGGTTAATTATCCAATCTAGAAAAAACTATATCATTAAGGAGGGGAAGAGAAAATCCTTCAAGCTCTAAGGAAAAATTGTTGCTTTTTCATCTACTTCTACTAGGACGAACTTGAGTGATGAGGATGAAGAACTTGAAGAGGATATTGGCTCTCCTAATGTTGAAGATGATTTAGTAGATCTTGTGTTGATAACATCCAATAGGTTCATATGGTGATATTTAAAATTAGTCTAATCATAAGTTTGTTATATTTAAAAGTTATTATTCACTTGTGTGGATAAATTACTTTATACTTTTGTTTTTGTTTTTGTTCTCTTATGTACTTTGGATTGAATACTTGACACTTGGTTAATTTAGACTTGTTTTTGGAAGTTTTTATTCCATTGTGTCATAATATTACTTCATATGTATAAAATATTGTTGTCTACAAAAATTTAGATGTGATTTTTTAGTAAACATCGCACAAAACGGGATGCACTCGTATCGACGCCTCGCGCATCACGCATCACTTCTGGAGCCTAATCGCATCGGAGCGCATCACGCATTTTAAAACCAAAGCTTGGTGAAGAGTTGGGAGCTTTTCAGTTTTTAAAGGGTGGAAAACAAAGGTCGGGAGGAGAGAAGTGCAGTGATGTAATTTTTGTTGGATTTGGAGTTGGTTTGGACCCTCAAATAAGGAGAAGAAGAGAAGAGCTAGAGAGGGAGTATAAAATCGCCATGGTTGGAACAAATGAAGAAGAAGAGAACTCAGCCAGAGGAAAAAAAACGTGAGAGTGGGGGAGTTTAGGAGAGAGAAGAACTTCTTTTTGCTTTTAGTACTTTCTTTCTTTAATTTTTTTGTCCTTTAGCATATTAGGAAGAATAAGAGAGAGGGGGGGCATGTGAGCTGGACGGTAATACACACACATCACAAGTGTGTTATGATTTTTATTTGCAAAGTGGACACATTAGTTTAGCTTATTTATGTTCACCCACACAACTTCCATTTTTTTGCACTATTCACTCCCGGAACCCGTTTTCTGGAATTATCTCGTTTAATAAATTTTATTGGTTCTAGACCTTCATCATAATGTACTAATGACTATTTGGTTAGCCAAAATTACTACGGGTCTATTTAACCCGCTTAAAGTCGCGTTTTCCCGGTTTCCTCAAAAAACGCGCTTTAGGTTGTTTATGTTTTTAATCCGTTTTAAGGATCCGTTTTCGTCGGGATTTGTTCCCTCATGATTATTTAGGGGTAATTAAGCTTCTAAAATTTAATTAGCCTAATTAATCACTGTTTTAAATTTGGGGTATTTCAATATGTAACCTAACGGTTGAGAAAATTTAAAAACTAGGAACTTATGAGGGTAACCTATAGATAAGTAAGAGTACAAGAAGTGAATAGAGCACCGACTCTCACTCAATGGCATTAAGCACTAAGAGCCTACGGGCCAAGGGTGTTAATCACATCAGAGCCCGAGGTGTAGGGAGGCATAAGAGGGCTTATCTAAGCCATGGAGGAACTACAATTCGTAGATACAATCGGTTACAAACCCATAAGTTAATTGTGGAGTAATTGCCAAATGGGCACCAGTGAGATTAAGGAGATAATACTAATGACAGGGGCGGAGAACAAACCACTCCTTTAAGGGTGGGGATACCTCTCCTTGTTGTGGGGCCGTGAGTGGGAGATAACCCCTCAAAAAGGGCTTTCACTTATTAGAAATAGAATACTCTTATATCAGAAAATGGAAACCGTAAACCTTGAAATTTTCTTTGAACATTCCAGTGACACATGTATAAGAAGGAAGACTCCACAGACGGACCTTATATCTAGTACTCAAGATTTAGGAATCAGTAATCGTCGGAGATAAATATTGTGAGTGCACAATATGGCACATCAATGACCAACGCTCAGTAGAGCTTGTGACTCAATGGATGACTTCTTCTGTAACCAGTTAAACTACTTGGTAAATAACTTCATAAAGGATGAAAGAGTGTGTGAGAGACTAACCTACTTGTGAACCCGAAATGGAAGCAAACATTTTCACATTAAAAGATAACGATCTTATGGCACGGTACAACAACCGCCATACACCCGAACTTAGAGAACTCCCAGTGTGGTTACACCATGAGGGATAGAATATAAGATAAGGCATTGGAGTGAACTATTGAGAAGTTGCACCATTAATGGGCAACAGAGTAAAGGCAAGCAACAGTGGTAGCAGAGGCAGTGAAAACAATACCTGTATAAATGGACTAAGTCATGGTGCGCACTAAAGCGACCATTAGATATAAACCGTTAAATATTGGCATGAAGACAATTAGATTTATGAGCTAAGACCAACCTAAGTGAGGAAACAAGAAGGTAGACGAACTGTGCATTAACGCCGGTAGTCTAGACCATGCAATGAAAGATTTCACAGGAAGCACACTACCAATTCCTTAAGGAACTGGAGGTGCATTCCTAATAGATCAAACATGAGAAACAGGATAATAGGCTCTTGGAGAGAGACCTCAGTTACCGAAAGGATCGAGTCCATTCTAAGTACATAAAGAAGCTAGAACATATCATATCTCAGAACACAATAAATGGATTTCCCTTGATTAAGTTCAAGAAGAACAATAAGTGTTATCATGGAACGATGAAGAGGAGATCAACAACAGAATACTTCATAATTAGCAATAGCTAAACGTGTGACGAACACTACAAGTATACTAAAACGAGATGTGGGACGACTGCACCCCACAGGGGCTTGCAGGCCTGACACACTCATTTATGAGTTAGTTGGGTAAGTAGTAATGTACCAGTAGGGTACCCCATGCATGTAAACGAGTGGTGTAAGGAACACAAGAAGTAGTCGACTCCGTCCCACGATCAGCGACGCAAGATCAGACAAGAGCAGCTAACTACCTAGAACAGTTGAAGAGAAGATCGCAGTTAAGCCAACGACGCAAATGAATCAGAGAACTCACAAAGGAAGATGATTAAGAATCATGAAGTGCGATGAGCACGGATTATTAAGTGCATACATAGGACATGTCTTAAGACGTTAGAAATAAAACTGTAAAGCGCAATAAGCTCTAAACAATAGTTTCAGACTAAGCATCATCCTCAGACCAAAGGTCGGTTGGAAAGAACAATTTAGACACTTGAGAGAACACTAAGAGCATAAACGTTAGATCTCCGAAGAGACTGGATATACGAGTTACTTTTCATTAAGGCCGTGTATAATTAAAAACGGCATGCGTCCATTGAGAGACCAATATTCCTAAACGGTATGGAGGCACAATGATATACGTTGCATTAAAAGGATAAAACGGGTAAGCTAAGCCTGAGATAATCAGAGTCGTGCAGCAGAAGCTAGCAGACCGATAACTTCAAGGTTTCACATACCTAATGAACGGAAAGGAACGATGTACCGCACATCTTCCAGTTGGATAAATATATGACTTACCGACCGAATACTTTAGAACCTTTGAGGCTAAACCCGAACATATTAGAGAGACTGGTATAAACACCAACAAGGATCCTAGATACAGAGACTAAGCCATTAACATGGTTAAGACCCTCTGATCGGATCATAGTGTGAGATAGTTGACATGGAAGCTGGAATGCTTAGTGAGAATTAGACATCTTGATCCTATGTTCAAGGATGATATAATGTTGATTACGTGGGCGTAATCCATTTTAAGGGGGGTAGAGCTAAAAACCGCTGAGCGTAGGTTTATGTACTGAGTACGTAAACTACGGTGTGCATAGCACAAAAAAATTTGAGAATTTGTTTTACATATGCATTTGTATATATTCTGAGATTAATTATGGTTATTACGCACAGAAGATGCGAATACCATACGTATTAAGTACCTATCTTGTTAACTCCGGTGTGAGTACAAGTTAAGAGAATTAGTGAAGAGGATTAGATAGACCCAAGAAATAAATGAGATATGAGTCGGTATGAAACTATATATGAGATAAGAATAAGGTAACACTATAACATATTTTTAGAAATGTGTACGAGGTATGGAATGGTAATGTTATTGTTATACCCAAAATTTTGACCCCCCTGGTTAGGGTCTATGAGGTTTTGGTGTTATGAGGGGCATTTCAATCAAGGGGCATGGGGAGCAGTTTCGTCACTGTTAGGGGTGTTTTCGTAATTTTTAAGGCTCCTAAGACCTCCTATAGGCTTTCTCTCTCCTCCAAAAGATACCCAAATCAGCTTGAAATGTTTTAAAATTTTAACCCATGATAGCGGATGATAGTTTAAGCATAATGGCGTTGGAATTTTGATTTTTCAAATTTCCAATTATTTTCTAACAATTTCTGATTGAATCTGACGAGAAATTGAATTTAAAAATATTCCTACATTTAAAAAATTCGATTCCACTTCAGAAAAATCATAATTGCCATCCTTGACACGTGGTTAAAATTTCATAGCAAAATTCCTTTGGGAAGTCATTTAATTAAAATGCCAAAAAATCTTACTTTTACTAGATTTTCTTTATCTTTAAGAAAGTCTATATAAAAGGATAGGTCTTTTGATAAAATCAGAATCTCTCAAGCTTTTAGAATCCTAGGCAGTCAAAACTCTTCTCCATAGCCAGCCTCCCACGTTTTTGCACCTTCAAGCACCAAAACAACACCGAAATCTCACCAAAATCAACACCAAAACACGTTTTTCAATTCCCATCATATCCACAATTATCAAAACACCTTCAAACCACCACCAAAACGTGAAGAACATCACCCATTCTCAAAGGTCAGGAGCTCAGTTCGAATCCAATTCAGAAACGGCTTCAACAGGGCACCAAAAGATTCCCGACAAGAAGAATCTCATTGACACAGAAGGTAAAACAGGTTGGGACCTCCTTCTTTTGATTCACTACGACCTCATTGGTCTTCTGTTAAATTTTGGGCTCAAACCAACCCTTTTCGGCTTCTGTATTGTTGTTTGGTTAAGCTTCTATCCAATTACTTGTTCGTTAAGTTTTGCATTGAATTCGATTTTAAATTGAAGACTTTTATGCACTAACGTCTTGTACATCTTCAGGCTACACACCCATTAAATTTGAGCTCAAAACACCGTCGGGAACCATCAACAACCCACTGTCCGTGGGTGGTCCGTGACCTCGGACGCATGGTCCGGGACCACGGACGGGTTGTCCGTGACCACGAACACCCACGGACGGTGGCGGGTTTCATATTTTTTAATTTTTCAAACTTTAGGGTTTTTGTCAATATATGTCCGGGCCCACGGACCCCCTGTCCGTGGCCCCGGACTTTTCAAGTTTGCGTTTTTATTTTAGTTCTGTTTTCATAATCATTTAATTCAATTGGGGTCCATGGTCTCGGACATTGGGTCCGTGGCCACGGACAAAATTAAATTTGACGTAATTCTGCCTCCGAAACTCTAGTTTAGGTTTTTTTAGATTTCACTTTAAATTTCGGTCAAAAAACGTTAAAAAAAACAGAAGGGCGCACTAGATTAAAAACTACTTCGTAGTAAGCCGTAATAAACTAAGTAGAGGAAAAATGACCTAGGAGGGGTAATGAAAGTAATTTGAACCCTAAAAAGTCGAATACCAAGCCCCCGAACCCGAACTCTACCTTTCCTAATTTACTCTAGGTTAAAATTACGTGGCGTCATATAGGTTCCAGTGAGCTAGCTTAGGTTTTAATAATTATTGTTATATGACATAGTTATTAACCTTAGGTTATAAGTGGACCTAAAACCCGCGTTGATCCTAATCAACTTTAATCAACATAGGATAGGGTTTAAAATCGAGGCTCACAGACTAGCGACTCTACTGGGGACTAACTCTTAATTTTAACTTGTTAAATTTTAAGAAAGAGGGCTTAACTTGAAAAATTGTTTATTTGTGGCTTTATTACATTGTTTGTTTACTTTTGTGCACACTTTAGTTTTCTGCACCTTTGCATCATATGAGAGCGAGAGTTCACGCAAACTGATTTTACCCCGGGACCCGTTTGAGGGTCCCCTGTCAGGGACTCACACCTTTTAGGTGATGTGAATAAGTGGAGGAAAAGAGGAGGGTGTCGTCTAACCACACCCCCTTAATACCTGGGCTTTAGCCCCAAGCATTTTCCTGGCAGTGCCCTTACCAAGCCCATTGTTTGGTCAGTCAAAGACCCGACCGTAGACGCACACCTTCAGGTGATGTGAAAAGTGGGGAAGCCCAAAGAGTATAGCGTGCAAGCCCTGTTCCTTTGTGGTAACCTGGGCCCGCGCCCCAAGCACCTCTCCGGATCGATCCGTACCCATTAATCAAAGTCGTCAGGTGAGGACATTTTGAATTTGTGTGGAACCTTGTTTGCTCTCGTGATTGGCCCATGACTAGACTTAGAACGGATAGGGATTCACCCCACAGTTGGCCCAACCCAGTTCAAAGTCTCAATTGTTTGTGGCCCATACGCAAAGTTGAGTGTTGATTGATACCCTGTCTGTGTTTTCTTTTCGTGATAAAACAGAAAAAGTCCATGGCCCACTGCTTCGAATTCATCAAGTCATGTGACAGAACTATGAAAGATGTGTTCAATTGGTCAAAGAAGGTCAATAATTTGTCTATCCTCCACACTCTAGCGTATTTATCCCAGACGCGACTGCATGAAGGTTTCTTGAGAGCACCAATTAACCATTGGGACCCGGTCAAACACCTCTTCAAGTGAAATACCCCAAACTTAGATATGGTGTTTAAATGATAAACTAAGATATAAGGAGGCTAAATAATGCCTTAGAAACATTAAGAAACATTTCTAATCAAAGAAAATATAAGGAAACACCAAAAAGAGCAGTTTAAGCAAAAACGTGCTCTAAGCTTGGAGAGACATGGGAGAGTACCCAAATATTGTTCTAAGACCTTAGTAATATCCTAATGGTCATTTTAAGTCAATTACCAAAGAAAACCAAGCTTGAAAACAAGTTAAAACACAAAATGTGCTTTAAGGAGTCTTAAAGCACGTTTTTGAAAAATTGTCTTGTAAATGTGTTTTGAATGGCTAAATGTCCATCATTACTCTTTAATTAATATGTGTACTATATAGTATCACATTTGGAGGTCTATATCAATGGGAAATCAAAAATTTCACAACAATGTGCCTTGTTTTTGATGAATAGTGAATTAATTAAGCTAGTTTATAACATAAGTCTATGTAAGTGAGACATTTGGTCAACAAAGACTAAACTACCCTCATTCATAAAAGGGGGCCGGTTTTTTAAGTGTGACTCACCACACTTATCTAGCTAAGTAAAGAGAAAGCAAAAATAAGTAAGTTATAAAGTAAAAACACTATTCACCTTTTAAGATAAATATCACATTTACTTACCTCTCTCCTCACCTCTTCATTCTCCCTTGTTCACACGGTTTCCTTGCTCTCTTTCTCTTCTCCATTCACGTAGAGCTCACCTCCATGAAAGCTCCATCTTCCCTTGGCCACATCTTGCTCATTTTAGCTCCAAATCCAAAACAAAATACATACTCTTCTTAGTTAGCTCAAGCTCCTCCTTTCTATCTTTTCAAAACTCCAAGAGCTTCATTTTGGTGCCAAGTCAAACCACCATTGGAGGAGGAAATTCAAATTTGGAGACTCCATTGGCATCTCCATTCTCTTAAGCTTGTTTCTACTCTTCAAAGGAGAGAGGGGGTCCTTCTTGCTTCACATCCAAGTTTGTCTTGAGAAACCAAGAACATTGGCAAGGAGAATCACATTGGTGACCGAGATTGGACAAAGAAAACCTAAGGGGAAAAGCTTTTAAGCTTGTGAGAGAACAAGGTAAATTACTTACCTTAAAGTGTTTTGTTGTTTAAGGGAATGAGATGTGGGTATATGATGAGTTTAGTGTAGAGTTTATATTGGGAAGGTGCTATAAAACCTAGGAGAAACAATGACTATTCTTGTGAACTTGTGACTAAGGAGCAAATGAGAAAAGAGATAGTTTAAGAATATAAAGGTGAAGTACAAGAAGCATTTTATTTCAATGGGAGCCTTGTTGAGTGTATTCGCAGGTTGAAGGCAAATATGTGTGGAAATTCCGTGGTTAAGATTATTGTCATTTAAGGGCCTAAGTGCCAAGCATTTTAAGTTTAAGCACTATATGATGATGTGGTGTGGTTTTGGTGTAAATTGGGTGTTAAGTTGTTGTGGTGAGAATTTGGGTGATATTGGTTGTTTGATGGAGAAAAACCATGTGTTAGGTGGTATTATATACTAGAGAACCTATGGCAAAATTTAAAGGAGAGTTTAAGTGTTTAAGATATTCTAAGGGAATTTAATGACTAAGGAGGTACTAGGATGTTCTAGATATTGTCTTGGTGAAAAAGGGTGAAGTTAAGGTGTCTTAATGACTTAGGTATCACCATGGAGGATTTATGAATCAAGAGAATGTATTTGAGTATTTAGAACTTAGGTAAAAGTTGGTAAACAACTAGGAAGGAAGTTTAGGTTGTGAAGGAACATTAAGTAAATGCTTAAGAGAGTTTTAGATAGTGAAAGATGCTTGGGAGATGATGTTATAGTGGTGAGGAAAACATTTGGCATAGTGGTTACATTAGGTATGAACCACCACCTAGGAACCTAGAGGAAGGCATTACAAGTGTTAGCATTATTACAAGGAAAATGTATAATGATTAAGGTGAATCTTGGTGAATGATTTAATGTGTTTAAGGAGATAGAAAATGAGTCTTATGGATGTTGTATGAGGGTATAAGTGTACCAAATGATGTTAGGAGACATTATGAGGGTTTAGGTGAAGTTTGGTGAAAATTGGTTAAGTGTTTGAAGGCTTAGAAAATGAGTGTTTTGCCTTGTCCGAACATCCGTCCGGACATGGACGTTCGGACAGGCCCTGTTGCGTGGGAATTTTCAGTCTCGACTTGTGTCCGACCTTTGGAAGTCCGGACACAAGTTCGGACGTGTTTGCTTCTACTTTGAATTTTCCTCGACCCATGTCCGAACTTCCGAAGTCCGGACACAAGTTCGGACAGGCGTCTGTTTTCAGTTTTGAGTCTCGACTTGTGTCCGAACTTGGGAAGTCCGGACACAAGTTCGGACAGGTCACTGTATGGACCAAAAACCTTGTTTAAGGTTAGGAAATGATGGGGATAATTAAGTATGGATGTTATGAGATTGTTAAGGACTTCTTTGGTGGGTGTGATGGTCATTAAGGGAGAGTAAGTGTAATAAATAATGAGGAAATGATGTACTTAGGAGTCAGTTAAAAACCATAAGGCTTAGTGAAAAACAATGGGCAAAGCTTGATGTCTAGGAAAGTTAAGTAATTCTATTGAGTTGGATTGATAATAACCTAAAACTGAATCAATGTTCTAGGCTTTGTGAATTGGGACTTGGAAGGAGATAAACCAAACGATCGTCGACGGTGAACGGTACAGTCCTTCTTGTGACCTGCTTGCTAACGAGGTGTCCCTCGACTTGTGTGCTATCTGTTAAATTGCTATGACTAAAACAAGATAAAGCATGCAACCGGTTATATTGTTCTCGTTGTGATTGTGTTATATTTACACTAACCCGCGAGACTTGAGATTGTTACTAACCAAGTTTAGTACTTACTGAGTTAAGAATAAGAGTTAAGATGATGGTCGTTGGTTAATGCCCGTTAGGGCTTAGCTAGCAAATGGTGTTTAAGATGTCTACTAACTGGAACTTGAGTGAGGAAACCCGGGACCGATCTCCGGTCATGCATGCTAAGGAAAAAGGGGGACGGTATCTGAATCAGATCCGCCCTCCGCTTAAGGACTTGTCTTCGGACTTGTAGCCTAGGGCCGGTTGCCGGCTCTGCTACGCTGGACTCCCGTCCAGAGTAGGTGGCATTAAGATGGTGCGGTGGGATCACCTAAATCCCAGGTTCGAATTAAGCTACAACCAATCCCTACCAGGAAAGGTTTGTATACTGAGATTAAGTTTAAGTTTGAGATTGAGATTAAGGTAAGGTAAGGAACTGAGATTAAGGAAATGAGGACTGAGGAAGGGGGTTACTAACCCACTTGTTAAGGGAACGCTTGAGTCGTTCATTGGTTGTGAACTATATATGTTCATCTGTGGTTATTGTTATTGCACTTCATATTATGCATGTGTATGTAATCAATTTCAAAGCTATCGACAATTAGTCGTCGTAGCCCCGTTAGCTTGGGGGCCATGAGAGGGTGTACCAGCATTCGTGCTGACCCCCTCGGGGGCTATTTTTACACTTGCAGGTAAGAGGCCCATGAGGACGCACTACGAGAGTAGGAGTGGTTAGACTTAGGTTGGGACATTTATTTTGAGTTCGGGTTGCGCTTGTGCACCCGACTGCTTATATTAAACTATTGTAAGTTTGAGATTACGTTTGAGATACTAGTACTCGGTTGGTTGTGGGATTGTGAATGTTGATGTTTCGAGTTGGATAAGTATTTTGGTTAAGTATTGTAAATGTTAAGCCGGTATATTCTAACGATCAGACCGTGGCAAGGTCCAAGTGTTGTTTATTTCCGCTGCGACGTATTCGATTAAGTGTTCAGACTGCGATAACCACGATAGGCTTTGGATGGGGTGTTACAAAAAGTGGTATCAGAGCGTAGTTACGCTCTGATCAAGAAATACCGGATATAAGTAACCACCGAGCTAGGATATAAGTTAAGGAGTAAGTATTGGGTTAAGGGTGTGAGAAGTTAGAGTGAGTAGAGTCAGATGACCACTAATAAGTGTGGATTGTCTTTACCGTCTACGGGCGTTATAAATTTACTAACCAAAACAATGGTGAGTACGAATCTAATGTAAGTTATGCTTGTTCAGATGGCAGGACGCCCTAGAGGAGGCCGAGGTCGCGGCCGGGGTGAGGATATTCCAGGGATACCTGGAGGGCAGACGATCGCAGAGATCGTAGCTGCCGCTTTAGGGCACATGGGCTATCAGCCTGGTGTGGGTGCGCCACCTCCACCGCCACAACCTAGGGAACCAAACTGGGTGAAGAGTCTTGCTGATCTTCGACCCGCGCACTTCAAGGGGGAGACCGATCCCGCCAAGCTTGAGGCGTACATCTCCGAGCTGGAGACCGCCTTCGAGACCCTTGATGTCCCTGCTGGGATCAAGGTGCGCTTAGCTGCTTTCTATCTGAAGGGGGCGGCGGGCGATTGGTGGAAGCTGGTGAGGGCCGAGCATGTGGCCAATCCAGAGTTCGGCTGGGAGCAGTACACCGCCTTGCTACGTGCAAAGTACTACCCCGCCCATGTCCAGACGAAGAAGCGCTTGCAGTTGGATGCGCTTAAGCAGTCGGACAAGATGACAGTGGACGAGTATTACTCAGAGTTCACTGCCTTGCTCCGTCTTCTGCCAGGTCTAGGGTATTCTGACCAGATCTTGGTGGACCGCTTCTATGGCGGGCTTAGCCATCGACTCCGCTACGGCATGGGGCCGACGAGTTACACTACCTTGCACGTAATAAGAACGATGGAAATTTGAGTAAGTGGTGAATAAGATTTAGGTTATGAGAAATAAGTGTGACTAATACTATGGAAAAGCAAGAGTGCTATCATGCCGCTGCTAAGGTTGAGATTACCGTCCAGCTAAGGGACGAGGAAAATGCTAAGAGGAAGAGTGCTGGTAAAAGCTCAGAGAGTCAAGGGCAAGGAGGGTACAAGAAACAAAAGTACCAGCCTCAGGCCCAGAAGAATCAGAACCCGATAGGGAAAGAGGAAAAGGAGAAGGCTTCGGAAGAGCCATTGAAGCTGACATACGCTATTGCAGCTACACCCCTGCGCTCTAAGGCGCCAAAGGGTAAGGAAATTGATATTGAATGAGTTAAGAAATAAATTAGTAACCGTTTGAGATATGAGAATTGACAATGTGAATCATCAGGATCTGAGACTGAGAGGGGAGCCGGTGGTGGCTACCAGCGACGCTTCATTGTAGGTGGTGTCACAAGGACCACCCCGGGCTCGACTGTAAGGGAAACAAGGTGGAGTGCAACTTCTGCGGAGTGTATGGACACCGGGCATACGAGTGTTACCGGAACCCTGCTAGCAGAGCCTATAGGCCCGACACCAGGGGCAAGGGCAAGACCGATCAGGGAGCTGGATCTGACGGTCAGAGGAAAGTGCAGCAGCCGGCGGACAAGAACCCACGGGCGACCCAGAAGACGGGGCCCACTCTACACATGGTGGACCGGGACGATGAGCCTGAGCCCTCATCGAGGCCAGGTACCACTATAACCATTTAGTAAAAACTACCTGCTTACCGCATTATCATGCATGTTTGGTGAATAAATGAGTTAAGTAAGAATAAGATGAGATTAGAACATAAGTAAGACATAACCTACTACCACTTTAGGAAGATTCAACATCTGCTACCCATACCATCTACATCTAACCCGGAGCACACCGACATCGAAACCATACACTTTCCAACCGAACAATGTCAGGTTATCCGCCCAGGTATGATTTTATTAAGGGGATACCTGACACCCGAAGCGCAAATAGCCATCATCAGGAGATGCAATCAACTAGGAATGGGACCGGGAGGTTTTTACACACCGGAGTACCCAGGGGGAGCAAATGAAATTAAAGATGATGAGCTTGGGCAAGGATTGGAATCCGTATGCCAAGAATTACCAAACCACAAGGGAGCAAGATGGAGTCTCACCACCGGGAATACCCGAAGAGTTCCATCCAGTTATTACACAAGTCATGGAAATCGCTCAGCAGTTGGAAGCTGAACCGATTCCAGACATCCAGCCAGACATTTGCATTGTAAACTTCTACGAAAAAGATGGGAAACTGGGACTACACCAGGATAAGGACGAGACAACGGAGTCTCTCGAAAGAGGGATACCCGTAGTGTCTTGGTCCATTGGAGATGATGCGGAGTTTTTATACGGCGAGCAGAAGCGTGCGGACCGTGCAGATAAGATAGTACTTAAGTCAGGTGATGTATTAATTTTGGGAGGAGAATCAAGGATGTTATACCATGGGATTAAGAGAATCAAGCTGAATACAGCACCGTCAAGTAATCAATGCGACGCATATGAGACCAGGAAGATTAAACCTAACCTTTAGACAATATTAGCCATGTAATGTTAGAATGAGATGAGAAATGAGATGTAAGATTGAAGCACATGTTGTAAACAGGATGGTCATGAATAAAATAACAGTGTTGTTCATATAAATTGTTACGACTCTTGTTATACCATCAATACTCATGGAGCTTGTGAACACAATTAGGTTATGGACTCGGTACGGAAGGTGCACTAAGCATACTCACAGAGGCACAGGCCGACGCTAGCGGTACTATCCTCACCGGCACCTTTCCGATCAATGGATTGAGGCATCAGTTCTCTTCGACTCAGGGGCCTCGCATACCTTTGTCTCTGCATCATTTGCGAGCAGGTTGGGGCTAGACGCTGAGGCTACCCGACTTCACGGTTACGCTCCCGTCTAAGGAGAAGGTTCGTTGCACTCGTTACTACCGAGGAGCCACCATCAGAATTAAGGGGGAAGACTTCCCAGTCAGTTTCATTGAGTTCAGTAAGCTAGGATTTGATGTTATCTTCGGGATGAACTGGTTGGAGCGGCACAAGGGACGTATCCTCTGCGCCGAGCATAGATTGCTGCTCAGGAGTCCGTCTGGGGTAACAATATCATACCGCCAGAGGCCCAGGGAGCCTTCGACTAAGATCATCACCGCCATGGCAATGCACAGAGAATTAAGGAGAAAGGAAGAAGTATACCTCTGCTATGTACAGGACATAGAGAGAGACCCTGAGTTCGACCCCGACTTACCGGTAGTGTCGGAGTTCCCCGACTTATTTCCACGGGAACTGCCCGGCATGCCACCCACTCGGGAGGTAGAGTTCACCATTGAGCTGCTACCTGGTACCGGACCGATAGCCAAAGCACCATACCGTATGGCTCCGGCAGAAATGACTGAGTTAAAAGAACAACTGAAAGATTTGTTGGATAAAGGATTCATTAGACCAAGTGTGTCACCATGGGGAGCGCCAGTCCTCTTCGTGAAGAAGAAGGATGGTAGTCTCCGCCTCTGCATCGACTACAGAGAGCTGAATGCAGTAACAGTGAAGAATAAGTACCCACTACCCCGCATTGACGATCTGTTCGATCAGTTGAAGGGAGCATCTGTGTTTTCCAAGATTGATCTCAGATCGGGGTATCATCAGATAGCCATTAAGGAGGGAGATTGAGAAGACGGCATTCCGGACACGATACGGCCACTATGAGTTTACAGTGATGCCGTTCGGTTTGTCGAACGCACCGGCGAAGTTTATGGATCTGATGAACCGCTTGTTCCGGGAGCAGCTGGACAAGTCGGTTGTGGTTTTTTTGATGACATTCTGATATATTCAAAGTCTAAGGTTGAGCATGAGGAACATTTGAGGAGGGTGTTGAAATATTGAGGGAGAACCAGCTATATGCTAAGTTCTCCAAGTGTGAGTTTTGGCTTGACCAGGTCTCTTTCCTGGTCATGTCATCTCAGATGCTGGGATCGCAGTGGATCCAGCAAAGATTGATGCCGTACGTACCTGGCCAAGGCCGAAGACTGTTACCGACATCCGGAGCTTTCTCGGTCTGGCAGGTTACTACAGGAGGTTTGTTAGAGATTTCAGCAAGGTCGCGAAGCCGATGACCAGTCTGATGAAGAAAGATGCACCATTTCTATGGACAGTTGACTGTGAGAGATCTTTCAGCGCTTGAAGGACTCACTGACCACTGCACCGGTACTGACCATTCCAGACGGTACAGAGGGCTTTGAGGTTTATTGTGATGCATCCGGCAGAGGGCTGGGTTGCGTGCTCATGCAACATGGCAAGGTGGTGGCATATGCCTCACGCCAGTTGAAGAAACATGAGGAGAACTACCCCACACATGATTTAGAGCTGGGAGCTGTAGTCTTCGCTTTGAAGATATGGCGCCACTACTTATACGGGGTTAGTGTCACGATCTACACCGATCACAAAGTTTGAAATACATATTCACTCAGAAGGAGTTAAATCTTCGACAGAGGAGATGGTTAGAATTTTGAAAGACTATGACATTGACCTCCAATACAAAGAAGGGAAGGCCAATGTTGTAGCAGATGCCCTGAGCCGTCGAGCACACTCACTCCATTCGCTAGTTTCTTTCTCCAGCTTGGTTGATGAGGTGCGAGAGGCTCAGAGGACTGATGAGTATATGAGAGAGGTCAGACAGAAGCTGACAGATGGTACCTTTGAGAGTCAGAAATACGACTTCAGACTTCATGATGATGATCTGATCAGACTTAAGGGCCGATTATGCATACCACGAGGTAACACGGATCTGAAAGACCGTATACTTAGAGAATCACACTGTTCTTCAGTTTCCATCCATCCGGGAGCCTCTAAAATGTATAAAGACATGAAGAGATACTTCTGGTGGTCGGGATGAAGACAGATGTTACCGAGTTCGTCTTGAGGTGTCTCACATGCCAGAAGGTGAAATTCGAGCACAGACGACCGGGCGGAATGGTACAGTCGATGCCAGTTCCGGAGTGGAAGTTCCATGATATCTCCATGGACTTCGTAGTTGGGCTTCCACCTGCTAGGGGAGGTCTCAACATGATATGGGTGGTGGTGGATCGCCTTACCAAAGTAGCCCGATTCATACCGATGAAGGATACTTGGAAGGTGACCAAATTAGCTGAGTTATTTGAGAAAGAAATCATGAGGCATCAGGCACACCAAAGACCATAGTGTCAGATAGAGATACCAGATTCCTTTCGAGGTACTGGAGAGCTACCAGAGAAGCGTTGGGTACAGAACTCAAACTGAGTACCGCGTTCCATCCTCAGACAGATGGTCAGACTGAGCGTACTATTCAGACACTCGAGGACATGCTGAGAGCATGTGCCTTAGACTTCCAGGGCAGTTGGATTGACAGATTGCATCTGATCGAGTTTTCATACAACAACAGCTATCACGCTTCGATCAAGATGGCACCTTTTCAAGCGTTGTACGGTAGACCATGTCGTACACCGCTCTGCTGGGATGAGTCGAGTGAGACGGTCATTATAGGACCAGAGTACTTAGAACAAGTTAAGGCTGAAGTTCAGCAAATCAGGGAGAACATGAAAGCTGCTCAAGATAGGCAGAAGTCGTATGCTGATGTTCGACGACGGGACCTGGAGTTCGCAGTGGGCGACCGGGTATTTCTGCGAGTATCACCGATGAAGGGTGTATTCAGGTTTGGGCAGAAGGGCAAGTTAAGCCCGAAATTTGTTGGTCCTTATGAGATTACGGAGCGGGTGGGCCCGGTTGCTTACAGGTTGAATTTACCTGCTGAGCTGGGTAAAGTGCATGATGTTTTTCATGTTTCACAGCTAAAGAAATACATGCACCACCCCTCCCATGTGTTAGAACCTGAGAGGTTGACTTTAGAACCAAATGAGATCCGTGGAGACTCCTCAGAGAATCTTGGACAGAAGACTAGGGACACTCGCCACAAGTCAGTGCGACTGGTGAAGGTTCTCTGGTCTAACCAGGATGTCGAAGAGGCCACGTGGGAATTAGAGGATAAGATGAGGGCGAAGTACCCTTCTTTATTTACTGACTAGATCGTCTGTATAGGGTACGGGGCGTACCCCTTTTTAAGGGGGGTAGAGCTTCCTCGCTTTTGAGTTAGGAAACGATCATGTTTGTCGTTTGTTTGGTTGTTTAAGATGTGGATTTGTGTAAGTTGCTACACTTCGGTGTAAGTTTGAGTTATGTATGATACTCATGTATTGTATTTGAGATTGACCTTTGAGTCTTGAGATGTATGAATGTGAATATAAGATGTGGTATTAAGATTAAGAGAAATGTGTACCGTGAATGGTTAAGCACATGTGTGAACTTTGAGGACAAAGTTCTTTTAAGGGGGGTAGATTGAAATACCCCAAACTTAGATATGGTGTTTAAATGATAAACTAAGATATAAGGAGGCTAAATAATGCCTTAGAAACATTAAGAAACATTTCTAATCAAAGAAAATATAAGGAAACACCAAAAGAGCAGTTTAAGCAAAAACGTGCTCTAAGCTTGGAGAGACATGGGAGAGTACCCAAATATTGTTCTAAGACCTTAGTAATATCCTAATGGTCATTTTAAGTCAATTACCAAAGAAAACCAAGCTTGAAAACAAGTTAAAACACAAAATGTGCTTTAAGGAGTCTTAAAGCACGTTTTTGAAAAATTGTCTTGTAAATGTTTTGAATGGCTAAATGTCCATCATTACTCTTTAATTAATATGTGTACTATATAGTATCACATTTGGAGGTCTATATCAATGGGAAATCAAAAATTTCACAACAATGTGCCTTGTTTTTGATGAATAGTGAATTAATTAAGCTAGTTTATAACATAAGTCTATATAAGTGAGACATTTGGTCAACAAAGACTAAACTACCCTCATTCATAAAGGGGGCCGGTTTTTTAAGTGTGACTCACCACACTTATCTAGCTAAGTAAAGAGAAAGCAAAAATAAGTAAGTTATAAAGTAAAACACTATTCACCTTTTAAGATAAATATCACATTTACTTACCTCTCTCCTCACTTCTTCATTCTCCCTTGTTCACACGGTTTCCTTGCTCTCTTTCTCTTCTCCATTCACGTAGAGCTCACCTCCATGAAAGCTCCATCTTCCCTTGGCCACATCTTGCTCATTTTAGCTCCAAATCCAAAACAAAATACATACTTCTTAGTTAGCTCAAGCTCCTCCTTTCTATCTTTTCAAAACTCAAGAGCTTCATTTTGGTGCCAAGTCAAACCACCATTGGAGGAGGAAATTCAAGTTTGGAGACTCCATTGACATCTCCATTCTCTTAAGCTTGTTTCTACTCTTCAAAGGAGAGAGGGGGTCCTTCTTGCTTCACATCCAAGTTTGTCTTGAGAAACCAAGAACATTGGCAAGGAGAATCACATTGGTGACCGAGATTGGACAAAGAAAACCTAAGGGGAAAAGCTTTTAAGCTTGTGAGAGAACAAGGTAAATTACTTACCTTAAAGTGTTTTGTTGTTTAAGGGAATGAGATGTGGGTATATGATGAGTTTAGTGTAGAGTTTATATTGGGAAGGTGCTATAAAACCTAGGAGAAACAATGACTATTCTTGTGAACTTGTGACTAAGGAGCAAATGAGAAAAGAGATAGTTTAAGAATATAAAGGTGAAGTACAAGAAGCATTTTATTTCAATGGGAGCCTTGTTGAGTGTATTCGCAGGTTGAAGGCAAATATGTGTGGAAATTCCGTGGTTAAGATTATTGTCATTTAAGGGCCTAAGTGCCAAGCATTTTAAGTTTAAGCACTATATGATGATGTGGTGTGGTTTTGGTGTAAATTGGTGTTAAGTTGTTGTGGTGAGAATTTGGGTGATATTGGTTGTTTGATGGAGAAAAACCATGTGTTAGGTGGTATTATATACTAGAGAACCTATGGCAAAATTTAAAGGAGAGTTTAAGTGTTTAAGATATTCTAAGGGAATTTAATGACTAAGGAGGTACTAGGATGTTCTAGATATTGTCTTGGTGAAAAAGGGTGAAGTTAAGGTGTCTTAATGACTTAGGTATCACCATGGAGGATTTATGAATCAAGAGAATGTATTTGAGTATTTAGAACTTAGGTAAAAGTTGGTAAACAACTAGGAAGGAAGTTTAGGTTGTGAAGGAACATTAAGTAAATGCTTAAGAGATTTTTAGATAGTGAAAGATGCTTGGGAGATGATGTTATAGTGGTGAGGAAAACATTTGGCATAGTGGTTACATTAGGTATGAACCACCACCTAGGAACCTAGAGGAAGGCATTACAAGTGTTAGCATTATTACAAGGAAAATGTATAATGATTAAGGTGAATCTTGGTGAATGATTTAATGTGTTTAAGGAGATAGAAAATGAGTCTTATGGATGTTGTATGAGGGTATAAGTGTACCAAATGATGTTAGGAGACATTATGAGGGTTTAGGTGAAGTTTGGTGAAAATTGGTTAAGTGTTTGAAGGCTTAGAAAATGAGTGTTTTGCCTTGTCCGAACATCCGTCCGGACATGGACGTTCGACAGGCCCTGCTGCGTGGGAATTTTCAGTCTCGACTTGTGTCCGACCTTTGGAAGTCCGGACACAAGTTCGGACGTGTTTGCTTCTACTTTGAATTTTCCTCGACCCATGTCCGAACTTCCGAAGTCCGGACACAAGTTCGGACAGGCGTCTGTTTTCAGTTTTGAGTCTCGACTTGTGTCCGAACTTGGGAAGTCCGGACACAAGTTCGGACAGGTCACTGTATGGACCAAAAACCTTGTTTAAGGTTAGGAAATGATGGGGATAATTAAGTATGGATGTTATGAGATTGTTAAGGACTTCTTTGGTGGGTGTGATGGTCATTAAGTGGGAGAGTAAGTGTAATAAATAATGAGGAAATGATGTACTTAGGAGTCAAGTTAAAAACCATAAGGCTTAGTGAAAAACAATGGGTAAAGGTTGATGTCTAGGAAAGTTAAGTAATTCTATTGAGTTGGATTGATAATAACCTAAAACTGAATCAATGTTCTAGGCTTTGTGAATTGGGACTTGGAAGGAGATAAACCAAACGATCGTCGACGGTGAACGGTACAGTCCTTCTTGTGACCTGCTTGCTAACGAGGTGTCCCTCGACTTGTGTGCTATCTGTTTAATTGCTATGACTAAAACAAGATAAAGCATGCAACCGGTTATATTGTTCTCGTTGTGATTGTGTTATATTTACACTAACCCGCGAGACTTGAGATTGTTACTAACCAAGTTTAGTACTTACTGAGTTAAGAATAAGAGTTAAGATGATGGTCGTTGGTTAATGCCCGTTAGGGCTTAGCTAGCAAATGGTGTTTAAGATGTCTACTAACTGGAACTTGAGTGAGGAAACCCGGGACCGATCTCCGGTCATGCATGCTAAGGAAAAAGGGGGACGGTATCTGAATCAGATCCGCCCTCCGCTTAAGGACTTGTCTTCGGACTTGTAGCCTAGGGCCGGTTGCCGGCTCAGCTACGCTGGACTCCCGTCCAGAGTAGGTGGCATTAAGATGGTGCGGTGGGATCACCTAAATCCCAGGTTCGAATTAAGCTACAACCAATCCCTACCAGGAAAGGTTTGTATACTGAGATTAAGTTTAAGTTTGAGATTGAGATTAAGGTAAGGTAAGGAACTGAGATTAAGGAAATGAGGACTGAGGAAGGGGGTTACTAACCCACTTGTTAAGGGAACGCTTGAGTCGTTCATTGGTTGTGAACTATATATGTTCATCTGTGGTTATTGTTATTGCACTTCATATTATGCATGTGTATGTAATCAATTTCCAAGCTATCGACAATTAGTCGTCGTAGCCCCGTTAGCTTGGGGGCCATGAGAGGGTGTACCAGCATTCGTGCTGACCCCCTCGGGGGCTATTTTTACACTTGCAGGTAAGAGGCCCATGAGGACGCACTACGAGAGTAGGAGTGGTTAGACTAGGTTGGGACATTTATTTTGAGTTCGGGTTGCGCCTGTGCACCCGACTGCTTATATTAAACTATTGTAAGTTTGAGATTACGTTTGAGATACTAGTACTCGGTTGGTTGTGGGATTGTGAATGTTGATGTTTCGAGTTGGATAAGTATTTTGGTTAAGTATTGTAAATGTTAAGCCGGTATATTCTAACGATCAGACCGTGGCAAGGTCCAAGTGTTGTTTATTTCCGCTGCGACGTATTCGATTAAGTGTTCAGACTGCGATAACCACGATAGGCTTTGGATGGGGTGTTACATCAAGTTTGGAGATAACAAGTTAACTTTACTACCTGAAGAATTCGACGTACTTCTGGGGGCCAACACCTTAGCTAGCCCAGTAGTACCAAACTTAACACCCTCACCGATCGAGGACCATTCCCATTTACTTGTACTAAGTCTGAATCAGTTGCTAGGAATGGTAGGGCCTGAGGGACTGCCAGTGGAAACTCTTTCAGACTTCATTACCACTGAGATCTCCTTAGAGCACAAGAGAAATTTCTCGATCTCGCGTTGCTAGCAATTTACCTCTTCAGAACCCCGTACATGGCCATACACCGAAAAGTTTTCCCTTTGCTTCTACGGGTTCGAGCTGGTTTCGCCTTGGGACCATTGATAGTCGCACAAATTATTCAGAGTCTGGATTCATGGCCCAAGTCAAAGGATACGCCTTACTTCTTCGAAGGAAGCATTCATCTTCTGCAAGTTTGGCTTCTCGAGCGGCTCAAGCTGATTCCAGAGTACAACCAAATGTTCACAATTCAGCATCTCCTTAAAGACGCACCCCGAGGAACCGGTTAACGGATGGCCAGCTTTCTTGAACTCTATTCAGCAGGGACACAGGTCCGATGGACAATCTCGACTTGGAAAATTGAAGGAGTTCGAATGTGTGGAGCTATTACGGAGGGATCTCGTTACCTGGTTTTGAGAACTTTCATGTCATTCACCCGTGGCGTTCCAGCTGTCAGATCGGACGAGCCCAAAACCGACCCAAGGGCTTGCTTGTTATACGAAGCACCAAGGAAAACATATGACCATGAGGCTCTCCATACGATCATGATGGATCGACTCGAAGGGAAAGTTCAAGTGGTAAAGCCCCTAGCACCTGAAGACTTGGAGCTCCCAGCAAGTTATCAGAAATGGCTATACGGTCGAAAGGAGGAGGTAGATGCATTCAAACGAAGGAAGGAGGGGGTAGCAGAGCCAAGAGTTGCCAAGAGGAAGCTAGCGTTTTAGACATTTAATCCTAGGCATTTTCTGTTTTCCTAGAACTCTATAAATTGTTCTTCTTTTAATTTCGAGATGAATAAAGAGAATATTTTGTTTTGCTTAGTTTTCTTTTAAATCTTCTTATTATTTCAATTAATCAGTTAATTTCCAAGACAAGCAAATAACTTTCCAAAAAAATAAATGGGCGTCCGTGACCCCGGACGCGCCGTCCGTGGCCCCAGACGTTGACTCAGACGAGCTCGTTTGACCTCCAAACGACGCCGTTCCACTTAGTGTCCTCCCCTAGCCGATTCAAATCGGGGATTCATCCCAGAATTCCCATTTTCATTCCAGCACTCACCATTTCCAAAACCCTAACTTCTCTCCTCCATATCTCACTCGTTTCTTGACCAAATCACTCCATTCCACCGCCATTTTGCTCACTAAACATTCCTCTTTCAATTCTAGGCATTTCCATACCAAGATCTCCGCATTTCGAGCACTTATAGGGGCAGAAAGTTGCGTCCGAAGTCAAGTCCGGGGCGGACTGTTTCAGCTCGTTTTTGGCACTTTCCCGATTTCCAACCCAAAATCTTTCACCACCATTGTATTTGGGTAACCTTTCTCTACACTTTGACTACTCATTTGTCCATTTTGGTGAAGAAAAGAAGAAAAACGAAATTTGGAGCAATGAAGAAGACGACAATGGTGTTTTTTGGGCTGGATTTTTGAAGTTTGATTTTCTACGTTCTGAGTGGTCAATTAGCCTTAAATTGACATTATAAAACGTGAAAAGTTTATTTGGAAAGTTAAAATTGTTTGTAATTGCCAAGAATCGCCCGTTTCGGTTTAGTGCGTTTTAAATGCAAAATGAGGTTCCTTGTGTTTCTAGCTACCGAAAGCACGTAACGACGTCTCCGCTCGCTATTGCTTCCTCATGAGGTACATTCAGCATCCACTCGACTCAGAGGAGGGCTTGATCCCGTTGTCGGTCTTGATGAGAGACCACCTGATGATAGCAGCCCGGGCCGGTCGCCACGCTTTGGTTTACCCGAGTTTCATTCAGTGGCTATGCGAGTGCGCACGGGTCCCGATGGGGAATGATTATTGGGAGCCTTTATATCCCACCTACACCATGGAGATGCTGAGGTCCCTTGGCTACTCAGCCGATCAGGATTGGGCCTTCACACAGCAGGCCAGAGTCTTCTCTCAGAGACCAGTCCGGCCTAGGCAGAGACAGCAGGCACCAGAGCCTGAGGACGTCCCACACCACGAGGACCCGTCAGGAGGATACACCTACCAAGGTGAGGGATCGAGCTACATGGGCACTGAGCACCCTATACCACTTTCCTCCTACTACGCCCTACCAGCTCCGCCACCGCAGCCAGCTACGCTTGAGAGCTTGCAGAGGATATCAGATCTCTTCACATTACTCAGGGTCGCATGAGCGTAGGCAGATACGCATGGTGGGCCGTATGGACGATTTTATGACTCATATGTATTCGGTCTTCCCACGTCCACCTCCTCTAGAGCAGTAGATTCAGGGTTTTATATTTTCTCTATGTACTTCATATCCTTTTTCATTTGTGTCGTCAGATATGAGTTCTCTTTCGATGTTTTTGTGCTTTGACATTTGCTGCGCATTTCGTTTAGTGTTATTTGAGAAATCTCTTGCATGTAGAAAATCATTGTCTACTGTTACAAGTTAGGTATGCATCTTTATTGTCAAAACCATGTCAAAGATAAGTCATCTCATCATTCCACTCACCCTCATCATAACCCTCATATTTGTCTTACCACTTCACCTTTCCACCACTTCACCAAAGCTTAAACCAAAAATTTCTGCCACAAAAAGAAAGATGAATCATTCAACAATCATCTCCTCATACAAACACCACCTTCATCATATACATCCCATGTGTCTCACCACTCCATTTTGTCAACATTTCACCAAATACATAAAGCCAAAAATTTGTTGTCACAAAATCACCCATCACCCCTCCACAGGATCACCTCATCACCACTCACCATTACACACACAGTCATCCTCCACAAATAGCCTGGGTATTCAAAAGGCTTGTCGAAAAACCCCACAACAATACTAGGGGGCAATCTGAGTCAAGGAATGATAATGTTTATTTTGTTTAAATGTGCAAGCTGGTCTCTGAGTGTACATTTCGCGAGAGTGCCTTGAGCGGTAAAACCAAGAGCGAAAGAGCGTGTCATTGTTACAGGACTCCAGAGAGATCACATTCAAAGGTGAGGTAAACGGCATGACTCCGACCGAAGGAGATAATTTGTAAATTTACGCTTAAACCTATGAAAAGTAACAAAGAACGGATACACAACTATTAGGGATGACGAAGCACCTAGGTACAGCGCCACATAGCCAAAAAGCTTGTGAACCTTGACATTACACCCTAGGCACCCCCGCTGAGCTTTTCGCATACGTCCTCTTTTACAACGCTACAAACTCCACAAACATGCTAGCCAATGATGAACAACCGACCCGGTGACCAAAGGAAGCAAGGAGCCCGACTTCCGAACAGAAACTTCACAAGTCCAAGAGGCAAAACGGCTACCAACATGACGAAACGATCCGTAAACGGTCCCAAAGTGACAGGATCCAAATGAGCTAACATCAAAAACAGCTCTCAAAGTTCAAAACCGGGAAACACAAGAACCCCGAAGGAAAGGAGATTCAAAGAAAGGCAAACCTGAAAAGCCTCGAAGAAATCCAAAATTGGAAAAAAGAGAGAAGGTGCAAGGAACAACTCAAAAGTCCCTAGTTCCAGGCGAAGTCATCACGAAGTAGCCAAACGACTTCAAGACAAAGAAGGCAAGTCTGAAAGAAGGTGCAAGTTGCTGCTTTGGTCACTCTTATAGCTCCACACATCCCAAACATTCCCCCATGGTCCTTTTGTCATACATCACACCCCATAGCCACGTCATAAGCTCAAAAGACTTCCGACTTAATAGTTGTGTATCCAATCACGTGAAAGTAACAGGTTGAACGCGTAAATCTAACAAATGTCAAATTCAATGGTTGAGATGTTTTGACCAAAATGAGAGCACGACTGCAAGCATTAAACACTTTGAGTGTAGGATAGAAAGCACCACATCAAGATAAACCCTGACCTTGTGAGGATGAGACTTGTTTTTGCGCAATTAATCAAAGAAAATACTGGGGGCAATCGATCGTTCCGATTGATTGCCATAAAATCCCAAAAACTCAGATCGCCTCAAGGAAAAATACTGGGGGCAATTGTTGGTCCCAACAATTGCAACAACGACACCGATGGAGGCCTAAAAAACCCGAAACCCAAAGGTTAAAAACCCTCTCATACCGCTTAGGAACTTAGGCTCGTCCTAAGCCCTTCCTCCACAATCAAACATCCTGAGGCCCGTCCTAAGCCCTTCCTCCACAATCAAACATCCCCAGGCCCGTCCTAAGCCCTTCCTCCATAATCAAACATCCGCAGGCCCGTCCTAAGCCCTTCCTCCACATTGAAACATTCACAGGCCCGTCCTAAGCCCTTCCTCCACATTCAAACATTCACAGGCCCGTCCTAAGCCCTTCCTCCACAATCAAACATCCTCAGGCCCGTCCGAAGCCCTTCCTCCACATTCAAACATTCACAGGCCCGTCCTAAGCCCTTCCTCCACATTCAAACATCCACAAGCCCATCTTGAGCTCTACCATCTCTAGGTTTGACATAAGCCTTAATCCTTCCACATTCATTTAGACCCGTCATGCACTTGACTCACTTTCACTTAGAACTGCCCTTAGGCTCGTCATAAGACCTATATCCCATCTTTAGGCTCGTCATAAGACCTAGATCCTTCCTTAGGCTCATCATAAGACCTAGAACCAACTTTAGGCTCGTCATAAGACCTAGATCCCACTTTTAGGCTCATAATTAGACCTAGATCCCATCTTTAGGCTCGTCATAAGACCTAGATCCATCTTTAGGCTCGTCATAAGACCTAGACCCAACCTTTAGGCACGTCATAAGACCTAGATCCAACCTTTAGGCTCGTCATAAGACCTAGTTGCATTCCTTTAGGCTCGTAATAAGGCCCTTTAGCTTACCCACTCTCATCAAACACATTGCATTCATCTCATTCATATAGGCTCGTCATAAGACCTAGTTGCATTATCCAGGCACGTCACAAGACCTGGCGACAGAAAAGTTGGCGAGGTGATGGCAATAAATCCTCCTGTGTTATGTCAGCTTACTTTGGGATCAACGAATGGTGGGCAAAGGAACTAAGTCCCCAGGGTTTTTACCAAGAGTTATCCCTGCACACTAGCTTGGGAGACGATGGCAATAAGTCCACATTGGGCCCAGTCAGGAGCATTGGCACGGGTTTTGGTCCCCAGAAGCATCCGAGCATCATCAACATCATCAGCATCATCAGCATCATCATCAACATTAGCATCATTAGCATCGTTAGCATTTCAGCATTCTTGCATTTGCATACCACCCAGTTTTCACATCCTAGGTAGTCAGCGCCTTAGAATAGCTTGACATCATTTCATTTATTATAGGTAATCAACACCCTGGAACCGATTGACATTATTTCATTTTCATCACCTAGGTAGTCAGCGCCTTAGAATAGCTTGACACATGTTTCGCTTATAGGTGGTCAACGCCTTAGAATAGCTAGACAACGTTTTATTGCTTAGGTAGTCAGCGCCTCCGAATAGCTGGACGTAGTCAATGCGGTTTCAGACAACATGGAGGATTTTGGGGAATCCAAAATTTTGAGGCATCACTCAAGCATCAACCAGACTTTTCACATCCATTACAAAGTCTAGTTGACGGGGGGCAATCTATTATACCCAAAATTTTGACCCCCCTGGTTAGGGTCTATGAGGTTTTGGAGTTGTGAGGGGTATTTCAATTAAGTAATGAGAGATTCCGGCTCGATCGGCGCATTCCGAGGCATGGGGAGCAGTTTCATCACTGTCAGGGGCGTTTTCGTAATTTTTAAGGCTCTCGAGACCTTCTATAGGCTTTCTCTCTCCTCCAAAAGATACCCAAATCAGCTTGAAATGGTTTGAAATTTTAAACCATGATAGTGGATGACATTTTAAGCATAATGGCGTTGGAATTTTGATTTTTCAAATTTCCAATAATTTTCTAGCAATTTCTGATTGAATCTGACAAGAAATTGAATTTAAAAATATTCCAACATTTAAAAAATTCGATTCCACTTCATAAAAATCATAATTGCCATCCTTGACACGTGGTTAAAATTTCATAGCAAAATTTCTTTGGGAAGTCATTTAATTAAAATACCAAAAAATCTTACTTTTACTAGATTTTCTTTATCTTTAAGAAATTCTATATAAAGGGATGGGTCTTTTGATAAAATCAGAATCTCTCAAGCTCTTAGAATCCTAGGCTGTCAAAACTCTTCTCCATAGCCAGCCTCCCACGTTTTTGCACCTTCAAGCACCAAAACAACACCGAAATCTGACCAAAATCAACACCGAAACACGTTTCTCAATTCCCATCATATCCACAATCATCAAAACACCTTCAAATCACCACCAAAATGTGAAGAACATCACCAATTCTCAAAGGTCAGAAGCTCAGTTCGAATCCAATTCAGAAACGGCTTCAACAGGGCACCAAAAGATTCCCGACAAGAAGAATCTCATTGACACAGAAGGTAAAATAGGTTGGGACCTCCTTCTTTTGATTCACTACGACCTCATTGGTCTTCTGTTAAATTTTGGGCTCAAACCAACCCTTTTCGGCTTCTGTATTGTTGTTTGTTTAAGCTTCTGTCCAAATACTTGTTCGTTAAGTTTTGCATTGAATTCGACTTTAAATTGAAGACTTTTATACACTAACGTCTTGTACATTTTCAGGCTATGCACCCATAAAATTTGAGATCAAAACACCGTCGGGAACCAACAAAAACCCATTGTCCGTGGGTGGAACGTGACCTCGAACGCATGGTCCGGGACCACGGACACCCACGGACGGTGGCGGGATTTCATATTTTTCAATTTTTCAAACTTTAGGGTTTCTGTCAATATATGTTCGGGCCCACGGACACCCTGTCCGTGGCCCCAGACTTTTCAAGTTTGCGTTTTTATTTTAGTACTGTTTTCGTAATCATTTAATTCAATTGGGGTCCATGGTCTCGGACATTGGATCCGTGGCCACGGACAAAATTAAAATTTGACCTAATTCTGCCTCCAAAACCCTAGTTTAGATTTTTTTAGATTTCACTTTAATTTTCTGTCAAAAAGCGTTAAAAATAAAAAAACAGAAGCACGCACCTAGATTAAAAACAACTTCGTAGTAAGCCGTAAATAAACTAAGTAGAGGAAAAACGACCTATGAGAGGTAATGAAAGTAATTTGAATCCTAAATAAGTCGAATACCAAGCCCCCGAACCCGAACTCTACATTTCCTAATTTACTCTAGGTTAAAATTAGGTGGCGACTCATAATAGGTTCCAGTGAGCTAGCTTAGGTTTTAATAATTATTGTTATATGACATAGTTATTAACCTTAGGTTATAAGTGGACCTAAAACCCGCGTAGATCCTAATCAACTTTAATCAACATAGGATAGGGTTTAAAATCGAGGCTCACTGTTATGAGGTAAGAATTGGTAAGGAACAAATGTGGAACTTAGTAGGAATTAAATCCCCTAGGTAATTGCTGAGTAGAGAACTGAGAATGTTTGATGGGCTGGGCCCACACCTTGGAGATGTATTGATTATGACTAGAATCACTAAAAGATAGAAAATTGGAAATGAGTGAATTATTTGATGTTTGAAATGACGTGGGAGGTGGAACTTGATTTTCTAGGGATCAAGGGAAACCGAACACAAATTGGGGTGGAAGGATAGTTTAACACTGATGCTGATCACATCGGGGTTGAATGATTCCTGAAACTCCCTATAAGTGGTCACAATTAATCACGTTAGAATGGAGGCAGTTAGCATAAAAGTGGAATTGGAGTTGATTGTATTTTCAATTAGAGGAATTATTCCTCACTTGACCTCGTAAAAAGGATTTCCTTTTTACTGAGTCTCGCCCATGAAGTCGAGGACGCTGATATGGGGAGAACAGAGTGGTTTTGTATTCTAGCCCATGAAGGCGAGGAAGAATGTGCCTTTGTCTTCGGACCGGTGACATGGGAGAATACGATGAAAATTATGTGATTGTTTTAATCTTCAAAAGGACTAAAGGGAATTTTGAGTGTTATACATGCTTAAGCATGTTGCCTGATATTTGAGTATAAGTATATGACAGACCTAATGAGCCAATAAGTTTAAGTACATATAATCATGATCTATATGATCTATGGAATGAGATAAACCGTGTGTTCTAATGAGATAAGATGAATGGGAACTTTGGGGACAAAATTCATTTAAGAGGGGTAGATTGAAATACCCCAAACTTAAGTATGATAAGTAAACATCAAGTTATGATGTAATAAGGCTAAAATATGCCTTAGAAACATTGGTAGACAATTTAAACCACGGAAAACATAAGGAAGCACCATAAAGTCAATTTAAGCAAAAACATGCTCTAGACTAGGTGTAAGTTTGATTAGGACACAAAGGTCATTCTTAGACCTTATTAAAATGTTAATGAACATGTTAAATCAATTACCAAAGAAAACCAAGCTCAAAAACAAGTTTAAACACAAATTATGCTTTAAGGAGTCTTAAAGCACGTTTTTGAAAACTTGTCTTGGAAATGAGTTTTGAGTGGCTAAATGACCACGGTTATACCTTAATCAACATGTGTACTATTTAGTATCACATTAGGAAGCCTAAATCAATGAGAAACCAAAATTTCACAAATTTGTGCACTAATTATGAATAGTACCCAAATAGTGCCCAAAATAAGTCAAATGACTTTCTAAAGTGGTCAATGGTCAAATAACACCTAAATGTCTAAGGGAATAAGAGGGGGCACGGTTTTAGAAGAGATGAGTCACCATAGGCTTCAACAAAATAATAAAGAAGACGTAAGTGAAAAACTATTTACCTTTTTAAAAGCAAATATCTTCTTTATACCTCTTCTCTCTCCTCTCTTCTTCATTTCACTTCTTCCCCACTGATTTTTCTTCTTCTTCCCTGCTCCAAAACCGTGAGTTGCAGCCTCCATACCCCTCCATCTTCATTTTCTCACCAAATATACAATATTGCTCCAAATTAAAAACTAAGCTTAGATTATTCTTAGTTGGAGCAAGGCTTCATTTCTATCTTTTAAAATCCTTCAAAGCTCAAGTTTGGTGCCATGGAGAAACTCCATTTAAGGGGAAAAATTCAGTTTGAAAAGCTCCTTTGCTTCTCCATTCATTCAAGGTAAGAAAACTAAAAGAAAAACCAAGTTTCTTACATTTTTACCCATTACCGAAAATTGCCTTCTCCTGGAGCTTTGTTTTACTCCTTGAACTAGTTCATTCCAATCTTTAAAGGACTAGGGGAGATCCTCCTTGATTCATTACCACGTTCATCTTGAAACTCCAGGGTAAACATCCATTTTTAACGCCTTAAAACACATTTTAACCTAAGATTAAATTCTATGAGTTTAGGCATGTTGCTTAGTACTCGTTAGAGTATTTGAATGTGGATTAGAACATTGGCAAGAGGATTGAAGTCCTTGGTCGAGAGTCATCCAAGAGAACTTAAGGAGGAAGTTGAGAGGAAAGTTTGGAAAACAAGGTAAATAACTTACCTTAAGGTGGTTTATTGTTTTAAGGGGTGGTACCTAGATAAGTACTAAATGTAGATTAAAGCTTACATTATGTAATGGGTTATATAACCTAGGAAAAAGGATTTGAACAAGCTTGAGAACTTCTGACTAAGGAGCTAATGGAAAATGAGTTAGTAAGATAAGCTTAAGATGGATTTTAAGAGCATTATAACTACTATGAGATTGATGGGTGTAATTGCAAGTTGAAGGCTATTATATGTGGGAAATTCGGTGCTTAAGTTCATGTCATTTAAGGGCCTAAGAGCCACGTCATTTAAGAGCCTTAGTGCTATGCATTTTAAGGTTTATGCATTGTGATAGGATCGGGGTGCTGACCGAGTAGGTCTGAGGTGTTAGTCTCAGACCAACCCTACTTGGAGAACAAGTATTTGTAGAAGATAATTATGCGGAAGCTTTTGTTTTAAATTGACAAGATAGGATTCTGCTTGTATTGAAATTCAATGCGAATTACAACCTAGCTTCCTATCTTGGGATTCGACAGAGGTACTCTGTCTCATCCAACACTCGCTCTACTCTCGGCTTAGATCAATGCGTAACAAGGAGTAAAGGGGATGTTCTATGTGTGCTCTCTAGGTAATAAATACCTAAGATGATTGACTAGATCTCACAAATATCTCTCGAAATGCTTTCTCTCAATATGACTCTCTCTCCTCTAAATGTGGAAGTGAAAGCTCCAACTATTACAAATGACTTCTCCCTGCTTATATAGTGATAATACCCGAAGTAACTGCTCTATTTAGTAGCCATAACGTTCAGGATGGTGCTCCACGTCCTCTTGGTCAAGCATACTCCGAAATTGTCGCAACTACTCCGCAAAGGGACTCGTTCTGGCACTTTATACCCTTGACCGCCTTGATTTTCGGGCCTGATCATATATGAACGTGTGTGACAGTTTTTTCCATGTTTTTCTCCACGTTATAACAGTAGAAGGTCGCCTTTAAGCTTCTAGAACTTTCCATGAGAATCTTTTGTCGCAGAACGACTCCTTCTGCAGTCAGACTCGTTCATCGCCCAGACTTGCTCTGATGCTATTATCAGTGATATTTCTTCTGTCACCAGACTTACTCTGTTGCCATAATCAGCAAAACCTTGGGTTCCAACAAATTCCCCCTTTTTCTGATGATGGCAAAGGGAACCGACTCAGTCAAGATGAGATAAAGTTCCCCCTTAAGTTGAGCATCATTTATAAGATGATATGAATGCAAACCGCTTGACAGATCGAGTTGGTTGACAACCAAACTCCGTATGTCGTGACTCTTTGTCTGTGGGCAGGCTCTGGGTGACTTGTTCTGAAGTGGGAGTTACTGTTCGCTAAACTCATACTTTCTTTGACTTGGTTGCTTTTTGTTGCATCAATCTCGGACCGACTCTTGCTGGCATCTAGGCTTTGGCAATCTTCAGCAAAACTCAAATATCTTCATACATTTTCCCCTTTTTGCTGATGATGCCAAAATTCACTCGAGTGAATCTCGTAGCAAGAGTTAACCTGCAAAAAAGACGTACAAGCAAACAAGCTTGGAAGAACCAGCCTCAGTGACTAATTCCCCCTTAGTCCAATATTCCCCCTAAGTTTGAGCACATCATTTAAGACAAGATCAATGAGAAAAGAGCGTAATAGAATTAAACTAAGCTTAAACAGAAACAGTCTGCTTGACTATCAAGCAGGGCAAATCCATAAGTGCAGTTCAAGTCTTCCGACCACCGAAAACATTAACTTGTCTTACTGAAAATGGGATTCACCGCTTTCCCCCTTTTTGACATCATTAGGCAAAACAGGGCGAGTCTGTCTGATATCCAAAAGCAATCACATGGCTAAATAGCCAACCGACAAAGTCCGCCAAAGTTTGATAAAAACAACGCCAAGATAAACGAAGTTTGAGATAGGTTGAAAGTATGGTCAAGGGTGTAGGCTAGGAAATGGGGTGAGAGACTTGGTCTACATCTTGGTATTGATCCATTCATTTTGAATCTCAAGAGAGTGCTAGATGTGGCTAACTGTTGTAGTGAAGCGTATTAGACAAAGAATTCATACCCATATGTGCAAGCTAGCGTTGTGTAAAGCGCAAACCAGAGTCACACAAGTTCCACACTTGGAAGTGGTGGCTGGAGCAAGAGTAGGTCTTCTTCAATGAATATAAATTGAAGAGACGATCGTAATTTGCTACGTTTTTGCCTTCTCATGGGATTTTTGTCTTTCTTTCTTTTTCTTTTCTTTCCCTTTTTTTTGGAAATTCACTTCAACTACGTGGGTATTTTTGCCAGACCGATTCTGTCTGCAGATTGACTCTACCAGTATTTCTTGGTCAAATGAAGGGAAGGGGTTGTGATGGATTTAGGTAGTAAGAGGTAGTGGGTTTGCTTCAGTGGTAGTGGTAGTGGGTTTGGTAGGAGTGGCAAGGGCTTCGGCTGAGATAGTAGTGAGCTTGGGCAAGGTAGGTGGGGTAATCGACTAGGCTGTAGGGTGAGTTGGGCATTAGTAATGATGAACCCAAAGTGGATGGGATTCTTGTATGGTGAGATGGCCATGGGAGACTTAGTGATGGTTTTCGGGAGTTGGGATAACAATAGTGCCTTGTTTGGAGGGTTTTTGGCTTTGAGTGGAAGAGTGAGTAGGAGGGTTTGAGGGTTAGGAGAATATGTGCTTTGGGGTCATGGGATGGTTGATATGGGTGCTTTGGTCGAATTGGTAAAAACTTGGCGAGTTTTCAATAAACATTTATAGACAAGTTTAGTTGAACTAGTTAACCAAGGAGAGTATGGTGCCAGAGAGACTATACCTTAGTACCTAGACTCTGCCTCAAAGAGGGAGAGGAGATACAACCACCCTCAGTCAGAACTAGTCATGCCATGGTGTGTGCGAAAAAGCTCAAATGCAACCATGTGTGATGCCTTGGTGATGATATCAGCAAGCTAGGGTCTGTGGAAGCATAGTTTAATTAGATTAAGTTCATCTCCACATGATCTCGTAACAAATGAGAACTAAAGTACATAAATCTAGTGTGAGCATGGAAATTTTTAGAGAATTCGATGACCATAGCTGGTATTATCATACATAATGGTAACATTTTGATCAAAAATACCGTAGTCTTCAAAGTACTTGAAGGCGGAGCGAGTCAGCTTGCTTTCTGCACAAGGTTCGCAGAGATAGTTGGCTTGTTCGGTACATGATTTACAGACCGAGTCTGCTTGCTTTCTGCACGTGAATCTCATATATATGTCTGATATTCATATCAACACGTGCCATATTGCCTTAAGATCACTAGAATTAGAGTCATAAATCTTATAACATAAGATTGGAGAAATCGCAAATTTGAGAGACACTTGAGAGACATTTGAGAGACTATGTCCAATAACAACAATTAAGAAAACATTATGAACTTTTAAATAAAGAGGGGTTACCAATGGAGCCAATTCTTATGATTTTTATGTGCATGTTGTCTCTAAAAGTAAGTTTTTCCCCCTTGATGGTCAGAGTGAGTCGTTAACTCAACTTGGTTTCCTGTCATATATCTTGAACAACCACTGTCCAGAAACCAAGAGTCATTGTTCCGAGCCACTCTGTCTGAAAAAAGCTACTAGTTAGTTTTGGGAACCCAAGTATACTTGGGTCCCCTCTTCGACAATGATGAAGAACTATTATAGCACAAATTACGAGCTTTGATGATTGCAAACACACGAGATATATTAAATGACAAATCATGACATAGTTTATTACCGGAAGAGTCCGTATGACCATCATAACCAAAATATCTGCAAATTTTCATTGCAGAGGGAGTCTCACTTACCTGATCATGAGCGGTTTTCTTACCATTGTGAGCCATCAAGCACGTCATACTGGTGGTGCATGACTCGGGCTCCTCAAAGTCGATAAGATCTTCCATCTTGAGAGATTTGTCAGCCAACCTGGCTCTGATACCACTTGATGGGATCGGGGTGCTGACCGAGTAGGTCTGAGGTGTTAGTCTCAGACCAACCCTACTTGGAGAACAAGTATTTGTAGAAGATAATTATGCGGAAGCTTTTGTTTTAAATTGACAAGATAGGATTCTGCTTGTATTGAAATTCAATGCGAATTACAACCTAGCTTCCTATCTTGGGATTCGACAGAGGTACTTTGTCTCATCCAACACTGGCTCTACTCTCGGCTTAGATCAATACGTAACAAGGAGTAAAGGGGAGTGTTCTATGTGTGCTCTCTAGGTAATAAATACCTAAGATGATTGACTAGATCTCACAAATATCTCTCGAAATGCTTTCTCTCAATATGACTCTCTCTCCCTCTAAATGTGGAAGTGAAAGCTCCAACTATTACAAATGACTTCTCCCTGCTTATATAGTGATAATACCCGAAGTAACTGCTCCTATTTAGTAGCCATAACGTTCAGGATGGTGCTCCACGTCCTCTTGGTCAAGCATACTCCGAAATTGTCGCAACTACTCCGCAGAGGGACTCGTTCTGGCGCTCTATACCCTTGACCGCCTTGATTTTCGGGCCTGATCATATATGAACGTGTGTGACAGTTTTTTCCATGTTTTTCTCCACGTTATAACAGTAGAAGGTCGCCTTTAAGCTTCTAGAACTTTCCATGAGAATCTTTTGTCGCAGAACGACTCATTCCGCAGTCAGACTCGTTCATCGCCCAGACTTGCTCTAATGCTATTATCAGTGATATTTCTTCTGTCACCAGACTTACTCTGTTGCCATAATCAGCAAAACCTTGGGTTCCAACAAATTCCCCCTTTTTGCTGATGATGGCAAAGGGAACCGACTCAGTCAAGATGAGATAAAGTTCCCCCTTAAGTTGAGCATCATTTATAAGATGATATGAATGCAAACCGCTTGACAGATCGAGTTGGTTGACAACCAAACTCCGTATGTCGTGACTCTTTGTCTGTGGGCAGGCTCTGGGTGACTTGTTCTGCAGTGGGAGTTACTGTTCGCTAAACTCATACTTTCTTTGACTTGGTTGCTTTTTGTTGCATCAATCTCGGACCGACTCTTGCTGGCATCTAGGCTTTGGCAATCTTCAGCAAAACTCAAATATCTTCATACATTTTCCCCCTTTTCTGATGATGCCAAAATTCACTCGAGTGAATCTCGTAGCAAGAGTTAACCTGCAAAAAAGACGTACAAGCAAACAAGCTTGGAAGAACCAGCCTCAGTGACTAATTCCCCCTTAGTCCAATATTCCCCCTAAGTTTGAGCACGTCATTTAAGACAAGACCAATGAGAAAAGAGCGTAATAGAATTAAACTAAGCTTAAACAGAAACAGTCTGCTTGACTATCAAGGGCAAATCCATAAGTGCAGTTCAAGTCTTCTGACCACCGAAAACATTAACTTGTCTTACTGAAAATGGGATTCACCGCTTTCCCCCTTTTTGACATCATTAGGCAAAACAGGGCGAGTCTGTCTGATATCCAAAAGCAATCACATGGCTAAATAGCCAACCGACAAAGTCCGCCAAAGTTTGATAAAAACAACGCCAAGATAAACGAAGTTTGAGATAGGTTGAAAGTATGGTCAAGGGTGTAGGCTAGGAAATGGGGTGAGAGACTTGGTCTACATCTTGGTATTGATCCATTCATTTTGAATCTCAAGAGAGTGCTAGATGTGGCTAACTGTTGTAGTGAAGCGTATTAGACAAAGAATTCATACCCATATGTGCAAGCTAGCGTTGTTGTAAAGCGCAAACCAGAGTCACACAAGTTCCACACTTGGAAGTGGTGGCTGGAGCAAGAGTAGGTCTTCTTCAATGAATATAATTGAAGAGACGATCGTAATTTGCTACGTTTTTGCCTTCTCATGGGATTTTTGTCTTTCTTTCTTTTTCTTTTCTTTCCCTTTTTTTGGAAATTCACTTCAACTACGTGGGTATTTTTGCCAGACCGATTCTGTCTGCAGATTGACTCTACCAGTATTTCTTGGTCAAATGAAGGGAAGGGGTTGTGATGGATTTAGGTAGTAAGAGGTAGTGGGTTTGCTTCAGTGGTAGTGGTAGTGGGTTTGGTAGGAGTGGCAAGGGCTTCGGCTGAGATAGTAGTGGAGCTTGGGCAAGGTAGGTGGGGTAATCGACTAGGGCTGTAGGGTGAGTTGGGCATTAGTAATGATGAACCCAAAGTGGATGGGATTCTTGTATGGTGAGATGGCCATGGGAGACTTAGTGATGGTTTTCGGGAGTTGGGATAACAATAGTGCCTTGTTTGGAGGGTTTTTGGCTTTGAGTGGAAGAGTGAGTAGGAGTGGTTTGAGGGTTAGGAGAATATGTGCTTTGGGGTCATGGGATGGTTGATATGGGTGCTTTGGTCGAATTGGTAAAAACTTGGCGAGTTTTCAATAAACATTTATAGACAAAGTTTAGTTGAACTAGTTAACCAAGGAGAGTATGGTGCCAGAGAGACTATACCTTAGTACCTAGACTCTGCCTCAAAGAGGGAGAGGAGATACAACCACCCTCAGTCAGAACTAGTCATGCCATGGTGTGTGCGAAAAAGCTCAAATGCAACCATGTGTGATGCCTTGGTGATGATATCAGCAAGCTAGGGTCTGTGGAAGCATAGTTTAATTAGATTAAGTTCATCTCCACATGATCTCGTAACAAATGAGAACTAAAGTACATAAATCTAGTGTGAGCATGGAAATTTTTAGAGAATTCGATGACCATAGCTGGTATTATCATACATAATGGTAACATTTTGATCAAAAATACCGTAGTCTTCAAAGTACTTGAAGGCGGAGCGAGTCAGCTTGCTTTCTGCACAAGGTTCGCAGAGATAGTCGGCTTGCTTCGGTACATGATTTACAGACCGAGTCTGCTTGCTTTCTGCACGTGAATCTCATATATGTATCTGATATTCATATCAACACGTGCCATATTGCCTTAAGATCACTAGAATTAGAGTCATAAATCTTATAACATAAGATTGGAGAAATCGCAAATTTGAGAGACACTTGAGAGACATTTGAGAGACTATGTCCAATAACAACAATTAAGAAAACATTATGAACTTTTAAATAAAGAGGGGTTACCAATGGAGCCAATTCTTATGATTTTTGTGCATGTTGTCTCTAAAAGTAAGTTTTTCCCCCTTGATGGTCAGAGTGAGTCGTTAACTCAACTTGGTTTCCTGTCATATATCTTGAACAACCACTGTCCAGAAACCAAGAGTCATTGTTCCGAGCCACTCTGTCTGAAAAAAGCTACTAGTTAGTTTTGGGAACCCAAGTATACTTGGGTCCCCTCTTCGACAATGATGAAGAACTATTATAGCACAAATTACGAGCTTTGATGATTGCAAACACACGAGATATATTAAATGACAAATCATGACATAGTTTATTACCGGAAGAGTCCGTATGACCATCATAACCAAAATATCTGCAAATTTTCATTGCAGAGGGAGTCTCACTTACCTGATCATGAGCGGTTTTCTTACCATTGTGAGCCATCAAGCACGTCATACTGGTGGTGCATGACTCGGGCTCCTCAAAGTCGATAAGATCTTCCATCTTGAGAGATTTGTCAGCCAACCTGGCTCTGATACCACTTGATGGGATCGGGGTGCTGACCGAGTAGGTCTGAGGTGTTAGTCTCAGACCAACCCTACTTGGAGAACAAGTATTTGTAGAAGATAATTATGCGGAAGCTTTTGTTTTAAATTGACAAGATAGGATTCTGCTTGTATTGAAATTCAATGCGAATTACAACCTAGCTTCCTATCTTGGGATTCGACAGAGGTACTTTGTCTCATCCAACACTGGCTCTACTCTCGGCTTAGATCAATACGTAACAAGGAGTAAAGGGGAGTGTTCTATGTGTGCTCTCTAGGTAATAAATACCTAAGATGATTGACTAGATCTCACAAATATCTCTCGAAATGCTTTCTCTCAATATGACTCTCTCTCCCTCTAAATGTGGAAGTGAAAGCTCCAACTATTACAAATGACTTCTCCTGCTTATAGTGATAATACCCGAAGTAACTGCTCCTATTTAGTAGCCATAACGTTCAGGATGGTGCTCCACGTCCTCTTGGTCAAGCATACTCCGAAATTGTCGCAACTACTCCGCAGAGGGACTCGTTCTGGCGCTCTATACCCTTGACCGCCTTGATTTTCGGCCTGATCATATATGAACGTGTGTGACAGTTTTTTCCATGTTTTTCTCCACGTTATAACAGTAGAAGGTCGCCTTTAAGCTTCTAGAACTTTCCATGAGAATCTTTTGTCGCAGAACGACTCATTCCGCAGTCAGACTCGTTCATCGCCCAGACTTGCTCTAATGCTATTATCAGTGATATTTCTTCTGTCACCAGACTTACTCTGTTGCCATAATCAGCAAAACCTTGGGTTCCAACAAATTCCCCCTTTTTGCTGATGATGGCAAAGGGAACCGACTCAGTCAAGATGAGATAAAGTTCCCCCTTAAGTTGAGCATCATTTATAAGATGATATGAATGCAAACCGCTTGACAGATCGAGTTGGTTGACAACCAAACTCCGTATGTCGTGACTCTTTGTCTGTGGGCAGGCTCTGGGTGACTTGTTCTGCAGTGGGAGTTACTGTTCGCTAAACTCATACTTTCTTTGACTTGGTTGCTTTTTTGCATCAATCTCGGACCGACTCTTGCTGGCATCTAGGCTTTGGCAATCTTCAGCAAAACTCAAATATCTTCATACATTTTCCCCCTTTTTGCTGATGATGCCAAAATTCACTCGAGTGAATCTCGTAGCAAGAGTTAACCTGCAAAAAAGACGTACAAGCAAACAAGCTTGGAAGAACCAGCCTTAGTGACTAATTCCCCCTTAGTCCAATATTCCCCCTAAGTTTGAGCACGTCATTTAAGACAAGACCAATGAGAAAAGAGCGTAATAGAATTAAACTAAGCTTAAACAGAAACAGTCTGCTTGACTATCAAGCAGGGCAAATCCATAAGTGCAGTTCAAGTCTTCTGACCACCGAAAACATTAACTTGTCTTACTGAAAATGGGATTCACCGCTTTCCCCCTTTTTGACATCATTAGGCAAAACAGGGCGAGTCTGTCTGATATCCAAAAGCAATCACATGGCTAAATAGCCAACCGACAAAGTCCGCCAAAGTTTGATAAAAACAACGCCAAGATAAACGAAGTTTGAGATAGGTTGAAAGTATGGTCAAGGGTGTAGGCTAGGAAATGGGGTGAGAGACTTGGTCTACATCTTGGTATTGATCCATTCATTTTGAATCTCAAGAGAGTGCTAGATGTGGCTAACTGTTGTAGTGAAGCGTATTAGACAAAGAATTCATACCCATATGTGCAAGCTAGCGTTGTTGTAAAGCGCAAACCAGAGTCACACAAGTTCCACACTTGGAAGTGGTGGCTGGAGCAAGAGTAGGTCTTCTTCAATGAATATAAATTGAAGAGACGATCGTAATTTGCTACGTTTTTGCCTTCTCATGGGATTTTTGTCTTTCTTTCTTTTTTTTTCTTTCCCTTTTTTTGGAAATTCACTTCAACTACGTGGGTATTTTTGCCAGACCGATTCTGTCTGCAGATTGACTCTACCAGTATTTCTTGGTCAAATGAAGGGAAGGGGTTGTGATGGATTTAGGTAGTAAGAGGTAGTGGGTTTGCTTCAGTGGTAGTGGTAGTGGGTTTGGTAGGAGTGGCAAGGGCTTCGGCTGAGATAGTAGTGGAGCTTGGGCAAGGTAGGTGGGGTAATCGACTAGGGCTGTAGGGTGAGTTGGGCATTAGTAATGATGAACCCAAAGTGGATGGGATTCTTGTATGGTGAGATGGCCATGGGAGACTTAGTGATGGTTTTCGGGAGTTGGGATAACAATAGTGCCTTGTTTGGAGGGTTTTTGGCTTTGAGTGGAAGAGTGAGTAGGAGTGGTTTGAGGGTTAGGAGAATATGTGCTTTGGGGTCATGGGATGGTTGATATGGGTGCTTTGGTCGAATTGGTAAAAAACTTGGCGAGTTTTCAATAAACATTTATAGACAAAGTTTAGTTGAACTAGTTAACCAAGGAGAGTATGGTGCCAGAGAGACTATACCTTAGTACCTAGACTCTGCCTCAAAGAGGGAGAGGAGATACAACCACCCTCAGTCAGAACTAGTCATGCCATGGTGTGTGCGAAAAAGCTCAAATGCAACCATGTGTGATGCCTTGGTGATGATATCAGCAAGCTAGGGTCTGTGGAAGCATAGTTTAATTAGATTAAGTTCATCTCCACATGATCTCGTAACAAATGAGAACTAAAGTACATAAATCTAGTGTGAGCATGGAAATTTTTAGAGAATTCGATGACCATAGCTGGTATTATCATACATAATGGTAACATTTTGATCAAAAATACCGTAGTCTTCAAAGTACTTGAAGGCGGAGCGAGTCAGCTTGCTTTCTGCACAAGGTTCGCAGAGATAGTTGGCTTGCTTCGGTACATGATTTACAGACCGAGTCTGCTTGCTTTCTGCACGTGAATCTCATATATATGTATCTGATATTCATATCAACACGTGCCATATTGCCTTAAGATCACTAGAATTAGAGTCATAAATCTTATAACATAAGATTGGAGAAATCGCAAATTTGAGAGACACTTGAGAGACATTTGAGAGACTATGTCCAATAACAACAATTAAGAAAACATTATGAACTTTTAAATAAAGAGGGGTTACCAATGGAGCCAATTCTTATGATTTTTATGTGCATGTTGTCTCTAAAAGTAAGTTTTTCCCCCTTGATGGTCAGAGTGAGTCGTTAACTCAACTTGGTTTCCTGTCATATATCTTGAACAACCACTGTCCAGAAACCAAGAGTCATTGTTCCGAGCCACTCTGTCTGAAAAAAGCTACTAGTTAGTTTTGGGAACCCAAGTATACTTGGGTCCCCTCTTCGACAATGATGAAGAACTATTATAGCACAAATTACGAGCTTTGATGATTGCAAACACACGAGATATATTAAATGACAAATCATGACATAGTTTATTACCGGAAGAGTCCGTATGACCATCATAACCAAAATATCTGCAAATTTTCATTGCAGAGGGAGTCTCACTTACCTGATCATGAGCGGTTTTCTTACCATTGTGAGCCATCAAGCACGTCATACTGGTGGTGCATGACTCGGGCTCCTCAAAGTCGATAAGATCTTCCATCTTGAGAGATTTGTCAGCCAACCTGGCTCTGATACCACTTGATGGGATCGGGGTGCTGACCGAGTAGGTCTGAGGTGTTAGTCTCAGACCAACCCTACTTGGAGAACAAGTATTTGTAGAAGATAATTATGCGGAAGCTTTTGTTTTAAATTGACAAGATAGGATTCTGCTTGTATTGAAATTCAATGCGAATTACAACCTAGCTTCCTATCTTGGGATTCGACAGAGGTACTTTGTCTCATCCAACACTGGCTCTACTCTCGGCTTAGATCAATACGTAACAAGGAGTAAAGGGGAGTGTTCTATGTGTGCTCTCTAGGTAATAAATACCTAAGATGATTGACTAGATCTCACAAATATCTCTCGAAATGCTTTCTCTCAATATGACTCTCTCTCCTCTAAATGTGGAAGTGAAAGCTCCAACTATTACAAATGACTTCTCCCTGCTTATATAGTGATAATACCCGAAGTAACTGCTCCTATTTAGTAGCCATAACGTTCAGGATGGTGCTCCACGTCCTCTTGGTCAAGCATACTCCGAAATTGTCGCAACTACTCGAGGGACTCGTTCTGGCGCTCTATACCCTTGACCGCCTTGATTTTCGGGCCTGATCATATATGAACGTGTGTGACAGTTTTTTCCATGTTTTTCTCCACGTTATAGTAGAAGGTCGCCTTTAAGCTTCTAGAACTTTCCATGAGAATCTTTTGTCGCAGAACGACTCATTCCGCAGTCAGACTCGTTCATCGCCCAGACTTGCTCTAATGCTATTATCAGTGATATTTCTTCTGTCACCAGACTTACTCTGTTGCCATAATCAGCAAAACCTTGGGTTCCAACAAATTCCCCCTTTTTGCTGATGATGGCAAAGGGAACCGACTCAGTCAAGATGAGATAAAGTTCCCCCTTAAGTTGAGCATCATTTATAAGATGATATGAATGCAAACCGCTTGACAGATCGAGTTGGTTGACAACCAAACTCCGTATGTCGTGACTCTTTGTCTGTGGGCAGGCTCTGGGTGACTTGTTCTGCAGTGGGAGTTACTGTTCGCTAAACTCATACTTTCTTTGACTTGGTTGCTTTTTGTTGCATCAATCTCGGACCGACTCTTGCTGGCATCTAGGCTTTGGCAATCTTCAGCAAAACTCAAATATCTTCATACATTTTCCCCCTTTTTGCTGATGATGCCAAAATTCACTCGAGTGAATCTCGTAGCAAGAGTTAACCTGCAAAAAAGACGTACAAGCAAACAAGCTTGGAAGAACCAGCCTCAGTGACTAATTCCCCCTTAGTCCAATATTCCCCCTAAGTTTGAGCACGTCATTTAAGACAAGACCAATGAGAAAAGAGCGTAATAGAATTAAACTAAGCTTAAACAGAAACAGTCTGCTTGACTATCAAGCAGGGCAAATCCATAAGTGCAGTTCAAGTCTTCCGACCACCGAAAACATTAACTTGTCTTACTGAAAATGGGATTCACCGCTTTCCCCCTTTTTGACATCATTAGGCAAAACAGGGCGAGTCTGTCTGATATCCAAAAGCAATCACATGGCTAAATAGCCAACCGACAAAGTCCGCCAAAGTTTGATAAAAACAACGCCAAGATAAACGAAGTTTGAGATAGGTTGAAAGTATGGTCAAGGGTGTAGGCTAGGAAATGGGGTGAGAGACTTGGTCTACATCTTGGTATTGATCCATTCATTTTGAATCTCAAGAGAGTGCTAGATGTGGCTAACTGTTGTAGTGAAGCGTATTAGACAAAGAATTCATACCCATATGTGCAAGCTAGCGTTGTTGTAAAGCGCAAACCAGAGTCACACAAGTTCCACACTTGGAAGTGGTGGCTGGAGCAAGAGTAGGTCTTCTTCAATGAATATAAATTGAAGAGACGATCGTAATTTGCTACGTTTTTGCCTTCTCATGGGATTTTTGTCTTTCTTTCTTTTTCTTTTTCTTTCCCTTTTTTTTGGAAATTCACTTCAACTACGTGGGTATTTTTGCCAGACCGATTCTGTCTGCAGATTGACTCTACCAGTATTTCTTGGTCAAATGAAGGGAAGGGGTTGTGATGGATTTAGGTAGTAAGAGGTAGTGGGTTTGCTTCAGTGGTAGTGGTAGTGGGTTTGGTAGGAGTGGCAAGGGCTTCGGCTGAGATAGTAGTGGAGCTTGGGCAAGGTAGGTGGGGTAATCGACTAGGGCTGTAGGGTGAGTTGGGCATTAGTAATGATGAACCCAAAGTGGATGGGATTCTTGTATGGTGAGATGGCCATGGGAGACTTAGTGATGGTTTTCGGGAGTTGGGATAACAATAGTGCCTTGTTTGGAGGGTTTTTGGCTTTGAGTGGAAGAGTGAGTAGGAGTGGTTTGAGGGTTAGGAGAATATGTGCTTTGGGGTCATGGGATGGTTGATATGGGTGCTTTGGTCGAATTGGTAAAAAACTTGGCGAGTTTTCAATAAACATTTATAGACAAAGTTTAGTTGAACTAGTTAACCAAGGAGAGTATGGTGCCAGAGAGACTATACCTTAGTACCTAGACTCTGCCTCAAAGAGGGAGAGGAGATACAACCACCCTCAGTCAGAACTAGTCATGCCATGGTGTGTGCGAAAAAGCTCAAATGCAACCATGTGTGATGCCTTGGTGATGATATCAGCAAGCTAGGGTCTGTGGAAGCATAGTTTAATTAGATTAAGTTCATCTCCACATGATCTCGTAACAAATGAGAACTAAAGTACATAAATCTAGTGTGAGCATGGAAATTTTTAGAGAATTCGATGACCATAGCTGGTATTATCATACATAATGGTAACATTTTGATCAAAAATACCGTAGTCTTCAAAGTACTTGAAGGCGGAGCGAGTCAGCTTGCTTTCTGCACAAGGTTCGCAGAGATAGTCGGCTTGCTTCGGTACATGATTTACAGACCGAGTCTGCTTGCTTTCTGCACGTGAATCTCATATATATGTATCTGATATTCATATCAACACGTGCCATATTGCCTTAAGATCACTAGAATTAGAGTCATAAATCTTATAACATAAGATTGGAGAAATCGCAAATTTGAGAGACACTTGAGAGACATTTGAGAGACTATGTCCAATAACAACAATTAAGAAAACATTATGAACTTTTAAATAAAGGGGGTTACCAATGGAGCCAATTCTTATGATTTTTATGTGCATGTTGTCTCTAAAAGTAAGTTTTTCCCCCTTGATGGTCAGAGTGAGTCGTTAACTCAACTTGGTTTCCTGTCATATATCTTGAACAACCACTGTCCAGAAACCAAGAGTCATTGTTCCGAGCCACTCTGTCTGAAAAAAGCTACTAGTTAGTTTTGGGAACCCAAGTATACTTGGGTCCCCTCTTCGACAATGATGAAGAACTATTATAGCACAAATTACGAGCTTTGATGATTGCAAACACACGAGATATATTAAATGACAAATCATGACATAGTTTATTACCGGAAGAGTCCGTATGACCATCATAACCAAAATATCTGCAAATTTTCATTGCAGAGGGAGTCTCACTTACCTGATCATGAGCGGTTTTCTTACCATTGTGAGCCATCAAGCACGTCATACTGGTGGTGCATGACTCGGGCTCCTCAAAGTCGATAAGATCTTCCATCTTGAGAGATTTGTCAGCCAACCTGGCTCTGATACCACTTGATGGGATCGGGGTGCTGACCGAGTAGGTCTGAGGTGTTAGTCTCAGACCAACCCTACTTGGAGAACAAGTATTTGTAGAAGATAATTATGCGGAAGCTTTTGTTTTAAATTGACAAGATAGGATTCTGCTTGTATTGAAATTCAATGCGAATTACAACCTAGCTTCCTATCTTGGGATTCGACAGAGGTACTTTGTCTCATCCAACACTGGCTCTACTCTCGGCTTAGATCAATACGTAACAAGGAGTAAAGGGGAGTGTTCTATGTGTGCTCTCTAGGTAATAAATACCTAAGATGATTGACTAGATCTCACAAATATCTCTCGAAATGCTTTCTCTCAATATGACTCTCTCTCCCTCTAAATGTGGAAGTGAAAGCTCCAACTATTACAAATGACTTCTCCCTGCTTATATAGTGATAATACCCGAAGTAACTGCTCCTATTTAGTAGCCATAACGTTCAGGATGGTGCTCCACGTCCTCTTGGTCAAGCATACTCCGAAATTGTCGCAACTACTCCGCAGAGGGACTCGTTCTGGCGCTCTATACCCTTGACCGCCTTGATTTTCGGGCCTGATCATATATGAACGTGTGTGACAGTTTTTTCCATGTTTTTCTCCACGTTATAACAGTAGAAGGTCGCCTTTAAGCTTCTAGAACTTTCCATGAGAATCTTTTGTCGCAGAACGACTCATTCCGCAGTCAGACTCGTTCATCGCCCAGACTTGCTCTAATGCTATTATCAGTGATATTTCTTCTGTCACCAGACTTACTCTGTTGCCATAATCAGCAAAACCTTGGGTTCCAACAAATTCCCCCTTTTTGCTGATGATGGCAAAGGGAACCGACTCAGTCAAGATGAGATAAAGTTCCCCCTTAAGTTGAGCATCATTTATAAGATGATATGAATGCAAACCGCTTGACAGATCGAGTTGGTTGACAACCAAACTCCGTATGTCGTGACTCTTTGTCTGTGGGCAGGCTCTGGGTGACTTGTTCTGCAGTGGGAGTTACTGTTCGCTAAACTCATACTTTCTTTGACTTGGTTGCTTTTTGTTGCATCAATCTCGGACCGACTCTTGCTGGCATCTAGGCTTTGGCAATCTTCAGCAAAACTCAAATATCTTCATACATTTTCCCCCTTTTTGCTGATGATGCCAAAATTCACTCGAGTGAATCTCGTAGCAAGAGTTAACCTGCAAAAAAGACGTACAAGCAAACAAGCTTGGAAGAACCAGCCTCAGTGACTAATTCCCCTTAGTCCAATATTCCCCCTAAGTTTGAGCACGTCATTTAAGACAAGACCAATGAGAAAAGAGCGTAATAGAATTAAACTAAGCTTAAACAGAAACAGTCTGCTTGACTATCAAGCAGGGCAAATCCATAAGTGCAGTTCAAGTCTTCTGACCACCGAAAACATTAACTTGTCTTACTGAAAATGGGATTCACCGCTTTCCCCCTTTTTGACATCATTAGGCAAAACAGGGCGAGTCTGTCTGATATCCAAAAGCAATCACATGGCTAAATAGCCAACCGACAAAGTCCGCCAAAGTTTGATAAAAACAACGCCAAGATAAACGAAGTTTGAGATAGGTTGAAAGTATGGTCAAGGGTGTAGGCTAGGAAATGGGGTGAGAGACTTGGTCTACATCTTGGTATTGATCCATTCATTTTGAATCTCAAGAGAGTGCTAGATGTGGCTAACTGTTGTAGTGAAGCGTATTAGACAAAGAATTCATACCCATATGTGCAAGCTAGCGTTGTTGTAAAGCGCAAACCAGAGTCACACAAGTTCCACACTTGGAAGTGGTGGCTGGAGCAAGAGTAGGTCTTCTTCAATGAATATAAATTGAAGAGACGATCGTAATTTGCTACGTTTTTGCCTTCTCATGGGATTTTTGTCTTCTTCTTTCTTTTCTTTTCTTTCCCTTTTTTTGGAAATTCACTTCAACTACGTGGGTATTTTTGCCAGACCGATTCTGTCTGCAGATTACTCTACCAGTATTTCTTGGTCAAATGAAGGGAAGGGGTGTGATGGATTTAGGTAGTAAGAGGTAGTGGGTTTGCTTCAGTGGTAGTGGTAGTGGGTTTGGTAGGAGTGGCAAGGGCTTCGGCTGAGATAGTAGTGGAGCTTGGGCAAGGTAGGTGGGGTAATCGACTAGGGCTGTAGGGTGAGTTGGGCATTAGTAATGATGAACCCAAAGTGGATGGGATTCTTGTATGGTGAGATGGCCATGGGAGACTTAGTGATGGTTTTCGGGAGTTGGGATAACAATAGTGCCTTGTTTGGAGGGTTTGGCTTTGAGTGGAAGAGTGAGTAGGAGTGGTTTGAGGGTTAGGAGAATATGTGCTTTGGGGTCATGGGATGGTTGATATGGGTGCTTTGGTCGAATTGGTAAAAAACTTGGCGAGTTTTCAATAAACATTTATAGACAAAGTTTAGTTGAACTAGTTAACCAAGGAGAGTATGGTGCCAGAGAGACTATACCTTAGTACCTAGACTCTGCCTCAAAGAGGGAGAGGAGATACAACCACCCTCAGTCAGAACTAGTCATGCCATGGTGTGTGCGAAAAAGCTCAAATGCAACCATGTGTGATGCCTTGGTGATGATATCAGCAAGCTAGGGTCTGTGGAAGCATAGTTAATTAGATTAAGTTCATCTCCACATGATCTCGTAACAAATGAGAACTAAAGTACATAAATCTAGTGTGAGCATGGAAATTTTTAGAGAATTCGATGACCATAGCTGGTTTATCATACATAATGGTAACATTTTGATCAAAAATACCGTAGTCTTCAAAGTACTTGAAGGCGGAGCGAGTCAGCTTGCTTTCTGCACAAGGTTCGCAGAGATAGTCGGCTTGCTTCGGTACATGATTTACAGACCGAGTCTGCTTGCTTTCTGCACGTGAATCTCATATCTTATGTATCTGATATTCATATCAACACGTGCCATATTGCCTTAAGATCACTAGAATTAGAGTCATAAATCTTATAACATAAGATTGGAGAAATCGCAAATTTGAGAGACACTTGAGAGACATTTGAGAGACTATGTCCAATAACAACAATTAAGAAAACATTATGAACTTTTAAATAAAGAGGGGTTACCAATGGAGCCAATTCTTATGATTTTTATGTGCATGTTGTCTCTAAAAGTAAGTTTTTCCCCCTTGATGGTCAGAGTGAGTCGTTAACTCAACTTGGTTTCCTGTCATATCTTGAACAACCACTGTCCAGAAACCAAGAGTCATTGTTCCGAGCCACTCTGTCTGAAAAAAGCTACTAGTTAGTTTTGGGAACCCAAGTATACTTGGGTCCCCTCTTCGACAATGATGAAGAACTATTATAGCACAAATTACGAGCTTTGATGATTGCAAAACCACGAGATATATTAAATGACAAATCATGACATAGTTTATTACCGGAAGAGTCCGTATGACCATCATAACCAAAATATCTGCAAATTTTCATTGCAGAGGGAGTCTCACTTACCTGATCATGAGCGGTTTTCTTACCATTGTGAGCCATCAAGCACGTCATACTGGTGGTGCATGACTCGGGCTCCTCAAAGTCGATAAGATCTTCCATCTTGAGAGATTTGTCAGCCAACCTGGCTCTGATACCACTTGATGGGATCGGGGTGCTGACCGAGTAGGTCTGAGGTGTTAGTCTCAGACCAACCCTACTTGGAGAACAAGTATTTGTAGAAGATAATTATGCGGAAGCTTTTGTTTTAAATTGACAAGATAGGATTCTGCTTGTATTGAAATTCAATGCGAATTACAACCTAGCTTCCTATCTTGGGATTCGACAGAGGTACTTTGTCTCATCCAACACTGGCTCTACTCTCGGCTTAGATCAATACGTAACAAGGAGTAAAGGGAGTGTTCTATGTGTGCTCTCTAGGTAATAAATACCTAAGATGATTGACTAGATCTCACAAATATCTCTCGAAATGCTTCTCTCAATATGACTCTCTCCCTCTAAATGTGGAAGTGAAAGCTCCAACTATACAAATGACTTCTCCCTGCTTATATAGTGATAATACCCGAAGTAACTGCTCCTATTTAGTAGCCATAACGTTCAGGATGGTGCTCCACGTCCTCTTGGTCAAGCATACTCCGAAATTGTCGCAACTACTCCGCAGAGGGACTCGTTCTGGGCTCTATACCCTTGACCGCCTTGATTTTCAGGCCTGATCATATATGAAGGTGTGACAGTTTTTTCCATGTTTTTCTCCACGTTATAACGTAGAAGGTCGCCTTTAAGCTTCTAGAACTTTCCATGAGAATCTTTTGTCGCAGAACGACTCATTCCGCAGTCAGACTCGTTCATCGCCCAGACTTGCTCTAATGCTATTATCAGTGATATTTCTTCTGTCACCAGATTACTCTGTTGCCATAATCAGCAAAACCTTGGGTTCCAACAAATTCCCCCTTTTTGCTGATGATGGCAAAGGGAACCGACTCAGTCAAGATGAGATAAAGTTCCCCTTAAGTTGAGCATCATTTATAAGATGATATGAATGCAAACCGCTTGACAGATCGAGTTGGTTGACAACCAAACTCCGTATGTCGTGACTCTTTGTCTGTGGGCAGGCTCTGGGTGACTTGTTCTGCAGTGGGAGTTACTGTTCGCTAAACTCATACTTTCTTTGACTTGGTTTTTGTTGCATCAATCTCGGACCGACTCTTGCTGGCATCTAGGCTTTGGCAATCTTCAGCAAAACTCAAATATCTTCATACATTTTCCCCTTTTTGCTGATGATGCCAAAATTCACTCGAGTGAATCTCGTAGCAAGAGTTAACCTGCAAAAAAGACGTACAAGCAAACAAGCTTGGAAGAACCAGCCTCAGTGACTAATTCCCCCTTAGTCCAATATTCCCCCTAAGTTTGAGCACGTCATTTAAGACAAGACCAATGAGAAAAGAGCGTAATAGAATTAAACTAAGCTTAAACAGAAACAGTTGCTGACTATCAAGTAGGGCAAATCCATAAGTGCATTCAAGTCTTGACCACCGAAAACATTAACTTGTCTTACTGAAAATGGGATTCACCGCTTTCCCCCTTTTGACATCATTGGCAAAACAGGGCGAGTCTGTCTGATATCCAAAAGCAATCACATGGCTAAATAGCCAACCGACAAAGTCCGCCAAAGTTTGATAAAAACAACGCAAGATAAACGAAGTTTGGATAGGTTGAAAGTATGGTCAAGGGTGTAGGCTAGGAAATGGGGTGAGAGACTTGGTCTACATCTTGGTATTGATCCATTCATTTGAATCTCAAGAGAGTGCTAGATGTGGCTAACTGTTGTGTGAAGCGTATAGACAAAGAATTCATACCCATATGTGCAAGCTAGCGTTGTTGTAAAGCGCAAACCAGAGTCACACAAGTTCCACACTTGGAAGTGGTGGCTGGAGCAAGAGTAGGTCTTCTTCAATGAATATATTGAAGAGACGATCGTAATTGCTACGTTTTTGCCTTCTCATGGGATTTTTGTCTTTCTTTCTTTTCTTTCTTCCCTTTTTTTTGGAAATTCACTTCAACTACGTGGGTATTTTTGCCAGACCGATTCTGTCTGCAGATTGACTCTACCAGTATTTCTTGGTCAAATGAAGGGAAGGGGTTGTGATGGATTTAGGTAGTAAGAGGTAGTGGGTTTGCTTCAGTGGTAGTGGTAGTGGGTTTGGTAGGAGTGGCAAGGGCTTCGGCTGAGATAGTAGTGGAGCTTGGGCAAGGTAGGTGGGGTAATCGACTAGGGCTGTAGGGTGAGTTGGGCATTAGTAATGATGAACCCAAAGTGGATGGGATTCTTGTATGGTGAGATGGCCATGGGAGACTTAGTGATGGTTTCGGGAGTTGGGATAACAATAGTGCCTTGTTTGGAGGGTTTTTGGCTTTGAGTGGAAGAGTGAGTAGGAGTGGTTTGAGGGTTAGGAGAATATGTGCTTTGGGGTCATGGGATGGTTGATAGGGTGCTTTGGTCGAATTGGTAAAAACTTGGCGAGTTTTCAATAAACATTTATAGACAAAGTTTAGTTGAACTAGTTAACCAAGGAGAGTATGGTGCCAGAGAGACTATACCTTAGTACCTAGACTCTGCCTCAAAGAGGGAGAGGAGATACAACCACCCTCAGTCAGAACTAGTCATGCCATGGTGTGTGCGAAAAAGCTCAAATGCAACCATGTGTGATGCCTTGGTGATGATATCAGCAAGCTAGGGTCTGTGGAAGCATAGTTTTAATTAGATTAAGTTCATCTCCACATGATCTCGTAACAAATGAGAACTAAAGTACATAAATCTAGTGTGAGCATGGAAATTTTTAGAGAATTCGATGACCATAGCTGGTATATCATACATAATGGTAACATTTTGATCAAAAATACCGTAGTCTTCAAAGTACTTGAAGGCGGAGCGAGTCAGCTGCTTTCTGCACAAGGTTCGCAGAGATAGTCGGCTTGCTTCGGTACATGATTTACAGACCGAGTTGCTGCTTTCTGCACGTGAATCTCATATATATGTATCTGATATCATATCAACACGTGCCATATTGCCTTAAGATCACTAGAATTAGAGTCATAAATCTTATAACATAAGATTGGAGAAATCGCAAATTTTGAGAGACACTGAGAGACATTTGAGAGACTATGTCCAATAACAACAATTAAGAAAACATTATGAACTTTTAAATAAAGAGGGGTTACCAATGGAGCCAATTCTTATGATTTTATGTGCATGTTGTCTCTAAAAGTAAGTTTTTCCCCCTTGATGGTCAGAGTGAGTCGTTAACTCAACTTGGTTCCTGTCATGTATTTGAACAACCACTGTCCAGAACCAAGAGTCATTGTTCCGAGCCACTCTGTCTGAAAAAGCTACTAGTTAGTTTTGGGAACCCAAGTATACTTGGGGTCCCTCTTCGACAATGATGAAGAACTATTATAGCACAAAATTACGAGCTTTGATGATTGCAAACACAGAGATATATTAAATGACAAATCATGGACATAGTTTATTACCGGAAGAGTCCGTATGACCATCATAACCAAAATATCTGCAAATTTCATTGCAGAGGGAGTCTCACTTACCTGATCATGAGCGGTTTTCTTACCATTGTGAGCCATCAAGCACGTCATACTGGTGGTGCATGACTCGGGCTCCTCAAGTCGATAAGATCTTCCATCTTGAGAGATTTGTCAGCCAACCTGGCTCTGATACCACTTGATGGGATCGGGGTGCTGACCGAGTAGGTCTGAGGTGTTAGTCTCAGACCACCCTACTTGGAGAACAGTATTTGTAGAAGATATTAGCGGAAGCTTTGTTTAAATTGACAAGATAGGATTTGCTTGTATTGAAATTCAATGCGAATTACAACCTAGCCTATCTTGGGATTCGACAGAGGTACTTTGTCTCATCCAACACTCGCTCTACTCTCGGCTTAGATCAATACGTAACAAGGAGTAAAGGGGAGTGTTTATGTGTGCTCTCTAGGTAATAAATACCTAAGATGATGACTAGATCTCACAAATATCTCTCGAAATGCTTTCTCTCAATATGACTCTCTCTCCCTTAAATGTGGAAGTGAAAGCAACTATTACAAATGACTTCTCCCTGCTTTATAGTGATAATACCGAAGTAACTGCCTATTTAGTAGCCAAACGTTCAGGATGGTGCTCCACGTCCTCTTGGTCAAGCATACTCCGAAATTGTCGCAACTACTCCGCAGAGGGACTCGTTCTGGCGCTCTATACCCTTGACCGCCTTGATTTTCAGGCCTGATCATATATGAACGTGTGTGACAGTTTTTTTCCATTTTTTCCACGTTATAACAGTAGAAGGTCGCCTTTAAGCTTCTAGAACTTTCCATGAGAATCTTTTGTCGCAGAACGACTCATCTCAGTCAGACTCGTTCATCGCCAGACTTGCTCTAATGCTATATCAGTGATATTCTTCTGTCACCAGACTTACTCTGTTGCCATAATCAGCAAAACTTGGGTTCCAACAAATCCCCCTTTTTGCTGATGATGGCAAAGGGACCGACCAGTCACGATGGATAAAGTCCCCTTAAGTTGAGCATCATTTATAAGATATGAATGCAACCGCTGACAGACGAGTTGGTTGACAACCAAACTCCGTATGTCGTGACTCTTTGTCTGTGGGCAGGCTCTGGGTGACTTGTTCTGCAGTGGGAGTACTGTTCGCTAAACTCACTTTCTTTGACTTGGTTGCTTTTGTTGCATCAATCGGACGACTCTTGTGGATCTAGGCTTTGGCAATCTTCAGCAAAACTCAATATCTTCATACATTTCCCCCTTTTGCTGATGATGCCAAATTCACTCGAGTGAATCTCGTAGGCAAGAGTTAACCTGCAAAAAAGACGTACAAGCAAACAAGCTTGGAAGAACCAGCTCAGTGACTAATCCCCTTGTCCAATATCCCCCTAAGTTGAGCACGTCATTAAGACAGAACAATGAGAAAAGAGCGTATGAATTTAAACTAAGCTTAAACAGAAACAGTTGCTTGACTATCAAGCAGGGCAAATCCATAAGTGCAGTTCAAGTCTTCTGACCACCGAAAACATTAACTTGTCTTACTGAAAATGGGATTCACCGCTTTCCCCCTTTTGACATCATTAGGCAAAACAGGGCGAGTCTGTCTGATATCCAAAAGCAATCACATGGCTAAATAGCCAACCGACAAAGTCCGCCAAAGTTTGATAAAAACAACGCCAAGATAAACGAAGTTTGAGATAGGTTGAAAGTATGGTCAAGGGTGTAGGCTAGGAAATGGGGTGAGAGACTTGGTCTACATCTTGGTATTGATCCATTCATTTTGAATCTCAAGAGAGTGCTAGATGTGGCTAACTGTTGTAGTGAAGCGTATTAGACAAGAATTCATACCCATATGTGCAAGCTAGCGTTGTTGTAAAGCGCAAACCAGAGTCACACAAGTTCCACACTTGGAAGTGGTGGCTGGAGCAAGAGTAGGTCTTCTTCAATGAATATAAATTGAAGAGACGATCGTAATTTGCTACGTTTTTGCCTTCTCATGGGATTTTTGTCTTTCTTTCTTTTTCTTTTCTTTCCCTTTTTTTTGGAAATTCACTTCAACTACGTGGGTATTTTTGCCAGACCGATTCTGTCTGCAGATTGACTCTACCAGTATTTCTTGGTCAAATGAAGGGAAGGGGTTGTGTATGGATTTAGGTAGTAGAGGTAGTGGGTTTGCTTCAGTGGTAGTGGTAGTGGGTTTGGTAGGAGTGGCAAGGGCTTCGGCTGAGATAGTAGTGGAGCTTGGGCAAGGTAGGTGGGGTAATCGACTAGGGCTGTAGGGTGAGTTGGGCATTAGTAATGATGAACCCAAAGTGGATGGGATTCTTGTATGGTGAGATGGCCATGGGAGACTTAGTGATGGTTTTCGGGAGTTGGGATAACAATAGTGCCTTGTTTGGAGGGTTTTTGGCTTTGAGTGGAAGAGTGAGTAGGAGTGGTTTGAGGGTTAGGAGAATATGTGCTTTGGGGTCATGGGATGGTTGATATGGGTGCTTTGGTCGAATTGGTAAAAAACTTGGCGAGTTTTCAATAAACATTTATAGACAAAGTTTAGTTGAACTAGTTAACCAAGGAGAGTATGGTGCCAGAGAGACTATACCTTAGTACCTAGACTCTGCCTCAAAGAGGGAGAGGATACAACCACCCTCAGTCAGAACTAGTCATGCCATGGTGTGTGCGAAAAAGCTCAAATGCAACCATGTGTGATGCCTTGGTGATGATATCAGCAAGCTAGGGTCTGTGGAAGCATAGTTTAATTAGATTAAGTTCATCTCCACATGATCTCGTAACAAATGAGAACTAAGTACATAAATCTAGTGTGAGCATGGAAATTTTTAGAGAATTCGATGACCATAGCTGGTATTATCATACATAATGGTAACATTTTGATCAAAAATACCGTAGTCTTCAAAGTACTTGAAGGCGGAGCGAGTCAGCTTGCTTTCTGCACAAGGTTCGCAGAGATAGTCGGCTTGCTTCGGTACATGATTTACAGACCGAGTCTGCTTGCTTTCTGCACGTGAATCTCATATATATGTATCTGATATTCATATCAACACGTGCCATATTGCCTTGATCACTAGAATTAGAGTCATAAATCTTATAACATAAGATTGGAGAAATCGCAAATTTGAGAGACACTTGAGAGACATTTGAGAGACTATGTCCAATAAACAATTAAGAAAACATTATGAACTTTTAAATAAAGAGGGGTTACCAATGGAGCCAATTCTTATGATTTTTATGTGCATGTTGTCTCTAAAAGTAAGTTTTTCCCCCTTGATGGTCAGAGTGAGTCGTTAACTCAACTTGGTTTCCTGTCATATATCTTGAACAACCATGTCCAGAAACCAAGAGTCATTGTTCCGAGCCACTCTGTCTGAAAAAAGCTACTAGTTAGTTTTGGGAACCCAAGTATACTTGGGTCCCCTCTTCGACAATGATGAAGAACTATTATAGCACAAATTACGAGCTTTGATGATTGCAAACACACGAGATATATGACAAATCATGACATAGTTTATTACCGGAAGAGTCCGTATGACCATCATAACCAAAATATCTGCAAATTTTCATTGCAGAGGGAGTCTCACTTACCTGATCATGAGCGGTTTTCTTCTACCATTGTGAGCCATCAAGCACGTCATACTGGTGGTGCATGACTCGGGCTCCTCAAAGTCGATAAGATCTTCCATCTTGAGAGATTTGTCAGCCAACCTGGCTCTGATACCACTTGATGGGATCGGGGTGCTGACCGAGTAGGTCTGAGGTGTTAGTCTCAGACCAACCCTACTTGGAGAACAAGTATTTGTAGAAGATAATTATGCGGAAGCTTTTGTTTTAAATTGACAAGATAGGATTCTGCTTGTATTGAAATTCAATGCGAATTACAACCTAGCTTCCTATCTTGGGATTCGACAGAGGTACTTTGTCTCATCCAACACTGGCTCTACTCTCGGCTTAGATCATACGTAACAAGGAGTAAAGGGAGTGTTCTATGTGTGCTCTCTAGGTAATAAATACCTAAGATGATTGACTAGATCTCACAAATATCTCTCGAAATGCTTTCTCTCAATATGACTCTCTCTCCCTCTAAATGTGGAAGTGAAAGCTCCAACTATTACAAATGACTTCTCCCTGCTTATATAGTGATAATACCCGAAGTAACTGCTCCTATTTAGTAGCCATAACGTTCAGGATGGTGCTCCACGTCCTCTTGGTCAAGCATACTCCGAAATTGTCGCAACTACTCCGCAGAGGGACTCGTTCTGGCGCTCTATACCCTTGACCGCCTTGATTTTCGGGCCTGATCATATATGAACGTGTGTGACAGTTTTTTCCATGTTTTTCTCCACGTTATAACAGTAGAAGGTCGCCTTTAAGCTTCTAGAACTTTCCATGAGAATCTTTTGTCGCAGAACGACTCATTCCGCAGTCAGACTCGTTCATCGCCCAGACTTGCTCTATGCTATTATCAGTGATATTTCTTCTGTCACCAGACTTACTCTGTTGCCATAATCAGCAAAACCTTGGGTTCCAACAAATTCCCCCTTTTTGCTGATGATGGCAAAGGGAACCGACTCAGTCAAGATGAGATAAAGTTCCCCCTTAAGTTGAGCATCATTTATAAGATGATATGAATGCAAACCGCTTGACAGATCGAGTTGGTTGACAACCAAACTCCGTATGTCGTGACTCTTTGTCTGTGGGCAGGCTCTGGGTGACTTGTTCTGCAGTGGGAGTTACTGTTCGCTAAACTCATACTTTCTTTGACTTGGTTGCTTTTTGTTGCATCAATCTCGGACCGACTCTTGCTGGCATCTAGGCTTTGGCAATCTTCAGCAAAACTCAAATATCTTCATACATTTTCCCCCTTTTTGCTGATGATGCCAAAATTCACTCGAGTGAATCTCGTAGCAAGTTAACCTGCAAAAAAGACGTACAAGCAAACAAGCTTGGAAGAACCAGCCTCAGTGACTAATTCCCCCTTAGTCCAATATTCCCCCTAAGTTTGAGCACGTCATTTAAGACAAGACCAATGAGAAAAGAGCGTAATGAATTAACTAAGCTTAAACAGAAACAGTCTGCTTGACTATCAGCAGGGCAAATCCATAAGTGCAGTTCAAGTCTTCGACCACCGAAACATTAACTTGTCTTACTGAAAATGGGATTCACCGCTTTCCCCCTTTTTGACATCATTAGGCAAAACAGGCGAGTCTGTCTGATATCCAAAAGCAATCACATGGCTAAATAGCCAACCGACAAAGTCCGCCAAAGTTTGATAAAAACAACGCCAAGATAAACGAAGTTTGAGATAGGTTGAAAGTATGGTCAAGGGTGTAGGCTAGGAAATGGGGTGAGAGACTTGGTCTACATCTTGGTATTGATCCATTCATTTTGAATCTCAAGAGAGTGCTAGATGTGGCTAACTGTTGTAGTGAAGCGTATTAGACAAAGAATTCATACCCATATGTGCAAGCTAGCGTTGTTGTAAAGCGCAAACCAGAGTCACACAAGTTCCACACTTGGAAGTGGTGGCTGGAGCAAGAGTAGGTCTTCTTCAATGAATATAAATTGAAGAGATCGTAATTTGCTACGTTTTTGCCTTCTCATGGGATTTTTGTCTTCTTTCTTTTTCTTTTCTTTCCCTTTTTTTTGGAAATTCACTTCAACTACGTGGGTATTTTTGCCAGACCGATTCTGTCTGCAGATTGACTCTACCAGTATTTCTTGGTCAAATGAAGGGAAGGGGTTGTGATGGATTTAGGTAGTAAGAGGTAGTGGGTTTGCTTCAGTGGTAGTGGTAGTGGGTTTGGTAGGAGTGGCAAGGGCTTCGGCTGAGATAGTAGTGGAGCTTGGGCAAGGTAGGTGGGGTAATCGACTAGGGCTGTAGGGTGTTGGGCATTAGTAATGATGAACCCAAAGTGGATGGGATTCTTGTATGGTGAGATGGCCATGGGAGACTTAGTGATGGTTTTCGGGAGTTGGGATAACAATAGTGCCTTGTTTGGAGGGTTTTTGGCTTTGAGTGGAAGAGTGAGTAGGAGTGGTTTGAGGGTTAGGAGAATATGTGCTTTGGGGTCATGGGATGGTTGATATGGGTGCTTTGGTCGAATTGGTAAAAAACTTGGCGAGTTTTCAATAAACATTTATAGACAAAGTTTAGTTGAACTAGTTAACCAAGGAGAGTATGGTGCCAGAGAGACTACCTTAGTACCTAGACTCTGCCTCAAAGAGGGAGAGGAGATACACCACCCTCAGTCAGAACTAGTCATGCCATGGTGTGTGCGAAAAAGCTCAAATGCAACCATGTGTGATGCCTTGGTGATGATATCAGCAAGCTAGGGTCTGTGGAAGCATAGTTTAATTAGATTAAGTTCATCTCCACATGATCTCGTAACAAATGAGAACTAAAGTACATAAATCTAGTGTGAGCATGGAAATTTTTAGAGAATTCGATGACCATAGCTGGTATTATCATACATAATGGTAACATTTTGATCAAAAATACCGTAGTCTTCAAAGTACTTGAAGGCGGAGCGAGTCAGCTTGCTTTCTGCACAAGGTTCGCAGAGATAGTCGGCTTGCTTCGGTACATGATTTACAGACCGAGTCTGCTTGCTTTCTGCACGTGAATCTCATATATATGTATCTGATATTCATATCAACACGTGCCATATTGCCTTAAGATCACTAGAATTAGAGTCATAAATCTTATAACATAAGATTGGAGAAATCGCAAATTTGAGAGACACTTGAGAGACATTTGAGAGACTATGTCCAATAACAACAATTAAGAAAACTTATGAACTTTTAAATAAAGAGGGGTTACCAATGGAGCCAATTCTTATGATTTTTATGTGCATGTTGTCTCTAAAAGTAAGTTTTTCCCCCTTGATGGTCAGAGTGAGTCGTTAACTCAACTTGGTTTCCTGTCATATATCTGAACAACCACTGTCCAGAAACCAAGAGTCATTGTTCCGAGCCACTCTGTCTGAAAAAAGCTACTAGTTAGTTTTGGGAACCCAAGTATACTTGGGTCCCCTCTTCGACAATGATGAAGAACTATTATAGCACAATTACGAGCTTTGATGATTGCAAACACACGATATATTAAATGACAAATCATGACATAGTTTATTACCGGAAGAGTCCGTATGACCATCATAACCAAAATATCTGCAAATTTTCATTGCAGAGGGAGTCTCACTTACCTGATCATGAGCGGTTTTCTTACCATTGTGAGCCATCAAGCACGTCATACTGGTGGTGCATGACTCGGGCTCCTCAAAGTAGATAAGATCTTCCATCTTGAGAGATTTGTCAGCCAACCTGGCTCTGATACCACTTGATGGGATCGGGGTGCTGACCGAGTAGGTCTGAGGTGTTAGTCTCAGACCAACCCTACTTGGAGAACAAGAATTTGTAGAAGATAATTATGCGGAAGCTTTTGTTTAAATTGACAAGATAGGATTCTGCTTGTATTGAAATTCAATGCGAATTACAACCTAGTTTCCTATCTTGGGATTCGACAGAGGTACTTTGTCTCATCCAACACTCGCTCTACTCTCAGCTTAGATCAATGCGTAACAAGGAGTAAAGGTGAGTGTTCTATGTGTGCTCTCTAGGTAATAAATACCTAAGATGACTAGATCTCACAAATATCTCTCGAAATGCTTTCTCTCAATATGACTCTCTCTCTCTAAATGTGGAAGTGAAAGCTCCAACTATTACAAATGACTTCTCCCTGCTTATATAGTGATAATACCCGAAGTAACTGCTCCTATTTAGTAGCCATAACGTTCAGGATGGTGCTCCACGTCCTCTTGGTCAAGCATACTCCGAAATTGTCGCAACTACTCCGCAGAGGGACTCGTTCTGGCGCTCTATACCCTTGACCGCCTTGATTTCGGGCCTGATCATATATGAACGTGTGTGACAGTTTTTTCCATGTTTTTCTCCACGTTATAACAGTAGAAGGTCGCCTTTAAGCTTCTAGAACTTTCCATGAGAATCTTTTGTCGCAGAACGACTCCTTCCGCAGTCAGACTCGTTCATCGCCCAGACTTGCTCTGATGCTATTATCAGTGATATTTCTTCTGTCACCAGACTTACTCTGTTGCCATAATCAGCAAAACCTTGGGTTCCAACACATTGTAATTGGATAATGTATATGAGTGTAATTGGTGTTTTAAGAACATCCATTGAGGATTGGATTGTTTTAAGTCGTTAAGGGATGAAAAACTGTGTGTTTAGGCATGATAATATACTAGAGAAGCTATAGCAAAATTTGAGTAGGAACCAAGTGTTTTAAGTAGTAGTTGAGAGTGTTATGACCTAGGTTGTGCTAGGAAGCACTAAAGGAGGTTTTGGTAGAAATAGCTAAACTAAAGTGTTTCTTGAGGATAAGGAAGTCCTAGTAATTATTAGGAAGAGTTTGAGTTCAATGGGTGGATTAAACAAACACCCATGTTGAGATATTAGATATGTATTGGATGGAGCAAAATTTTGTAGGAGAATGTTGTAAAAATGTTTTAAGAGGTTTAGGTGTGAACTAGTGAGTATAACCTTGATGGTAATGAGTGGACTTTGGTGATTGAGGTGAAAACTATAAGAGAATGTAGTAACTTGTTAAGGAATGTTTAGGAATGGTAAGAGTGTATAACCATGTTAATGGTGAGTAAATTGGTAGAGAAATGTAAAGTTCAAAAGGAATTTAGAATGGTCAAGTTGAAGGAGTAAAGGTGTGTATAAGGCTAAGGGATTGCGTAGTTGGGTGAGGAACAATGTTAGGGTGTTAAGAGGATGGCTAGAAAAGCATAAGTATGTACAAGTTTATGTATGAGTAGTAAGTGTAATGGAGAAAAAGTTGTGCATGGAGATGCAATATGACCTTGTGAACTTTGAGAAGTTGAGTTAAGGAAATGAGGAGGATTGATAATGCTTGCTTATGGAGTGGTTATAATGGTTGAAAGGAAACACTTGGTTAGCTGAAGTCTTAGGCAAAAATTTATAGGTGGAAGTGTAAGGAATTAAGTTCTAAGTGTTAAGGATTTAGTAAGAATTTGAGTAATTGGTTAAGGAGTTTGATTTGGGTGGATTAAGAGGTTTGGTGGATGGTTTAAGAGTGTGCAATGGGCCAAAATGATGTTAGAATATTAGGACACTTATGGCAAGGTTTGGAGTGAAATAAGCACTTAAAACAAGTTTCTGGTTTCGACCTACCTTAGGACCGACATTGTCAAGGTAGTCGGGCCTAAAATACCATCCAGGAAACTTTTTGACTTCCCTACCTTGCGACCTACCTTGCAAGGTCAATCGGACCTTAAAAAATTAAATTTAAGAATGATAAGAGGTATTAGTAGTAAGCCATTAAGAGGGTAATGATAATTGAAGATGAACATATAAGAACCTTAAGATATTTAAGTTAATGATTAAGGGTTTAAGTTCTTAGAACTTTGTGATTAAGGTTAGGGAACATTGGTGGTTAAGTAAGTTAGGTTGATTGGAATAATTAACAACCTAAAACTGAATGAATGTTTTAGGGACTTGAGTATTGGACTCCAGAGGAGAGTAAGCCCAAACCGAACAACCGACGGTGTACAGTATGGTTTTCTTGTAGCCTGCTTGCTAACAAGGTGTTCCTGGCTTGTGTGCTATTTGTTTATGTGTGCTGACTAAACAAGATAAAGCATGCAACCGGTATATTATGTTGTTGTTTGATTGTGATGCACTAACACAACTTACCTTGAGAACTTACTAAAAATGTTAGTAAATAATTGTGTAGAATAAGGAAACACTCCCAATATTGTTTTTAGTAACCGAAAGTGGTTAACTAACAAACATTGACTTTGAGACTTCTACTAACTAGAACTTGGGGGAAGTGAGGAATCCAGAATGGTTCGGTCATGCATGTGTTAAGTTGGAGGTTGGTATCCTTATCAGGTTCCGACTTCCAAATATGACTTGTCTTCTGACTCGTCGCCTAGAGTCGACATAAAGACTCGGTCAACCTCGATTCTGTTCGAGGTGGAGTCATTACTGAGATGGTATGGTGGGATCTACCTAATCCCAACTAATTCTAACAAATATTGTTTAGTAAACAATAAAGCGATAACTCATTGGTTAGGGTTACTGACCCGACAAGATAAACGAGAATTAAGGAATAACCATTCTAATTAAAGAACGATTGTCTTAATTGAGATAAGATTGAGAAAGAGTTAAGATCGATTTGAGATAAGTACAACAATTCTAATTAAGAACGGTTGGTTACGTTGAGACTGAGATAAGGATTAAGATTGAGGTAAGATAAGAAGGACTGAGATTAAGAGGTTATCATTTTTAAGGAGTTAAAAAACTAACTCACTAATTAAGGGAACACTTTAGTCGTTTCATTGTGTTGAACCATGTTTGTTCATATGTGGCTTGTTGTTTATTGCACTTCTTACTTATGTTGTGTATCTAATCAACTTCATGCTATCGACATTAGTGTCGTAGCCCCATTAGCTTGGGGGCTATAAGAGAATCTACCAGCAAAGGGCTGACCCCCTCGGGGGCAATCTTTTAAATTTTGCAGGTGAATGATAGAAGACGACCGTCTTGAGAGTAGGATCGGGTAGAATTACCTCGGGTTGTTTTCCTTTTGTTATACGAGATGTGCATGTACACTCGTTTAGTGAATGGTATGAAATGTTAGTAAGATGTAATAGGATATGAAATGCTTGTACTGAGGATATGTATTGGTTAAGGTTAAGTATACATTAATGTTCGGTATATTCGGGTCCATCAGACCGTAGCTAGATCTTAGAGTATTTAGTATGCCTAGTTAGTCACGTGGGTGACTAACGGCGGTAACACCAAATGTTGTAAGAATTCCGCTGCAATGTTAATATAAGTAAATGGAGATTTATGAGATGAGTATGGCTTTATCAATTGGGGTGTTACAATTGTTTCATCTACTATTCTCAAATTCTGACATGAATGGTAACACGCCTTTCTCATCAATATTCGGTTTCGTGAAGGGGAACTCACTTGATGTTCTGAATATTTAAATGCACCAGACACTGTGTTTCTCTCATTCACTCTACTCTCAAGGATGGTTTGAGATCCTTTCAAGACTCCTCCGAGGAAAAGGATACAAGGGTTCGGCAACTCATGCGATGACTCGCATGACATTCATGGAATTAAAGATTAAGACACGTCTTGAGATCGGGGTATGCAAATATAAATGCAGTTGTGATAAAACTAATATGCAGATGATGATGATGATTTTTTTTTTGGATTTCTAGATAGGCGCATTTTTTTGGATTTTTTAATGTATGCATTTTTTTTGAATTTTTGGATGTATGCATTTTTTTTATTTTTGGATGTATGCATTTTTTTGAATTTTTTGGATATATGCATTTTTTTTTGAATTGGTGGCGGTTAAGACATAATATCGTTTCAACCGGTCGAGATTGACAAGACTTTGAAATTCCTCTCCATCTAAATCTGTCAGCAATACTGCACCATGAGGGGTTATTTCTTTGAACAGATAAGGGCCCACCCAATTTGGTCTAAATTTCCCTCGCGGGTCCGGCAGGTCCTTTCTCAGCTCTTTCAGAACGAGGACACCTACTTGGATGTTTCGCTCTTTGACCCTTTTGTTGAACGCTCTAGCCATCCTTTTTTGGTAGCCCTGGATATGGTATAATGCCAGTAGGCGCTTCTCATCCAATAGGGCCAATCTTTCATAGCGTTGTTGTAGCCAGTCACTCTCAGCAATTTTTTGTTCATTGGTGATTCGAAGGGTTGGAATTTCGAGTTTGATTGGCAAAATGCATTTTGTTCCGTAGACCAGGGAGTATGGGGTGGCTCCGGTTGCAGTTCTGACAGTAGTTCGATAAACCTGTGAGTGGGTTGTTCATACTTGCATCCACTGCGCAATACAATGTTATTTTCTTTTCTTAGGAGCCACGTCCTTATGTTAAGTGACTATGCTTGCATCTTAGCTTGTCATTATATGTGATAGGATGATGGCCCAATTGTATTCTTCTGTTTCAATAATTTTGGCCCCGTTTGTAAGAGACCTTCTGAGGACTGGTAACTATTTGTAAGCATTTTTGTTGTATTGATTGGTCATTATGTTATGATTGTTGCAGACGATTTTTTACTATTTCTATTAGAGTTAAGCCATTAACTGTGAATAGTGAAGGAGGTGTATTCTTCCGTGTTACTTGCATATAAGTTTCTTTAAAAAATACTACTTGCATTTTGGAATACTACAGTAGTTGAAAATGTCAATAATTGATAGGTAACTTGTTTAAACGAGTCAAGTGTGCCACCAGATTTTTTTATTGTTAGATCAAGAATGTTACAATTGCATAATAGTTAAATTTTTTCTTTTTAACCAAACAACTACTATTCATTACCAAGATACCTTGTCGCTATCAATGGTACTCTTATCCAGTCCAGAGTAACACATTGTCTGCTTCCATGCAAATCATTCCCATGTTTGGCTTATCTACAGTTCTTCAGATCGGATGAGAAAATTGACCCGGTAGCATACATCTTTGTCATGCTTAGAAACCAAACCAACGCCGCCCTCACTTTTACTTCACCATCTGTTAAATATGGCTTGAATATGTTTCCACTGCAGTGATAATTACATCTAGCAATGCTTATTGTTTATGATACAACTGTTATCTGTGAAAGAAATCAAGTCAAGGTGAAGATTTGTTGACTATAACTTGAATTTGTTATATGAGCTCTCAGTTTCTGTTTTGGGCTTTGGCCGAATTAGTTTAAGTTAGACCTTTTTTGGGTTTTTAGGTTAAGCGTAGGAGTTTCATATAAACTCTCATGTCGTCTCCTATCTGCCTCACAATCTGTACTATGTAATATCCTGGTCTTTCATCAATAATAAAATTGCCTTCCTTTTGCCCGTGGATTAGCTAACACATCTATGTACCTTAAATCTCTATGTCGATTCTTTCTTTTTAGTCTCCAATTCTTCATTTTGTTGTTTGTTACAACAAACTAGTATCTGAGCTTTGGTTGTCTGAATCTATAATTTTGATTTCAAAAACAGAAATTCTTACCTACAATTAACTGTAGCTAGGATAGCTACATACAAGGGTATGTTAGTCAATTTAAAACAAAAAAGAGTGGAGGATAAGATGAAACTACAGCATGATTTTTTTTTTCTGTTTGAGCGCGCGCATGCTACGCCGCGTTGGTGACATTTTTTTCCTTTTTTTTAATTAATTTTTTTTTCTTTATCAAAAACTTTAAATAGTTGTAGTTTTTGATATATAAGTCCAAAATGAAAAAGAATTATATCATTGTTCATCAAAATTCAAGTTCTTCAAAATAAGACCAGTCATGGATATGTTTTGACAATTTTTTTTAAAAATTATTTTTACATATATATGATGATATTTTAATGTGAGGATGTATGTACATATTTTAATGTGAGATGTACATGTTTAAATGTGACGATGTACATGTTCAATGTGAGAATGTACATGTTCTTTAATTAACATTTGTACATGTTTGTATAGCCACCCTAAACCCGCCACTACAAACCCTAAAAATGTCTTCGACGTTTTTTCTATCCTAGGGTGGTTTTTGGGGTGTTTTGGGGTAGGGTAATCTATTTGGAATTTATTTCGTACTTTATATTATAGCAACTAACTCGACATGTTTTTAGGGTTTGTGGTAGCGGGTTTAGGGTCGTTAGACCCTAAACCCCCACTGCAAACCCTAAAAATGCCTTCGACGTTTTTAGCTATCCTAGGGTGGTTTTTGGGTTTTGGGGGGTAGGGTAATCTATTTGGAAATTGTTCTATACTTTATATTGTAGCAACTAACTCGACAGGTTTTTAGGGTTTGTGGTCGTGGGTTTAGGGTCGTTAGACCCTAAACCCGCCACTACAAACCCTAAAAATGCCTTCGACGTTTTTTAGCTTTCCTAGGGTGGGTTTTAGTGCGTGGGGTTAGGGTAATCTATTTGGAAGTCGTTCTATACTTTAATGTGAGGACGTATGTACATATTTTAATGTGAGAATGTACATGTTTTAATGTGACGATGTACATGTTCAAATGTGAGAATGTACATTTTCAATTATGAGAATGTATATGTTTTAATGAACACCTGTACATGTTTGTATGACTGTCTGTACATGTTTGTATGACTGTATGTACAAGTGTTCTTTCTTCTATGTACAGGCTTTAATCTAAGAATATACATATTTAGTGATTCGTACAAGTTTATGTGACCTTCTGTATGTTTTTAATGTACATGTTTTTATGTGATGATGTACATATTTTAGTGAATATTTGTACAGGTTTGTATGACCATCTATACAAAGTTTTCTTTTATGTTCAGTGCACTATACATGTAAAAATAATTTTTTTTTAATGTTGTCAAATATATCCATGACTGGTCTTGTTTTGAAGAGCTTGAATTTAGGTGAACAATGATATAATTTTTTTTCATTTTGGACTTATATATTAAAAGTTACAACAATTTAAAGTTTTTGTGGTTAAAAAAAAAAAAAAAACCAAACGCGCGCGCACGTACATGTAGCTAGATAGCTACACTTAGGTGTAGCTAAGAACGACTGAAAAAAATGCCTACTTTGAATACAAAAATTGACAAATTCACTCGGTGAAACAATTTTAGTCGATTACAGATAAAATGGCTGATAGCTTCGAAATCAAAGATGATGGTAGGGGGTGGTGGCACGTCAAATACTAGTAAGGCTCGCTCAACAATTTTGATGTGTCTGCGTGATCAGTTTTCAAAGATCACCCACAACTGTGGTGATGTCACGTGTAAAAGTGTTAGGATATGTTAAGATACTTAGGATATATTATTTATTACTTTCCAGATTTAGGAGTTAGTATATATCCTCATACTTAGGATATATTATTTATTACTTTCCAGATTTAGGAGTTAGTATATATCCTCATATTTAGGATATATTATTTATTAATTTCCAGATCTAGGAGTTAGTATATATTCTCATACTTTTTCTTTCCCTTTTCATTTCACCCACTGTGTATATATATATATGTAACCAGGAGCTTCATTCCAGATCATCGAATACAATAGAAAATTTCATCTTCTTCAAACATTCGCTCTCGTCTCTTGTTTCCCTCTCGACTTCTTTTCTAAATCCTTCTCCCACATTTAATATGGTACCAGAGCAGGTTGTCCACAATTAACTTGCCTTACCCGATGGCAACCAGACACAGCGACAACGAACAAAGCTTGACCGAAAATGATGAAGCGTCTGATGCAGGCGAAGAAGACGACGAAGTCGACAAACCCAGAAGGCACACCTCTCGACTTGACCCTTCAGACCCATTGACCGTGACTAGCGCAGATCAACCAGGAATATCCCTTACCACCATGAAATTTGACGGCAAAGGCTTCCAAATATGGAAGAAGAAAATGGAGATCTCGCTTCTGGCCAAGAACAGGATTAAAAAGATTGACAGAACCTTACCCAGGTCTAAGGTTGCGAAGAGTCGACGAGATGCCTGGGATCATTGTGATGGTCTCATCAGATCCTGGATCATTTCTAGCGTAGATTCATCGATAGCCGACGGACTTATATCCCGCAGTACCTCTCGCGCCATGTGGAAAGCATTGTGCAAGAGATACGACCAGTCAGATGGTACTCGCTTGTTCGAGTTGAGACGAGAATTATCTCAGGTAGAGCAGGGTACATCCAGTGTCGCATATTATTTTGCTCGCTTGGAAAAATTGTGGGACGAAATTGCTAGTGTTTCCGATGTTGATACTTGTGTCTGTGGTTACGGTGATAAAATTGCCAAAATGATCGAAAATCAAAAACTTTTCGAATTTCTTTTAGGTCTTCGAGAAGAGTTTATCAACGTCCGTGGGAATCATCTCATGAAATCCCCTTTACCTAGCATGGATTATGCCTATTCCGTCATTCTCCACGAAGAGAGACAACGCGGTACGAACAAATCGGGTAGAAATTCTGTCGAGACTTCTTTTGCCAACACTGTGAGCAAGGGCGATTCGAACCGAAACAACCGATTCAAGAACAAACGAGAAGAGATTGGCAAAAGGAACGACTGTGTGTGCTCTCACTGTGGCAAATCCGGTCACCTTAAAAAGGACTGTTTTGAGTTGAAGGGGTATCCAGATTGGTGGAAGGGAACAAAAGTCTCTTTCGCCAATACAGTTCAACGTGGCGAAGGCAACTCTAACTCCCACGGTTTGGATGTAGAAAGGTTTAATCGCATCTGTGATATGCTGGAACAGACAAGTGTTTTCTCTGATAAAGGAAAGAGTACTTCTGTTATTAAAAACAATGTTAAATCTGCTAGCTTCGCATGTAATACTCATAATCAGTTTACTACTGATAATTCCCATTGGTGGTTGATAGACTCTGGTGATAATGATCATTTGGTTGGTGATATTAGTTTTTTGGGTAACAAGAGGAAATTGTCTAAACCTCGCTGTGTTACTATGCCTAATGGCAATACTTAAACTATTGACACCATAGGCACCGTAACATTTTCAAACAGCCTGAAACTTGAGAATGTTTTATACGTTTCTAGCTTCAATCTTGCCCTCATTTCCGTAAGTAAGTTGGTTGATCAAACAGGTATGAATTTTGTTTTGATCGAGAGTTATGTTATGTGCAGGGCCCTACTTGGATGAGTAGGAAGCACATAGGATGCAAGAGAGATGGCCTCTATACCCCGGATGTGGATTCTTTGGAATGAACCACTTTTGACAGTTGTAATAGTGTGCATATCACACCTAGAGATCATTGTACCAACAAAGCCTTTTTTGGCATATGAAAATGGGTCATCCCCCATTAAGTAAGATGCTTAGAATGGGTTTAGTTAGCAAGGAGGATGTTCCCTTGAGTTTTGCCTGTGACACACTGGTGGAACGTGAGCCTTTAATGATGGTGCTTTAATCACGACTTTAACAGACACCGTGATTAATAGGAAGGCCGGAATTAATTAACGACGTTTATTGAATTAACCGTAATCAATAATCGAGCGGAGGTAGGCGCGCCTTTTTTAGGACGGACTTTAGATGACAGTTATTAGTGAAACCGTAATCTAAAGTCCCGTGTTGACGCACGCTTTACGGTCAACGGACTTTAGATTACGGTTTTACTAATAACCGTCACCTAAAGTCCATCCTAAAAAAGGCGCGCCTACCTCCGATTGATGGTCAACGACGTCGTTTTGACCTGACGCCAAATATTTCCCGTATTATTTGATTTTTTCGACTCCGCGCGTAATCTAAATTACAATTAACGACGTCGTTTTACCAGTGTATTTTAGATTAAAAAAAACTTTATATTAATATGTTACCTATGTTTGATCGACTAAGACTCATGGCATAATGGCCTTGGGTACATGAGTCAACACCATTGATCTTGAGTTCAAAACCCAGCATATGCCAAATAATTTCCGTTTTACTCTTCACACTGTACTCACAGTAACTCTTCTTCTCTTCGCGCTATCTCCTCATGAAATCGCCTCCTCTCCCCGTCACCTTGCTAACGGCCATCGCCGCCGTCGCTCCCACCACCTTTGTCACTCCCATCGCCGCCGGTCACCACCCATCTACCACTGGTCTCACCGTCGACGTCTCTATCGCGTATTGGGTATGCGATCGATTGATTGTCGTTTTTTTCTAACTTTGTTCATATACATGCATTTCGATTGCAAGTTCTAACCTCGTTTGTATCGAATCCTGAGAGTGTAATGGCAAATGTTCTAACCTTGTTCATATATTTGTGCCCAGATTCACAGTTAATTGCAACCTAGTTCGTGGGCTGATTTCTACACTACTTGCCCACTTCGGTGCTTAGTAACGGTAATTTTGCAAACCAAACTGTAAACTGCTGTATTTATTTATTCTTAGCATTTAGTATTACAATTAATACATAATAGTGTAGTTTTAAAAATGCTACTACTTAAAACTGCCACAGGAAAAAAGTAAGTTCAAGTATATTACCGATTCCTGAAAATAGCTCATTTTCAACTGCTCAATCTGCTATGCCAGATGCTCACTGTTTGATTCACAAGCTGTGACAGGAATCAACAATGCTATTGTTATAACCACCAGAAAGAATAAGATGAGTTTCGGTATTTTAATGGTTCTAGAATGACTAGTTTCAGTCCTTCAATCTGAAGTACTGCAGAGAAGGTCATAAACTTCATTTACAGTAGAAGAAGATAAGTTTATGTATGTTACCAGTTCTAGATGGTGCGTGCAAATTTGACTTTGATAAAACTGATTTGGAGACGTTAGAAATATAGGGGAGATGCTGTCGATTTTTTTCCGCGGTTTAGCTAGCATTTAACCTTGATTTTTTGATGAATTCTAATGTTGTCGTTTTTCATTTATGCATCAGGACTACGACTTTATTTAGGCTTCCGACCTCAACCGTCTTAGCATCGGCTAATCGTCTACCAGAGGTAAGATTTATATATATACATATAATATTTGACAAACTACCAAACATAGTTATCCGCCCAAGATATACCTAATAGAGGTATATCTTCGGCAGTCCCTGTCGGGACTGTCCATGATTGTTAAATCTCACACCTAGGGTGTGAATGTGCTTTTAATATGTACTTTATTGATTATTTCAGCAGTATCTCTTTATTGTTCTTCGAATGCATATATTATTGATTAATATCATAATATCGTGCATTTGAAGAACTGTAGGGAGATGCTGCCGAAATTTTCAATAAATTACATATTAAAAACACGTTCACCTGGGATTTAATACTCATGGATGGATTTAGGTTGATAAGATACAAAAGTGTAAAGACTCTGCCACGGGTGACGGTATGAA